>CM038218.1:90374430-91040437 GCA_021442155.1 Cymbidium sinense | reverse complement strand
CATGTATTTGGATTTTACAACAAAGCGTCTTTACTCTACACAAATATAAAAACAAAATTTATGATCGATGAATAGATTTTTTTGGTGATGTGTATGTTTATAACTTTCAAGGAACAAATGATACTTTTAAGTAGGCCAAATTTCAAAAAAAATACTTGAATTAAAATATAATTATCAAAATGAGCAGCATTTTGCAAAAATTTATGAAGGGAACAAAATGCCTTGTCTAAAAGCATTTTCTTTGCTAAGTTGGACATGTGAAAACGCCTTAAAGGATGATATTTCCGGCCACAAGTTTCGGTGGCAAAATCCCACCACCAATCCAATGCTCGTCGTTAGTAAACTCATGTCCACCTCTAGCCAACTCATGCTAAGCTAGACATCATCTTCATATGGTCTATCAAAACCTCTAACAACAGTTCCATCATAAAAAATAATATAAAATAAAAATAATCTCAAAATAGACTCTAAATTGAGTGCCAAGGTAGAAAGGAGACATTCCTTTCCTTTACGATGTGTTTAAAGAGAGCACCAGTTGTGTCCTATAAATCTCAATCCATGCTAAGGTACCCAATAATTGTGGGACAACATAAGCTCATAAAGATCATAGGCTTGTCTGCTGGTGGACTCGATTTAGTCCACCTATCAACATTTTCCACTTGCACATTTTGGATAAGTTAATTGTTAACATGGCATGAATATATTCTTAATTATCATACAGATATGACTTAATACGCATAAAATATAGAATCCTCACATAGAAGAATTAAATTTCTCTAATGAATGGGTGGATGTGATTGAATTTGCATTTGAATGATTATTATTCATGATGGGTTGTTCTCCTTTAACAAAACATGCAAATCTTATGAAATTCTGTCCAGCAGAGATAAGCTGATGAAGAATAAGCTTACAGTGACAAAGACTAAAAAAACGTGTTCAACAGATAACGATAATGCAGAAAAAAAAGAAGAATAGCATCAACTTTTGCGCAATAATAGAAATAGGAATAATAACACATACTTTTGATCACAAAGAATTTTTAGGAGAATAATATTTCTTATGTACTGGTTTTTTCCCTTCTGATCTATACATTTCGAATAAGGGTAATTTAGAATCATTTTTAATTTTTACTTATATATTTTATAATTATTTTTAAATATAAATAAAAATCTAAAAGCTATTTTTGAATTGTTTTTAAAACTAATGTGATTTATTTTAAAAAATAAAAAATACTTAAAAATATATCATATATATATATATATATATAAATAAAATAAAAAAAATAAAAAGGTCAGCATACAAATCTTATATATTTAGGTATCTAACACCTTAATTTTTAAATTTACATTAAAAACATTTAAATCTTTAATAGTATTACATAACAAAAAAATATATCATCATCATCAATTCCCCTCAAAACGGATCAATCTTGAATCGACACAACTGGCAGAAATCGGTCCTCTCAAACCACCTACCAAGACAAGCATCGTGGAACCAATGATTGCAAGGCGTGTAGACCTCCTCGCCCCCCTCCTTGAACTCATCCAAACAAATAACACATAAATCGTTATCCTTCTCTGCAATCTCCGCGCCCATATAAAAATTCTTCAACAAATTCATCCTTCTCTCGCGGAGAAACTTGGCGTTATCTAATTCCATCAAGCCATAATCTTCTTCCTCCTCTTGTTGGTTGATCTCCACTAGGACATCTACCTGCAGCGTCTTCAACCCTTCAACTCCGGCATCGCGCATTGGCCTAGAGGCGTCTCTCTTATAATCTCAGCTTCTTGTGGTTCAACAATTGTATCCAAAGGAAGAGGCTCCTTTTCCTGGATGAAGGCTGGAGACCGGATCGCATGAAATCTCACTCACCTCAGCGTATGCTCCACAAACTCCCCGTTGTCTTGGGCAATCGAAGATGAGATACGGTTCTCTGGCAATGTCGTGGGCCTCAGATCCTTGAAAATCTTTCCTATAGACGATGTGGATGTAGTCACAGATGCAGATTATTGATGTCATTAAATTACAAGACCTATCTGATTGAAGAATAACTAAATAACGGGAGCGCGCCTTATATAGTTTGTATAGTTTGTTGCGTTTGTTGGATAAATATTAGCCGCAAACCGCACTTCCTCACAAATCACGGAGCAAACCTATGGATTTCCCTCTTTCTTTCATCTCCAGGAGACGGGCTATTTTGGTTACTATATTTGTTAGTTTTAATTCGGAAACGTTGCATTAATTCAGTGGCTTTTGAGGACAGGTTTTTTTTTTTTTTTGGAAAATTTTGAGGGCTAAGCCCAATGTATTCCAAAGTGTAAAGTAACAAATACAATATGAGAACCAGGACAAAAGAGACGTTTAGAAATTAAAACAAACTACAGAATAAACTGGACGACCATATCTATGCATCAAAACAAACAAAAAAACAATGGACTCGAGATTAGGACCGAGCAAGAGTGAAGATGCTGTGTTCATAGGCCACAACCTCTTGACTCTTCGCCATCCAAGGGATCGTAGACCAAAAACCCAAATATAAAGGGGAGGTACCCCACAACAAAAACTGGTTGCAGATACAGTCCCTCCTGAAGGAGTGCTTTTACCAGGTATAAAAGGACTTCATTCTCATCATAGTCCATTCCAAAAATCGTCTCCCATATATAAAACCAATGAAGAACAGGCCAGCCTTTACTATCAAATGCAGGATAACCTCCCTCCAACAAAAACCATGCTCCTCGAAATCATCCAGAAAACAATAACACCCACTTTCCAATGTAAAACCAATCGATACTGGAAGCATGCCATCACCAGAAAAAACGAGAAGACCCCCAAAAATCGCAAAATGAAAACTTCCCCTAACCATGAATATCAAGAACACCCATGCCACATCAATAAAAACAAGACCGAAAAGAAACCATGTGATAGGTTCCGCCAAAAAAGACAACCAAGATATGAGAATGTTATTAAGTGTGTCTTTTGACCCCACCGATTCATCAATTCTTGCAAGAACATAGCCCATGAATCCTTATGTTTCCATCTTTGAGTTTTGCAACAACTCGTCTTGAATCGTAGAAAAGAAGGAAGAGGCAGAAGAAGAGAAGAGACAGTTATTCCGCTCTCTCCAAATGGAATAAACCGCTATAGCAAAGGATCGTAATATGGTAAGAAATTTGTTAGTGAGGTCCTTCACATTCCTAGACCTGCTGGAGAGTAGACTGAAGGAAAACTGCCCATGAGGTAGAATTCTAATTAAACTCATAGAGAAAGGGCATTCAAAAAAAGATGAGCATGTGTTTCAAGAGAGGAATTAAAACAAAGAAGTAGATGTAAGTCCTAGTCCCCTCCTGGCAAGGACATCGGATGTTTTCAAACCTCCCATATATGCTAACCAATAGTAAAGTGTAGGATTTATGGCATATCCCTTGAACCAGATTTCTTTGCTCCAACCCATATCAGGGAGATGTTCAAATATAGCTCTCTTAAAATCTTTATTAGAAGGTGTATTCTGTTTGCACCACAAGATATCATCATCTCCTCCCTTAATCAAGAGGGAGTAAATCATAGAATTAGAATTGAGAGATAAGAAGGAAGATGCCGGTGCCCATACGCATTATGGATTCCAACTTAGATCCCACTGAGGAGCTAATAAGTATCTCCCTTTAGAACCTAACAAATCCGAAAGAGAGGCTCCTTCAATCCAGGGGTCATGAAAAAGAAAGAAGTCCTTACCATTGCCAACCTGATAGGAAAGTTTGCTCTTAAATCTAGTGGTAGTGGCCTTAATGGTTTTCCATAAAGGAGAAGCTTTAAGAGAAGAATTCCACAAAGATCCGTATTTTGACTTACACCATTTAGCAAAGATAGAGTCTCCTTTGCAAATTTTCCATAAAATTTTAGCTTACTCATTAGATTAAGTGAGGATGCATAAGAGGCCTATACCCCCTTATCTCGGAAGCATGCGACCATGAGATAGTATGTAGCTTTTGGCCTCTCGAGTGATAGAAAATTTAGCAAGAAAGGAACATATCCTCTTTATAATTCCAACCGGATAAGCAATAGACCAAAACCAATAAGAGAGGTAATTGTTCATCGAAGCCTTCCACCCATAGATAAGAATTTACATTTCCAGCCAGCTAACCATGATTGTAGTTTATCAAAAAGAGGATTGAAGTAAGCTGATTTTAGAGGACCCTTTACCAGAGGTAGGCCAAGGTACTTAAGAGGGAAGGATCCTCGATTAATACTAAGAAAGGAACTAAATCCTCCAACTTTTACAATTTTAGAAAAGACAATAGAAGATTTATCCGATTAATTTTCACCCAAGGTAAGTCAAGAGAAGAGAGGACTCAAGGGAACAAATGGTAAGAAGATGCTTCTCCAATAGTAAGTCATCTGCAAATAGAAGATGTGAGATGTGACAATCACCAGGGGTCAGTGGGATGACAACCTCTCTGCCCGTAATACACGAGAGTGTCCATAGCAAAGGTGAATAGGAATGAGATATGGGGCTTAAGCCCATTTGATGAAGAAAAGAAACTTTAATATTGCCATTTAATGCAATAGAGAGAATGGTACATCCATAATACAAGCTTCCACCCAATTAACAAACCTCATCATGAAAACCTTTCCTTCGAAGACGATGTAAAAGAGATTGCCTATTGATTTTATCAAAAGCCTTCCTTAGATCAAATTTTGCTAAAAAGAGGTTGTTTCCATTTGGGGAAGAGAACTCATTACAAATTTCATATGCCAAGGACAAATTATCTAAATGTCCCTACCATAAAGGTCGATTGAGCATAGTTAATAAGATGAGGTAGGGTCTTCTTCAATCTAGATGCTAGAACCTTTGCAATGACCTTATATATTATGTTACAAAGGAAATAGGCCTATAATCAATCAAATTAGAATGTTTGATCTTAGGAATAAAGGTGAAGAGAGAGAATGCTTGAACCGAATGGGAAGCTTGGAGGTTTTGAAAAAGTATTGGACATCATTGATAACAACTTTTCTAGTGCATTCCCAAGTGGCTGTGAAAAATTTAGAGTTAAAGCCATCGGCCCTGAGACTTATTCTCACTAATAAGTGCATTCTTAATCTCCTGATCCGAGATATCCATGGCCAGTTCAGCCGCTTGGTCAAAAGAAAGGCATTCACCCATTGGGAAATCCTGAGAAGGGAGTATAAAAGGATAACTTTGGTTGAATAGAGAAGAGTAGTACTTACAAAATTCTCAATAGAATTATGCTAAACTATCCCATTCGACGCTTGTATTTCTAATGAGGTTGGCATTCTTCCTCTCTTTAATAGAGCAATATAGAATATCATCGCCGACATTATGTGCTGAGACTTTGCCCTTTGCTTGATCCATAAGCTTTCTTTCAAAGAGAGCTCCATATATTTTCCCTTGATTTCTTTCGCATCCAGAAGTAATGAGGAGTTGCAAGGATCTTTATCTAGTAGATCCATAACCCTCTTTGATCAATTAACACACTTTCACAAATTTTAATATCGGTTCCAAGTCCCGCTTTAATTTAATTTTCACTTGCTTCACTACAAGAAAGCACATAGAGGGATCCCAAAATAACTTCCCAAGAACAATTCCCTCAAAACTGGCTCCACAGCCCAAAAATTTTTGAAGAGAAACCGATGAGGGGGAATATGGGAAAACTGGGGAAAAGTTACAATAGGTGAATGGTCTAAGGAAAGAGGGGGGAGGACTTTATAGAAGGAGGAAGGAAAGTGGTCCAAATAAGTGTTGACACGGTCGAAGCTTGGAAGAGATGGGATTGTGAATCATGATTGGACCAAGTGAAGAACAAGCCGTAACTTGGAAGTTCCAAAGCTGCTTAATTTTTTTTGAAATCTAGAGAGTTGTTAAGGAGATGGGGTTTCCACCAACTTTTCTTGACTAGTAAGAATACGCTAAAATCACCCATAAGGATCCAAGGGGAGTTAATAGAACTAGCAATATTCCTGAGTGAATCCCACAGAAAGACTCTATTTCGAGCATCATTATCCTGCATAAATACAAGTCAAGAAAAAGAAGGATTACCGGGACCTTTACCCAACCATGAATCACTTGATGGTTCTTGGAGATAGGATCAAAATGCATTCTATCAGAGTTCCACTTAATCCATATTCGACCACCCGCCGAACAATCGAAGTTGGAGAAACTTGCTTCGGGTTGAAATAGTGTGAGGTTCTGAAGAAGAGGGGATGAGTACAACGACTCACTATGGAGCTTAGTCTCCAAGAGGCACAACAAGTCAAGATGGGAACTTTTATGATTTGCAAATAACCTAACTTCTACTGCCGTAGAAAGTCCTCGAACATTCCAACAACCCCAAGGTGGGATTGGGAGAAGGCGGGCTTCCCGCCTTTTTTTGTTCCCTTGTTGTTGGTAATTGGATGAAGATTTGGAATGATCCCCTTCCATTAAATTTTTACCGGGTTTTAATATTTTGTCCGGAATTGCGATATTTCAACAATTGAAGCAGATCGTGTAATAACCCCACATGAGTCAACTGCGGTTTCGCAAGGGTTGGTTCAAGATGCTCCATAGGGTCCAAGGTCACTATGTTCATCGGGTCATCCATGGATGGTGAAAGGATCGGAGATTGATTAAGATCATTAATGGCGATCGAGACAGGTGGAGATAAAGTGTTGTTCTCCACGTGAATATCCTGGTTGTTTGCCGGAGGCAATTGATCATTATTGGAGGGGAATTGAGCATCCTCTTGATGTGTAATGTTATCGAGAGCCTCCTGCCATTTGCTTGTCAGTCGCTCAAGCATCGCTCGACTTCACGCACCACTGGTTCAAGTGGGAGGTGGGTTAAGAGGACAGTTGAGGTCACCGTGTGAGAAGGTACATCATTTGGAACACACCGAGGGTTTCCAGTCGTATATAACATCTTGAATAAACTCCTTGCCATTAAGATTGATGGGGATAGAATCAGGGAAAGAGGAAGAAGTATTCACTTGCACACAGATTCTCGCGAATGTAATACGCGCTTTTGAAGCGGTGAGATTATCCACAGCAAGGGGATACCTATCCTGCTAGCCACTTTAGAGAAACCGGTTTCATTCCACAGACAGAGAGAAAAATTAGGTAATTTAATCCAAATAGGTAGCTCGGTTATTAGCTCCTTGGAGGGTCGGAAATCCCACGTCCACTTCTGAAACACAAAGGGACGCCCGTTGAGGAAGCAAGGACTTGAATCCCACACTAGATTAAAGTCCTCCGAGCATGTAAATTTGAATAAGAAGTAGTCCCCTTGAGTGTAAGAAGATCAAGACTCCCAAACTTCCACTTCTTCCAATGCAGCAAAGCCTAAGGCGCCTAAGACCAATGAGAGGTTCCACTCCTTTGTCCCTCTTCTTCCGAAGGAGATGAGAGTCGATGGAATAAAAGAAAGGGGCAGCCATTGGCTTTTGTCATTTTGAGCCAATAAGAGATCTTTCCAAACACTAGGGCTATTTGCATGTTTGATCCGCAAACTGATGTGACTAAAAGAGATGGGATGTCTAAGAGGGAAATGATGTTTGAATAGTTCCATCATACCAAAATAAGCTAACTGAGGTCAAGGAGGAGAAGGGAGAGAGACAAACCTAAGGAGAGGGAGAGGGCAGGTGGGTGAGGAGGAAAAAGAGGGAGACGAGGACTTACTGGCGAAAACCCTAGCCGCATCGCGTTCAATAATTGAATATAATTCTTTTTGAGGACAGGTTTTCTTTTATATTTATTTATGTGAATTCCGAGCTATATAAATAAATGTGAATTTCAAGCTATATATATATATATATATAAAATTAATTAACATGATAATTATTGTTATGTGCAGGAAGATTCAGGTCGATAGAGTAGGAAAATTCAATATCTTAGCATTGTACAAAAGTCCTACATACACATCAGAAAAGTTTGAGAGGCATTAAAATTATTATGTGAAAAATCCAAGAAGGGAAAAACCACGGGGCCTAGCCCACTTAGAAATAACTTTACTATATCAGTTTTTGTTACAATTATTATTCTTTATCCAAAGTTTGAGAATGATAGTTTACAAGAGTAAGTTTTGTGAAAGCTGCACTAGATTAACGACGAACGCCTTGCTTGTGCTGACAATCTGATGATCCAACGACAATTATCGAAAGATGGTCGGGTGGCGATGCGATACGATGTTGACCGTGGTGACCAACGTGGTGGTTGGCAGCGGCGATGATGATTGGCGGTGGTGATTGTGGCGGCGGTCGGCGTGGTGGATGATCCGGGTGTGCGATTATGCTTTGAAAAAAAACTAAAGAGAGGAGAGAGCTTTAAGACTCGAAGATTCTCAAAGTATAATCGGGCCACCGGTCGACTGTCGCCGGATCATCCTTGACCATCACTTGTCACCTTCGCTCGACCAGCCCCAACCTGGCGATCACGAATCATCGTTGTCATTGCTTTGTTATTATCACCCATTGTCCGGCCACCACCATCGCCGGTATTCTGCTACCGCCATCTTTCGATAGTTGTTGTCAGATCATCAGACTACCACCTCAAGCATGGCCTTTGTCATTAATCCAGTGAAGCTTGTCATAAAATTTACTCTTGTAAGCTATCCTTATCCAACTTTGGAGAAATAAAAATAATTGTAATAAAAATTGATATAATGAAATTATTTCTAAGTGGGTTAGACCCCATAGTTTTTTTCATTTTGAATTTTTTGTAAAATCTTGATCCTCTCAAACTTTCTACATTTGTTAACTTTATAATAAAGACATCAAATTCTTCTATTCTATCGGCCCGAATACTGCGCATAACAATTATATTGTTCTTTTATGATATATATACGTTTTCTTTTGTTGAAGTAGACAATGTGGTGTAAAATGTCAAAATCCAAGTTAAATGAAACAGATATAAGCCATTTTTAACCTTTAAGACGATATTACCTGACATCAGTGCTGAAATTATGGTTTTAAATAAAAAGAGAAAGAGACTACTCTAAATTTTAGAAGAGCAGCGCTTTCTTTTGTTCATATGACATTGGAGAATTTAGGGGGTAGAGTTTTTCAAAAAAAATTTCTTGAGTTTGTTGAGAAAAGCCGCCTTTAGCCCCCTTCCTAAGGGGCTGTTTGATTCCGAGTAATTATGGTGTAATGTAATTCAAATACGCACAATTCTTTTTTTTTCGTGTTTGGTATGCGGTAATGTAATTACCGTGTAAAATTCAGGTATTTCGTTTTTAGCCTATTTTTTCAAAACAAATACAAATGCCCTGAAAAGTCTTTCGAATTCACGGAGCGGAGCGCGGAGCGGAGGGCGTAGCGGAGCGGACGAGGCATGGCTTCTATCCACTCAAGAACGCAGATTTTCAAAACTCTATTCTCCATCCCGTCGCGATCGGGCTCTCCGCGGAAGCCAGCAAACCTACGCTACTCTGCCGCTCGGCCACTGCGTCCCCGGAGCTATAGCATCACTCTCCTTCCCAGCGATGGCATCGGACCAGAGGTCGTTATCGTAGCCAAAGACATACTTTCTGCCGCTGGAGCTCATGAAGGCTTGTTCTTTTCTTTTTTTTTTTCTTTTTTTTTTAACTTACATATAAAGAACCTGATAAAGTTAATTTCTTGCCTTTTTTTCTGCAGGAATCGAGTTTAGCTCTTATTCTATAATCTTAATTTTAAATCCAATGATTATTGTGTTGAATGAGAATATCAATCGAAGGGATATTATTTTCAAACGTCTAAAATATTAAGCTAAATCATCCTAAATTAAAATTCTCAAAATGCAAATGTTGATCTGATCCGTTGTTATTAAATTAGCAGAGTTGATAAGATTTAGAACAAAATATGAATGCTCAATTAGATTTAAACACCCTAATATGGCCGTGCTGAATGAGAAATAAATTTATTTATCAGTTATATAGAGGTCTATCATATTTTCACTTTTAAAATAAATATATTATAATCTTTTTTTTAACTAAAGAATAAATTTTATTTATAAAATATTTATATTTTAATATATAATTTATTTATTTATTTAATATTTTAATTAATGAAAAAATTTCACTAATTTCTAAAATATACAAAAATATATGTATTTACTTTACTTTCGTATCTTTCAATACAGAAAATATAGTTTCATGTATTTACTTTTCATAGACCAAAAAGATTGTAAGTATTCATTTGTATTCACTTTCTGTTTGTATTTCACTTTCATTACATTCTAAATACGACAATAAAACAACTAATTAAGGTGTAAACGAAAAGAGCTTGAGGTTAAAACTTGAGCGAGCCAATTTTTTATTTATGTTCACAAGAGCGAAGCTATCTCGTTATTTTAAGGCGAGTAAAATTTTAAATAAATAAAATTTAAAATTAATAAATAAAATTATTGAGCTTATAAAATTTTATTTTAATTAATTAAATAGTCATGTAAAAGTAATGAGTTAAATTAAATTTTTTGGAGAGGGTTCATTGCATAAAATGCAAATTGTGAGTGGGCAAAATGTAAAAAAAAATTATTTCAAAGAGAAAACAGAAGGTTGTATTTGGCATAAATTTGTCTGGCTCATATATATATATATATATATATATATATATATATATATATATTATATATATATATATATGAGAGAGAGAGAGAGAGAGAGAGAGAGAGAGGTGAGATGATTTAAATTTGGACTAATTTTTAGCATGAGAAAAACTATAATCATTAAGTCATGATTATTATTAAGATAATATTATATAATATATATAATATATATATATATTTTATATATATATATATATATATATATATATATATATATATATATATATATTATATATATATATATATATTATATATATATATATATATAATTTTAAGAATTTTTTATTTGGTTTATATAAATAATAATAATGAGAAACTTTTAAATTTTTTAGTACACATAAAATTCTATAATATAACTTATGGCAAAATTTTTAAACTAAACCTCATTAGTGATTTAATTAGCTAATTAGGCTGAATAAAAAAAAATTAGCAAAATAGGCTGTCATGAGTCTGGCCACTAATGATACTGGTCGGTATGATTCGGAGCGACTCGGGTTTCCTTTTTTTTTCTTTTTTGCGTTCTTCAGATCTACCTCGATCCAAACTTGTTCTTGGGATCCACCTTGTAGGCCAAGAAAGAAAGTAGCTTGGAAGGTTTATTTTTTCGATTTAGGTATTTTAACCCTAAGCGAAAAGAAATGTATTTTGTATGAGTTTATTTGGTTAGTTTAGCTAATTGTTATGATATTCATGAGATCGTGATCGATCGAATAGTTTTGATTTAGAAAGCTTCATTTTTGTCTTAGTGTTTTTTTTTTCTTATTTAGGAAGTGTGTATGTGTAGTTAATTTTAGGGTTTATGAGATCTGATGATCGATCGAAAATGTCATAATTTTATTTAGGAAAAACTTCATTTTTGCATAAAGTTATTTTTTTATTTAGGAAATGTGTATCTGTAGTTTAGGGATGTTTTATTTTTTGATCTGTGGAGGAACTTGTGATCGTTAAGACTCGATCATTCTTTGTCTTATCAGTAAACACTCTTCAAGACTGAAGTTAAAGAACTTTTGGGAAATAGCTGAGAAGCATTTTGTTTGTTTGATAGGCTGAAACTTTGGATCTCTTCTTTGTTTAAAGCTAGCGGTTTGGTTGTTGCTATAATTTGATGATACTTTTAGTTTGTACTTTTCTTTTAGGCATATCTCTCTCTCTTACTAATCTGAATATTAATATCTTATTAGCTTGATAATTAATCTTCAATATATTGATGATTTTGCATTGTGATAATGTGAAATTTAGCGTAATTAGTATAAACGAAGGTTATTATATTTGTTTAAGTATTTTATTAGTGCTTGAAATGCTGAGTTCTTTCTAAAGCTTGCAATAATTGTGTTAGTTAACCTTGATGGGGAAGGTTTACTGATATCGGATAGTCTGAGGTAATTTTAAAAATATAATTATGAAGAAGATGACAAATATGGATAAAAAGCTATAAAATTACTGAAAATGAGTAATCAAAGTAATTAAATAAAGAAAGCGTCATTTAGAAGGGAAAAAAAGTTAAAAAGGCGTCTATTTTGGAAAATAGTTTTCATATCTGAAAGTTTGAATTATATTACAGTAGATATTGTTTTACATTATAATGCCTTGGTGGATTGTTGCTGAAGAAATTTTAAATTGTTAGTATACAAATAAGAATTGTTAGAAATATACAAATAATATTACATTATAAGAAAGTTATTTTTTTATTTAGGAAAGCTTAATTTTTTTGAATGTTCTATTTTTTATTTAGGAAGTATGTATGTGTAGTTTAGGGATGTTTTATTTTGCTTTCAAAAGAGAATGATTTGGATTTTATTTGTCATTTGTCATATTAGTAGTTGATTACATTTGTTATATGAAATATTAGGCTCAGTGATGGCTTGAATAGTATTTTGATCTTTGTCATATAAAATAATTTTTTGATTAATCTTGGTTTCTGTTATTACAAGCCTGAGTTCAGATATTGTATTTATTGTTCTTTATTATGATAGTGAACTCAGAGTAAGTGATGAGTTCATTCCAAGATATATTGGTGGGAGAAATGGTCCAATCCAAATTTCACGGATTTGATGAATTACGAGAAGAGTTATGAGGCGTTGAAGTTAGATCCATCAAAATTCTCTTATCTTGGTTTTCTGTTGGAGCTGGATTTAACACATTCTGATGAAGTTTGTGAGACTATTATTAATGCCATGTTCCACATTGTGGTGTATGTTGAATTTGAGGAACTCCCATGTGGAGAATGGTTAGCAATGTATTATCGAAGTGGTGGAATCGACCTTGATCCTCAAGATAAGTACTCGAGGGGAGATATATATATAGAAATGCGGCGAGGAAAATGAATATTTTATTATGCTTCAAATGGGTGACCCACAAGATAATGATGTGAACCACCGGTGATGTAAATGTTGAATATGAAACTATGCAGGTGGAGATAGTAGTGATGAGGATGATAGCGATTATATTGACTCGGCGAGATGATTTAAGGCGGAGAACCATCCCATACGGTGAGATTTGATTGTCGATTACCGAGGAAGCGAGTCATGATTATATGTTATATCAAACCACGAGAATGGGATGAAGACCTTGCATTTGATGGCCCATCGAGATGATTCAATCTTGAAGATGAATTGCATCCCAAATGAATTAGTGGAAGGTATGTGCTTTCATGATAAGAAGCGATTCAATTTGCTATTCTTTGATCGATTATAAATAATGTTGAATATGTCATATACTCAAGCAAATCAAGATTTCTGTCATCGCCATTCGACCCGGTGAGACCATATTTGTGGCGTTTACATGCTACTTGATTAAGAGGTTGGGTGGAACTTGGAGAATTGGTTGATTTGGCTCTCTCCTCGTTATTTTTGATGTTATTTACCTGTATGTGCTTATTTTACGTAGTTTACGCGCTCCATTCGATTGCGAGGTTTCAATACTTGACACTGTTGATGTTCAAGAATGGCGCCCTCGATTCATGGGTGCATTGAGATACAGCTTTGGATATCTCTCGCAGTCGTAATTATCATCACTACTTCGGCGTCATTAGTGGAGGCGCATGAACACATTCACTTTCTTATAGGTGAGATGGATCACACTAGATGTTCGATGATCACAGGCGTTGAATGATGGCCCTCCTCTTAAGCGGTTGTCGTTGGTGGAGGGGACGGTGGCCTATCTTGATGAGTTGATTGAGCCCATCGAAAAAGCGTATCGTGATCCGATCCATCCATATCACCTCGCTTGATTTCATATGGTGCGCATGCATGCACATGTTTACCTTTACGATGGTTGTGGTGGACTTTTCTGAGATTCATACTTAGATCTAGCTATTATGCATCTTGCATCTGTTGCCATTGGGTCTTTTCTTCTTCGACCGTCGAGGTCCACTGTATCTACCATTACTAGAGGATATTCATTCTTTCGGTTTCTCGGTAGGCTTTTTCTTTGTATCTTTAGAGGAGAGGCAACCAAGCGGCCTTGACAACATAGCGATGTATTCATTTCTTTGAGTATGGGCTTGAGCACATTCATGTTGGCAGACTTACCTTACGTGTTCCCCATCTGACATTGATGGTCTTAGTGTTGGATGTCATTTGGAATGAAGGATTTGTTCGAAAATGCAAACATCAAGTATTATAGAGGGATGATGGACTCTGAAGTCGTAAATAGCGATCATTTTACTTGTTTCCTTGTCATGAAATTTTAATTTTGAGTAAATGGTACATGTCTCATCAGGAGCCATATGGACATCATCCTCATCGCATCGCGAATATATGTTTGAGGAGAGATATGGCTTGAGTACCCGATTTGTTGGAAGAGGGTAGATTGCACCACTGATCGTGTGATCGACGTTAAGCATGCCTCCATGATTGATGTTGACGATAGATCCATCGTTTGTTCGTGTTAATGGACGAGGAAAGGCCGGAGCATGTACCACCACTCATTAATGGGACGGCGTGAGTTGGTTGTGATGGATTCAGAGATGAGAGCCAATCAGCGACATGAGGTGGAAATGATCTTGGGCTTCACTTTATATGAAACGCAGTTCGCTATCTACCCGTGCGTCGAATGTCGATGGTAAGTCTATGTGAAATTATAATTTGCTTTCCCTTGTTATAGTGAAACCCTGATATAAATTTACTTTCTTAGGCTGACCACATCCGAATCGAAGATATATTTGGCTTAGAGGGGTATGCAATTTAAATCCATCGGCGATTATGGCGGTATGCGTGGATCAGGGGATGCATATATCGGCAATACAAGGATATAGATTGATCAAACTCGAAAGATGCACCGCTGATGGATGTGGGTCCATCATATCGCCGGTGGTAGCGTATCCCATCCATTCACACCCACCCTTCATATCGATGCAATGTGGTCTCGATGAACCCATTCACCGATCCGCACTATGCTCGCATATTCACCGCCGCATATCGTGTACCACGAATGCGTTGCCATCTCGAGCTTCCGGCGAGATACCACATATTCTGGAACTTGGGATGTTGCAACGGTGGCGGTGGGCGAGGAGGAGGATCGTCGGCGGCTATCATTTATGATTCGTCGACCACCATCTCATTACACTCATGGTAGCGTTGCGATTCCGTAGAACATGCGACGATAGTTGTATTTTATTTTAGCACTTTATGTCATGTAGTGATCTATTTTTTTATTTGTTATGTCCACTTATTGATTCTGATTGTACAATTATACTTTTGTTTGTTATCAATTTAGTTTTATTTGGTTAACTCACAACTATTTAGACTCATAGAAAAATTAATACACTTACACTTAATATTATCAAAAAATCATATATATTCAACAAGCATTGTGTTAAGATCAGCTTATCGTAATATTTTTAATTTTTTAACGTCAAATTTGTTGCATCTCAAATATTTTTTTTAAAAAAATACATTTAAATCGGTGAGATCCGTCAAAGTTATCAACATAAAAGTTGTAAATTTGTTATTATCTTTTCAACGATGCTAAACACGCCAAAATCGAGTGATGAGGCGATATGGCCAAAACGAGGTTGCGTAATCTTGTTATTTTTGTAACTTCACATCTCACATGCAAAAGCCGCTCAATTTGGTTATTCAAAAGTCAGCGAAAGTTGTAGAATTTTCATTATCTTTCAACTACGCTAAATTCGACAACTAATGTGATATGTTCAAAAATTTATCAATTATTTTTTTTAAAAAATTAATTAATTGATCGATCGCCTGGGGCGACCGAGCATCTAATGGCCGTCGAAGGTGACTAGGCCTTTATTTGTTAATTTTTTTATCACGACTAATTAGCTAATTAAATCAATAATGATGTTTAGTTTGAAAATTATGCCTATAACTTATACCCCTCCTTCTATGTTCTAATTATTTTTGTCCCATTTGAGATCAATTTTATAGTGTGTTACTTATTTGAGAAAATTTTTATAATGTTAGATATTTATAAATGTACCATTTTCTTATGCATGTCATTTAAAAAATTAATGATAATATCATTTTTAATGTAATATTAAAGATTTGAATATTATTTTTATAAAATAAAATTTATATGCTAAATATATAAATATATAAGAATTATGTGATACTAATATGTTTCAGTTTTTAATTTTAGTTTTCAGTTTTTTCCTGTTCAAACTTTAACTAGAGAAATCAACAGATAGATGTTGATTCTATATAATTAAATTTGTTTGAATATTTCATTGATATTATAATCTTATTATTAGGTTGATTAATTTGATGGCTTTTTGGGACTGGCTTACAGATATAATAATTTACATTAGATATTCACTTCTCTCTCTCTCTCTCTCTCTCTCTCTCTCTCTCTCTCTCTCTCTCTCTCTCTCTCTATATATATATATATGATATCAATTCTATAAAGGAAATTTAATTATTATATGAAATTTTAATTAAATAAAATTTGTTAAGCTATGATAATTCTAAAGTAAATGGGTCAAATGTGCTTATTAAAATTAATATGAACAATTTGAATATGAATCGGATTAGAGCAAATAAATATTTGAATGAGCTGAACATGAACAAACAGTCAGCTCACTCAAATTTGACTCATTTACATCCCTAAGGGGTTGTCTATTTGGATGCATTAGAGTATAAAGTAAACAAAATACAAAGATTTTAACTTTTTGAGTGTGGTATGGTGCAAAGTAAAATTCGAAGATATTTCTAGTGTATTTGAAATGCATTGGAAATATGATTTACAATTTATTTGAAATTCGCCCAAATTGAATAAATCTATGTTGTTAGGTAAAGTGGTAGGGCGTTGTGCGCCACACCATGTCGGTCTCCCACCTCATCTGTCCCGCTCCGCCATCATTGCACCATATCTAGCATTTTTTTTGGCTTGATAGGGCCTCTCCCACTCCCTATGCTTTCATTGGTCATGTTATCATCGACCACCCGCTTTGCATCATTACTATTGATTGGTACCTCCTCCCTTTCGTGACTGGATGCCACCATTTGTTGTTATCGATAAAACCAATATCCAATTATATCGACAACTCCATTTCAGCTACCACTACTACTGTCTTAATAATAAAAAATATTTTACATTATATTCATTCTACCAAAAAAAAAATATAATAATAATAATAATAAACTTATATATTTATAGAATTTTCAACTAAATAATTTAAAATAATCCAAATATATTAAATTAATTTTTATATTATTTCTTTTAATTGCACTTTTTTTATGCCAACCAAGCAACCTCAAACTATGGGTGCTGTAACAGTTAAGTTACAAGGAAAAAAAATATTTTCAATGTTGGTGCGCCTTCTGTATTTTTGTTTTCTGAAAGTAGAGAAAATTTCAATTATTAGATCTTTTCTTTTTTGCAAAATTTCTTGCCGAAACTTACGAAGTTCCTAAGTTGTGTGAAGATGCGTGAAGATTGGAATTACAACAGATTTTTTTCTTCGCTTACTCTAATTAGTGATAACTTGATATCAGAACAGTCTTCTTGAGGGATCTGTGAGTGTGTATTGAGCAAATTATTGATGTCGAAGTCAAGTTTTCTTCAATTTCACTGTTGTTCTTCGACAGAGACAACTACCAGATGTGAGTGATGCATATAGAGACATATTTAAAGGATTTGAATCTGTGAGAAGCAAAATAATTAGATTATGCGAGGAGCAGTCTAATTGAAACGAATAGAATTTAATGGGTGGCTTATCGACCCCAAAACAGAAAAGTGATTGGAGCCAATTGGGTGTATAGAACCATGTTTAATGTCGATGGCTCAATCAATAAAGCTAGACTTTGCAGTCAAAGAATATGCTCAAATCCTAAGTATGGTCTACTTAAGAGTGTTGTTTGGGGACAGTGATGACAGTTTGGTACTGTGTGCTCCGAAAATACACTACAGACCTCTCGATGAAGAGAGTGCGATTTATGTGTCGGTGAAATTTTCAGAAGTCAGATAAAATAATAGATAAGATACAACCCAGAGATTTTACCCTCATTTTATGAGGACTTTAAATCTGGTTCTAGGTTTCCTATAGGCGCAAATACCTATAATTAATTATTCATCTCAATACTGAGAGATCACTTTTGATTAAGGCTAGTCGATAAATCATTAAATAATGAGTGTATAATACAGTGAGTAGAGTTTGCATATTTATAAGATTTATTATCAGTAATTTAAATAATGAGTGTATAATGGGTGGTAGAGTTTGAATTTATAAGATTTATTGAATTTAAAGCATGTTTGAGAATGAGACATTTATGCATTATCATTTTGTGAACAATGGGAGGTAGTCGGCCGTACATGCGAATGATGCTAAAATGTTTCGTCATTTGTAGGCTTTGGAGTTGTTTGAGGGACAAATATAAGTTAATGTAACATAAGACTTTTTTCGTCGAAATAGATATAATTCACAACTCAAGAGCAAAATCGTTGAATACATCTTTACGGTCATTACCATAATTTAATGGTGTCATTTTGCGACAAATACTCAAAGGAGCTAGTTTGAGTCATTTATGTGGTGCCATTTTTGAAAAAATCCGTGGAAATGACGAATCCGTCCTCGCTTAAGAATTTTTTAGTATGAAAATATTTATGTATTTGATTTGACATTGGCTCTTTATGAGCAACAATTTTCTTAATTTGTCGTCCTCGACAAACGATTACGGATGGGTGGATGGATTTTACTTTAAATTTAAATAATTAATCTAATTTCATTTAATTTTTTATTTGAATATTTGATCATTTTATAATTGATTTAAATTTGAATATATAAAGACTAATCATTTAAACCTTAGTAATGATAGCTTTTTGATCACACGACTATTATTGGCTAATAGACTATGTTAACTTTTTCTCTTTTCTACATAGGGTCGGGTCTAAATTTTTAAAATTTAGAATCCTCTAAACATTGTCAACTCTAGCTTGAGCGTAGAGAATCAGGTTTGGAATTTTTCACTTGGGAGCTTGAACTTGAGAAGTCGTGTCAATAAGTTTATCTTTTGTAATAGTATAACATAATTAGCTTCTTAGATTTTATTAAATTAAATTTCTTATAATATCATAATTGGGTTTTTAAGTTTTGTTAACGGATCATCTAAGACTAAAGCGGGAATCAACCCATATTCTCGACATTAAGTTTAAGCATTAATAAGGGGCCCATGATGGTGTATTAAGAATACACGTATACTTTTGAAGCATTAAATTTAAATTTTAATCATGCATTGTGATGTGTGCAAAGCTCATTCCATTGGGCTATTTAAGTGAAATCTCGATATCATAAATATGAACATGAGATTTCCTCGTGATTCATGTACTATTCATTTCATTAAAACTTTGATTGTTTGCATGCATTTTGAGATGATAAGTTTAAATATAAGCTTGCTTCATAATGCAAGCAATAGTTCAATTGAAAATGCATGCCGCTTGTATAACATGTTGCGGATTCGGTGGCATTGCATTTTAACTCTTACTTAATTCAGAGCACCGTACCATCATTTATATTTATTTCTTTGTTTATTGAATTTGAAATTTTCAACAAGTTTCATCCGTACTTATTGATTAGCTTATAAGCTCATTATAATTCTACTTTAGACTTCTATTTTTTTGTCTTTAATTCATCAGATACAACACAATCTAAGCATTCAATAAATAGTTCTATTCATGCTCATCAATGAGCTATTCTAGCTTATCCCTGCTTATAACCTAGATACTCAATATTTGTCTTACTTACTGTGGTGTTTATTTTTGAGATGATGAGGAACACCACGTAGATCTTAGGAGATACTTATTGAAGTGATTGGGTACGATATTGATGAATGATGTACTATGTCGAGAGACAGAAGTCACCATCCAATAATGAACCTAATCACCTAATAAGGACTCCTAAGGCCAATGAGTCTTCAAATGTATTATAGATTTTTCCCCTACTTTACATAGAAAGGTAAAATAGGGTTTATTTTAAATTGAGTTTGTTAAGTTGGGCAAGCCCCCATAGTTAATTACATTCTAAGGAATGAGATTCCTTAGGAATACTCTCGATTAAGGTAAATGATCATTGTCTCCAAAGATTTCAAAGATAGGACTATCAATCAATTGGTTATTTTTTAGAAAAATTAAGTGGGATTGTATCAAAGGAGGGAGTTATTATCGAAATCAAAGGGAGACAAGTAAGGGATGCTCATGATACTAAGAAACCTAGTGAGTATCCCAAACTATCTTATGGTTGGGCTTTATATTTTTGAAATTGAGAAGAATTATATGTTTGAGTTGAGTTTTTATTATAAATCTAGGACTTACAATTCCACAATACAATATTGTAGAAATGCCTGAGAAATGAAGATTTATGCTTGTAGCCCACAAAGAGAAACATCGACCTCAGATCCTAAATCTAGGGAGCTTTGGCGAAGGCCAAAGCACGTCCTAAATTTAAGGTGAAAATATATATATATGGTTTACCTCAATAAGAGAGAATAAATCACCTGATTGTTGGACTTACAACCGCCTGGGGGCGGCTGCCAACTAACTCTTCCTACAATTTTAAATACATGCAGGTAAGTCTTATGCTTTGCAAGATAGCTAGGCTATTTTTTATTTAGAAAGGAGACTAAGTCCTTAAACTCACTCCTTATGACACTAAATCATGAAGGGCATGAATTTATGACTTAATTCAATGCAAATTTTGCCAAGTATTATTTTAATTTTTGGACATTTTTATTTGACACAGACTATGAGATTTCATATGCCTAATACATGAGAAAATTAGTTATGGGCTAAAATCAGAAAGAAGGAGGTGTGTTTTCACCATGGTTCTCAAAGGTCAAGCTATTTTCTCTGGCAAAGGTGGAAGCCCTCCATTGGCAAGAGTAAAACAATATGATTTGTGCATGATATGAGAAATATAACATTCAGCTAAGGGGTTGCTAAATCTTTTATTATCTTGATTTATGTCCTAGGCTTTAGGTGAGGTTATGAATTGCTTAGTTTAATTTTGAGTTGGTTAATTGAATAAAAAATTTATTTTTTTTCAAAGAGCCTAATCGCATCCAGGCCATTCAGCAATCATTAAACAACAAAGAAACTAGGAAGATCATGTCATCCTAATTGCATAATCATAAACACAATATCAATCAATTTATAAAATTAGCACAAAAGAATAAGAGGCCGATGTGATCGGGTTCCATCGCACAACCCAAAAAAAGAAAATGGGTAGCCGAGCTCTACCTTTATACAACCCAGATTATAAATGAATAATTATAATTATGAAATGACAAGTGTTATGGGAGTCTTCATTCTTCATCCTCCATTCTTCACTCCATGTTCTTCATTCCTTCATCTTTGATTAGCTCCATATTTTTTCTTCCATTTGATTTGACTTGGGATGTGGTTTCCTCCAAGGCCTCACATGGTATATAAGATATAGTCTTATAACCAATGTTCTTAGTCCCTCATAACACTTATCCTAATCTTAATGCAAAATTACATTAAAATGAAGGTAAATCTAACTACACCTGCAAAATAAATGTTAGCTAAACATACCATACAGAACATTATATGAATAATTTGGACTTAACACCCCATGTAACCAAGCCACTATCTTAGTTTGGATTATCTTGGGGTATAAACAACACATAGTAAAAAACATTTATATTTTTATTATAACTCTTTTTAAGCACAATCCCCTTTAAAAGACATGATTAGGCTAAGAACGCCCAATCATTTAGTCTACACACATATACTCGAACATCCAATCTAAAATATTGTATCACAAAATAAAATTAGGCATCAAACATGCACCGCTCTAACATAGAGCTAGAAATGATGACTTAGCCTATTGTATGTACTATTTAAGGCTTGTGTGATATGTCTTAGCTAGGAATTAAGGTTGAAATTTTCTAAGTGTGAAAGATTCAATTTAGATGGTGGTTTCAGTTTAAGTGATTTAATTGGCTTATCAATTTTAGTTGATGATTTGATTTGGTTTGAATGAACATACACTTAGTGACTAAATGTTATGAAGAGAAGAAAAGAGAGGAAAACTCTCTTTCATCCCTACCTTTAAGCATTTCTAAGATAGATTCATTAATGAATTTCGTTTGGTGAATGATTTATTATGCATTTTTAATTACCCCTAAGTTTAGATTCTTTCTAAATAGCCCTATCCAATAAGAAAGACATCTTAGGATTAGTTAGGGTGGATTACTATCACATAACACACACCCATTCATTTCTTTCCACCATGTATACCATCCATATGAATAATCTTAAGCATACTTATACATGCAATGCAAATCTTAGCACACTTTGATGATGAATGCAAAGAAATGTGATTTGAAAATTTGGATATTCCATTTATTAATTAGATCATTAATGCATGTCTTTGTTATGTAGAAAAGAGGGATCCTTTTATCCATTAGCTAAATGCACATCCACTTGTAAAAAAATTATAAGTGAGTACGATGCCATTATTTTCTATACTAGGGGTGTAAGGTATAAGACCTACTTGCTTAAATCAAGATGTCGGTGATATACCACTTTTCTTAGATACATGTAGATGAACAAAAAAAAGAACTAAAATGGATAAAGAATCATGCAAAAGATTATGCTTGATTTGGTTGTGAGATTTACATGTGTAATATGAAGATGCTTCCTAAGTCTTAATATATAGATGCATATGAATAAATTTAAGCAAGTGCTGTGTTCTTTTCAAATGACCTATACACTTGCAAATCCTATGTGAATCCATGTTAAGAGGAAGAAAGAGAACTTCATAATACACATCTTATGCTATCATAACATGCAAGCTTATAAATATTTATAACTATCATCACTCTATTTATAATCTTTGATTTATAAGTTTTGAAAAATAATTTTTGGTTTAATAATGATAATAGCCACTTATATTCTTAATTTTGGACAACACATGCAATTTGACATAAAAGGAAATATTTTTTTAATTAATTTTTAAAATAAATGAATGTATGATTTCATATGACAAATAATATTCAGCATGATTGGAAAGAAATAAAGGAATGTAAGCATGTGACTTCATTCACCCTAATTAATTCCTAAGGAGAATCCTATAAAATAAGATTATTTAAAATGAATCAAAAATTTGTAAGGAGATTTTTATTTTTGAATTTGGTTTGACTTAGAAAATGTGAGAAAGGTTTGCTAATCCTAACCCATTGCCCCATATGTGACTTGATTTGGTTTAATTTAGAATAATTATGTTGATTTTATAATTTAATTAGGTTAAGGTATAAATTAAATCCATTAATTATCCCTTACCTATACCACTTTAACATAATTATCCAAATAATTATGAACATCTAATATGCAACCACATGGAAATTAAATGCTTAAGAAATGAAGGGGCCTAATGCAATTGACTCTTATTGATTAATTAAGCTAAAGGGTTTGATTAAGTACTTTTATAACCCTCCACATGTAGTTTGATTATAATTTCCTTTGGAATCCTCTTAGATTATTGAACACCTAAGAATCTATCCAAGAATTGAATGATTAAGTTCTAGAATGATTTAGTTTTGAGTTTGATTAATTGAACTAATTAATGAAGTGATTAAGTCATTAATTATTTCCAAATTAATTAAGTGTTTATCCAATCGAAAGAAACTTAAGGGAAAAGATTAAAAAAGAGGTCCTCATCTCATTCCCTATGTCCATTTAATGTTTCATGATGATTAGTAAACTTAATTAATGAATTTATCACTATTTAACATGTTAAGTAATCATTCAATTAATTAAGAAAGTGATTAAGAATGAAACAAGTAATTCTCTTAATTAATCAAGCAAGAAATTTCAAAAAAAATCATGAGAGGTAGAGGTCATCCCACTAATTAATCTTAGAAAATTTGGAATTAATTGTTAGATTAATTAGAGAGTAATTAGCTTAATTATATTTCTAATGAAATTAAATTGAGTCAAAATCACTATTTAAAATTAATT
Organism: Cymbidium sinense; assembly: GCA_021442155.1. NCBI lineage: Eukaryota > Viridiplantae > Streptophyta > Magnoliopsida > Asparagales > Orchidaceae > Cymbidium > Cymbidium sinense. The sequence goes on along the minus strand of CM038218.1, from coordinate 91,016,428 downwards.
TATTTTAATTTTATATTTTTCTCCTAAGAATTATCTTTAAAATGAGTATTTATTTATATTTTTGGATTTTTTTACAATTTATTATGAATTTTGAAAGTTTCACCATTAAAATCGGATTAATTAAGCCTAATTAAACCCCCAAACTCATCGCCATGTGGTGTTGATGTGTGCTTTCTACATAGCATGACGGGATTGGTTATATAAGTTGTCACATCGGTGGTTAGTGGGTGGCGGCGTCTTCTCCATGGTAGGGATCAATCGGTTTAGGAAGGAATTAGAGGGATCTAGCGTGATATCATATCCATTCCAATCACGAGCATTGGATCCATCTTCTTCGACCCATAAGAGACAAGCGTCGTTCATCTTTCCTCATTCGCTCACTCAGCTGATTGGATCAAAATGATCCCACAAGAAGGGGATGCACATCCAACGATCAAGATTTCATGGGATGATAATTTCCTTCAAAAAGGACCAACAAACTTTTCTTATGGCCACGGTTTCAAGCAATTCTGTCACCGGAGGCTATCACCGGCACTTCTAATGGAGGAGGTAGCTTCATCTAGTAGAGACGAAGCCCTGTTAAAGGAATCCAACCTTGATTTAAAGTAGTTTGCTCGGTTGACCAAGCTCCCCTTCAATGGTGATCAGCCTTGATCAAAATGGTGCTTCCCATGGCTCGGAGACTTGGAAAATGATTTGATTGAGCTCGATGAGGTCTAAGGATGGTGTGTGCAAGGTTAATTATAATTTGATTGAGGATTGAGGTTGGAATTTCCACCATTTTTTTTGAGTAAAATTGAGAATGGGAAATGGGGGAGCTTGGGAATGGCTTGGAAAAAACTTGGGGAGGCTTGATTCAACCTCTCTGGCTCTGAGGAAATGATTGCTTTTAGTTTGAGTGGGAATGAGAGGGGGTATATCTCCCCCTCCTTGGATCAGACGATGAGAGGCTGGTTTATCATTTTGGCTAAATGGCATGGATTGGAGGCACGATTTGAGCTGCAAAACACCCCACATTGGTCATTTTGGGTAGTGGAGTGAGGAAGAGTGGATGCCCATGTGCTAGGTGAGTGCATTTGGAGTTCCAAATTTTCAAATACCATTGGGGAGGTCAGTTTGGCTTTTCCTTAGTTCTTGGTTAGCCCAAGCTCATTGGGTTATGTTCACCACCTTCCTTGGTGCCCATGTGGAGCAATAATAGGATGCCAAGTGTCATTGAGAAAGAAATGACCAAATTCTAAGTGAATTTGGTCATAGGATACTCTTTGACCTAAGGGAAAAGTGGTCATTTTGCCATGAGTTTGATTTGGGCAGATTTCAAATGATTTGAAAATAGGCTGGGCCAAATTTCAAGTGTTTTAAAGTTCATTTGATTTGATTTGACTCAATTTGATCCATTTTGGTCAAGTTGGGTCAAATTAGTCATGGGTTAGGCCAAGTTCAAATGATCATTTGGAGCCTATGAGTGTCATTGGTTTGGTTCAATTTGATTTATATTTGAGTTTTGGTTCATTTAGATTCATTTGGGTCAAATGGGTCAAGTTGACCCATTTGACCCAATTGGGTTAGGTCATGGGTTAGTTTAGGCTTGGTTGGTCATTTGAAATGTATTGCAAGCTTTGGTTTCAATTAATTTTGATTTGGTTTGATTTCAAGTTGATTTGACCTTTTAGGTCAAGTTGGGTTTATGGTCAATTGGGCTAAGTTGGGTCTAAATGGTCAATTAAAGCTTTAGGCAAGTCACTAATCAATTTGGAATGAATTTGACCCATTGGTTGCAATCAATTTGTCTTAGATCAAGATTTAACCCACTTTAGCTTTTTAGGTCAATTTGGGTCAACTTAGGTCAAGTGGCCAATTAGATTTGGTTTCGCTCAATTGATGGCTTGATCATGTTCAATCATTGATTAATGGATTTAGATCAATGGTTTCAATTTGGCTTATAATTTTGGCTTATTTAAGTTTCATTTAAGAGTGTTAATTGAGGCTAGGTTTACTTGGTTTGACCAATTTGATTGATCATTCTAGGATGATTGTTGCTCATAATGTGAGGCTTAGATGAGCTTAGTTAATTCCAATTTGGGTTGGATTAGAATTTAGCTCAAAAATGTCCTTTAGGTCACTTTAGGTCAAGTGAGCCTAAATGGGTCAGTTGGCTTGATCAAAGCTTGATTCAAGTTTGGGTGAACTCACATTTAGACTTATGATGGAAATATAAATTCAATCACAAGTGGTTTGGAGTCAAAAGGGTTTTGGTTCATTTGACAATTTCAAGTCAAAAGGATGAACATGAGTTTGACTTGGGTTAGTTTGATTTTAGCTTGGTGATTGTAGTTTATATTTATATTTGAGCATGTGATTGAAGGAGTGATTGTTTGAAGAGAAAATCCAAGGGTTTGGATTGATTTGAGAATGATTTGGCTAAATAAAAGAAATTAGCTTAAATGATATAGATTGGATTTTGTTTTAACTTTGGGTTTAGTTTTGGTTATTTGAATTTATACATTTGTGAATATAAATGAAGATATAAATGGGTTATTAAAATCATTTGAGTTTGGAGTGATTTTATTTGGTTTGGCTAAGTCCATAAGATGAAATTAAAGGGCTTAGGAAAGATTTTGAAGTTTGAATTCAATCATTGGTTTCAATCATTTGATTTGGAATTTATTCATGATTTAGATTTTAAAATTTAGATTTGAATTTGGATTTGAATTTGAAGTTTGGTTTGATAGAAGGAAGCAAAGATTGGGTTCAAACTATATGGTTGGTAAGTCTTTCTAAACCCCTAAGGCATAACTCAATCCTATGGCTAACTCTTCTAAGTATCTAGGGTTAGGTTAAGTGTTCACTAATCACTAGAAGTGTTCTAAGGAACTCTTAGCATCTAGAGGAGTCATATGTCTAAGATGGAGAAGTTAAAGCTCACTCTAAAAGTGAGGTCAACATTAACCCAATAAGTGTGGTGTGACAGCATAAATATTATTGGTGAGATGATTGATAATGTTCGAACGATCCCAAGTACTAACAAAAATGATCTACTCCTAAACTCAAGGTATAGAAGGAATCAGGATCTTAGTGCAATGCAACTCTACTTATGTCAAAGACATAAGAGAGTGAAGGAGGAATCCACTAGGGATTGAGTATGTAAACCTTCCACTAGGGGAAAAAAAGATCAAATAATCCACTGGGGATAAGAGGTTATGAAATCTATTGGGGATTTAGAATTTGGAATCCATTAGGGATAAAAATGTGAACCTCTAAGGTTGGTTGGATTGAATTGACTCCGGGGAAATTGGAAAGATTTGAGGAGAAGGTGATTGATTTGATTGTTAATTTGACTAGGAGGTTAGCTTTGATTTAGATTTTAAATTTTAAATTTTAAGATGGACCCCAGTTTGCAATGGATATAGTATGTACTCATACTTGATTTACAATTCAAAGGGGTAGTCTACCAGCCACATGGTAAAACTATCCAATCAAAGGGGTTGCCTTTCGGTGTGCAATGGTTATACTAAGAAGAAAGCATAGCAAACTTACATCTTTCAAAGTAGGGATCAATCATTGAGGTGATCTATTGGCAACACAACGAATCAAACCCAACCTAAGGCTAACTATTGAGTGAACTCCGCTGGGGGACTTAAATCAGCTCAAAGATAGTCAAAATTAATTTCATTTTAATTATATCTGATGGATCCCATAGGTTTGTGATTGATCACACTAAAGATGTTGGCCTGGCTTCAATTACCAATCAAAGGAGTAGTTTCCTGAAGGGGAGAACTATCCAACCCAAGGGGTGCCTTTCAGTTTGCGGTAGCCAATTCAGGGAAGAAAGTATGGGGACTCGCATCTTCCTAAACAAAAGACCAGTGGGGAGATGTATTACCAAGGTAACATGTCAACCTAACCTAAGGCTGTCCTTTGGTTTGCGACAATCATGCTAGAAAGAATGCATAGTAGACTTACATCTTCAGAGAAATGTGGAAACCTTTGTGACAAACATTGAACGACTAACTCTTGAGAGTCTTGACGGACTTATCTCCACTTAAGAGTAGTCAGGTAATTCTTATAGGGAGTTATGCTAATACTGCTCTAAAGATAGAATGCCTGCTTAGGAAAGGGGCTGCTGGGGGCTTGAATTCCTAATCCATAAGTGAATAAATTTGTTTTGTTTGTTTGTTTATCGTGAACCCTATAAGTTTGTGAGATCTGCAAGGAGCTTATATTAGCTGAATTTATCTTATAGCCAGGAGAATCTTTTCATCCACTGAATAAATTCTCCAACCACATATGTTGCGTGTAAGAAAACCAGTTACGGTAGAGTGAAAGTTTGCATCTTAGCTTTGTTATGAAATTCAGCACACACACAGGTATTTAAAGAGTGAACTCCAAAATTTTTACATGGAAAATCTCGAAAAGAGGGGAAAAATCACAGGGCCTACCCAGTAAAAATCTTCCACTATGTATCTATTTGAGTACAAAATCTTCCCGGGATTACAATTATATGAAAGGAACAATGACTATGTAGTCGTTGTGGTAACAATTTATGGTAGATGATGAATGAGCGGTGGCCGATGAAGGTCATCATGATGGAAGGGCGACACGGTGAGGATCGGCGTGGTGACGGTGGCCGTGATGGTTGGCGTCGTCGTGGTACGATTGTGCTTGGAGGATTTTCAAGCTTTATCTCTCTCTCTCTTGAGCTCCCCTCATATGAGGAATGAGGGTATTATATATTGGAGTGGTGTCTGTAAACAAAATCAACCACTCCACTTCATGGACGATTCCTTTGATCATTTGATGTATTTTAAGTATTTGAATGCTCAAACAAAATTATGAGATCTTGGCTTGTTAGATTATCGTACTCGATTTGACTATAAACACTTATGCTTAAGTGTTATTTATGGATTTAACTAATATCCCAAAAATTTCTAAGGATATTTTAAGTGCTTGATCTCGACTAGTTTCAAGATCAACTTCTTTTTGACATCGCTTGATTAGTAGAATTTTCGGTGTATCATTGCCTATTTTTGGATGACATTATCTCAACCATCCAAAATATTTATGCCATATACTTGAAAATAGCAAATTCTTCAATTTTGTGGGTCCATTAACCATACATTTTGAGAGAATATCTTCATGAGCATAAGATTATGATCAAGGAAGCAGTGCAAAGCAGATATGCGGTATGTGAATCAAGATTTGGATTATGGACCCATGGCACTACAGTGCTACAGGCATCTGCTCAGCGCTGCATATGAGTGCCTTGTGGAACTAGGCGGTTGAGGCATGGGCGTCTGGCCGTAGCTGATCTATGACACCTTGCGAAGCGTCTTGTGATGCGAATGGCATGCGAAGCGGCGGTGGCGCATGAGCGGCGGCATTCATGAAGCGCCAGCAGCGGCGCCATGGCGAGCAGTGGGCTGAGCACGATCTTCATGGCGTGGGGCGGCGTGTGGAGCTGAGGCGTGCCTTGAGCGGGGCGCCGCGGCGCCGCGCAGCCGGACGTGTCGATGTATTTTATCCATTTTGTCCATTTTTGTGGTTTCCAATTTTGAGCTATTTTAAGTCATTTTCTTAGATTTTGACCTTTTGCCTCTAGAGTCTATAAAACTCCTAGGGGGCGAGAGAAGGCACACTTCTCATGTGCTATAGTCTTCTTCTTGAATGAAGATTATTGGAGGTATCAGGGTCATAGGCTCCAGTTTTCCCTCGAAGAGGTGTCAATCTCGTCGGAAGGAGGGCGATCAATACGTAGTTCATCTGGCTCAATTTTCCCTCGAAGAGATGTGTTAACTCGTCGGGCCGGGGTTTGGGCGATCAGACCCATAGTTCATCCAGGCTCTAGTTTTTCCTCAAAGAGGTGTCCCTCTGTCGGGGAGAGTTTGGAGGCGATCAAGGCCCATAGTTCATCAGGCTCGTTTCCCTAAAAGGCGTTGGCCCTGTCGACCGGCCGGGTTTGGGTGATCAAGGCCCATAGTTCATACTGAGGCTCGGTTTTCCCTCGAAGAGGCATTTACCTTATCAGGGTTTGGAGGTGATCAAGACCCATACTTCTTTAGTAAATTGGATTTCTTGAAACTCCAATGGATGGTTCAAGAATGATAACCGCCAAGGCATGAGAAGCGTTAGTTTGGGGAACCATCATTCGAATGACTCATAAAGTTTGGTAGATAATTTCTGAGCATCATTAGAGGGGAGTATCTTCTCTCTCTCTCTCTCTTTTTTCTCATATGTATGTGTATCTTTTCCGATCAGAGGCAAAAATTTTATCCCAAGCTATCCGTGAGCGAGAGAGTCAAAAAAGGATATGCCTAAGTATTGGGGTAAGTAAGCTGCTTCACAAAATTTCCAAATATTTATCATTTCTTCCTCTTTATTTATCATGTATTTTCACAGGGTGATGGCCAGAAGAAAATCCATAATGTGACCGCTATATATATCATCCACTATCACATCGATAGTTTAATGGTGTTCGCAAAAAAAAATTTCCTTAATGAGTTGGTGGCCATTGCTAAAAAGTTTGATCGAGTCTGCTCACCTCCACCGGTACTTTACTATAAGATGATACTTCAGGGACCGCGATTCCCTTTGGCCGAAGTTGATTGAGATCTTCAAAATATGTGGTGTAGCTTTATCACAATTTTTATTTCGAGCTTTAGTGGTCATCATTGGTTTGACTATCTTCTTTAGAGAGCGTGATGTTACTTTGAACATCAAATACTTATCAATGTGATTCATGTGACACATACTCGTGACATGTTTCATCTGACTATAAAGAATTGGATAGAATTTTCAAGATGATCCCCAAAAAATTGGTCAGGATTTTTTTTTTTTTGTGAAAATGAGTGAGGTTCCTGAGATGGGAAGATTGAATGACCTTGATCCATTCTGATTGAGAGAATGAGATCTTGGCAACTCTTAATGTTCCTGATGTAGAAAGCTTACAACATGAGTTACGTCACATTAGCATATAGTTGAAGATAGAATGTTGAAGGTTGGCCTTTCCATCCAGGCAGGGAGATCTCATTCTTTTCTACTAAAGAGGTCAAGTAAGGTGATGAAAGGTCTCCTCATATTCATAGGGTTCTTTCAAGAAGCCCGTCACAAAATCAGAGTGGTGGCAATATTTCTTTCCTAAAGAAAAAAAAAGACATATGCGTGACTACGCCGACATCTACTAAGAAGTTGTTTGTCCCAGCTTGACCTCTAAGAGTTTAATTTCAACTAATGATGGGGAGTTCATTTCTCAAAGCCGCATTCTCTGAAGAGGTGTTAAATCACATATGTAAGGCCACAAGGATAAATTGGTATGCCTTCCCCTTCTTTCTTCTCTTCTTCTTTTCCTCCTTCTTTTCTTTTGTGTAATATTTGTGATACTTTTTTTTTCTTTATAGGTAACTCAAAACATTAGGGCTGATGGCTCATTTGGGTGTCTCTTTAGATGAGAAATTTGTGAAGGTAAAATATCCGCAAGGAGAGTATGAGAAAGATGAGTGTTAAGGCTAAAGAAGTCGACTTTCTACCAAATTTAACTGCGAACTGAGAACATGTTGACTTCTCTTTCTCCAGTTAGAGGTGGAGTGCACTGATGAGTTGATTGAGGAGGACATAGACTTGAAAGAGAAAAGACTCAAGGCACTTAGCGAGAAGAGAGAGCTCTCGAACCGGAGAAGAAAACATAACAAGATCTCTTTTCCGAGGAGCATATAATGTCAAGCGAAGCAAATGATATCTCCTTGAAGTGGAAGACTTTAAGAACTCCTTGGCTTATCGTGGTACCATCAAGACCATGTGAAGCTCAAATTATATTCTTGATGTTGAAGTGAAGGATTTGGAGCACCAATGTAGAGGAGGGCTTCATCCGGAGGGTTCCTAAAAGGAACCGCTTAGTGCATCGCAAAATCGGAGCTAGTATTGAGGATCTATCTCCCAGCCAAGTATCTGAAGACTCTTCATCAGATTCAGGAGATGAAGGAGCATCTCCCAAGGTGAGGAGGACGCTGATATCACCAACTGATATGATGTAGTGTCACTTGAGGATGCTTTTTTTATCTATGTATTATTATTAGTGTGTATCAGAATCTTGATTCTTTCTTATATCATCATATTAATGCTGTCAATGAAATTTTTTTTTTAGATGATACGCTCTTATTTTGTTTTTACCAATCTGGGGTAATTGGTCGGAATATTATTCGATGACGCTAACCTATACGGATGAGGTTGAATTAAATCTACTGAGAATTTTTGACCAATCTGAGGTTATTTGTTAAAATGTTACTTGATGATGTTAACCTGTATGGAAGAGGTCGCGGGATGTCCACCAAGGACCTTTTGACCTATCCTAGGTATCAGCCAAAGTGTTATTTGATGACGCTAACCTATATGGAAGAGGTCATGGGATGTCCACCAAAGACCTTTTGACCTATCCTAGGTATCAGCCAAAGTGTTACTTGACTTCTACCAGATGGAAGAGGTCCGATCAAGTCCCCTTGGGATTGATTATGCTCGAAAAGATACAACATGAGTTGTATATTTCTCAAGTGAGAGGAGTAAATGAAGGAGAAACAAGCTTGTAAGAAAAAAGCTTTAAATTCATTACTCTGATAAGTTCGGTGATATAGTCATAAGATGATTTTAACATGGATATGAGTTTCAAGAAAAAATGATGACAACAATATGTCTCTACCTACCAAGTAAGTCAAAATGATAGACTAAATAAAAGTTGTAATAATTATGAGAATTAATCGATAATATTTTAGAGATTCTTCCAAGTTCGAGGTAAAGTTTTTCCTCCGAAGCGAGCTTGAAAGTTTCTCACCCATAGCTATAACCACATATGGGCCATCCCAAAGAGGTGAGAGTTTATCAGATTCATCCTTGAGGCCTTTGAGACTTCAGGACCAAGTTACCGATAGATATGGGATGGGGTTTTACTCTTCCTCGTGAAGTGATGAGCTACCCTTTCGGATAGAAGCAACCAAGTAGCCATGTCAATAGTTTGGGGAGTAGGTCCGTGTCATCTGAGTTTTTCTTCATTATTGTCATGATCGAATTGAACTCTTGGACTTGGAACCCGATATCGGTATAATAGCTTGTGAAACACAAGTTATACAAGGTCTCACCACGGGGAGCGATGTGGTAGGTGTAAGCCCAAAGGACATTAGAAAGCTCATCACCCATTACCCCCAAATTTTTAAGACGTGTTTTTAGTCCGAGTCCTTTGGTAGCTTCAGCCCGTTAGTTTGAGGATGTGATACGATGCAAGCGAATGTGAAGATCTTTGCAAAAGGATGTAAAGACTTTTCCACTAAATTGACTGTCGGATGATCTTTACAGGAAGACCAAATCGACATACTATATTTTTCCAAACAAATTATTTAGCATTTGCCTCCGTGATTTTAGCGAGTGGTTTGACTTCCACCCATTTAGTAAAGTAGTCGACGGCTAAAATGATAAACTTTCATGCACCGATGCTATCAAAAGGTCCTATGATATCAATTCCCCACTAGCAAAAGGTGGGGCTTTGAAGGGATGAGAGCTCAGATGTGATGAGAGGTTAGAGTGCAACTCACAACTTGCATATTTTTTTGTGAACCTAAGGTATCTTGTTTCATTGTAGGCCAATAAAACCCTTTCCATATAATTTTAAGGCTAGTGTTCCTCCAAAGCCTCCACAGTGAACCTCTGAAGGTGAGCCTCAGGTGAGAGGTACCCAGAAAGCTCATTTGATAATAGTGGAAGCTCTTTGAAAGAGTTGTAGAAGTTGGGTCTTGAAGGGTTCCTTCTTGTAGAGATCCAAATGATCCTTTATCTCATTAATTTCTTGTATCTGATGTTAGAAAATATATTTCTTCAACATGCTTTCAAATAGATCTATATGCAAAAAGTTTAGTTGAGCATCCCTCTAGTATTCTTCTCTCAATCTTAAATGATTTGATGCAAGAGCAAGATTTTACTAAGGGAGATATTATGCCGGATTATGAGTATTAATGTTTCCCAAATTGGGAGTTAAGGTGAGAGCAGGATTACTAAGTCTTGAGTTCATAACCCCGTGATGAGAGCCTCATATTTAGCCATATTATTAGTTGCAAAAAATTTTAGGCGAAGTCCATACTCTATGGTATTCTATTAGGGAGAAATAATTAGGATTCCTGCACAAGCGCCGGTATTTTTTGAAGCTCCATTAACATAGAGGATCCATTGAGGAGACAAAAGGCATGTAGCAGATTGCTCCTCTGGAGTTGGGGCAATGCATTCCACTATAAAGTCTGTGAGTACTTGAGACTTTATACAGAATCGCAGAAAATTTATATCAAATTCTTCAATGCACCATTTAATTAACCTCCCGTGATGCTTCTTACGTAGGATGGCCCTTAATGGTAAATGAGTGTAAACATCGATAGTATGAGCTTGGAAGTATGGACAGCTTTTACCGAAAAACTAAAGCCGAGCCACCTTATCGTAAGTGGATAACTTTCTATATCGAGAGAATTTTGGTTAAGTTGTTGTATCCCATTCTCTTCTCACACTAAAACCCAGCTTATCGCACGGGAAGAGACCGTATAAGTATAACATCTCTCCTTGAATAGACTTGGATAGTAGGGGTGGAGATGCTAAATACCCCCTTTTGCTCAAAAGCATTCCATTCATCAACTAAATTATTTTTTTTAGCTCCTTTAATATTTTAAAGAATGATAAGTATTTATCCCCGTAATGGGCTAGAAGCTGATAATGTAGCAATCCATTTAAATGTTGAACTTCCTTGATATTTTTGAGGAGTCATATCTTTGAGAGCTTTGATTTTCTGGTTGGCCTCTCCACGGATTACCATAAATCCAAGAAATTTTTTCGACGTAACCCCAAAAGCACACTTTGGTTAAGTCGCATGTTATAACGTCAAGAAGGTTAAAGCATATTTTAAGTCGTAAATATGCGTGATTCTTCCAAGCTTTTACTAAGATGTCATCCACATATCATCCACATATAAAACTTAATAGGTCTTTAAAAATCTTATTCATAAGGCATTGACAGTAGCACCATTTTTAACCCAAATGGCATAACTTGGTAACAATATAAACATTTATATGTTTGAAATGCTTCTTCATCCTGGGTCCATTTTTATTTGATTGTAACCTGAATAAGCATCCAAAAATTGAGTATTTGATGTCACGCAAAGATCAACCAATTGATCAATTCAAGGAAGAGGAAAGCTATCTTCGTGCAAGCTTGAGGTTGTAATCAATACACATTCTCCAAATTCCATTTGTTTTCTTAACCATGACAACATTTGCTAGCCATAGGGTAATGATATGAATCCCGCTTACAACTTCTTTGCTCAATAGCTGAGGCATCATGTGCAAAACTTTGCTTCTTCCGATGATCGGTTTGCATGTCGGATAAATCTTGAGGAAGTGCATGATCACATTGGGTTCGACCCCCGGCATGTCCGTCAAACTCCAAGAAAAGATGTCTTGATTTCTGCGCAAGAAGTCTATGTATTTTTCTCTTTGTTCATCTGAGAGCAGAGATCCAACTTGCAATGTTTGTAATGGTTGGTCATCTAATAATGCAAGAGCTCTCGAAGGGGAAGCTTTTCGGTCATCTCAAAATTAAAATCTTCATCAAGGTCAAAGGTGGCATTGAGCTTGTCGGTAGCATGATCATTATTTATTAATTACACCACCCCAACTCCAACTGAAAATTTTATCTTGATGAGATGAGATCTTGTGCACTAAAATTGATTAGAGGGGCCTTCCAAAGAAGGCGTATATCAACTTGACCACCATGAATTAGATTAAATGAGTCACTTCTTGAGGAAATTCACCAAGGACAACAGAAGGGTGATTATTCCTCTACGCATTATCAAACCCGTATAATAGTCCTGCAGCTTTCCCTAATCAGGCCCATGCTAAGAAATATGGAATAAAATAAGACATCAATAGAACTCCCATTATCAATCAAAATTCTTAACTTTTAACATTATGGGTCACCATCCTCTCACGCATGAAAAGTGGATCTTGATGAGGAATTGACTCCTTCTAAGTTTGAGTCATTAAAAGTGATGGAATGATCAAGACTTTTTTAACTCTGGCTTTTCAGAGGTGGTAATGAGAACTTGATTAGATAGTATTGGTCTTCCCGCGATTGTTTCAATTTCCCCAATTATTTGATGATTATTTTGTTATTTTTGTGACGACGTCCGCTGCCTCCAGTGGAGGTATGTTTGATTCTGACATTCTTCATAAATCAACGAGATATCCTTGTTGAATGAGCCTGTCAATTTCTTCTTTGAGTTATTTGCATGCCTCAGTAGTATGTCCATGACTTCGATGGAAGTGACAATATTGCTCCTGATTTCTTGAATTTGGTTTCAGTGGATGCGACCACTTGATGTTTTCTTCATCTCGAATAGCCATCAGGAGGTTGACACGAGACGTGTTCAGCATCGTGTATTCCTTTTCTGGTCGTGGTTCACGTTGTTGATATGAAATGCTGAGACTGGTTGCCTTGTCGCTTCTTTTGATGGGACAGTTGGTCCGCATTCCCTGGGGCACTTTTACGTTTTCCTGTAGATTATTCAAATTGTTTGCGATGGGCATTAATAGCCTCATCAGTAGAGATTTGTGCTTCCACATGATGAACTAAGTTGGTATGAAGCGGACCGTGTCATATTAGTGATGAGTAAAAGGCCTGATGAGTCCTCAAGGAAAACTTCTCTTAATAGTTCAGGGTCTACTCCAAGTATTTGGCGAGCTTCTAAGGAGAACCTCTGGAAGTATTCCTTAAGTGATTCACCTTCATTCGGCTAGAGAGATGAGAAATCTTTAATGATCCTCTGCTTGCAATGAACTGCTCCACAAAAATCTTGGCGAGTTCATCAAAGATACGGATGGATCCCCTTGGAAAGGAGTAGAACCAAGTGCGAAGCTTCTCGAGGGTAACGGGGAAAGACTAACAAAGGTGTTAGAGTTTGGATATGCATGATAGTCCTGTAATGGTCGATGTGTTCATGTGGGTCAGTCGCCCCATCATAAGAATCAATGTTCAGAAGCTTGAAACTCACGTAAATAGGATGTTGAAGAATAGCTTCAACTAAAGGTGAGGATTCTTCATAGCCGCGGTGAGGGGGAAGATGATTTCTGTCTTGAAGGTGAAATTTGTCTTGCATTAAACATCATAATTCTACATGTATAACATGATGAGTTGGGTCAACAGGATGAGAATGTGTCAAACTACCAGCAATAATTGGTGGATTAACAGTCAGTTATGCTGCACGTGATGGATGAGTAGAACTAGCAGTGTCAAGGAGGTCAACATCACGGACTCTATGAGGAGGAACTTCAGTGTCAAGGAGATTAGCATTTTGACCTCCCATAGCTAACAATCGATCTTGAGGGAGATGTGTTTATCAAGTAGAAGGCTTGTGTTCTCTCACAAAAGTTGGATCATCTCATTTTGAGACTCTTCCATTCGGGACTAATATTCTAAAGAGATTCCTATCGCCTTCACCAAGTGGTCACTTCTATCGGGGGAGTGAGCAAAGCTTGGCATCCTTGGTTGTTTTTGAGAGTGACGAGTTGGACCGGAGGGCTGTTATGAGTGTTGCTTTATTGGCCATAACGAGGGTGTTCCACGTAAATTATGATTGAAGGGGTTCTTTTTCCAAACCTATGCTAGAAAAACCAATGAGAGGGTAGTTTATGCCTTAGCTTTGTTGTGAAACCCAACACACATACAAGTATTTAAAGAGTGAACAAGAAAACTCTAGAATTTTTACGTGAAAAATCTCAAAAAGTGGGGAAAAACCACGGGGCCTAGCCCAGTAAAAATCTTCCACTATGTATCTATTTTAGAGTACAAAATCTTCCCTATAACCTGAGTATATGAAAACAACAATGACATGTAGTCGTGTGTGGTAATGATAGCAGTGATGGCAAACAATTAATAATGATCATGGGGCGATGATGATGGAGACCCAGAGGTTGATGACCACGAGAATGACCCAGTGGACCGGTGGTGGTGGTTGATGACCGTATTGGCGATTACATGCTTGGAGGATCTCCAAGCTTTAGGCCTCTCTCCTCTCTTGTTTCTCCCCTCATATGAGGAATGAGGGGCTATTTATAAATTGAGGAGGGTGGCATCTCTGTAAATACATGCAAAAAATCAAACCACGCCACTTCATCGAACGGCTCAAAATGATTCCTTTGATCATTTGATGTATTTTAAGTATTTGAATGCTCAAACAAAGTCGGAATTATGAGATCTTGGGATTGTTAGATTCAGCTCGTAAAGATGCTCGATTTGATTATAAACAGACCATGCTTAAGAGCTATTTATGGATTTAACTTAAATCCCAAAGTTTTCAAGGATATTTTAAGTGCTTGATCTCCTAGTTTCAACCGAGGATCAACTTGCTTTTGACATCAAGATCGCTGACTAGTAGAATTTATATATATATATATATATATATATATATATATATATATATATATATATATATATATATATATATATATATATATATATATATATATATATATATATATATATAAAGGAAATTTAATTATATACATTTTAATTTTAATTAAAAATTTGTTAATATATGATAATTCTAAAGTAAATGGTCAAATATGCTTATTAAAATTAATATGAACAATTTTGAATATGAACGATTTAATAGCAATATTTGAATGAAATTAAACATGAACAAACAAATACCGCTTAAATTTGACTCATTTACATCCCTAAGGGTTGTCTATTTGGATGCATTAGAGTATAAAGTAAACAAAATACAAAGATTTTAACTTTTTGAGATTTTAGACAAAAAGTAAATTCAAGATATTTCTAATGTATTTGAAATACATTGGAAATATGATTTACAATTTATTTGAAATTCGCCCAAATTGAATGAATCTAAAAACACCAATTGCTGTAAAAGTGAGAGCGGCAGCCACACTCGTCGTCTGCCACCAACGCTACCTCAATTGGTCATCACACCACATTGGCCACCCGCTGCTTGGATCGCCAGAGGTCACTGCATCCATTGCCATTGGCCGCTCTCCTCCTCACATTATCGCCGCCGACACCGGATGCTCACCTTGTCGTTGTTGCCGGGCCGCCATGCCTTACCAATCGCCACCTCCATCGTCAATTAACTTACCACCACTAACGACAACTCCTATTTCCAGCTACCACAATTGCCACCCTTAACACTAAAAAATATTTTACATTATATTCATTCTACCAAAAAAAAGTAATAATAATAATAAACTCATATATTTATAGAATTTTTTAAATTTATTTTATATTATTTCTTTTAATTGCACTTTTTTTTCAGCCAACCAAGCAACCTCAAACTATGGGTGCTGTAACAGTTGAGTTACAAGGAAAAAAAATATTTTCAATGTTGGTGCCCCTTCTGTATTTTGGTTTTCTGAAAGTAGAGAAAATTTAAATTATTAGATCTTTTCTTTTTTGCAAAATTTCTTGCCGAAACTTACGAAGTTCCTAAGTTGTGTGAAGATGCGTGAAGATTGGAATTACAACAGATTTTTTTCTTCGCTTACTCTAATTAGTGATAACTTGATATCAGAACAGTCTTCTTGAGGGATCTGTGAGTGTGTATTGAGCAAATTATTGATGTCGAAGTCAAGTTTTCTTCAATTTCACTGTGGTTCTTCGACAGAGACAACTACCAGATGTGAGTGATGCATATAGAGACATATTTAAAGGATTTGAATATGTGAGAAGCAACATAATTAGATTATGCGAGGAGCTGTCTAATTGAAACGAATAGAATTTAACCGGTGGCTTATCGACCCCAAAACAGAAAAGTGATTGGAGCCAATTGGGTGTATAGAGCCATGTTTAATGTCGATGGCTCAATCAATAAAGCTAGAATTTGCAGTCAAAGAATATGCTCAAATCCTATGTATGGTCTACTTAAGAGTGTTGTTTGGGGACAGTAATGACAGTTCGGTACTATGGGCTCCGAAAATTCACTACGCACCTCATGAAGAGAGTGATTTATGTATTTAGAAATTAAGCAGAAAATAATAGATAAGATACAACCTAGAGATTTTACCCTCATTTTGTGAGGACTTTAAATCTTCCTGTGTTTCTATAGCAAACACCTATAATTAATTACCCATCTCAATACAGAGCACTTTTGACAAGGCTAATCATTAAATAACAAGTGTATAATACAGTGAGTAGAGTTTGAATATTTATAAGATTTATTATTTCAATTTAAAGCTTATGTTTGAGGGAATGATGAGACACCCGATTTAGGTCCCATGATTCCATCATCCCGGACTGTCGCGGTCCTTGGTCGGCTTAGTCAGAGGCGGTAGTCGACCCAACCTGATCGAAGGATCCTTGTCAGCAACCATATGTTATGTCATCCAAGGTGTCATTGTAGACCTCAAGTAGAGTTTGTTTGAGGGGACAAATATAAGTTAACCTTTGCTAACATAAGGCTTTTTGCCCAATCAAAATATGTTATATAATTCACAACTTAAAGAGCAAAACCGTTGGGGAATATACATGTGCCACATATAATTTAATTGACATTACATGCTACTGAGGCTCTGGCCGCAACCGCCATTTATGTGCCATTTTGCAAAAATCACGCAGAACACGGTCACGCCCTCTTGGAAATTTTGAGAAAAATATTTAGATTTGATTTGACATTGGCTCTGTGAGTAACAATTTTCTTAATTTGTCATCCTCGACAAACGATTGTGGATGAGTGGATGGATTTTACTTTAAATTTAAATAATTAATTTCATTTCATTTAGTTTTTTTTGAATATTTGATCATTTTATAATTGATTTAAATTTGAATATATAAAGACTAATCATTTAAACCTTAGTAGTGATAGCTTTTTAATCACATGACTATTATTGGCTAATAGACTATGTTATCTTTATCTCTTTTCTACAGAGGGTCAGTTCTAAATTTTCAAAATTTATAATCCTATAAACCTTGTCAACTCTAGCTTGAGCGTAGAGAATCAGGTTTGGAATTTTTCACTTGGGAGCTTGAACTTGAGAAGTCCTGTCAATAAGTTTATCTTTTGTAATTGTATAACATAATTAGCTTCTTAGATTTTATTAAATTAAATTTATTATAATATCATAATTAGATTTTAAGTTTTGTTAACCTGGACCCAGTCCTAAGACCAAACTGGGAATCAATCCGTGCAGTATCCTCAGACACTAAGTTTAAGCATTCAGCGTAGTGTCGGGGCCCATGATGGTGTATTAAGAATACACGTATACTTTTGAAGCATTAAATTTAAATTTTAATCATGCATTGTGATGTGTGCAAAGCTCATTCCATTAGCCTATTTAAGTGAATCTCGATATCATAAATATGAGCATGAGATTTCCTCGTGATTCATGTACTATTCATTTCATTAAAACTTTGATTATTTGCATGCATTTTGAGATGATAAGTTTGAATATAAGCTTGCTTCATAATGCAAGCAATAGTTCAATTGAATCCTTAATTAACGCCTTTTGTCCGCTTGTATAACATGTTGCGGATTCGATGGCATTGTATTTTAACTCTTACTTAATTCAGAGCACCGTACAATCATTTGTATTTATTTTTTTATTTATTTAATTTGAAAATTTCAACAAGTTTCATCCGTACATATTGATTAGCTTATAAGCTCATTATAATTTTGCTTTAGACTTCTATTTTTTGTCTTTAATTCATCAGATATAGTACAATCTAAGCATTCAGTAAATAGTTTTATTCATGATCATCAATGAGCTATTCTAGCTCATTCCTGCTTATAAGCTAGCTACTCAATATTTGTCTTACTTGCTGTGGTATTTATTTTTGAGATGATGAGGGACACCACGTAGATCTTAAGGGATACTTATTGAAGTGATTGGGTACGACATTGAGGAATAATGTGCTATCTCAAGAGACAGAAGTCAACATCCTATAATGGACTTAATCACCTAATAAGGACTCCTAAGGCCAATGGGTCTTCGAATGTATTATAGATTTTTCCCCTACTTTACATAGAAAAGTAAAGTATGGTTTATTTTAAATTGAGTTTGTTAAGTTCCCTATGGGGGCAAGCCGCCATAGTTAATTACATCCTAAGGAATGAGATTCTTTAGGAATACTCTCGATTAAGGTAAATGATCATTATCTCCAAAGATTTCAAAGATAGGACTATCAATCAATTGGTTATTTTTAGAAAAAATTAAGTGGGATTGATCAAAAGGAGGGAGTTATTATCGAAATCAAAGGGAGACAAGTAGGGATGCTCATGATACTAAGAAACCTAGTGAGCATCCCAAACTATCTTATGGTTGGGCTTTATATTTTTGAAATTGAGCAGAATTATATATTTGAGTTGAATTTTTATTACAAATCTAGAGTTTACAATTCCACAATACAATATTGTAGAAATGCCTAAGAGATGCCCACAAAAGGAAACAACGACCTCAGATCCTAAATCTAGGGAGCTTTGGCAAAGGCTAAAGCACGGCCTAAATTTAAGGTGAAAATATGTATATGATTTACCTCCAAAAGAGAGAATAAATCACCCAATTGTTGGACTTACAACCGCCTGGGGGTGGCTGCCAACTAACTCTTCCTATGATTTTAAATACATGTAGGTAAGTCTTATGCTTTGCAAGATAACTAGGCTATTGTTTATTTAGAAAGGAGACTAAGTCCTTAAACTCACTCCTTAAGATACTAAATCATGAAGGGCATAAATTTATGACTTAATTTAATGCAGATTTTGCCAAATATTATTTTAATTTTTGGACATTTTTATTTGACACATACTATGGGATTTCATATGCCTAATGCATGAGAAAATTAGTTATGAGCCAAAATTAGAAAGAAGGAGGTGTGTTTCCACAATGGTTCTCAAAGGTCAAGCCATTTTCTCTAGAAAAGGTGGAAGCCCTCCATTGGCAAGAGTAAGATAATATGATTTGTGCATGATATGAGAAATACAACATTCAGCTAAGGGGTTACTAAATCTTTTATTATCTTGATTTATGTGCTAGGTTTAGGTGAGATTATGAATTGCTTAGTTTAATTTTGAGTTAGTTAATTGAATAAAAAATTTATTTTTTTTAAGAGCCTAATCGCATCCAGGCCATTCAACAATCATTAAACAACTAAAAAACTAGGAAGATCATGTCATCCTAATTGCACAATCATAAACACAACATCAATCAATTTATAAAATTAGCGCAAAAGAATAAGAGGCGTGGTGGGTTCCATCGCAACAAAAAAGAAAATGGGTAGCCGAGCTCTACCCTTATACAACCCGGATTATAAATGAAAAATTATAATTATGAAATGACAAGTGTTATGGGGGTCTTCATTTCATCCTCCATTCTTCACTCCTTGTTCTTCATTCCTTCATCTTTGATCAGCTCCATTTTTTTCTTCCTTTTGATTTGACTTGGGATGTGGTTTGCTCCAAGGCCTCACATGGTATATAAGATATAGTCTTATAACCAATGTTCACCTTAGTCCCCATAACACTTATCCTAATCCTAATGCAAAAATTACATTAAAATGAAGAAAAATAAATCTAGCTACACCTATAAAATAAATATTAGCTAAACACACCATACAACCCGAACAATTATAGGAATAATTTGGACTTAACACCCAAGCCCACCTGTCTTAGTTTGAATTATCCTTAGGGGTATAAGCAACTTGCACAGTAAAAGTATTTATATTTTTATTACAACGCCTTTTAAGCACAATCCCCTTTAGAAGACATGATTAGGCTAAGATCGCCCAATCATCCAGTCTACTCACATATACTCTAACATCTAGTCTAAAATATTGTATCACAAAATAAAATTAGGCATCAAACATGCACGCTATAACATAGAGCTAGAAATGATGACTTAGCCTATTGTATGTGTCATTTAAGGCTTGTGTGATATGTCTTATAGGCTTTAAGGTTGAAATTTTCTAAGTGTGAAAGATTCAATTTAGATGGTGGTTTCAATTTAAGTGATTTAATTGGCTTGTCAATTTTAGTTGATGATTTGATTTGGTTTGAATGAACATACACTTAGTGACTAAATGTTATGAAGAGAAGAAAAGAGAGGAAAGCTCTCTTTCATCCCTACCTTTAAGCATTTCTAAGGTAGATTCATTAATGAATTTCTTTTGGTGAATGATTTATTATGCATTTTTAATTACCCCTAAGTTTAGATTCTTTCTAAATAGCCCTATTCAATAAGAAAGACATCTTAGGATTAGTTAGGGTGGATTACTATCACATAACACACTCTCATTCATTTCTTTCCACCATGTATACCATGCATATGAATAATCTTAAGCATACCTATGCAATGCAAATCTTAGCACACTTTGATGATGAATGCAAAGAGATGTGATTTGAAAATTTGGATATTCCATTTATTAATTAGATCATTAATGCATATCTTTGTTATGTAGAAAGAGGGATCCTTTTATCCATTAGCTAAATGCACATCCAAAAAAATTATAAGTGAGTATGCCATTATTTTTTATACTAGGGGTATAAGACTACTGGGCTACTTAAAGCCTCAGAGCCAAGATGTCCGACCGAATATACTTTTTCTTAGATACATGTAGATGAACAAAAAAAAGAACTAAAATGGATAAAGAATCATGCAAAAGATTATGCTTGATTTGGTTGTGAGATTTACATGTGTAATATGAATATGCTTCCTAAGTATTAATATAGATATGCATATGAATAAATTTAAGCAAGTGTTGTGTTCTTTTCAAATGACCTATACACTTGCAAATCCTATGTGAATCCATGTTAAGAGGAAGAAAGAGAACTTCATAATACACATCTTATGCTATCATAACATGCAAGCTTATAAATATTTAGAAAAATAATTTGATTTAATAATGATAATAGCCACTCATATTCTTAATTTTGGCCAACACATGCAATTTGACATAAAAGAAAATATTTTTTAATTAATTTTTAAAATAAATGAATGCATGATTTCATATGACAAATAATATTCAGCATGATTGGAAAGAAATAAAGGAATGTAAGCATGTGACTTCATTCACCCTAATTAATTCCTAAGGACAATCCTATAAAATAAGATTATTTAAAATGAATCAAAATTCTTTAAGGAGATTTTTATTTTTGAATTTGGTTTGACTTAGAAAATGTGAGAAAGGTTTGCTAATCCTAACCCATTCCCCCATGTGTGAATTGGTTTGGTTTAATTTAGAACAATTAGGTTGATTTTATATTTTGATTAGGTTAAAGTATAAATTAAATCCATTAATTATCCCTTACCTAAACCACTTTAACATAATTATCCAAATAATTATGAGCTAACATCTAATATGCAACCACATGGAAATTAAATCAACAATGCACTTAAGAAATGAAGGGGCCTAATGCAATTTACTCACAATTATTAGTTAATTAAGCTAAAGGGTTTGATTAAGTACTTTTATAACCCTCCTACACATGTAGTTTGATTATAATTTCCTTTGGAATCCTCTTAGATTATTGAACACCTAAGAATCTATCCAAGAATTGAATGATTAAGTTCTGGAATGATTTAGTTTTGAGTTTGATTAATTGAACTAATTAATGAAGTGATTAAGTCATTAATTATTTCCAAATTAATTAAGTGTTTATCCAATTGAAAGAAACTTAAGGGAAAAGATTGGAAAAGAGGTCCTCATCTCATTCCATATGTCTATTCAATGTTTCATGATGATTAGTAAACTTAATTAATAAATTTATCACTATTTAACTTGTTAAGTAATCATTTAATTAATTAAGAAAGTGATTAAGAATGAAACAAGTAATTCTCTTAATTAATCAAGCAATAAATTCCAAGAAAATCATGAGAGGTAGAGGTCATCCAACTAATTAATCTTAAAAAGTTTGGAATTAATTACTGGATTAATTAGAGAATAATAAGCTTAATTATACTTCCAATGAAATTAAATTGAATCAAAATAACTATTTAAAATTAATTTATTTTAATTTTATATTATTCTCCTCTGAATTATCTTTAAAATGAGTATTTATTTATATATTTTTTTATTTTTCTACAATTTATTATGAATTTTGGAAGTTTCACCATTAAAATCGGATTAATTAAGCCTAATTAAACCCCTAAACCCTCATCGGGCCATGTGGTGGCTGATGCGGTGTGCTTTCTACATGGCATGATGGGATAGGTTATATAAGTTGTCACATCCGTTTGAGTCGGCCGGTGACGTCTTCTACGCCGTGGATCAACTGTTTTGGAAGAAATCAGAGGATCTAGGTGATCTCGATAACCGCCCATTCCAATCACATAATGGACGATATGATCCTTCTTCATGATATGAGATAAACGCCGTTCATCTTTCCTCATTTAATTCGAGCTCACTCGAGCTCGGATTGGGATCAAAATGATCCCACACCTTCGGAAGAAGGGGGGATGCACATCCAACGATCAAGATTTCATGGGATGATAATTTCCTTCAAAAAGGACCAACAAACTTTTCTTATGGCTACGATTTCAAGCAATTACGCCGGAGGCTATCACCGACGCTTCTAATGGAGGAGGTAGCTTCATCTAGTAGAGATGAAGCCCTGTTGAAGGAATCCGACCTTGATTTAAAGTAGTTTGCTCAGTTGACCAAGCTCCCCTTCAATGGTGATCAGCCTTGATCAAAATGGTTCTTCCCATGGCTCGGAGACTTGGAAAATGATTCAATTGAGCTTGACGAGGTCCAAGGATGGTGTGTGCAAGGTTAATTATAATTTGATTGAGGATTGAGTGAGTTGAAATTTAAGCTCACCACCCCTGTTTTGGCTTTGAGTAAAATCGAGAATGGGAAATGAGGGAGCTTGGGAATGGCTTGAAAAAAACTTGGGGAGGCTTCGATTCAATATCTCTGGTTCTGAGAAAATGATTGCTTTTGGTTTGAGTGGGAATGAGAGGGGGTATATATCCCCTTCCTTGGATCGGACGATGAGAGGCTGGTTTACCATTTTGGCTAAATGGCATGGATTGGAGGCACGATTTGAGCTGCAAAACACCCCACATTGGTCATTTTGGGTAGTGGAGTGAAGGAGAGTGGATGCCCATGTGCTAGGTGAGTGCATTTAGAGTTCCAAGTTTTCAAATACCATTGGGGAGGTCGGTTTGGCTGCCTTGGTTCATGGTTGGCCCAAGCTCATTGGGTCATGTTCACCACCTTCCTTGGTGCCCGTTGGATCAATAAAAGGATGCTAAGTGGCATTGGGAAAGAAATGACCAAATTTTAAGTGAATTTGGTCATAGGATACCCTTTGACCTAAGGGCAAAGTGGTCATTTGGCAATGAGTTTGATTTGGCCAGATTTGAAATGATTTGAAAATGGGTTGGGCCAAATTTCAAGTGATTTGAAGTTCATTTGATTTGATTTGACTCAATTTGACCCATTTTGGTCAAGTTGGGTCAAATTGGGTCAAACCATGAGTTAGGCCAAGTTCAAATGATCATTTGGAGCCTATGGGTGTCATTGGTTTGGTTCAATTTAGTTTAGATTTGATTTTGGTTCATTTAGATTCATTTGGGTCAAATGGGTCAAGTTGACCAATTTGACCCATTTGACCCAATTTGGTTAGGTCATGGGTTGGTTTAGGCTTGGTTGGTCATTTGAAATGTATTGCAAGCTTTCAATAATCAATTTTGATTTGATTTCAAGTTGATTTGACCTTTTTGGTCAAGTTGGGTTCATGGTCAATTGGGCTAAGTTGGGTCTAATTGGTCAATTAAAGCTTTGGTCAAGTTCACTAATCAATTTGGAATGAATTTGACCCATTGGTTGCAATCAATTTGGCTTAGATCAAGATTTGACCCATTTTAGCTTTTTAGGTCAATTTGGGTCAACTTAGGTCAAGTGGCCAATTAGGCTTGGTTTGGCTCAATTAATGACTTGATCATGTTCAATCATTGATTATGGATTTGTTTATATCAATGGTTTCAATTAATTTGGCTTATAGTGAATTTTGGCTTATTTAAGTTTCATTTGGGCTTAGTGTTGACTTGGTCAAAGGCTAGGTTTTACTTGGTTTGACCCAATTTGAGTGATTGATCATTCTAGGATGATTGTTGCTCATAATGTGAGGCTTAGATGGGCTTAGTTCAATCCAATTTGGGTTGGATTAGAATTTGGCTCAAAAAGGTCCTTTAGGTCACTTTGGGTCAAGTGAGCCTAAATGGGTTTGGCTTGATCAAGGCTTGATTCAAGTTTGTGAACTCACATATGGACTTATGATGGAAATATAAAATCACAAGCAAGATTTGGAGTCAAATGGGTTTTGGTTCATTTGACAATTTCAAGTCAAAAGGATGAACATGAGTTTGACTTGGGTTAGTTTGATTTTGGCTTGGTGATTGTAGTTTATATTTATATTTGGAGTGATAAGGAGTGATTGTTTGAAGAGAAAATCCAAGGGTTTGGATTGATTTAAAATGATTTGGCTAAATCAAGAAATTAGCTTGAATGAATGATTGGATTTGGTTTTAACTTTGGGTTTAGTTTTGTTATTTGATTTATATTTCATTTATATTTATGAATATAAATGAAGATATAAATGGGTTATGAAAAAAATCATTTGAGTTTGGAGTGATTTGTATTTGGTTTAGGCTAAGTCCATAAGATGAAATCAAAGGGCTTAGAAAAGATTTTGAAGTTTGAATTCAATCATTGGTTTCAATCATTTGATTTGGAATTTATTCATGATTTAGATTTTGGAATTTGGATTTGAATTTGAAGTTTGGTTTGATAGAAGGAAGCAAGGATTGGGTTCAAACTATAGGGTTGGCAAGTCTTCCTAAACCCCTAAGGCATAACTCAATCCTATGGCTAACTCTTCTAAGTGTCTAGGTTAGGTTAAGTGTTCACCTAATCACTAGAAGTGTTCTAAGACTAAGGAACTCTTAGAATCTAGAGGAGTCATATGTCTAAGATGGAGAAGTTAAAAGCTCACTCTAAAAGTGAGGTCAACAAAGGGCACCCAATAGGTGTGATGTGACAGGCAAGGCATACTGCACATATTGGTGTAAGAGATGACAATGTTGAACGATCCAAGCACTAATAAATGATCTACTCTAAACCCAAGGTAGAAGGAATCAAGATCTTGGTAATGCAACTCGCTACATGTCAAAGACATAAGAGAGAAGGAATCCAGGGATTGAGTATGTGAACCTTCCACTAAGGGAAAAAGGTTCAAATTATCCACTAGGGATAAGAGGTTGTGAAATCTGTTGGGGATTTAGAATTTGGAATCCACTAGGGATAAAAATGTGAACCCTCCACTAGGGGAGAAGGTTCGGGTTGGATTGAATTGACTCCACTAAGGGAAATTGGAAAGATTTGCATTTCACTGAGGAGAAGGTGATTGATTTGATTGTTTAATTTGACTCCACTAGGGAGGTTGGTTGGATTTGCTTCTCACCGAAGAGAATCTAATTGATTTGATTGTTTAATTTGACTCCACTAGGGAGAAGGGTTAGCTTTGATTCAGATTTTAAATTTTGAATTTTGAGATGGACCCAATGTGGACCATATCGAGTAGCCATGCCAGATTTACAAATTGAAAGGGGTAGTCTACCAGCCACATGGTAAAACTATCCAATCAAAGGGGTTGTCTTTCGGTGTGCAGCGATTATGCTAGAAAGAAAGCATAGCAGACTTACATCTTTCAAAGTAGGGATCAGTCGTTGGGGTGATCTGTTGGCAACACAATGAATCGAACCCAACCTAAGGCTGATTATTGAGTGAATGCCGCTAGGGGACTTAAATCCGCTCAAAGATAGTCAAAATTAATTTCATTTTAATTATATTTGATGGATCCCATCGATTTGCGATGGACCACAGTAGGCCTTTGCCTAACTCGATTTTACCAATCCAAAGGGAGTAGTTTCGTCGGGAGAACTATCCAACCGGGGGTGCCTTTCGCCAGGTATAATTCAGGAAGAAAGTAGGACTCACATCTTCTAACAAAAGACCAGGGTGACATTAGCAAGGTAACATGTCAACAACCTAGGTCGCCCGGTTTATGCATAATCATGCTAGAAAGAATGCATAGTAGACTTACATCTTCCAGAAATGAAAATGGGCAAACTGTTTGTGGCAAAATAGATTAAACCCGGGTGACCAGAGAGAGTGACCGGGACTTATCTCCACTTAAGAGTAATCGTAATTCCTATAGGAGTTCGCTAACGCTAAAGAGATGCATGCTTGGGAAAGAGGCTACTGGGGGCTTGAATTCCTAATCCACAAGCGAATAAATTTGTTTGTTCATTTGTTTATCGTGGACCCTATAAGTTTTGAGGATCACAGAGAAGGAGCTTCTAGACTTAGATTGATTGAGAATAACTATTATCTAGACAGATTCTCCCAAGTGTAGAAAGTGCCCGAGGGAGGCCACAAGGGCTTTATCCAAAACCTTGGAGAAGATAATGTCTATAGGTATTCAGTGGCCAACTCAAGGAGAAAGTGGGACTCATCTTGCCAAGAGTGGTGTATCCAAGGGTGAGTCGATAAGAACATCAACCAACCTAATTGTTGTAAATTAGCCTAGGAAGAAAGCATCGGGACTCACATCCTCCCACAACATAACCATTATTGGGGATAGTCTTCAATTCGAGGATATCCGACCTAGGATGATTACTGAGTGAATACCACTAGGGGACTAATATAAACTCAAAAGTAATCAAGAGGAAAGGAACCGCTAGGAGACTTATCTTAAGCCTCAAATATACTCGACCTAGTCAATACATGATGGCTAGTTTAAGAAGAAAGCATGTAGGCTTACATCCTCTTAAACAAAGTCAACATGAGGTAGCTTACTGGCTGTGCACTGAGGTCTACCAAACTAATAAGGTGCTTTGCAATGGTTAAGCTAGGAAGAAAGCATGGGGACTCATATCCATCGAATAAGTTACCACTAGGGTGACATACTAGCAAGGTAGCATGTCAGCTCGACCTAGAGCAACTAATGAGTGAGTGCCTCAGGGGCTTACTCCCACATCAAAATAGCTCGAGATAAAAGATATGTGTTTGTGTTTATGTTAAAGGGGAGATAGGATGTCGCTTGTGTTCTCTTACACCTATCTAAAACAAGCTTAAGAGTTGATGAAATGGTGCCACGAATGGCTGTTGTGATCTCACCAAGAAAGGATGCCGCTCGGGTTCTTTTACACCTAACTTAGCTATGCCAGTTGAAATAGGATGCATTTTGGGTTCTCTTACATCTACTCTAGTAGCGTTGGGGGAATCATGTTTAATTTGTGTTCATGTTGTGAAAGAAGGATAAGATGCCTCTCGGCTTCTCTTGCACCTACCCTAAACACGTCATAGTAGATTTGCAAACAAGCAAATAATGCTTCAAATGAAGAGAATATTTTGATGAATTAGAATGTAATTTTTAAAGATAATTATTTTCAAACATGATTTTATGGATAATATTTCTTCAAATAGAGCCCATTAATTGAAAGCATTGGGCGTTCTCCTTTATAATTAATAAGTTGATAAGATCCTCCTTTATAGGCATTCTCTATGATAAAAGGGCCTTCCCAAGTGAGTTCAAACTTGTCTCCCATCTTTCGATAGGCAATAAATGATCTCTTTAGAACTAAAACAAGCTCTCATACTTGAAATGGTCTAGGGTGGATCAGCTTATTGTGAGCTTGAATCATCTTTGCTTTGTACAACTCGAGGTTCGCATGCGTAGCTGCCTCCTCCAAACCTTGAGCTCTTAATCCAACGGCATGTTGCTCTGTAATGATTTTACTACCCATTGCTATCCTAGTGATGGGAGTTGAACTTCTAATGGTAGAAGCTTCAAACCCATACACTAGAGAGGTAGATTGGGTTGGAGTCGTATGGTGGTATGCCCACAAGGCTTCAACTACCACTGTGCCATGTCACTTACTATCGTTGAGTATTTTCTTTAGTATCTAGATGAGAGTTTTATTAAATGCTTCTATTAGGCCATTCGCCCTGGGATAGTAAGTAGCTAAGTATCTCCAATCTATATGGTGTCTCATGGCAAAGCTGTTGATCTTGGTGCTTTTGAATGCAGTACCATTATTGGATATAATTCATCGAGGCACTCCGAACCTATATGCGATATGGGTCCTGAAGAATTGGAGCACATGTTGAGTTGTGACCTCTTTGAGTGAGATTGCCTCCTCCTACTTGGAAAAGTAGTTGGTAGCAGTTAGGATGAACTGATGACCCTTAGAGGAGGATCAATCAGACCCACTATGTTAGTACCCCAACACTTAAATGGTCCTGAGGCAAATGTAGGATGTAGAATGTTGGGTGGTTGGTGCAAGACTACACCATGTACTTGACATTGATGGCATCTCCTAGCTACATCCATGCAGTCTGTAATCATCAAAGGCTAATAGTATCCTAGTCTCTTGATCTTTGCTTTCATCTTTGGACCGGATTGATGCACTCCGCATAGACTTGAATGCACCTCGATCGCAATCTTACGAGCTTCATGTTTGACCACATTTGATCAAAAGACCGTCGGTACAAGGTGCCATCCACGAGAGCATAGGAGAGAGCTCTCTGCTTTATATGATGGACTTGTGATTTCTCTTGAAGTAGTTTGCCTCTAGTCAAGTAATCTATGAATGGTTGCCTCCAATCCATCTCCTCATCTTTTTTGGCAACGGTAACCTCCTCTTCAAGAGAATAGCTCTTGACAAGTTTAGCATCAATAAAGGACAGGACTTGTCTATTTTGGACCCTTATTAGAATGGACTCATCTTCCGGACATGCCAACTCTTTGTCAAGTTTTGCCAAAGCATAGCACTTCTCTCTCGAGGACCATATGGTGACCTCGTGGATTTGGGCCAATAGCTTCATGGTGTATTCATGGTAGTGATGCTTAAGTTTTAGAACCTTATAAGATCAAGAATCTGGTTGATGACGAGAATCTCAGATGTTGATGCTGACACACACTATAATCACTTAACTCCAGATCACAATCAAAGCCTCATACTTGGCTTCATTATTAGTGCATGGATTGAAGATAGTAATGAGAATCTCATCATCACAGCTTTGGAGTTAATGTGATTCCCCCTGCATTTCTTAGAAGAGTAGATCATAGTTCTTCTCCTTTTTGAAAGAAAGTTGGACCATCAAAATACATCTCCCAATAGAAATTGTCAACCTCCTCTAAGTTCAAGATTTGTTCGTCAGGGAGATCATCACTAAGTGGGGAATCAGCAGGAAGTGGGTGTGCTGCTAACAAATTCACTAGTGTCTGTCCTTTCACCACCCGGATAGGTACGAATATAATATCGAACTATGACATAAATAAAATGTCTTAGATATGCCAACCACCCTTGAAAAGATCTAAGTTGAGTTAGACTTTTAGGGGGTGGCATTCTAAGATAGCTTTGATCTTTTCTGGGTCTATCTCTATTCTCGGTATCGACAACAAACCCAAGGAACTTCAAGCTACTCAATGCACACTTCATTCATTTTGAGGTTGATTATCTTAACCATTAAAAAAACTCTCAATTCAAAAATGGTCTTCCTTTTTCTTTACTTTTGACAACTAGATCATCAACATATTCAACTAATGATGAATGAGTTCAGAAGTCATGGCCCACCGTATGTAGCACTAGCATTTTAAGTGAAGGCATGACCTTATAATAATAGATTGAGGGGTTCAAAAGTAGTATTCTCTCATCCTTCATCTTAATTTGGTTGAAGATGACCCATCCATGAAGGAGAATATTTCACATGAGATGACAATGTCCACCATTAATCGTATAGGAAGTGAAATTCATCCTTAAGACATGCCTTATTTAAGTCCCTCAAATGATGCATAATAAAAATTCTTCTTAATTGGGACATGACGCTAACTAAGTGTGGTATTTCTTCCTTAAAACCAAGATCATCAATTTTTTTGACTAAAAATGACTTGTTTTGATTTCTAATCACATGCATCTAGAGCTTGCTTGATGTTAGCTATTACTAGTTATCTTACTAAGAATGTATAATCTCTTCATAGCTCCATGCAAAGTCCTTAAACTCTCAATCTAACTAAGTCATTGGTTTCTTCTTCATCAATAAGAACGATGTATGTGGCGTGGATCTTCATCCAAGGTTGATTTCTTGAGCTATGGTTGAATTGATTTTCTTCAAATTCTAGAGGTGCATCTTTGATTTGAAGATCATCGGTTATCAAAAGTTTCTAAACACACCTCCTCAAGAGTTAGTGATTTGAGAAGATCCTATCGATTCTGATGATTGGTGACAACCAAGTAGTATTATCATCATCACCACCATACCACAAATCTAGTCCTAGTCTTGATTGTGCATCCCGCCTTTATTGTCCCATAGCTTCTCAAAATACTCGACGTGTCGACCATGTAAGGAATCAAACCTTTCTGATTATGAACACAAGGAGAGTACCAATTAAATCAAAATTCCATTAATCTTTATATGAATTATCCTCAAGTTCTACATTGCTTCAGGATGATGATGATCCCAATAAGAATCTCGGCTTGACATCCATGGAAGATCTAGGGCTTTTAACTACAAACCCTCAACTTTTGAGAAGAAAGTGGTTAGAGCTAAAGTTCCCAACTACTACCTAATGATTTTACATAATCTTGATTCAATACATTCATGCTTTTCTTGAGGTCTGGTCTTCATGCTTGAGTGTCACCTCCAATGAGACCCAAGAGAGCTGGTAATCACATGAGACTCATCCGAGCGGATTCCAAGTCTATATGAACAAGTGAGTACTCAGACCGGAATAACCCCTATTGCAGCCAACAGGGGTCTTCCACCCTGAACCTCTCAGATTACCTCCTGCCTCTGTGGAGGTTAAGTCATACCCATATGTCCATGGTGGAATGAACAGGTGGAATGTAACATGTGGCTCTACCTCTTCCTCTGTCCTTTCTCACTTGTATTTTCTTTTTTTCTTCTTTTCTTTCTTTTCTTTTCTTTTTTTCTTTTATATTCAAATTTTGGCCAAGTTCCGAGAATAGTGTATGATTTGAGGAAGATAGTAGGTCATATATATCTCAACCTCTAACTCGAGAATGGCTTTTCATCTCCTTTAACATATTGATTCCATCTCAAAAACTTGATGCATTGATGAAGAGAGGATGGAATCATCTTATTTTGGTATCCAAGGCATACAAAGCAAAGCAAAGGAATGATGTATTCAAATTAATTATATAGAACTTGTTTAGTCTTCTACTTATTTCCAAAGGTAACACTATGTGGAGCCTCTCTCGCTCATTGAATCCTCTCAACATCATCCATCCCTGAGTTCAGATGTCAATCTCAAATAAGAAAGGTTTCGTGCTCATAATATTCATTGATGCTCCTAGATCAACCAACACCCTAGAAAGTATGAATCTTCCCATTTACACTATGATGTAGAGGGGACAATTTTGCTCCATATCCCTAGAAGAAGATCTTCATCGATGAATGTGACTCTGTGGGCTTCTCTTGAATAATGTGCCTCCTCTCCAACAACGATCAGCTGAGCTAAGCATATTTTTGGATCAAGAAGAGCTTTGATTAATGATTTCATCATCTCTTTAGACAAGACAAGGGCATCATATATGTAACTTGACAACTTTCGAAGGACATTATAATCAACTTTGATCCTCCACAAGCATATCCATGGGTGGAGCATCTGTGGAGGGGCTTCTTGCTCGGTACCAATGACTTATTTTCCCTTATCTTGAGGTGCCTAGAGGTAGAACCTTACCATTATGGAGAGGTTAACTTGATCTCTTATGGGTTAGTGAAAGATTCTACTGCCATCAAGCATACCTGCTTCTCCTATAGACCCTTTGAATATGATTCCAAGTCTATCTCTGAATCAAAAAGAAGATGATTAGAGTTATTATAGTTATTAAGACTTGAAGAGTTTTCTAAAAGAGTATAATCAGATAACCCATCATAAGGGGCACAAATGTAATTCAAACTAGCTTTCTTCCTTGATTTAGATTTAAAAGGAGGTACATGGTATAAGTCTAGTAAAGTAAGTGGGGTTGAGAGATTTTATACCCTCATCCGCTAATACAAGATGTCTTCTAGAAGAAGAACTGGAAGAAATGTTAAGTAGTAGCTAATGTGGAATGGAGGCTGGTGGTTGCATTACTGGCTATCCCAGCAAGTATGGGCTCATTACTTGAGCTCCTACTTTCCTCAAGTTATCTTTGGCAACTATGAACCTTCCTTGATTTGGAGGTTTGAGCTACCTCAGGCACCTGTAAGGAAAGTTTTTTTATTTTAGAAACTATCGTTTTAGAGGTTCGAGATAAAGAAATATCCTAACCTTCTTTTATTTTGAGAGGATCACATGTATCCTTAAGGATTACCCTAATAGAACTGGATGGTTGTCCTACTAGATATTTCTTAAGGATAACTATAGCTCCAACTTGTAGCTATGTTCAAGCCAGTCCTTAAATATAAAGCAATCCTCGAAAATATGGCTTAACATGCGGTGGTAGAGCAAAAGTTAGGATCATTACTCCTGCCCACTTCTTCCGGCTTCCTAGGCTCGAGTAGCTAAAAATTAAGTTTCTTTAAGAGGTTCTTAAAGATTTTCTTAACTACCTCCCTTAAATGAATAAGTTTAATTTATCCAAAAGAGTAGTGGATGGTAATACCTGTATGTATATACCTGAGAGAGTATGGTGAGGAGAGGCAAGGTCGTGGAGGCTGAGGTGCAATAAGATGGCCGATGGTAAAGGAGGTGAAATGAAGGCTTGGAGCTCGAGGTCTCATATTGATCTAGGTTGCTTCCTTATCCAATGTCGCCATCGCCTGGCTTCTTTCATGCTTTATGGCTTTGGCTTTGATGACTGATCTTGAAAAGATAACTATTTCACCTCTCCTTATAGACTAGCCACCTTATTGATTGACTTCTCAAATGTCTTAATGGTGAAACCTTTAAGCATGAAGGTGATCAGACCATGAATATTCTTTAATAGAATTTTAATAACATGTTGTTCAAATAGCTGGTTCACATTTCATGCTTAAATTGCCCATCTAAGAATATAATCAATGAGGACTCACGGGTGTTGTTAGCTACAACGAGATTGCTCAGCTTTGTTGAGCTCCGAAAAACCTCTTAACAAAGAGTTGCTCCAACTCAACAAAAGTCTTCACTAAATCATTGGAGTTCAACATACCAATCAAAAGCTATGCCCGCTAATCCCGACAAAGAGACAAACAATAATGCACAAATGCAGCCCTAAAGTGTGTGTTATAGTTCAGGGTTCCGCCATCAAAACTTTTGAAAGAAGGAGAGCACAAAACCCTTAGGATATTGATAGCATCAATTCCTGGGTAGGGTCTACCCTTGAATTGATGAACCACCTCAGCTTGCCGCTTTCCTTCACTTATTATTGAACCATGAGTTTGATATCTTTTTGTATGGAGGTACACCACTTTCCTATACAAGCTACGTCTGCTCACCGGAGGTGAACTTGGGTTGATCCATGACATGCACAATAGCAATTAGTCTCCCAATGGTAGGTAGTATTGGAGCTTGACGTGCTAGAACTACTAACAAATCTTCAAGTCTCTTTTCCCATCTTATCAATCTATCTTGAGTTGTTGAAGGAGGTGTTCATTGGGTCCGAATAGGTTGTATCATCATTGTTGCAACACCTTTTGAACTATGATGAGGGAACCTCTAGTATTAACCATATGTACTTCTACCAAGTCTTCCAATAAATCATCCTTGTTGGGGTAAAGCTAACCTTCTCCTCTTCGAGGTTAGACCAATCATACTCTAAGATTTCTTTCTTTTTAGTAAAATATTATGTTAAGATATCATCAAGGCGTCTAGTCAGGCACAAATACTCGGGCGTGGTGGGATCATGCTCATGAATGGAGATACACGACCTCCCCTCACTAGTGCTAACCATAGGGCTACACTCACTGGAGGACACATGCTCATGACTGTCAACTGATATGGGTGGAGTGCTGCCCCTGGGGGGATCTATTGCCATGGGAACAATATGACTATCTCCTTCCCATTGCCATATCCATGATCGGTTGAGGTGATGGTGGTGATGGTACAACTACGATGCTATGAGGTCATGACTCCCTCTTCACCGCAACTGAAGTAGGAGGTCAAGTAGGAGAGCTCGGCCTCACCTCAGTCGATGGCATAGATGAAGCAAGATCCCTTGGCCATAGTCAGATCACCAGTGAGGCTTTCTTCTCCCCTGATGCTACTCTCATGGCTTTGGGTGGAACTGTAGAAGATGGAACCTGTATAGGCAATGGAAGACATGGAGTAGAGTGGTATGATGGAGACAACATCGACTCCCTCTATGCGGGGGCTCTCTTCCCATGATGGGTGGTACCAGTCAATATAATACTATCGATATGACCATGGTAGCACCGATCAAGGAAATCTATGAGAGGTTCTTTGGCCTACGACATATCTCTCTCTCTAGTAATGTGAGCGATACTGGGCCTCTTTGGCCCTCTCATGGATATGCTCTCACACTACGAGGAATAACTAATCGTAGATCAAACTGGGCATTGGACTCTGATCGTCCATAAGCTCTGCCAACTTGGCATAAAATTGTACTGAGGCCAGCATATGACCTCCTCCTATCTCAAACTGCAGGTGGAGGTGAAACTATAATCCTCCGGACATCTTCCTCTCCTTCAGAACCAGAAAGGGTATGGAACTTATTCTAAGTAAGTAAAGCAGAAACTACCATATGTGACCTCTCTTCTGCAATGTGAGATAATGTCTCCATCTCCTTGGCAATGTGCATATGGTGTCGCTTGATCTTGCGACTCTTATTACGGTGCTGGGTTTGGCTAGGTGGAGCAGTACGAGACCTAGAACCTACCTCAAAGGTAGGGAGACTATCCCTGAAGTCAGGGTAGCCTTCACCTTAGAGGAGGCCAATGAGTGGGTACTAGCCCGCATTGAGGCAGTGATGAGAACAACTGACTCTATGGGAATTAGAACTGTAGCTACTATGGGAACTTCTACCGCCTTCCTCTTCAGCGAGGGAAATTTAAAATCTGAGGGCATCACAATATGGATGATTAACTTCTGCCCAGTCACCACATCCTTGCTGATAGTGGTGAGGGTTGCCACCTCACAAGTAATCCCAGCCCCCTCAAATCTTTGGCCAAAGTATATCAGGTGAGCAAAATTAGTTTGGGGAGGCTGGCTCGATCCAAGGCCAAATCCATCCCAAAGGGAAGGTGAACACATACTTTGGGAATCCATCTATAATGTATTGTACTTGAGAAAAGTTGACTGGAGTGAAATTGAACTAGAACTCTGCAATTGTTGAAAATAAACTCAAGTCAAATTTTCTGTCTTAGTATTCTGTTGACTTTTCTAAATTTGATTTAGAGTTTGAACCCACACTCAACAATTTGAATATGTTAAGAGGGGCTCACTTAGGAGAGATTTTGAATAAATTGAAGGAGATTTTGAGTTCATTTGAGTTTAGAACCCACATTTAACAAATTTGTGTATGTTGAATGGGTTCAAATATTTTGGAGAGACTTTTTGATGCTTCCATTGGTTCATATTTGAATTTGATTTCATGTTTGGGGACCCTTTATTTAACAAATTTGAGTATGTTAAATAGAGGGCCAATTGATTTTTTTTTTTTTTTGAGATTACTCATTTAGCAAATTTGGGCATGCTAAATGAGATGTTTGAAAAGAATTTTCTTTTTGCTTGTTTGCCCATGATGTGTATCATGTGTGAATTTAGAAATGGAATATTTACTTAGCAAATTTGTGTATGATAAATAAAGCCCAAATCTAATTTTTTATTTTGATTTTGAAAATGGGACATTTACTTAGCAAATTTGTGTATGCTAAATAAAGCCCAAATGTGTTTGATTTTTGGTTTTGATTTTAAAAATGGGATCTTTACTTAGCAAATTTGTGTATACTAAATAAAGCCCAAATGTGTTTGTGGTTTTGAAAATGGGATCTTTACTTAGGAAATTTGTGTATGCTAAATAAAGCCAAATATAATTTGAAATGGTTTATTTAAATATGGTTTGTTAAATATAATTTATTTTGATTTCTTCTTGAAAAATGAAACTCTCATTTGACAAATTTGGGTATGTCAAATGGAATTCCAATGTATTTTGATTTTCATGATTTTTTCAAAGGAGATTTCCATTTAACAAATTTGGGTATGTAAAATGGAAGTCAATCATATTTTATATTTCAAAGATGAAAAATGTGTGATTATTGCTTTTTAAAAGAAGGAAATTCCAACTTAACACATGTGGAATGTGTTGAGTGGAGTTTCAAGTGGTGTGATTTTATTTGAAAATGAAACCTTCATTCAACAAATTTGGACATATTGAATGAAGATGCTTATTTTCAACTTTGTGTTTTTTGAAAAAGGAAAGAAACTCCAACTCTAATATACATGGAATATATTGGGTGGAGTTTCAATTTTATGATATGATTTTATTTGGAAAAGAGATCTTCATTCAATAAATTTAGGTATATTGAATGAGGATGCTCATTTTCAAATATGTGCTTTTGAAAAGGAAGAAACTCCAACTTCAACATATGTGAGACATATTGAGTGGAATTTCAATTTTATGAAATAATTTTATTTGGAAATGAAACCTTCATTCAATAAATTTGGGTATATTGAATGAGGATTTTGATTTTCAAATATGTGCTTTTTTTGAAAGATGGTTTTCTGTTTTATTTTTGTTTTGAAAAGAATCTACATGTAACAATCTTGAGGATTGTTAGATGGGGTTGAGTTATATATCTGTGAAAATTTTTGTGCAAGTATTTTATTATGTGAACTTTTGGAAAGTGCGCTTAAAAAGTGATATTTTTATAATGGATTTATTTTTCTCATTTGTGGAATAAACTTTACCTTACCATAGAGATGGTAAGTAGGTTCCAAAAGGGTTTTAGTCACCTCTCTTGGTTAAATTTTATTTTCACCGATTGGGGGACCTAACAGGAGTTTTAAGACTTACATGGAGTGAGGTCCTAGAACCTAAAGGATGTTGACTGTTTAGCTTAAGAATGAAATGAGCTAAGTGCCAATGAAAAAGAAGGATAATCTTGAACTCATATGAAATACAAATCTACTATCGATACTTAGAGACAACGATCATTTATCAAAGATGGAGAGAGGAACTTTCCCCAACGGAGTTGCCAGAAAGATACTGTGGTGTTTATTTTTAAGATGATGAGGGATACCATGATCTTGTACTTATTGAATTCATGATGACATTAGAATGATACTATCTCGAGATAGAAGTCACCATCTATAATGGACTAATCACCTAATAAGGACTCTAAGGCAATGGGTCTTGAATATACCAGATCTTTCCCCTTTATATGAAAAAGTAAAGTAGGGTTTATTTTAAATTGAGTTCTTTAAGTTTTCAATGGGGGCAAGCCCCCATAGTTTATTACATCCTAAGGAATGAGATTCCTTAAGAATACTCTTGATTAAGGTAAATGAACATTACCTCCAAAGATTTCAAAGATAGGACTGTCAATCAATTGATTATTTTTAGAAAAAATCAAGTGGGATTGATCAAAAGGAGGGAGTTATTATCGAAACCAAAGGGAAACGAGTAGGGGATGCTCATGATACTAGAAAATTGAGTGAGCATCCCAAACTATCCTATGGTTGGGCTTTATATTTTTAAAATTGAGGAGAATTATATGTTTGAGTTGAATTTTTAGGGCTTACAATTTCACAATACAAGATTATAGAAATGTCTAAGAGATAAGGATTTATGCTTGTAGTCTGTAAAGGGAAATAATGACCTTAGATCTTAAATCAATGGAGCTTTAGTGAAGGCCAAAGCATGATCTTAATATAAGGCAAAAATGGGTATATGGTTTACCTCCACAAGAGAGAATAAATCACCCAACTGTTGGACTTACAATTCTGGGGTGACTAACTAACTCCTCCTACAATTTTAAATACATATGCAAGTCTTATGCTTTGCAAGATAGCTAGGCTATTATTTAAAAGAAGAGTCCTTAAACTCACTCTAATAGAGATCATGAAGGGCATGAATATGACTTAATAATGCAAATTTTGTCAAGTTTTATTTAAAATTTTGGACATTTTTATTTGACATGGGCTATGGGACTTCATATGCCTAATGCATGAGAAAATTGGTTATGGGCCAAAATCAGAAAGAAGGAGGTGCATTTCCACCATGGCTCTCAAAGGTCAAGCCATTTTCTCTAGCAAAGGTGGAAGCCCTCCATTGGCAAGAGTGAGACAATATGATTTATGCATGATATGAGACATACAACATCCAGCTAAGGGATTGCTAAATATTTTATTATCTTGATTTATGTCTTAGGCTTTAGGTGAGGTTATGAATTGCTTGGTTTAATTTTGAGTTGATTAATTGAATAAAAAATTTATTTTTTCTAGGAGCCTAATCGCATCCAAGCCATTCAACAATCATCAAACAACTAAGAAACTAGGAAGATCATGACATCCTAATTGTGTAATCATAAACACAACATCAATCAATTTATAAAATTAGTGCAAAAGAATAAGAGGCAATGTGATCGGGTTCCACCGCACAACCAAAAGAAATGGGTAGAGCTCCACTTATTCCTATTATAAATGAATAATTACAATTATAAAATGACAAGTGTTATGGGGGACTTCATTCTTCATCCTCCATTCTTCACTCCTTGTTCTTCATTCCTTCATCTTTGATCGGCTTCATTTTTTTCTTCCTTTTGATTTGACTTGGGATGTGGTTTGCTCCAAAGCCTCACATGGTATATAAGATACAGTCTTATAACCAATGTTCATTTCAGTTCTCATAACACTTATCCTAATCCTAATGCAAAAATTACATTAGAATGAAGGAAAGTAAATCTAGCTATACCTACAAAATAAATATTAGCTAAACACACCATACAACCCAAACAGTTATAAGAATAATTTGGACTTAGAGCCCCACACATGGGTAACCAAACCAACCTATCCTAGTTTGGATTATGCTTAGGGGTATAAGTAATCTGCACAGCAAAAATATTTATATTTTTATTACAACTCCCCTTAAGCACAATCCCCTGCAGAAGACATGATTAGGCTAAGATCACCCTATCATCGACTTATACACCTAACATCCGTCTAAAACATTACATCACAAAATAAAATTAGGAATCAAACCATCCATCACCCTAAGATAGAGCTAGAAATGGTGACTTAGTCTAATATGTGTGTCATTTAAGGCTTGTGTGGTATGTCTTAGCTAGGCTTTAAGGTTGAAATTTTTTAAGTGTGAAAGATTCAATTTTGATGATGGTTTCAGTTTAAGTGATTTAGTTGGCTTGTCAATTTTAGCTGATGATTTGATTTGGTTTGAATGAACCTACACTTAGTGACTAAATGTTATGAAGAGAAGAAAAGAGAGGAAAGAACTCTTTCATCCTTACCTTAAAGCATTTCTAAGGTAAATTCAATCTTTGGTGAATTATTTATTATGCATTTTTAATTAACCCTAAGTTTAGATTCTTTCTAAATAGCCCTTTTCAATAAGAAAGATATCTTAGGATTAGTTAGGGTGGATTACTATCACATAACACACACCCATTCATTTCTTTCCACCATGTATACCATGCATATGAACAATCCTAAACATACTTATACATGCAATGCAAATCTTAGCACACTTTGATGATGAATGCAAAAAGATGTGATTTGAAAATTTGGATATTCCATTTATTAATTTGATCATTAATGCATGTCTTTGTTATGTAGAAAAGAGGGCTCCTTTTATCCATTAGCTAAATGCACATCCACATGTATAAAAATTATAAGTGAGTACGACATCATTATTTTTTACACTAGGGGCATGAGGTACTGACCTACTTGGGGCTACTTAAAGCCTCAGAATCCCACGATGTCCAGATTGATATACCACTTTTTTTAGATACATGCAGATGTACAAAAAAAAAAAGCTAAAATGGATAAAGAATCATGCAAAAGATTATGTTTGATTTGGTTGTGAGATTTACATGTGTAATATGAAGATGCTTCCTAAGTCTTAATATTGAGATTCATAGAAATAAATTTAAGCAAGTGTTGTGTTCTTTCCAAATGAACTATAAACTTGCAAATCCTATGTGAATCCATGTTAAGAGAAGGAAAAAGAACTTCATAATACATATCTTATGTTATCATCACATGCAAGCTTATAACGATTTATAACTAGCATAACTCTATTTATAATCTTTGATTTATAAGTTTTGAAAAATAATTTTTTGTTTAATAATGATAATAGCCACTCATATTCTTAATTTTAGCCAACACATGCAATTTGATATAAAAGAAACATTTTCTTTGATCAATTTTTAAAATGAATGAATGCATGATTTCATATTACAAACAATATTAAACATGATTGGAAAGAAATAAAGGAATCTAAGCATATGACTTTATTCACCCTAATTAATTCCTAAGGACAATCCTATAAAATAAGATTATTTAAAATGAATCAAAATTATTTAAGGAGTTATTTTTAAATTTGATTTGACTTAGGAAATGTGAGAAAGGTTTGCTAATCCCAACCCATTCCCCCATGCGTGAATTGGTTTTATTTAATTTAGAACAATTAGGTTGATTTTATATTTTGATTAGGTTAAGGTATAAATTAAATCCATTAATTATCCCTTATCTATACCACTTTAACATAATTATCCAAATAATTATGAGCCAACATATGATATGCAACCACATGGTAATTAAATCAGCAATGCGCTTAAGAAATGAAGGGGCATAATGCAATTGGCTCACAATTATATGTTAATTAAGCTAAAGGATTTGATTAAGTACTTTTATAACCCTCATACACATGTGGTTTGATTATAATTTCCTTTGGAATCTTCTTAGGTTATTGAACACCTAAGAATCTACCCAAGAATTGAATGATTAAGTTCTGGAATGATTTAGTTTTGAGTTTGATTTAATTAATTAATGAAGTGATTAATTCATTAATTAATTGCAAATTAATTAAGTGTTTATCCAAATGAAAGAAACTTAGGGGAAAATATTGGAAAAGATGTTCTCATCTTATTCCCTATGTCCATTCACTGTTTCATGATGATTAGTAAACTTTATTAATGAATTTATCACTATTTAACATGTTAATTAATCATTTAATTAATTAAGAAAGTGATTAAGAATGAAACAAGAAATTCTCTAATTAATCAAGCAATAAATTCCAAGAAAATCATAGAAGGTGGAGGTCATCCCACTAATTAATCTTAGAAAGTTTGGAATTAATTACTTGATTAATTAGAGAGTAATTAGCTTAATTAAATTTATAATAAAACTTAAATTGAGTCAAAATCACTATTTAAAATTAATTAATTTTAATTTTATTAAAATGAGTATTTATTTGTATTATTTGAATTTTCTATAATTAGTTATGGATTTTAAAAGTTTCACCATTAAAATCAGATTAATTAAGCCTAATTAAACCCCTAATCCTATCGGGCCATGTAGCGGCGTGCTTTCCATGTGGCGCAATGGGATAGGTTATTTATATTGTCACATCCATCGGCTGAGTTAGCTGACGGTGAATGCATCTACTGGCCGTCTGATCTAAGATCGGACGGCCAGGATCAATCCTGTGATTTAGGAAGGAATCAGAGAGGATCTAGCATGATCTGATTACAACCGTCCATTCCAATCATGCGGAATGGATGGTGTATGATCCTTCTCTTTCACGAGCGACAAGAGACGAACACCGTTCATCTTTCATCGTTCAATTCGAGCTCACCCGAGCTCAGATTGGAATCAAAATGATCCCATACCTTCGAAAGGAGGGGGGATGCACATCTAACAGTCAAGATTTCATGGGATGATAATTTCCTTCAAAAGGACCAACAAAATTTTTTTATGGCTATGGTTTCAAGCAATTACCTCATCGGAGGCTATCACCGACACTTCCAATGGAGGAGGTAGCTTCTAGACGAAGCCACGCTGAAGGAATTAGCCTTGATTTGAAGTAGTTTGCTCGATTGACCAGGCTCCCCTTCAATGGTGATCGACCTTGATCAAAATGGTTCTTCTCGTGGCTTGGAGACTTGGGAAATGATTCGATTGAGCTTGATGAGGTCCAAGGTTGGTGTGTGCAAGGTTAATTGCAATTTGGTTGAGGATGGAGTGAGTTGGAATTTGAGCTCACCTCCCTGTTTCAGCTTTGTATAAAATGAGAATGGGAAATGGGGAGCTTAGGGAATTTGGAA
Source organism: Cymbidium sinense (assembly GCA_021442155.1). Classification (NCBI taxonomy): domain Eukaryota; kingdom Viridiplantae; phylum Streptophyta; class Magnoliopsida; order Asparagales; family Orchidaceae; genus Cymbidium; species Cymbidium sinense. Next base: position 90,974,122 of record CM038218.1, on the reverse strand, counting down.
AACTTGGGAGGCGATTCAACCTCTCTAGCTCTGAGGAAATAATTGCTTCTGGTTTGAGTGGGAATGAGAGGGGGTGTATCTCCCCCTCCTTGGATCAGATAGTGAGAGACTGATTTGCCATTTTGGCTCAATGGCATGGATTGGAGGCACAGTTTGAGATACAAAACACCCAACATGGATTATTTTGGGTAGTGGAGTGAAGGAGAGTGGATGCCCATGTGCTAGGTGAGTGCATTTGGAGTTGCAAGTGTTCAAATTCCATTAGGGAGGTTAGTTTGGCCTTGCCTTGGGTCATGGTTGACTCAAGCTCATTGGGTCATGTTCACCACCTTCCTTTGGTGCCCATGTGGACCAACAGAAGGATGTCAAATGGCCTTGAGAAAGAAATGACCAAATTCCAAGTGAATTTGGTCATAAGATACCCTTTGACCTAATGGCTAACTAGTCATTTGGCTATGAGTTTGATTTGGGTAGATTCGAAATGATTTGAAAATGGGTTGTGCCAAATTTTAAGTGATTTGGAGTTCATTTGATTTGATTTGACTCAATTTGACCCATTTAGGTCAAGTTGGATTAAATTGGGTTAGGTTAACCAATTGGTCAAATTGGATCAAACCATGGGTTAGGTCAAATTCAAATGATCATTTGGAGTCTGTGGGTGTCATTGGTTTGATTCAATTTGGTTTAGATTTGGTTTTGATTCATTTAGCTTCATTTAGCTTTATTTGGGTCAAATGGGTCAAGTTGACCAATTTGACCCATTTGAATCAATTGGGTTAGGTCATGGGTTGGTTTAGGCTTAATTGATCATTTGAAATGTATTAAAGCTTTGGTTTCAATTATTTTTGATTTGGTTTGACTTCAAGTTGATTAGACCTTTTTGGTCAAGGTGGGTTCATGGTCAATTGGGCTTAGTTGGGTCTAATTTATTAATTGAAGCTTTGGTCAAGTTCATTAATCAATTTGGAATGAATTTGACCTATTAGTTGCAATCAATTTGGCCTAGATTAAGATTTGACTCATTTTGGCTTTTTAGGTCAATTTGGGTCATCTTAGGTCAAGTGGCCAATTAGGCTTGGTTGACTCAATTGATGGTTTGATCATGTTCAATCATTGATTATGGATTGGTTTAGATTAATGGTTTCAATCAATTTGGCTTATAGTGAATTTTGGCTTATTTAGGTTTCATTTGGGCTAAGTGTTGACTTGGTCAAAGGCTAGTTTGACTTAGTTTGACCCAATTTGAGTGATTAATCATTCTAGGATGATTGTTGCTCATAATGTGAGGCTTAGATGGGATTAGTTCAATCCAATTTAGGTTGGATTAGAATTTGGCTCAAAAAGGTCCTTTAGGTCACTTTGGGTCAACTAAGCCTAAATGGGCCAATTGGCTTGATCAAGGCTTGATTCAAGTTTGGGTGAACACACATTTGGACTTATGATGGAAATATAAATCCAATTGTAAGTGGTTTGGAGTCAAATGAGTTTTGGTTCATTTGACAATTTCAAGTCAAAAGGATGAACATGGGTTTGACTTAGGTTAGTTTGATTTTGGCTTGGTGATTGTAGTTTATGTTTATATTTGGGCATGTGATTGGAGGAGTGATTGCTTGAAGAGAAAATCCAAGGTTTGGATTGATTTGAGAATGATTTGGCTAAATTTAGAAATTGGCTTAAAGGATATAGATTGGATTTTAGTTTAACTTTGGGTTTAGTTTTGGTTATTTGAATTTATACTTCATTTATATTTGTGAATATAAATGAAGATATAAATGGGTTATGAGAAAAATCATTTGAGTTTGGAGTGATTTGGATTTAGTTTACTAAGTCTATAAGATAAAATCAAAGGGCTTAGGAAAGATTTTGGGGTTTGAATTCAATCATTGGTTTCAATCATTTGATTTGGAATTGATTCATGATTTGAATTTTGGAATTTGGATTTGAATTTGAAATTTGGTATGAAAGAAAGAAGCAAGGATTGGGTTCATGCTATAGGGTGAGCAAGTCTTAATAAACCCCTTAGGTATAACTCAATCATATGGCTAACTCTTCTATGTCTCTAGGGTTAGATTAAGTGTTCACCTAATCACTAAAAGTATCTTAAGAATAAGAACTCTTAGTGTCTAGGGGAGTCCTATGTCTAAGATGGAGAAGTTGAAAGATCACTCCAAAGTGAGGTCAACACTTATAAGAAATCACCATATTTATTTGCACATTTCTTGCAAATCCTTTTAGTTCATTTGGAGCTCAACTTATGGATAAGATTGCCCATTAATAGATGACATTCATGTACATAAAAAATCAAGTTCTATGTGAGTTCTTTATAAGTTTAATTTATGTTCTTATTTTGTCTATCAATGAGCCTCTAAACTCATAGCAATTCTTATTCATATTTCATTTTGAATCAGTTCAATGCATTGAATGTGATGAGTCACATAATTTAATTACTTGATAGAATATGTTGTCCAGACACTTCATCTAGCCTTTAAGTTTATTTTGAATCTCATTCAAGTTTTTTTTTTTGTTATGTCTTCAAATTGTTTAATTCATGATATAGAATGATCCAATCTTTTATTAAGAAGAACTAATCATGCTCATCGACAAACTACACCCTGCTCTTTGAATTTTTTGAGTTCTCTTCTAACTTGAAGGTGGGCATTCAAGTATACCACAAATCTCGTATATTTTAATGTATAAGATATATAACAATTCAATAGTTTTTTGAAAAGTTATATTCATGCACATAAATGAGCATTGAATTATAAGTTTTATTTGAATTTAATTTTTTTTACAAGTTCATTCTTTTATCTCAAAAGTTAGCATTTAATTTAATTGTTGATTTATACTTCAAATATTTTATTAATTCATTTGGTTTAAATTTTTTTAGTCCATAATATAAAAAAATTTTTAGCGCCTCCGATCATCCCATAGTGCGGGGGCTGTTGACCTACCACCATAGTCTTCTAAGCACAACATCAGTGTCTTGTGATATCACGAACGTAATCTTCAATCCCATGACGTTCCTCTGAGCATAGAGGGGTCTTCAATTGCCTGCATAAAATTAAATATACATACATATTTTTTTGCATGTTCATTTAACATTGATTTATTATTTTCATTTTAAGTTGAGTTTAAGCTCAATAATATTTTCATTTAATTCTTTAAATGTTGATCCAAATTGAGTCTGTATAGCTGCGTACTTCTTGGCCCCGCTTTTCTAAGCAATGGGTGTCTTGCGACCGATCGTAGTCTTCAATCCAACTACACTCATCTTAGCGCAGTGAAATCTTCAAATATACCTTAGATAGTTTGGTCACATAAAATAACAGCCTTCCAATGACTACTTTATTTCCTTAGCATTATTTAGCCATTTTAATAATTCTTTGCAAAAATCACAATCCTTGCCATCCTTATGCCCTGTTACACCGATCAGCTTGATGTACCAAATCGTCAATGCTTTCATAAACACTCTATCTTGTTCCTTATCTCTTCGATACCAGACCTCATAATATCTTCATCTCTGAGCGCAAATTCAGCATTCTCAATTAGCAATCTTATATGATCTTCTAATCGGTTCACCAAAACTCTATTGCTATCGAAATCAATGAGCACAACAAAGGACCCTGCTAGGAAGATCTCATAGATCTTCCATATGTACTTTTTACTATCCAGGATGATGTGAACGACATCTTGGTTTATGTCGAAGAAGGAACCAACAACAACTTTAAGGGTACCGAAGGAAAGAGAGCGGAGCTGGACATTGATGGCGAGATTCGAGATAATGAGGCTAGTGTTTTGCTGGAGAGCTGTAATGAAGGTATGAATCTTGGGATCTAAAGCACGATGCTTCGTTCAACTTCAGCTTCGCCATGTATTCAAGGTTACTACCAGAGACAGATCTGCTTGAGTCACCGCCGCTTGCACGCCTCTTGCTGAACATGCAGAGGGGATGTAAGGGAGGGAAACTGAGAGAGGAGCACATTTAAACGGGAGAAAGGCTCAGCTTCGACTTTAGATAAGGCAACAGGATGAAGGGCAGCTAAGGAATCTGACTCATCTAGTAGAATCGTGCGGCTATAGATGAGCAGCAGGGAGTTTCGGTTCCTCCTTTGGTCTACAACCAAGATGACAGACGGATCAAATGGAGATGGATACCTATCGAATGAACGAGCGTCTCCCTTGTCTTTCGAACCAAGAGGGATTCCTGTGCAACGCAAAATGGGAGTATAAGGCAATGGTATTCGGATTTTCTGTTGGCTTGTAGTCACGGCGGATGGGTGAACGGAAGGATGGAGCCTTCAGTGCGTGCAGTTGGCTCGGCTTCCCATCCTTGAAAATGAGAGCGAGTGGGAGAAGAGAGGAAGCGCTCTGATTTTGTTCGTTTCGGCCAGGATGCTTGGGCCTGCTGCAGGTAGGAAACGGACGGGTTCATGCATGTCCAGCAGAAGGTGGCGATAGGCTTCGGATTAAGTACGGGAGCGAATAGGGTGATGTCGTTTGGCTCTACATGCCCGCTAGAAAAGGATAGTGAGATCACACGAGCTGAAGATGAGAGAAGGAATAGAAGAGGAGATCCACTTGTTCGGCTCGTAGTCACGGCCGATGGACGAAACGAATGGCATGAAAGGATGGAGGCCTGTTCGACCTTCGATCGCGAGAGGGGAGGGATCGGGACGAGGGAATTGCCAAAAAAAACAAAGAAAACAAAAAAATTTGAGGTCTTTCTTCTGGATTCCATGTGTCCACGGGATGAACCAGAAAGAGGGAAAAGGGTTCGGCTTGCACATGGGATGGTATGAGAGGGGTGATATGGCAACTTATTATTGGTAGAATGGGAGGTGAAGGTATTGGGATGGTTGGTTGCGAGTTCCAAGGTGCTGATTGGATGTAATTAAGAGATAATTAGATAAATTTATCTCAAAATGCATGCTAATTTTGATAGAATTTTGTGCAATCATAGTTAAATTGGATATCTATTCTAGGTAATTTTTAACTCTAGATCAATCGCAGTTTCATAATCGGCGTTTTAATTGGTGATATATTGATCACTTTTAATTCAAAATTGCGCGTCGTCACTTCGCCGCATGACTCATCATTGAGCGTGACTCTCATTTGATGATTTTGATGTTTCAAAGCTACGATCGATTTCTGAACAAGGTCATTTGGATGTGCTCTTACTCGACTCGATATGCTTGATCGATAACTCAATCTCTCCGATGGACGGTCGATTATACAATATATTTAATTTCAACATTCTGAACATGATGACAAAGTTTGTTCATCAATCAGAGATCATTTCGACTAATTTCGGTGATGTCTAGTGTATTTCAACTTTGATTTACACGTTGTTGCATTAGAAGCCTGTCAAATTTGCTCCATAAATCTAATTAAACTCATGGATCTTGTGTGGTTGTGAGCTCCGAAAATTTGCCACTAACCTCTTACAATAAAGAGTGTATGATTTTATGTCAGTGAGATTTTGAGAAGGTAGATGAATAGTAGATAAGACACTACCCAGAGATTTCATCTCATTTTATGAGAACATTAGATTTAGTTCTAGGTTTTCTATAGGCACATGCACCTACAGTTAGTTACCTCTCCCAATAAGTGAGAGAGAAATTTCGATTAAGGCTAGTCGTTAGATCGTTGAATGCGTAGCGTATAGTAGCAGCATGTGGAGTTTAAAATTTAAGATTATGAAATTCATCATTTTAACTTAAAGCGGATGGTTAGGGAAATGATCACGTGCCCAATCTAGATCCCATGGTTGATATCCCTATCGGTACTATTTAGTCAAAGGAGATATCGATGACCTAAAGGATCTTTATCGGATGGATTGGCCATCCAATCATTCAGGGGTGGTGTTTATCGAAGGAGACAATCTTAAGTCCACCTTAACTAACAAAAGGACTTTGTGCCTATCAAATATACCCTATGATACATAACTCAAAGGGTTGAGCCATTTAGAACATGCACATTATAATATAATAAGTCGTTTGGCACCGCCACCGATTAGAGGACTCTAGTCGTAATCGCATAATATATGGAGCTTACAGGCCAAACCACGCGAACAGAGGACTTGGGCCACATCCTTACTGACATGAGATTATATGAGTTTGAATATAGTGATTTATTTAGCTTGACATCAGCTTTTGTGAGCTAGAGTTTTCTTAATCTGTCATCCCCAACAAATGATGGTGGATGGGTGGATGAATTATTTATTTTAAGTATTTAAATGATAAATTTCATTTAGTTCAGATGTTTACTTAGTTGAAATTTAATTTTATGATGAATTAGTTTAGATCTCAAGTATCTTTTAATGATAATATCCCCTCTAATTGTGAGTTTTAATCAACGCGTGGCATCGAGGCATACCTTATCAACTCTACTTACTTGCTAGTGAAGGATCTGATCTATGACTTATGTGAAATTTAAATTATTTAGAAATTTGAGATCATAATAGACCTTGTCAACTCTATTGCAACTATAGTGGATTGGGTCTTATAATCTGATATAATTGAAGTTCATTCAGAAGTTGATCATTCATTAGACCTTGTCAACTCTCTTTCAAGCATAGAGGATTAGGCCTACTGTGATCGTATTCAATGGAGCTGCATATTTACATCTTTTATTGACTTGAATTAGCATATGGGGAAATTCATTAGCTTGCATACATATGGTTATAAAGATTGAATTGATTTCATCATTCTTCTCCCTTTCTTTTAAAACCATGCAACATCCTCAAACACAAAGTTTAGGTGCTTGGTATAAGTGGTGAGGCCCATGCAGGAGTTTAATAATTCAAATAATTTTATTTCTAAATCCTGAGATTAATTTTACTTTTTCATTTAATTCCAACTTAGTCCACGTAGCCTTTTCAGACATTAAAATTTACATTCTAAATTTCTATATCCAAGCATATACTGACATTTATAGCTTAGACAACTTCATCTAATTAATGAAATCATTGATTTTGGAAATCATAATTAGAATAAATTTTTTTATTTTTTGGATTAAAAAATAATTAGTGTAAATATAATTTACTATGCCTTTTCTATCGAAGAATTATAGATCCGTAGTATTATAATAGTATTAAGCTCCTGAGAGGACCTGATTATACTCAATAATGAGTTATTTAAACATAATATAAATCTTCACATAAATTATGGTAAAATTATATCCATAATCGAATACTATGTTTTAGTCACATTGTAAATCCTTGAGAATCCAAACATATATTCAATTGAATTCATTTTTGGATCATTTGAAATGAAGGGTTGCAAAGTCATGTTTGTATTCATTGATAGACTATCAAATTCATTGCATTTGCTATATGATCAAATATTCAAATATTTCATAAGTTTCTTATGCTTTGATTATATAGTCAACTAAAGTCCAAAACATTTAGTCAAAATTTTGATAACATTTCATAAGATCATAACAATTTTCTTACCTTCATATTGAGTGTAGGCGGATCTTGTGACCAAGTGTCTTTGCACTACTACTAATGGGCATTAGAGGGGTCTTGAAACTTGCATAAATAAGCACAAGCGCAAATATGCAATTTCTTTTTACACATTCAAGCATCTCCATACATTCACCAACCACAACAATAATAATTTTGCATGTGTTTGGTTGGAAAGAATTGAATAAGAGAGAGTAACAGGTTAGTTATCTAGGTTGAATAGGTGGGGAAGATGCCGGACATTGAGAAGAATCCGCCTGATGATAGAATTATCTCTTGGCTGAGGCAAAGAGAATGAACGGAGTAGGAAATTGGGAGAGGTGTGCTAAGAGGAAGGAAAAGGAGGAGGAAGATGCCGGAAATCGAGAGGAACCTGCCTAATGACAATTTTCCTCTTGATTACGATAAGAGAATATGGATTATGGAAGGTTTGGATGAATGGGAGGTTGGTGTAGCAGTAAAAGTTCTTCAATAGCTCTATAGTTAAAAAAAGGAATGAAACCCACATAGAAGTTATCTTTCCACATTTCTTTATGCTAGGTCGAAAATAATGATGATTCACAAAATAATGGACTGTTATAAAGGAAATTTGATAGAGTAAATAAGCAAGGTCACTATTGCAACCAAGGAAAATTAATGGATATATTGCCATTGGATTGGAGGACCAACTATAGGAGTTGATCTTGCGGTGTTTTGAACAACAAGTGTGTGAGAGGGAGTGAGGGTCTCGGCTCAAGCTGAGCGACGGATTGCTATGAGGAATTTGGGAAAAGAAGGCTGCGACTGTAAAAGGTGGTTTATTCAGATTAATGCCTTTGGAAGATATTGAGGGAAATCATTAGATAAGTTGGAGCTTCATGCGGAATATCCCATTCTCATATGGATGTCTAGCAGGTCCATTTATATCAGCAAATATGGTAGAGAAATCATCATCATTCACAACCACAATAATGCCTTCAGGTGGAGAATAATTCAAATTCTTTAGTTCCTTAGAAAGTTGTTTGATAACATTAGGAGGAAAGTTTTTGATGGCTGACATGGCATTCTAGAAGAGTTCTAGAAAGAAAAAGATCAAAATTCGTTGCAAGTTGGGTCACCAATTAGGTAGTCAATCTTTGGCAGCTAATCTCTACTAAAGATCACAATCACATGAACAACAAGTTCTCGCTTCGATGGGTTCTACTTCTCGGCGGGATGAGAAATGGAGAAAGGCAGACAAGAGAGGGGGTTGAACGAGGGATTAGCGGACAAACAAGCAGAAGGTTACCTTCGGATCAAGTGAGCGGCTGTGAGGCCGAGCGGGATGCGGGCGCTATTCCGGGATTGAGAGGGGATTTTTGTGAGGATGAGAAGGAGAGTGGAATTGGAGAGAGATATGGAGCTCAGTGATAATGTAGTGGGGAAATCAATTAGGAGGAAAGAGAGAGGAGTGAGAGAGAGAGAGAGAGCACCTTTAGGAGAAAGAACGGAGGCAAAATACATGCGGTAGAAAGGGTAGGAGTGGGGAGTTGGAATGACTAGCTTGCGTGCATCGAAGCAAGAGACGTTATAGAGGGAGGGAGAGAGAGAGAGAGAGAGAGAATACCTGTGGCAGAGGGGGTAGGAGAGGGTGTTTACAGTTTGGAGGAATGGAGGCCTTGTAGTGTGGGCACTTACTGCTTGAGGGAAAACGAATGAGCGAGACAGAGAGGAAAACCAGAGAGCCTACGAGAGAGGTTTGATGTGTGAGCCAAAAATCTTGGTTGTCTACATGTCTTGGGAGGGATTCGGAGGTTAGAAGTCCCAATTACTGATTAATTATTTTTTTTATGTATTTAGATGAGATTTTCAAAATTCTAAGCCAAAATTAAGACTGTTTAGGAAAGAATCACTCTCAATTAATTCCATATCATACAAATAGAAATTTTGAATTGGAATAATCAATCATTTAAATTATTCTCAGTGAAATCAAGAATAAATATTTGATTCTCTTTTATTATTATTTTTTGTGGACTGATTTTTTATGACATAGCATTGAAATTTATGCAATTTTTGCCAAAGCCAAATTCATACAATATGGATGTCATTTTTAAGCAAATTTGGTGCTATGAATTCAATGTGATTTTGGATCGGAGTATTTGAGTGAAGTCGGTGAATCGATTTTTGGTTCAAAATTATACATCATTACTTCCGATTGTTCGATATTCACGCAAATTCATCCGAATTGAGTGCAAACAGTCTCATTTGATGGGTTCTGATATTTTGACGCCAGCATGATCAATTTCACGAACGGAGGTCATTTGTGCATCATCATAGCTTTCTGACATTAATATGTGCATCGGCGCATTGGTGGATTTTCTTCTTGATCGGTCGACCGTCAAATTGTGTAATACATATATTATGATAAATTTTGACATTCTTAACGTGATAACAAAGTTCGTTTGTTGATCAGAGACCATTCTGATTAGTTTTGGCAATGTCGAGTGTATTTTAGCTTCGATTTGCATTAATATCAAGTTTCGAATTCGGAATTGACTTGACGATGGAGCATACGTGCCCCAAATGCACAAATATGATGCACATATGAAGTGGACTATGTTTGTTGCAAACTAGTCGATCATATAAGATTTGATCTGATTTATCTTTATAAACTCATCAAGTGGAAGAGAAATATCTTCGACCATATGCTTAACGCTTTGATAGACTTGAAAAAGGTTTCATCTTAGTGGTTTATGTCTTTAATCCTCCTTTTTCCTTAGCTTCGTGCTTATTAGGCTTGGTGAAAGAAGAATTTTATTTATTTTGTGATCTAGGTTCCTTCTGTCCTAGCTTCATGCTTGACAGACTTGATTAAGGATTGGCCTAATTTATCTAACTTGACTTGTCAAGAGGATGTGCATACCTTCGGTCTTTGCTTATCGCTTTGGTGGACTTGTTGAAGGATTAGCCTAATTTGTCCAAATTAACTGTCAGGAGAATGTGTATACCTTCGGTCCTTTCCTTATCGCTTTGGTAGACTTGTTGAAAGATTAACCTGATTTATCTGAATTGACTTATCAGGAGAATGTGCATACCTTCGGTCCTTTGCTTGTTGCTTTTGGTGGACTTGTTAAAGGATGTGCTGATGACCTAGTCTTCGAGACAAGCATTAGGTCCATGGCAAGAAGTCGCCAGTCCAACCTTGGTGTATTAATGGGCTGGCTGACTACAAAATTCTCTTAGTTCAGCTATGAGCTTCTTACGAACTTCAAGGTAGCTTCTTCGGCCTTATGCTTGATGCTTTGTCGGGCTTATTGAAGAAGATATGTAGGTCTATGCATTGTGGTTACTCAGACTTTTCTTGAGATCATCTCTGATTCGTTGATCAATTGGAAAGATTCTTCCGACCTGGATCACTAAAATCTATTTAGTTGGATCAGCTTTGGAGGATAGACAACCGTAGCCATTCAGACAAACAAGAGAGGGGCTCTTTCCTTGTATCCTTTCTTTTACGATTTGTTGGCAACTTGGCCACATTTGGGTTTAGTGAGTCCCACGAAACTTGAAAGCTTTTCCCCTTGATCTTTGAGATTCTGATGAGTTCAGAAGGCAAATCTCTAGCCATTAAAATTGTTCTTTACATGCCCTGATTGGATGTAATCTTGTCTATTATTTGCATAGTCACCTGCGACTTAAATAAATATAACTTTAAACATTATTTGGAGATCTCGACCCAAGTCGTGATATCAACCCAAAATAGACATAAGAGCTTTTCTAATATAAAAATTAAAAAATGCCCCCTGTCTATCAGAGGGATTTTCGAGCTAAGATTAGATGAGACTTATTGTCGATTATATATATATACACTTTCATCTTGGGATATTGATAGAAAGCACAATATCAACCTAAATAAAAATATAAAAATGCCCCTATCTTGCAGGGAAATTTCATCGCAACTCGAAAATGAATTCTCGCAATGCAAATGAATTTTTGAGTGATATTTCATATATATATATATATATAATATAAGGAGTCATGAATATAATGTTTATCTGATCATGCAATCATGTGCACTCAGGCATGATACTTCTTGAGATAATGACCATTGATGGGTGGCATAGGCCATCGACCAGTCGAATCAACAAGCTGGTAGGCTCCTCCTTCATATACTTTCTCTATAATGTAAGGGCATTCCCAATTAGCTTCAAATTTACCACCAATTCTTTTGTGAGGGATTATTGGTCTTCTTAGCACTAAGACCAACTCTTCTCTTTGAAAAGTTTGATGATGCATTGTTCCAGCGAAGGCTTTATACATTCTTGCTCGATAGATTTCTAAGCTTTGTTGGGCTTGAAGTCTGATCTCGTTGAGCATGTCAAGCTTCCAACCTTAAACGTGTATTTTCCTCTTGAGTGAGATTATACTGGATGGCTACTCGAAGTGATGTTAATTTGACTTCTAGTGGAAAAACTGCTTTGGCTCCAAAAGTTAAAGCATAAGGAGTGGTTTTAGTTGGCATCTTGTAAGTAGTTCTATATGCCCATAATGCCTCGAGCATTTTGATATGCCACTCTCTCTCGTTTCTCGTGAGGATATTTTTGAGTGGCTTGAGCGGTGCTTTATTAAAAGCTTCTGCCAAACCATTGATTCTTGGATTATAAATTGATTGGTCGATTTTGTATTGATCAAGGAATCTATAGATCTTTGAACTCTTGAATGTTGGGCCAATGTCTGAGATGACTCATCGTGATATACCAAATCTATAGATAATATTATGGGTGAAGAAGTCGATGACTCGATCAGCAGTAACCTCTTTAAATAGAGCTTTGGAAAATAGTCGGTTGCTAAGATAAAATGATGACCTGCTGATGATGGTGGATCAATAGGTCTAATTATTTATGTTCCCCAACACTCAAATGACCAAGATGCGACCGTTGGATGTAGTGGATTCGGAGGTTGATGAATGAGATTCCCGTGGACTTAGCATTCATGGCACCTTTTGGCATGATCAATACAATCTTTCACCATCAATGGCCAATAATGTCCCATTCTCTTGATTTTTGCTATCATTTTAGGACTCGATTGACGTGCCACACAAAGTCCTTCATGGATTTTAGACATAACTTTGTTGGCTTCATCCGTCCTTAAGTATCGCAGCGACATTTGTTCAAAGGATCTACAGTATAATGTATCACTAAGTTAGGCATATCATAGGATCCTTTTCATAATTTGCATGGCTAGTGATTTATTGCTCGACAATTTACTTTTCTTGAAATAATCGATGAGAGGTTGTCTCCAATCATCAGGCTCTTCCACTATGAAAGCTTCACATGATTTCTTTGTAATACTTTTGAGTTTCTAACTCTTGTACTTATTCTTTGAGAGAATGAGGAGAAATTTTATTTGCTTCTTGCTGGCTTGAGTTTGATTTCCCCTACTTGCAGGGAATATGGATTCACTGGCTATAGAACTCGATGGGTGAAAACTTCTATCAACTTGTGCTTGTCATTCATGCTTGCCATCTCTTTGGCTAATTAGCTAAGCAGTCTGCTTTATTATTTTTAGATCGAGAGACTCGAGTCAATGTAACATTCAAAATTTGTGTCATTAGCTGGAGAACTCGTTTATGTTAATAGGCTAACTCAAGCTTGGTGATCTTATAGATTTCCAAAACTTGATTAATGATTAGTTGAGAGTCTCCAAAAATTTACAAATTTTGGATACCTATGGCAATAGCTTCTTCAAGACCCGCTATAAAAGCTTCATACTTAGTTTAATTATTAGTTTGAGGTTCAATCGAGCTATATGAATGTCTTATGATGCCTCTTTCCGGTGTTATGAATATGAGACCAATACCGGCTCGAGCCTTGGGTAGGTTCGGAGGTTGTGCCGGCTTGATCGATGATGCTCCATCAAAATACATCTCCTAGATGCAGCTTTTCCCTTTCATTAATAAGTAAAATCTGTTCATCAGGCAAGTCATCATTAAGCGGTGAATCAGCTGGGATAGGATGTGCAGCAAGGAAGTCTGCCAAGATATATCCCTTCACTACTTTCTAGGACACATATGTAATATCAAATTGTAATAAGAGTACTGCCCATCGAGCTAAATGACCTGTCAATGTTGGTCTCATCATTAAGAACTTCAGTGGATCGACCTTCGAGATCAGTGTGATTTTATGAGAAATCATGTAATGGCGAAGCTTTTGAACTATAAATATCAGTGCTAGATAATGCCTCTCTATTGGAGAGTAGCATACTTCGGCTCCTACTAATCTTCGACTGATGTAGTATAATGCATTTTCTTTATTTTCTTCATTATACTGCACAAGTTAAGCCCTGAGGGATTCCTTTAAGGCTGCGGTGTATAAGATAAGAGGTTTCACTGGGATAGGAGCTGCTAAAATTGGTGGATTGAGTAGATACTTTTTAATTCTCTCAAATTCTTCTTGGCATTGTTCATCCCATTTGAATGGAGCATTTTTTTTAATAGCTTCACAAACAGTTGGCATCTTCTTAATATGTTTGATATAAAATTCTAAAAGAATGCGAGTTGTCTTTGTAAAGAGTGAAGCTGGCAAAGGTTCTTTGGTGGAGGCATCTCCACGATACCTTGCTTTTGTTGGGGTCAATCTCAATTCCTTTATGTCTTACAACATATCCAAGAAATTTTCTTGAAGAAACCCCAAAAAAATACTTAAGAGGATTCATCTTGAGATCATACTTTCTGATCCTTTAAAAGACAATCCTTAAATCCTCAAGGTGATCTTTTCAATCAATGCTTTTAATGACAGGGTCATGTCATTCTACTTTATGATGAATCAACTCATCAAAGATGCTTGTCATGACCCTCTGATATGTAGCTCCGTCATTTTTCAATCTGAACGGCATGATTGTGTAACAATAAATATCAATTGGTGTTTTGAATGATATATGCTTCTCATCTTCAGAAGTCATCTTGATTTGATTATAGCCCAATAATCCATCCATAAATGAGAATATGTCATAATTGGAGGTATTATCCACTAGTAATTCTGACAGAGGGAGCGGAAAATTATCTTTTGGGCATGCCTTATTTAGATCTTGAAATTTGATGCATACTCAAATTTGACTATTTTTCTTCTTTACAGGAACGATGTTGGCTATCCAATCTATATACTTCTCCTCACGAATGAAACCTACTTCAATTATCTTTTTTATTTCTGTGACCACTTGTTCTTCAACATCCAACCTCATTCTTCAAGTAGCTTATTTGACTGGTATTGAATCAGAATTGATAGCTAGCTTGTGAACTGCCACATCAGGAGATAAGCTAGACATCTCAGAATATGTCCAAGTAAAGCAGTCCATGAATTCACAAAGTAATGCTTTTATTTCTTCAACCTTATCATCATGCGGAAGGGCACTAACGAAGGTTGGACGGGGTTCTTCTTCAATCCCCAAATTAATTTCTTTCAACTCGTCCATGGTAAACATCTGCCCACCATCTTCAAGTTCTTCAGGTGCCGGTTTGGCTTCTACTTTCCCATCAATTATAAGAACGACTTCATAAAAGTCATCTTCATCTTCAGTTTTAGTTTCAATCTCACTTTCGATTATTATATCAAGAGTTCCTTTGATGATCCTTTTGTTGGATGTATCCAAGACCCTTAGTGGTATAATTATCATTCTTCTAGAGGTCTGTGGACTCTTTGAACTCCATAAGTTATCAAAGAAGAGGGCTCACCATCTATCAATTCCAATATCGATTCCAAGTTTGTGGATCATCATATACATTTTTGGAGGATAATATCTCACCATTCTGGTGGGTACCATCTCTTCAGACTCTGAGTACTGAATAAGCCATTCATAATCATAGTGTTGACATTACTTAGATTTATAGAATGAAGTTCCCAATATGTTGCTCCCAAGTAGTGGAGGTACAAAAAAGATTTTTAGTTCATCAACATTGTGAACATCACGTGACGTGACTTCTTCAAAATATCAGGGAGGAAATGGTGTATCTATGAATGAATCATCTAATACTAATAGGTTAGCAGCCTTCTGGAAGAGACAAATTAAACTTCACTTGCATAGATGGACTCAAAATCATAATCGAAATCAGAGTAATTTATCTCATTCGCTTTTGTTGAAGGCTCACATTTTTCCTTGAATTCAATTAGAATATTTTTTTTCTCCTTCTGTATCACTGCCCAAATGAGGGACATGTCATAAGCTTTAGAGAGATTTAATGCATCCTTCTTTCTTCCTTTTTGCTCCTTCTCTTCATTGGGTTGCTTTATAGTTTTTGAAGTTGGAGCTGTAGATTGCTGAGGCTTACTTTCTTTTGAAAAAAAATACTTTGCATCCTCATAAATTTTTGCCTCATGAACTATAAATGGCTAAATAGTGCCAAGAATCTTGTGTTCTTCTTCGTTTCTTATTCACTTCATACATTGATGTAGAGTAGAGAACCATACCATATTCATGGAGCCAAGGATGGCCTAATAGAGCTTTGAATGAGGTGTCAGCATCTATCACATGAAATTTAGCTTGGGTATAGAGTTCTCCAAACTTAAGTGGTAAAATAAAAGATTTGATGGTCCTCTACCCCATTTTACTGAAGACATGGACCATCAATTTATCTTGTCCAAGATGCTAAATGTTTAAGGACAATCCCTTAAGTGCTCGCAGACTCATAAGATTTATTGATGAACCTGGATCAATCAAAATTCAATTGATTATAATTCCATCACTTTTTGTAGCTTCATATAATGGATGATTGTGTTTCGTTGTCCCGAGCATAAGATCTGCTTCAGAGAAAGCAGTCATCGAGAGATCTTAAGCTTGCAAAATTTCAGTCATGCATCGTTCAGCAAAATAAGCTTCATATCTCTTTGGATCTTTATAAGCTTGAATCAGCATTTCTTGAAGGTCCTTCGATATTATGAGAGCCTCGTACACACTCAGTTGTGCAAAGATCTTTCTCGGATGATATGATATTATAATTGATTCCTCCACTTGAATTTGCTTTCTTCTTAGGGTCTTTAGAGATGATATCTTTGTTAACTTTAATTTTTTGTCTTCATTTCTGATTTTGTGCTTATTGGATGACTCTTTCCTTAATGGAGGTTGGTACTATCTTACTACTCAGTTATACTTGGACTGCTTTATTTGGCTTAGACTCTTCAGATGAGGTAGCTCCTTTGGAGTCACCATCTATCCGAGGCTGTGTGGATGCTTCAGAGTCACTGCCAAGCTTCAAATGACCCATTTAAGATGTCTTAGAAGGCTCATACTCATCTTTGTTAGGAAAACATAAATCCTCTTCTGAACTGTCTTCTGTTTGTCGCACCATCAAGCATGACTTTGATATTATAGGTTCGGGAATTCTTTTATTTGGTGGGACAAACTTCTTGAGTTCGTTCTTGCATCTTGTATTTTTGAAAGTTGATTGATACCAATTATCCAGGCATGGATCATAGTGGGAGCTATTCGACACCACCGAAATAGCTCAACATGTCTCTCTAGGAAGCATATTTATTATTATTTCCTTCTTCATTTGACTCAGTGATCCAAAGTCCTGACATGTAATCAGCAAGTCTGATAGTCTGCCTCATCGGTTGATGATAGTCCTCTAGGTTATTGATGACCTTTTGAGTTATAATTCTCTTCTTGATCTTCCTTTTCTTTGCCGACTTCTTTGATTTATGAGGTCTATGTTTAGCTGATTGCTCCTCGTGCTGTAAAGAAGTAGCCTTATCAAAATGCCTCTGAGAAGCTAATATGCTTAATTTAGGCATTTCTTTTAAGTCCAATATAGGTTCAAATGATGATTTTTACTTAACACTTGGGACATCTTTTAGCTACTTCAATATTTTTATGGTCTTCTTAGAGACTACTATCGCTCATTGCTCATATTATATTACTTTTCATTTTTTCCTTCACTTCCATCAATGGTACTGAAGTGGACGTAACCACTCTAGCAGATTCTCTTTTAAGATGAATGAGGACACTATTAGACACTGTGTATTCACCCTTTCTATATTTTCTCTCCAGCCAATCCTTAAAAACATAACATTCTTCAATCGAGTGGCTAATTACCTGGTGATATGGACAATATTTTAGATTATCAGTTTGATCGGACTCTTTGGGTCTTTTGGATTCTGGAAATTCTAATCCTGCTTTAAGCACTTGATGGAATAACTTATCCACACTTTCCCTCTTGAAAGACTATTCCTTATTAATCTTATCGTTTAGAGATGAGTGCACTCTCTCATTGATTGATTTGATTGGGGGTTAACTGATTGCTTTCCCCCTTCATCCGCATATGTAGGCTATTTTCCTTTATCAACATTAGAAGTTGCTCACTTTCCACTGCTCAAGCTGTAGTAGGTTGTATGAGACTCATTCCTCCTTGAGTCTGAGAATTTATTCTTATTTAGCTATTTTGAGTGACCCTTAGGTTTTGAGCGATTCAGCTTTTCAAACTTTGCCACCCGGTCCAATAACTCTTGAAATGTTGAGATAGAGGCCATACATAAATATGGTACCATCTTATCATTGATGTTACCTATCAACAATTGGATTGCATGTTCCTTTTCTAAATGTTGTTCACATTTCATGCTCATTTTTTTGCCAACGTGAAATATATTTAGTCACTGACTCATCTTTTCTTCTTTGTTCTAAGGAAAGATCAGCAATTGTAATCTTTTCAATTGCACGGATGAATCTCTTGATGAACATCATCTCTAATTTAGCAAAAGTCTTGACTGAGTCATTAGGAAATTCAACATAATTTCAAAGTAGTTGAGATTAAACAACTAATGAACAAGCAAAATAATAGTGCATAATTGCCTCATATATTACCACATGTTGCTTTAAACTACACCAGGTGTTGTCTGGAGTTCCCAGTGCCATTGAATGTATTGAATTTAGGCATCAAATAACCCTTAGGGTATGGCACTTGATTGTACTCTACTAGGTATGAATGATATTTGCTTACCAATTTTTTTTCCTGGTCAGCGACGATGACAGCTTTGATTTTTTTCATTTATAATTATTTCCAATTGAGCTGTTGTCACCGGCTTAGATATGTTAAACACATCTTGAGGGATGGGTTGAAGCTAGGATTGACTTCATTTCTCCCCTGGGTACTCTCTCGGAAGCTTGAGGCACTGAGTCAACTGGTGGGATAATAAATGTAACATTAGCTATCGGATGGTTGGCAGGAGGAGTAGATGTTGGCACTGCTGTCACACTTCTATACATCATATGTAGCATCACATTTATTTGTGCCATTATTTCATTAATCTTTGCATTTAACTGGATGATCTCCCTATCCTTTGCCTTCATCTGTCGTTACATTCATTTCTGCATTTGGAATAATGTGGTAATGCCAGCAAAGAGAGAGTTATCTTCTTCTCTTCGCAGTTCTTCCTCCTCTTCATCACCTGAGGATGTTCTTGAAGCTCCTCCTTATGTTTACACAAGAGCTGGTTCTTTAATATGAATAGAAGGTGCAGCTCCATGTCGTCTATCTTGTTGTCATGCTAGATGGTTCTCCATCGCATACCACTTCTTACCACACTTCCATATCATCATATCCTTATTCTTTTTGTAATCTGACTTTAGAACATCTCCTCCAGTGAATTTATGGCTCTGAATTTGAGACAAACCTCTCTTCAACTGGAGGGCTACGATCAAAGTCAACTTTCTTTCTTGGAGATTCAATTGACCGATGATGGGATTTCCTGGAATGTTCACTTAGGTGTCGACCATCCTGTAATTCATCATCAGAAGATCTCTTCTTTTGAACCCATTTTTTTCGGTTCTTATCACTGGCGAATTTCGAGTGCGAACCAGATGTCACGTCTCTTTCTTTATTTTCAATAGTTTCTCTTTGGGGCATTGGCCTCCAAGCTTGCTTACCCTTTCATCGGGACTTTCAAAAGTGGATTCCATGACATACGGTCTGGGTGTCATGCTTAGATGCTCACCATAAGAGATTTGCTTGAACCGGTCCCGACCTCTCACAATAGGTGGTAGTCTACCATATGAAATATTATCAGCTTCAATTATCATAAGCCTTTGGACCCTTCTTTTCATTAAGCCTATTTCCTTAGCAACCTTCAGCACTTGATGCACTCTAGTAGATAATGTTTCAAGATTTTTCTTTTGGGGAACTAGAGCTTGATGCAATTGTCGGTCTCAAAAAGATTGCTTCAGCTCACTAGTAGAGTTATTCCTCTTTACCCATTTCAAGTTCTCAAATTTATTATGGGTGGAATGCTTGCTTCTAGTTCTGAGGCTAACGACATGGTATGTTGTTCAGACAATAGTTGTTGAGCTCGTAGTTCACTATTCATTTTCTTCTCTATCTTCTTGTTAATTTTTCTCTAGATGAGGAAGCTTCATGATTATGGTTTCCTAGTCGAAAGGTTCAATTGGCAGAGTGGTGTTTACGGGCATGACTAATACTTTTTTTCCAATAATAGTTCTCTTCATAGTCAGAGTGTTAGAATATCCCAATCTTTAAAACATAGAAGCTCCCTTTTGGGGAGCTTCATCAGTAACTATTTCAGTAAATTTTTTCTGTTGCATGGGCTGATGTGCATGACATGCAGATGTATTTTGGATTGATGTAACATGAGCTTTAGCTGCAATTGCCAGAAAGTTAACACTACCAAATTGAATGGTAGCTCCAATATCTCTAGTGTTGATGATAACATTAGCTAAATGGATGTTAAACCCACGACTCAGCCTCACAATGAACAGAGTGTTTTGAAGATCCATCTGCACAAATGAAAGATGGGGATCAATAATCAGAAATAAATATTCTACCCCATACTTTCAAAATGTAGAGATACAGTAGAACATAAATAAAATAACATATTCAAAAAAAAATTTCAAGCAAATAAAATCATACTCAATAAACTATAATGTTCATTAAAGATTTTATTTTATGACTAAATTTCAATTTTGATTACTTGTACTCCACTGTTATTATACTCCAAATTTGACTAGCCAAAGATGGAAAGAGAAACATGTCCTTAGAAGTCAATCTGGGCTCCAAAATTCACCTCGACATGAAGAGAGATGATTTTATGTCGTGAAATTTAAAGCATGGAATATTAGATAAGACACTATCAAAAGATTTTATCCTCATTTTGTGAGGACTTTAAATCTGATTTTAGGTTTCTATGGCAAGCTATAGTTAATTACCCTCAATAAGTGAGAGAGAACTTTTATTAAAAGTCATTAGATCGATGAATGTAAGTATAGTAGCGCATGAGTTTAAAATTTAAGATTATGAAATTCATCATTTTAACTTAAAGCGGATGGTTGGGGAATGATGATGTGCGATTTAGATCCCATGGTTTTCATCATTATCATTCCTAGTCTACTTAGTCGAGGAGGATAATTGACCCGACGAAGGATCCATCACACATGGGTTGCATCATCAAGTAATCCTTGTAGACTTGGGTGTTTGTCTAAGAACAATGTTTAAAATCCACCTTAATTGACAAAAGGGCTTTATGCTTATCAAATATACCCTATGATTCATAACTCAAAGGGCTGAGCCATTAGGGAACATATGGGCTACAGTTGTGATAGTAATATAATGGTGTTATTTGGTGGGAACCATCCGATCAGAGGACTCTAGTCATAACCGCATCATATGTGGAGCATCTTGCCAAACTACGAACAGAGGACGGACGCATACTGCTTGGCATGAGATTATTTGAGTTTAAATATAGTGATTTATTTGACTTGACATTAGCTCTTTTATGAGCTAGAGTTTTCTTAATCTGTCATCCCCAACAAATGATGGTGGATGAGTGGATGAATTATTTGCTTTAAGTATTTAAGTGATAAATTTCATTCAGTTAGATGTTTACTTAGTTGAAATTTAGTTTTATGATGAATTAATTTAGAGCTCAAGTTTCTTTTGATGATAATATCCCCTTCGGTTGAGATTTTTAATCAACGAGGCCATCATCGGGGTATACCTTATCAACTCTACTTACTTACTAGTAGAGGATCGAGTCTTTGACTTATCTGTAATTTAAATTCTATAGAAAATTGATATCATAATAGATCTTGTCAAATCCATTGCAAATATAGAGGATTGGGTCTTACAATCTGATATAATTTAAGTTCATTCAGAAGTTGATCATTCATTAGACCTTGTCAACTCTCTTTCAAGCATAGAGGATTAGGCCTACTGTGATCGTATTCTATGGAGCTGCATATTTATATATTTTATTAACTTGAATTAACATATGAGACATTCATTAGCTTGCATACATATGGTCATAAATGATTGAATTGATTTTATCATTCTTCCCCTTTTATTTTAAAACCCGTGCAACATCCTCAAACACAAAGTTTAGGTGCTTTGTATAAGTGTCGGGGCCCATGTAGGTGTTTAATAATTCAAATAATTTTATTTCTAAATCATGAGATTGATTTTATATTTTCATTTAATTCAACTTAGCCTGCACAGCCTTTTCAAACATTAAAATTTACACTCTAAATTTCTATATCTGAGCAAAGACAGACATTTATAGCTTAGATAATTTCATCTAATTAATGAAATCATTAATTTTGGAAATCATAATTAGAATAAAATTTCTTTTTTTGGATTGAAAGAAGCTCCATAATTAGTATATCATTTAATTTAGTATCACCTTCTGTGTGCTTGTATAAAAAATTATAGATTTGGTGGCATTATAATGTAATCTAGAGCTCCTGAGTGGACCTGATTATACTCAATAATGAGTTATTTAAACATAATATAAATCTTCACATAAATTATGGTTAAATTGTATCCATACTTGAATACTATGTTTTAGTCACATTATAAATCCTTGAGAATCTAAACATATATTCAATTGATTCATTTTTGGATCATTTGAAATGAAGGGTTGCAAAGTCAAGTTTGTATTCATTGATAGATTATCAAATTCTTTACATTTGCTATATGATCAAGTATTTGAATATTTCATAAGTTTCTTATGCTTTGATCATATAGTCAATTAAAGACTTTTAAATTATTTTATTATGAGTTTTAAAATGATTTTAATGTTTAACAAGAGATTTTATCTCATGCAATTTCAATTCCAATTAAACTTATATCATTTTCTTTATAGATTCATCTATCTCAAAGCTTGATAAGCTCAAATTGAATATTGATATTATCTTAATATTCAATTTAGGCTTATAAATTTTTATTTAAATATATTCCTTTAAGTCATCTAAATTTTGACATTTTACGGATTCGCCATCTTGCAGAGCTGCGAGCTGCTGGCTTGCGCTCTGAGCATAGCGACGGTGTCTTGTACCGAAGTTTTCATACCCACTAAGCCCTATTGAGCATTAATGCGGTCTTCAATCAACTGCATGTAGCAAACATATATATGTAATATCTACACATTGAAATTTTATTTTAGATTATTTATTTTTTTGATGTGCTTGATTTCTTCTCAAATAAATCTTGATTCTTTCCCCTTTTTTTCTAAGTCCAAAATTCAGTCAAAATTTCAGCAGCATTTCAACAATATTTCGGCATCATCCCTGCGTAGGGGGGTTGCATTGGAACTGCTTTGGTTTACCCGGTATGCTCTATTGAGCGTAACAGACAGTGTCTTATGACTCCACATCCGAGTCTTCATACCCACGAAGCCCTATTAAGCATTAGTAGGGTCTTTGATCACCTGCATGTAGCAAACATATAAAATTTATATATATTTAAGCTGCCTCCCTTTTTTTTAAGTCCAAAATTTAGTCAAAATTTTGGCAGCATTTCCGCATAAGGGGCTGAATCTAATAATTTTGGCTTACTCGGTATGTCCTATTGAGCATAGCAAGTGGTGTCTTGTGACTCCACAGCCGTGTCTTCACACCCACTATGCCCTAATGGGCATTAGCGGGGTCTTGAAATCTACATGAAGAAGCACAACTACAGATATACAATTTCTTTTTACACATTCAAGCAACTCCATACATTCACCAACAACAAAAATAATAATTTTGCATGTGTTTGGTTGAAAGAATTAAATAAGAGAGAGTATCGGGTTGGTTATCTTGGTTGAATAGGTGGGGAAGATGTCAGACACTGAGAGGAACCCGCCTGGTGACAAAATGGCCTCTTGGCTGCGACAAAGGGAATGATCAGAGTAGAAAATTGGGAGAGGTATGCCGAGAGGAAGGGAAAGGAGAAGAAAGATACGGGAAATCGAGGGAAACATGCCTAATGACGATGTTGCCTCTTGATTACGGCAAGAGAATATGGATTATGGGATGGTTTGGATTCATGTGAGGTTATTGTGCAGTAAAAGTTCTTCAATAGCTCTGTAGTTAAAAAAAATGAAACCCCCATAGAAGTCATCTTTCCATATTCCTTTATGCTAGGCAGATAATAATGATGATTCACAAAATAATGGACTATTATGGAGGGAATTTTATAGAGTAAATAAGCAAGGTCACTAATGGCAACTCTAGGAGCTAAAGATTGTCTATAACAAGGAAAATTAATGGTTATATTGCCATCAAATTGACGGACCAATTCTAGGAGTAAATCTTGCTGTGTTTTGAATAGCAAAAGTGTGAGAGGGAGTGAAGGTCTCGGCTCAAGCTGAGCGACAGACTGCTATGAGGAATTTGGGAAAAGAAGGCTGCGGCTATGAAAGGTGGTTCGTTCAGATTAACACCTTTGGAAGATATTGAGGGAAATCATTAGATAGATAGGAGCTTCATGCGAATATCCCATTCTCATATGGAGTTCTAATAGGTCCCTTTATATCAGCAAATATGGTAGAGAAATCATCATCATTCACAACCACAGTAATGCCTTCAGGTGGAGAATCATTCAGATTATTTAGTTCCTTAGAAAGTTGTTTGATAACATTAGGAGGAAAGTTTTTAATCGCTGCCATGGCACTCCAGAAGAGTTCTAGAAAGAAAAAGATCAAAATTTGTTGCAAGTTGGGTCACCAGTTTGGTAATCAAGCTTTGGCAGCTAATCTCTACTAAAGATCATAATCACATGAACAACAAGTTCCGCTTTGATGGGTTTGGCTTCTTGGCGAGATGAGAAATGGAGAAAGACGGATGAGAGAGGGGGTCGAACGAGGGATTAGCGGATGAACGAGTGGAAGGTTACCTTCGGATCAAGCGAGCGGCTGTGAGGCCGAGCGGGATGCGGCTGTTCATGGATCAAGAGGGATTTTGTGAGGACAAGAAGGAGAGTGGAATTGAAGAGAGATATGGAGCTCAATGAGAAAGTAGTGGGGAAATCGATTAGTAGGAAAGGGAGAGGAGTAAGTGAGAGAGCACCTTTGGGAGAAAGAACGGAGGCGGAATATGTTATGAATCCAATTCCTCCAAGGCCAAAATACAGCATACAACATTAAGAATTATCATTACAACACAGAGTCTACAAGAATCCATTCTGAGTTCGAACAAACAAGAGAACTTCCTCAAGAAACAATAAGATTACAACCATCCATACGTCGCCGAGTTTAATAAAACCAAAGGCGAAAACAATTAAGAAGTACAACGAATACATGATCGATAAGAAGACTAACGAGAATATAGTTACAGATTCAAGCCAGTGCTTAAACTAAAGCAACAGAACTATTTCCACAGCCTTTCGAAAAGTAAAGTCCCTCACAGAAATAACTGCCAAAGAATAATTGCTCGATAAACAAGAAAACAAGATGATTGGTCACAAGATAACTCTCTGCTCATACCTCAACTGCCAAAGAAGACTGAAGCAAGTTTAATAATAGAAAATAACAGCTTGTAACAGAAAGTAGTTAGGATGGCATAGATAGCTTAAATCCAAGCCTAAGAAAGGAAAACAAAAAGTATAAATAGAGATCAAAAGCCAAACAGAAGGAATAATCAAGAATTTCAGAAAAGAACTTATCTTTCTTCAGCCTCCTTCTTTGTCTCTTCTTCCTGTGCATCTCTTCTAGGATTCCCTCGCCGGAAACCACCATGCTTCATCGGAGAAACCGCAGTTTCTCCTCCGACTCCAGCCGCATCCCTCTTCCTCTCAGGAGCTCTCGACGGCTCGAACAGTCGAACAAAACAAACCAAAAAGAGAATTAAGGTCAGTATCATCTAGAACTTTCATCCCACGGCCAAGGAGCAGCCGCGCAAGCTACAAACAACGGCTCAGATCAAATCCAGAGATCAAGCCGCGCAGAAACAGACGCGTGTAATCCACTTACGACATTAGAAGCATCAAGAACCGCATGATCCAAAACCAAATCCAAGCGGTCAATCAATCATCCAACGGTTCGAGCAATTCAAGAAGCACTCAATCCAAGTGACTAAATTCACAGGTAAAAGGCTAAATCCAATCGAGAAAGCACATAAACCCTTCCAACTCTCCTCGGTGGGTTAGTTCACTCGGGCCAACTCAATTAAACCACTCAAGCGGCCGTCACCAACCAAATCGAACCCAACCCGAATTAACGAGCGACTATTCACTCAAGCCTCACTCAATTATAGAATTTAGGACATATCATTGGTGCTCTCGTTGATTCACACCTACAACACTCAGAAAATGGCAGAAGGAACGAAACACATCAAAAAACACTTGAAGAATGTGTTGCAGATTAAACAAAATAGAAGAGCAAATGACCTCGATCACTATGGTATTGGTGAAATATCAAAAGATTGACGCCATAGAAAGCAGTGGAAAACAACCTCAAATCCGGTATGTGATGCATCCCATTCGTAATCCTATTCTCCAAACAGACCACATACAAACACAACCATGTCAATACCTATTAAAATAGATATGCCCAGATTTAATGGAGACAACCCTAAAGGCTTTCAAAGCAAACCAGTACTTTCAATATCACAATTTATCGAAGAAGCAGTTCATCATTTCCTCGGTTTACATGGATGGACTGCACTTAGGTATATCAATATATGCATCTTAATAGCTACACTCATGGAATTTAAAGAACAAATTATTCGAGATTTGGCCCATCCTTACTGAGATTTAAGGGTGAACTTGCAAAATTACAATGTAAATCTGCACAATTTTATAATGAATTTGAGGAATTAGAGATATCGTATTCCACAATTCTTACGAGTTATTTTGAATGGTTTAAGGCAAGATATAAAAGGGAAGTAAGAGCATTGCGGCTAGTTCCCTCAGAAGCCTTCCAGTTAGCTAAACTGATGGAGGACAGGCTAGCTGATGAATTCACAATGCCAAGAAACTACGAGACTCAAGCCCAACAAACTAAACAAACACAAAGTTATCAACCACCTTTACGCCAACACCTCCGATCAATCAAAGCAATGTGATGCCCAATAAACAAAACATTCCCATCGGGACTCCAACACAATTAGAAGAAAGAAGAAAGAAAGGATTATGTTTTAATTGTGAGGAAAAATATCACAAAGGGCATATATGTCAAGCTAACTTATGTGCCTTCATGATGGTCAATGAAGACCAAGAGTATTAACTACAGCAAGATACTCAACCAGAAATGCAGTGGATACAAGAAGATGCATTAGAAACAAGCTTCAAATATCAGCCATTCAATCCAGGTTAAGACAGAGGACATATAATTGTCTAATTATAAAATAGTCTAAATAAGTTCTCAATAATTCTGACCTTTGACTTAGCCTAGAATTATAATTCAGATATAGCCAAATCCATAAATCCCCATCAGACATAGTGCAAATAAGAAATGCCAGAGTTATAAGTAAAGTTGAGGCACAGCAAGCTTTCCAATTTCATATAAATGGTCACAAAGAATTCCCACAGTAGTCAAATCACACCACATTACAAGAGTAATAGAGTGGTAGAATTACAATAAGGCAAACTACGACTACATCATGAGAGAAAACCATTACCAAGGTACTGAGAAATTCGGGGAATCATTGCTATAAAGTGAGGATCTGAAGATATGAATTCAGGAATCAGAAAAGGGCAGGTCTTAATGGTGACCTTGAGGGCAAGGTCAGTGTGAGGAGGGGAGTAATGTTATGAATCCAATTCCTCCAAGGCCAAAATACAGCATACAACATTAAGAATTACCATTACAACAGACTCTGTAGAGTCTACAAGAATCCATTACAGAAGTTCAGAACAGACAGTAAGAGAACTTCCTCAGTAAACAATAAGATTACAACCATCCATAACAAACGGAGTTTAATAAAACCAAAGGCGAAAACAAGAATTAAATAGAATACACGATCGATGCTAAGGACGAATGTAGTTACAACCAACAGATTCAAGCCAGTGCTTAAACTAAAGCAACAGAACTATTTCCACAGCCTTCCGAAAAGTAAAGTCCCTCACAGAAATAACTGCCAAAGAACAGATGCTCGATAAACAAGAAAACAAGATGATTGGTCACAAGATAACTCTCTGCTCATACCTCAACTGCCAAAGAAGGCTGAAGCAAGTTTGATAACAGAAAATAACAGCTTGTAACAGAAAGTAGTTAGGATGGCATAGATAGCTTAAATCCAAGCCTAAGAAAGGAAAATAGAAAGTATAAATAGAGATCAAAAGCCAAACAGAAGGAATAATCAAGAATTTCAGAAAGGAAACTT
The DNA here is from genome assembly GCA_021442155.1 of Cymbidium sinense. NCBI lineage: Eukaryota > Viridiplantae > Streptophyta > Magnoliopsida > Asparagales > Orchidaceae > Cymbidium > Cymbidium sinense. Next base: position 90,946,125 of record CM038218.1, on the reverse strand, counting down.
ATCTTTCTTCAGCCTCCTTCTTCGTCTCTTCTTCCTGTGCATCTCTTCTAGGGTTTCCTCGCCGGAAACCACCGTGCTTCATCGGAGAAACCGCAGTTTCTCCTCCGACTCCAGCCGCATCCCTCTTCCTCTCAGGAGCTCTCGACGGCTCGAACAGTCGAACAAAACAAACCAAAAAGAGAATTAAGGTCAGTATCATCTAGAACTTTCATCCCACGGCCAAGGCGGCCAGCCTACAAACAACTCGAGATCAAGTCCAGATCAAGCCAACGACGCATGTAATCCACTTACGACACTAGAAGCATCAAGAACCGCATGATCCAAAACCAAATCAAGGGCGGTCAAATCATCATCACGGTTGAGCAATTCAAGAAGCACTCAATCCAAGTGACTAGATCCAACGGCTGAGTAAAAGGCGCTAAATCCAACGGATCAGAAAGCACCCGCAAACCCTCCCAACTCTCTCAACTCAGCCGGGTTCCGGTTCACTCAGTGAGCCAACTCAATTAAACCACTCAAGCCAAGCCGGATCAGACCAAACCAGGGAAATCGAACCCAAACAGAACCCGAATTAACACAGAACAGAACTATTCACTCAAGCCTCACTCAATTACAGAATTTAGGACATATCAGAATACCTGCGACAGAGGGGGTAGGAGCAGGGCGAGTTGGAATGATTAGTTTGCATGCATCCAGCAAGAGACATGATAGAGAGAGAGAGAGATGGAATACCTACGACAGAGGGGGGTAGGAGGTGTTTGCGGCTTGGAAGAATGGAGGCCTTGCAACATGGGCACTTGCGATTTGAGAGAAGACGGACGAGCGAGACAAGAGGGCAAACCAAAGAGCAGATGAGAGAGGTTCGGTGTGTAAGCCAAAAATCTTGGCTGTCTGCTTGTCTTGGGAGAGAATCGAGAATTAGAAGCCCTAATTGTTGATTAATTATTTTTCTTATGTATTTAGGCAGGATTTTAAAAATCCTAAGCCAAAATTAAGACTGTTTAGGAAGGAATCACTCTCAATTAATTCCATATCATACACATAGAAATTTTGAAATTATCAATTATTTAAATTATTTACGAGATCGTTGGGCCAGAATGCTTCTCAATGTTTGATCTCCCAATGAATGCCACTCTCTGTTCTATTATTAAGCAAAACCAATGGTCTTTACCAGGGATGGTTCACCGTAGGAGCTCTCTTTGTTTCATTCCTCATGTCCCATCCTTTAGGATGGACAAAAGTTGATTACTAACAAAATGATTTTGGTAGCCATTTTTAACCACAATCCCCTTGTGGATTGGTCAAGAGACATTTGGTTTAAAGGTTTTGCAATCAACTATGCGATTTTTTGCTGGATGGCTAACATAAATGGGTTTAAAATTTTAGATGTGCTAAGTTACCGTAGTCTTGGCCCTATCCTTGATTGTAGGCTTTGCCATTGTGAGAAAGAATTTCATTCTCATCTTTTTTTTGGTTGATCATTTTCCTCAAGATTATAAGAAGTCTCCTTCCTAACGAGAATTTTTTCTGTTTCAACCCACTTTGTAACAAGTGATTGCCGCTTCCTCGCTTCTTGGGCATAATGCATTGAAGTGACTCTACTTATTGGTTGTTGCAGTTATTGTTTATACTATATGGTGTGAAAGAACTCTAGACTTTTCCAGGATAAAGAAAACTCTTTTATGGCTTTATGCCTGGAAATTAAATCTTGAGTTGCTTTCAAACTTAAACGTTGGACTTTTAAATATTCTTGGCCCCAGCATGTTCTCTTTACCCTGGAAAACTGGAAGAATACTAGTTGCATTGAAAATTCGAGAGATCTCCCCACTGGGCTGACTTGAGGAATTGGAGTTTTTGTCCTGATGTTCTTTGATGAATGCTTTCTCTCCATTGGCTGATGCTACATACTGCAGGCATTATACTTCAATTTTGTATTATGATCTCTATTTTCTCTCCAATTTTGGATGTTTTTGCTCCTGCATTCTTTCATGGTGGATTTCTTTTGCCTTAATGAGTGCTGCCTCTATACCTAGACTATGATGAGACTCTTGCTATTGTGGATTACATATTCTAAAGTATTAAGCAGCATTCACTCTGGCTCCTCCCTGAATGAAGCTCTCCTGCAACCTGGGACGTGGATAGTGCCTTCTCCATGGCTTTCCTTCTAACTGCCCATTTTTTCTATTTGGCTCTTTGTTTCTGCTATTCCATTGGAAGGCAGGAACCGCCAACCGTTGGCAAGCCGACAACCAGATTCACAATATTTGAATAGTTTGGCCTCTCTGAGTCTAGTTGTATTTAGTTGCAGCCTTTGTAATGTTTTGATTGCTGTTTTTTTCTGACCATTTTGGTCCCTTTAAAGATCAAATGATCTTTGGCATGGGCCTTCTATTTTTCTTTTGTTTTTCCTGTAACTATTCTCCTTTGAAATGAAATTGAGCAAATGCCCTCAACTTTTCCAAAAAAATAAATAAAATAAAATAAAAAGATTTGACTTTTTTAAATAAAAAAAAGTATAATATATATTATAATTTTTTAGGCAACAATTTTATTATTATTTTCTTATACAATTGTAACTCACTTGACAACATCAAGTTGTCAAGCTCTTACTTGTCATTATCACACAAAAGAAATGAAAGGTGCTCCAATCAGATGTCTAATCAACCTTTTGAATGGTGTTTTGCAGGAGATGATTTGTATAAACTAACTAGATAGCTATAAAATATAAGGAATCAAAACCAAAACTTATATTCATAAAAAAGCTCTCGAGCTTGGTGTAGCAGATTTGATAAACATTTATAGAATTTGGGATTTGTTAAAAGTATATCTAAATCAACATATCAAGCATAATATAGTTAAAATTCTTATCTTATTTATTATATGTTAATGATCTGCTTGTGTGATGAAGCAACACAAATCTTGTAGAATAGTTTAAGAAATAATGAAGACATTATTTTATGAATAGAGATCAAGCAAAAAATATGAAAAAAATCTTCATATGCTCGAAGAAATATGCCAAGGATATTCCGGATAAATTCAAACTTCATGAAAGCAAATACATAAGCACTACAATGAGGCATAAAGTTAAAAACTTGGTGAAGAAGATGGATCAGACAAAAATTGATCAAGCATATCTAACAAGCTTGATTTGTCTAACAACACGGCCTAACATTTTGCATGTTGTATCTTGTCTTGGTTTATGCACCGTGCAAGTAAATGACATTTTAAGGATGCAGAAAGAGTAATTAGATATGCAAAAGGTTTATGTGAATATGACATTAAGTTCTCACGAAGCAAATAATTCAAATTTGATTGGGTTCTCGGACAATGATTTGGGAGGTTCCACTGATGATGTGAGGAGCACTTCAGACTGCTGTTGCACACTAGGTTATAATGTTTTCGTGTGAAACTCAAAAAATTAAAATAAATAAAAAACAAACAAGATAGAATCTCTCAATCCATCATTAAAGCGCCATTTGTAGCTTCAAAAGCAGCTGTTAAAAAAGCTTAACATGGAAAAAGATTTTAAGAAATATAAGCTTAAAGTAGGAGCGAAGCAATGAGTTTGAAATTGACAATCAAGTTGTTATTACTATTTCTTCCAATCCTATTTTTCATGAGAAATTAAACAAGTTAGCATCAAGTTATTCTTTATAAGGGAATTATACAATATCCCTTTTGAAAGAGCCTTAATCAACAAAAATGCTTCAACTGAGGCAAATGTTTGTAAATTAGGTGGCTAAAACAACGTCCCAAATGTTCCAAGCTCTAAGGGTGAAAATGATTTAAATTTTTTATATCAAATAATAAATATTAAAAATAAAAATTGCATCTAGGAGCTTCTAGGTAATTCTACTTTGATCAATACTCAAGTTGATATAGCTAAAGAGGTAATTATTTTGCTTCTCCAATTTATCAAATAATGACAAATATCTGAAGTCTAATAGTTTTAAATCTTTTTTTACTTTTTAGAAAGTTAAATAATTTTAATTTTTTTTATTGAAATTCTCTTTCTAAAGATGAGGACATTAAATCAAAAATTCTACATTTGGAGTCTAATAATTTTAATTCTAATCTTTTTATCATTTTATTTACATTAGGTCAATTTTTTTGTTATTATATGGAACATAATTGTGTTGATTAATTAGAGATGTAGTGTCGACTCAGTGTTTAATTTCACCAATTGAGCTCGATGATGAGCTCGTTGGGGGATCATAGGGTGGTAGAGCCACTGAAAAAAAAAATTATTTGGTGTATAACACCTCTACTATGACATAGAAGTCTTGGTTCAAAGATAGAGAAGGCGACACTTCGGCATCAGGAAGACAACTCTGCACTGCCAAGATCCATGGATTTACATTAGAAAGACAGAGAAGATTGGGCCTTGGCATTACATCAGCCAATGATTCTACAAGATAGAGAGGCTAGTGCCTTGGCACTGCACTAGCAGTACTACAGCGCTTAACCTGTGCAAAAAAGCTTGGAGGACAATAATTCTAGTGCATTAGTGGTAGAATTGTGGTGTTGTGGCACCACGAAATAAGAGAGTTTGTATTTAGGTGATTTTTTGTTGTTTTTTTTTTTGAACTTGATGTTTTTCTCCATTCTCTTGAGAGTTTAAGTAGAGAGTGCATATTTTAGAGTATAAAAAGTGTGAAGAGATGTGAGTTAAGTGTAATTTATACAGTCTTCTTATTTTCTTTATAGTGGATTCTTTGGTGTAGTATGACTCTGTGCTTTTTTCTCATTCTGGGTTTTCCATGTTAAATCTTGTATTTTTGTGATATTATACTTTAGTTACTTTGTTCAACATTTTAGTTCAAACCTCTCAAATTTATTTTTTTGTGGTTTTAAGTGAGTAATCTCCCAACATTTTTACTATTGGAAATGACAAAGCACATGGACCTACTGGTTTTACCTTTTAATTTTCTAAAGAAACTTGGCATATTACAAAAAAATCTTTTATAGATGCGTACACTACTTTTTTTTAACTATTAAACTACCAACTAGAGTCAAACATTTAGCTATCGCATTGAACCCTAAAAGTTCACATGTTGAAACCCTCAATAATTTTAGTCCAATTTCTTTATGTAAAACATTGTATAAGGTTATTGCTAAATTAATTGTTGGGATACTTAAGATGTTATTACCTAAGATCATTCATCAACCATAGCACACTTTTTTGATAGTTGAGACAAATCTGATAATATTATTCATGTCAATGAATTATTACATGGATTTAACTATCAAATCTTTCTAAATTTTTTTGTTATAAAATTGACATAATGAAAGTATTTGATAAAGTTAATAGTAACTTTCTTTATTGTAAACTCAAGAAGTGGACTTTTATTAAGTAGGTTATTGCTTCTAGTTCATATGTTTATTTTCTTTTCAATATAAATAGTGAGATTAGAGGTTACCATCCTTCGTCTATTATCATGTATCAAAGCTACATTTTAAATCCATTTCTCTTTACTTCTATTAGTGATAGTTTTTAATGATTATATGATGTTTCTATTGGAAACATATGAAGATAAAATAAATTTATCATGGATGGATCTCATGTCAAATCATGAAGAAGTTTCAGTCGGAAGCGTACCTGAATCCATGGAAGGGCTAATGTAGGATTTTGGCTTTCTACTTCTAAAGTGATGTTCTTGAGAGAGAGAGAGAGAGAGAGAGAGAGAGAGAGAGAGAGAGAAGCCTATTTTTTACTCAAGATGGGATGTGAGAAAAAATAAGAACCAACCTCTTTAGAATAGGGATCATGACCCTATTTAAACTTGAGTGCATTTCATTTTATTTTATCCCATCATAAAAAGAAAATAAAATGTTTAGTCTCTACACATGATAATTTCATACAAAATTAATAAGATACTTCAAAAGCCTAAAAATTATTATTAATCTTTATTTGATCACAAAATTAATAGACTTAAAAATAAGATAACATAATATATAATTAAATTTATATGTGAGCCCACATTTAAAATTCTCAACAATCTCCACTTGGGCCATATAAATTGCTTGAAAATTATATATTATTAAATACTTTAAGAGCTCAATACTTGCTATCTTCAAAGAGGAATATCTTTAGAAAATTTGGTCCATCAATAATATTGACATAGAATCAAAGTAATTTTTGTTATAATTTTTCTATAGCAAGACCCATCAGTGATCACTAAATCAATATGATTAACAACATAGATCAAGTATGGATGAGTAGCATGAAAATTTTATGTAATGTGATCATATATCATATCTATTTCCAACTGATCATATATTATAACTCAAAAGAGTTAAAAAAATATAGTTTCATTTATTTATGATAAACTGCAATTAAAATTACATAACTTTAATTCAGAGTTTTCAACTATAAGATAATAATAATACTTTATTCTAATCAGAAAAATATATTTACAATCATTGAATATCATAAGAAAACTCCCACTATGCTAGCATATCATCAAAGTAAACCACTCTCAAACGAGCCACATGCTCATAAAATACTTTAGGAGATAAATATTTTGTAAGTGGATCTGCAGTCATAAAATTTATACTAATATGTTCAATAGATATTTGAGAACTCTGAACTCTTTCTTTTTACAATAAGAAACTTTATGTTAATATGCTTTGATTTTAACGAACTCCTGTTCCTCTTTGAATACAACTCAGCAGCTCTATTATGATAATTTATTTTTAATGGTCTCTCTATTATATCAAAAATATTTAGCCCAATGATAAAAATTCTTAGCCATATTCCTTGATTTGATGTCTCATAATAAGCTATAAATTCTGCTTTCATAGTGGAAGAAGCTATGAGTGATTGTTTAGCACTTTTTCAAGATATAACTCCTCAAGTTAATAAGAAAATATAGCCTGAAGTGGATCTTCTACTATTAAGGCAACCATCAAAATTAGAATCGAAGTACCCCACGATCTCCAAATAATCTGATCTCCTATATGTGAGCATATAGTCTTTTGTTCTCTTCAGATACCACATAACTCATTTCACTGCTTTCCAATGATCCATTTCTAGGTTACTTAAATATCTGTCAATCATTTTAACAATGTACGTAATATCCAGAAGCGTACAAACTTGAACATACATAAGGCGACAACTTCTGAGATACATAAGCTTTCTTTCAAGTTCATTTCTTGGACATTGAAGCAAACCGAATTTATCACCTTTAGCAATGGGTGCATTTCATGGTGCGCAGTATTTCATGCCAAATATACTAAGTACTTTATCGATATATGTCGTTTGTGATAAACAAATTATACCACATGAACGATCTCGATGAATTTGTATACCTAACACAAAAGATGCATTCCAAAGATCTTTCATTTCAAATTTATTTGAAAGAAATCTATTGGTTTCATGCAAAAGGCTCATATCACTATTTTATAGTAGAATATCATCAACATATAACACTAGGATGATGAATTTACTCCCACTGATTTTATGATAAATACATTGATCAACAGTATTTTCTTTAAAACCAAAAGAAATATTCACTTGATTAAATTTTTTATACTATTAATGAGAAGCTTGCTTTAAATCATATATGAATTTTTTTAATTTTCATACTATGTGTTTTGAATTAGAAGATTAAAATTTTTTTGGTTGTACCATATATATAGTTTCTTCAATGTCACTATTGAGAAATACAATCTTTACATCCATTTGATGTAACTCTAATCATAATGAGCTATCAATGTCATAATGATTCTGAAAGAGTCTTTCGAAATAACTTGAGAGAAAGTCCTTTTATAATCAATGTCTTCCATTTGAGTGAAACATTTAGTGACTAAACGTGCTTTATATATTTTGACATTGCCTTATTAATTCTGTTTAGTTTTAAAAAAATTCATTTACAACTAATGGGTTTTACTGATTTAGGCAATTCGATAAGATCCCAAATATCATTATCTTTCATTGATTTCATCTCATCCTCAATGACTTCTATCCATTTGTGGGAGTTGACACTTTGTTTGACTTGATTAAAAGAGATTGGATCGCTTTCCAATCCAATGTCAAACTCATGTTCTTGGAGTTACATAACATAATAATATGAAATTACTGATCTCCTCTTCTTAGTAAATTTTTTTAATGACACTTCAATTTGAGATTATTGTGATTCATCAGTATCAGTGGGACTTAATTCAAGAATATTTTGATTATCTATATTTACAACTTGAATAAGATCAGATAAAATTATTTGATCATTTTCTATTGTAACTATATGAAGAGTAATAAATTGCTCTTCAAATATAAAATTTCTAGGTTTATTACTCCCATCATATTCAACTTTCTCAATAAATTTAACATTGCCCATCTCGAAAAAGGATTTATTTGAAGAGTCATAAAACTTAAAACCCTTCGACCTTTCTAAGTATCCAATAAAATAGCAACTAATAGTTCTTGAGTCCAACTTTCTTTCATTAGGCTTATATGGCCTAACTTCAGCTGGACATCTCCATACATGGAGATATCTAATACTAGTCTTTGTCCCAATCCATAATTCATATGGGGTTTTAGCTGCTGCTTTACTTGGAACTCTATTAAGGATGTAAACTACAGTCTTTAAGGTTTCTCCCCAAAGTGATTCTGGTAAGGAAGAATGATTTATCATACTTCTACCCATATCTATAAGGGTCCGATTTCATCTCTCAACTACACCATTTTGACTTGGAGTCCCTGATGTGGTGTATTGAAGAATAATGTCACATTTTGCTAAATATTTGGCAAAAGGGCCTGGACGTTGTTCACATGATTCATTATATATGCCATAGTATTCACCACCACAGTAAGATTTGAAAGCTTTTATTTTTAAGTCAAGTATAAGTACACATAATAAGAATAATCGTCTATAAAAGTAATAAAATATTATTGTCCATTCCAAGTAATTGTAGGGAATGAACCACAAATATCAATATGTATTAATTCCAAGATGCTTAAACTCCAATTAGCGTCAATTTTTTTGATATTTATTTATTTTTTCATGATACATTATATACAGAGTTTACCATCTGAAAAATCAAGGAAATCAAGAACTCCTTTTGACACAAGTCTTTCAATTCTTTGTTTAGAAATATGTCCCAAATGCTTTGTGGGCTCCAAAAATTATCCACCGACCTCTCGACAATATTGAATTGAAGAGAGTATGATTTAGAATGTCAGTGTAATTTTCAGAAGGCAGGTGGAATAGTAGATAAGACACTACCTAGAGATTTCACCCTCATTTTATTAGGACTTAGATCTGGTTCCAGGTTTTCTATAGGCGCAAGCCCATATAGTTAATTACCCCTCTCAATGCTAAGATAGAACTTTTGATTAAGGCTAGTCGTTAGATCGCTTGATATGTAGCGTATAGTAGCAGCGTGTGGAGTTTAAATTTTAGGATTTAGAATTTATGAAATTCATCATTATTTAACTTAAAGATAGTTGGGGAAATGATGACACGTCTGATTTAGATCCCATGGTTTCCGTCATCCCAGGCTGTTGTGGTCCTTAATCTACTTAGTCTGCGGAGGTAGTCGACCCAACCTAATCAAAAGATCCTTGTCAGCAGCTATGGGTTAAGCCGTCCAAGAAATTCTTGTAGACCTGGGGTGGTGTTTGTCTAAGGAGACAAACTTCAGTCTACCTTAGCTAACAGGGTTTTTTTTGTCCTATCAAGTATACCCTATCATTCATAACTCAAAAGGCAGAGCCATTGGGGAGCATATGGGCTATAGTCATGATCATAATATAATGGTGTCATTTGACGACAACCACCTGATCAGAGGACTCTTGTCATAACTGCATCATGTGGAGCCTACTGGCCAAGCCACGCAGTCAAAGGACATGGGCCATGTCCTTGCTAGCATGAGATTGATTGAGAGTGAACATAGTAGTACACTTGATTTGACATTGACTTCCTTGTGAGCTAGAGTTTTCTTAAGTTTGTCATCTCCGATAAATAATTGTGGAAGGTGGATTGATTGAATTTTGCTTTAAGTGTTTTAACTTGATGATTTTTATTAAGTCATTTTGAGCTTAATATTCATCAAAATTCTCATTTGGATTGATATTTAACTTATATTAATTTGATTTGAAATAACAATCACTTTTTGATAAAAATAACCCCTCCGATTGAAATCTTCATTCAACACATCCATCATCGTGGTTCATAAGTTTGCTTGATCTTTTAGCTTATTATTTTAGATCCTCTCGACTCTATTAATTTAATAATAGAGGATCAGATCTATCATCATATGATATAATCAGCTTCTCATATATTTCATTAAGTTGGAATAATTATAATATTATTTTTGGATTTTTAGGTTTTGTTAACCCGGACTAAGTCCTAAGACCCAACTGTGAATCAACCCGTGTAGCATCCTCAGACACTAAATTTAGGCATTTAGCATAGTGTCCGGGCCCATGCGGGTATATTTTTAAACTGCTTGCATAATTTTAAGGTATTGAATTTGAGTTTTAATCATGCTTTATAATGTGTGCAAGAGTTTAATTGAAGTCTTAATTAACGTCTTCTGTTCACTTGTACAATGTGTTACGAATTTGGTGGCGTAAGTTGTATGTTTCATTCATTGCAACTTTAAATCTTTTGAATATTTTATAGCACAATGAATTTCATCTAATTTGTTGTAGACTATTGTTAGTCAGATAATTGAAAGTTCAATCTTGTCTCAATAGTTTAGTATATTAGACTTAGTTTAATTATTGGTCTTATTACTCATTTAAGATTCAAATATTATCCTTTGACTATTTCATTTTTATTAATTATTAATCTCTATTTTGATGAAATTTTGGCAGCCTTATGGCATCACCCCCATATAGAGGGCTGCTTCGGGAGTGCTAAAGCCTTCCTACCATGCTTAAGAAAGCATGCATAGTCAGTGTCTTGCGACACTGCGGGTTAAAGAGTCTTCTAAACCCATCACAATTAAGAAAGCGTGCATAAGCCTCCAAATATTTATCATTTCAATTTAGATTTTTATTTTGATTTTAGAGTTCTTTTTTAAATTGATTAATTCCTTTATCAATCTAAATTTCGGCAGCCTCCTGGCATCTTTCCCATGTAGGGGACTACATCGGGAGTGCTGAGGCCTTCCCACCATACTTATGGAAAGCGTGCATGGTAGGTGTCTTGTGACACTGCGACCGAGTGATTTTATTGCACCTGTCGTGCTTATAAAAAGTGTCACATAAATCTTCAAACCTGAATGAAAACCATCCTGATTTCCTTGACATGCTGAAGCAACATGCACGAGTACTTATATCTAGCAAATATTTGCAATTATATTGAAACAGTAAGTAGATGACTTTAATATGCTAGGCAAGCATATGCACATGCATTTGAAATGAAATTTAGTAGCCTCCCGGCTTCATCCCCGTGTAGGGGGCTGCATCAGGAGTACTGAGGCCTTCCCACCACGCTTTTGGAAAGCATGGTAGGTGTCTTGCGACACCAAGGCCGAGTGATTTTATTTCACCTACCGTGCTTATGAAAAGCATCGCATAGGCCTTTAAACCTCTGTAAAAAGCATCCTGATTTTCTCGACATGCTGAAGCAGCATGCACCAGTACTTATATCTAGAAAATATGTGCAATTGTATTAAAGTAGTAGGTACAATAATGTATTATACAACAGACATATGTACAGGTATTTGAAGTGAAATTTGGTAGCCTCTTGGCATCATCCCCATGTGAGGGGCTGAATCGGGAGTGCTAAGGCCTTCCCACCACGCTTATAGAAAGCATACATGATAGGTATCTTGCGACATCGCGATCAAGTGATTTTATTGCACCTCTCATGCTTATGAAAAGCATCGCATAGGTCTTCAAACCTTTGTAAAGAGTATCCTGATTTTCCCGACATGCTAAAGCAACATGCATGAGTACTTATGTCTAGCTAATATTTGCAATTACATTGAAATAATAAGTATATGAGTTTAATGTGCTCGGAAATATATGCACAGGTGTTTAAAATGAAATCCAGCAGCCTCCCGACGTCATCCCCATGTAGGGGGCTGCATCGGGAGTGCTGAGTCCTTCCCACCATGCTTATGAAATGCATCCATGGTAAGTATCTTGCGACACCGTGGTCGAGTGATTTTCTTGCACTTACTGCGCTCATGAAAAGCATCACATAAGCCTTCAAACCTGTATAAAAGACATCCTAGTTCCCTCAACATGTTGAAGCGGCATGCACAAGTACTTATGTCTAGAAAATATTTTCAATTATATTGAAACTGTGAGTACATAAATTTAACATACTAAGCAAACATATATAAAGGTATTTGGAATGAAATTTGGTAGACTCGATCATCATCCGTGAAGGGGTTGCGAGAGGTTATTGCCTTCGCCGCCTTTGAGAAATAAGCGGTTAGTGCCTTACAACACTACAATCGTGGTATTCTATATGTTAGCTCTACTGAGCATAACGAGGTCTTCAAGCACCTACATGAAAAGGGCATATATGAATATTCTTTTGCCTCTCTTCATTTCTTTTGTTGTTTACAACTGAACTCGTATGGTGTCCTATTTGGAGCAACTTGAAGACAAAGATCATCCTTGATTGAGAAGTATGAGTGGAAGCAAACATCTTTCAAATCTCTAATAATTGTACAACTGTTCTTCAAATCCCATCTAGAATACAATGAATAAAGTTATCATGTTTTCCTTCCCCAATACATCAAATGTAGCCATGATAGGCATTAAAAATCCATACCATATGGAGCGCAAAATTGTCCATTCTTAATGTTGATAATTTTGCCTGTCTTTGCAGTAGCAACTAAGAGGTTAGTCTGACAATAAAGGGAGGCTGGAATTTGAATAATATCAGTGACTCTCCAACAACTTCACACGACTCTCATGCACATCTATTACTACAGGAAGGTCATAGGTGACTTTAACCTTCTCAGGAATCTTCAAATCTTCTTCTAGCCCAAGTCCACAGAATGATTTTAAGGAAGTGTAGTTGGCTTTGTCAAAGTTGGATTTAAAAAACTAGTGGCAATCCAAACTTAGATGCAATAGTCTTTATATGCTTTGCCAACTTCAATATATGCTCTTTAGATTCAATCACATTGAGTCTAGCTAAGAGGAAAAATGGATCCGCAGCCTTGAGGTGGTTGAATAATGCCACTAAGCTATCCATCTGCTATGTTGTAGTAACTCTTTGTGATATGTTCTAGCTTTCATCTTGATGCTAGAAATTAGGAGGAGTTCAGTGATAAGGGACTTGGAGAGAAGATTGTTGCAGTTGGCAGTGGTGATATCCTTGTTTGGCTTGGGTGCGACGGGAGGGAAAAGCCGGCATCGAGGCTCAGCAAGAGTTGGCAAGTGGGATGCTGGTCAAGATAGTAGAATGGTTGAGAATAGGGAGGGCCTCCTCCTCAGCTGTTTGCTCGGCTAGGAGGAAAATAAGTGAGAGGGATGAATGTTAGAAGAAGCTGTTCGACCGAGTGTTGCTCAATTCACTGGAGAGAGACTGACGAAGGAGGAAGAAGCTCGTTCGGCTCACATGTAGCTCATATCGTGAGAAGCACTCGGGATGGACGAAGGAGACAGAACGTGCTAATGGAGGTTGATCGAGTCTAGCTGCTCATAAATGAGGAGAGAATGGGGAGTTGTGTGTGACTGCTATTCGATCCTAAGGAAATTGAACAAAGGGAAGGGACTTGAGGAAGGGAGAAGGTGGAGATTTGCGATGCTCGAATGGAAGTATTGGACTATTGGGGTTGTGAATAGGAATCCCTAGGGTTAGGTGTTAGCATATGCTTATATAGAGCTCCTTTTTGTGAGTTTTAAAAAAATCAAATTATATATATATATATATATATATATATATATATATATATATATATATATATATATATATATAATATGTTATTTTGATGTTCTATTAGAACAGTCCGCTTTTAAAAAGGTTCTTACGTGCCAAATCGGTCAATTTGTTCAAATTGCACGCCGCCGCTTACGCATACATTCACACAAACTCATCCGAATTGAGTGAAAATAGTCTCATTTGGAAGGTTTCAATGCGATCAATTTCATGAATTATGGTCGTCTGGGCAACATCACAGCTTCCCATTCTCGATATGCGTATCAATGCATCGACATATTTTCTTCTGGATCAGTCGGCCGTCGAATTGTACAATATGTATATTCTGATCAAATTTGATATTTTAGACATGATGGAGAAGTCTGTTCATCAATCAAAGATAATTTTGATTGATTTCAACGATGCCTAGTGCATTTTGACTCTGATTTATGTGCAATTATATTCAAAACAGATCGACTTCGTCTTATGAAATTGACTCGACTAATGTGACATACATGGAGGTTAACAAATGCCCTCCAACAAATGTGATTTGCACATGGAGCGAGCCATATATTTTGAAAGTTGATTGACCCTTTTGCGACCATGGATCTTGAATAACTTCAGCTTCAACGGGCTCGCTGAAGATCCTCTTCCACCATCTACTCTCTACTTCAATGGACTTGCTGAAGATCTCTTGCTTTCATGTCTTTGTAGATTTAGGTTTCCTTCAACCCTAGCTTCTTGCTTGGCTAGGTTTCATGGAGGAATTGGTTTGTTTACTTTAGGATTTGAAGTTCCTTCGATCCTAGCTTTAAGTTTGATGGACTTGATTGATGATTTGTCCATATGACTTGTGTATGTATAAATCCTATGCTACTTTGATGGACTCATTGAAGGGTGCATATAGATGATCCAGCCTCTCAGCTTATATTAGATCAATGTTAAGTTATCAATCTAGCAATGTGTGCTTTAACAGACTGAATGATTACGGAATTTCTTTAGTTCAGCCATTGTCTTTGTATGAATTATGGAATCACTTCCTCGGTCATGTGCTTTTTTACTTTGGAAGACTTGATGAGGGAATTGGCTTTAATCTGTGCTCTGTGCTTAATCAGATCATTGAAAATAGTTTGGGATATCACCTCGCAGGTAATACGGAGATTGATTTGAGATAGCTCCGAATTGAGAGTTTTTTAGATTATCTTGGTCTATCGATCGAATAGAAAGATCTATTGGATTATGGTTGCTTGTAATCACTAAGTTGGATTTAATTTGGGATTGAATAGTGTGAGACACTATAGCACCCAAGAGGGGGGGGGGTGAATTGGGTAATATTAAAATTTTCAAAACTTAAATTTTAATTTTAAATAGAAAATTAGATTTTGATTTTATAATGATAAGATATAATTCTAAATGCAAAGAAAAATAAAAAATACAATAAAGTAAATAGAGATAAGAGGCACGATTTTACGGTTTAAACCCCAAAACCTACATCCCATCTAGCCACTAGGAATCCACTAAATGAAAATGGTTTATAAAAGTACTCCTATAACTAGTACAACCCCTAACAATATGTACTCCCTACAAAGCAGTACAACCCCAAAATAAATTTTATAATACAAAATAATAAATTTTGATAAAGTAAATCTCTCACAAATATACCAAGCAATCAAATTCAAAAAGTGATCTCACAACTTATAAATGATCACTTTACAACTTAAAAAATTTTGCAAGGCAAAATGCTCACTTAATAAAATAAATATCTTAAAGTGATCTTACTAGGATGTTTATGTTATTATAATTTGTAGAATAATACAAAATGATTTCAAAATAAATTCACAATATTTTTTTTTCATAATAAAATAAATTTCAGCAAGGAGTAATTTATTTTAACCAAAAGATTCTTTCAATTAATGCTAATGATCACAAAAAAAAAATAAGTATATGATAGATCTAAGTTGTAAGCTTTCAATTAAAAGAGAGATCTAGCAAATATGAAAATAATTTCAGCACAATATTTTATTTTAAAATGCTTAAAATATACTTCTAAAATAGATCTAAGAATAAATGATCTTTCAAAATAAGACCAAAGAAGAAATATTTCAAGAAACCAAAAGAAATTTGTAGGAAGCTAAAATTTCAGCAAGTTGAAATAGATCCTACAAATTATCACAAGAGTTTTTCACCAAAAAAAATGATTGAGAAACTTTGATGTGAAAACCAATGTTCAAAGACTAATCCACCAAAAGTATAAATTAGAAAGAAGAAATAGATGGTGAAAATAGCATGAACAACTAAGAAGTATTAAGATCAAGAAAACAAACTCAAGTAATTTAAACAGCTTGTTGAAGATATTGAAGCTTCCAAACCAAGGATTTGATCTTGCAATATTTGGAGAACACTTGGAAGGAACATTTAAGAGATTTTCTTAGATTTGCTGGAGAGATTTTGAATTTTGAATGAGGGATGCTTTCATGAAGAGAATGAGGGCTATTTATAGGCAAGAAGGGCAAGAAGGTCATTTAAAAAATTATTTCAAAGAAATATATTATACAAACCTCATGCTATCATGTGATAATTTAATATTCAATAAAAATATAATTTATATTAAACAAATATTAAATTTAGCAACAAAAAAAATTCTATTCACATGGGAAAGTCAAAAGTAA
Source organism: Cymbidium sinense (assembly GCA_021442155.1). Classification (NCBI taxonomy): domain Eukaryota; kingdom Viridiplantae; phylum Streptophyta; class Magnoliopsida; order Asparagales; family Orchidaceae; genus Cymbidium; species Cymbidium sinense. The sequence goes on along the minus strand of CM038218.1, from coordinate 90,929,624 downwards.
TCAAATGTAGCTCTTAATATATTCAAAGCATGTAGCATGCATCCATTATTAAAATCGGTAATGTTTAAAAATCATAATAAATTCAATTTTAATGCAAAATGGGTCATGTAACCACTTATTTTAAAGGAAAAAATCCAAGAATGGATGGAGATAAAATCAGATATGAATTCTTTGATTAAACGATGACTTTGGCTAAAATACAAAATTTTATATTTTTTGTTAATTTTGACATGTGACATTTAAAAATTATGATATAATTTATATATAATCATAAATATGTTAGTTATCATATAACCAGCAAATTAAATTAAAATACCTAATTACATTAAGTAAATAAAATAATTATACTTAATAGTTATGATCATTTATTACTTTGACAATTTTATTGCTATGTAGAAAAACATATAATTGAATGTTAATTAAATAAAGATTTATATAAATTAACCTCATTAAAATAGTATGTTAGGTTGTGAGCAAATTGATTCATGCCAAAGAACTCATATGAATAGTCATATAACCTAAAATCATGAGCTTCACATTATCCCTTTCATTCTTTTATTCTTGCAATTTCTTCTAACAATTTGAGATGTGAATATGTAATTAGCAATTGATATATCAAACATATAAAATATTCATTAGAACATCCAAGCATTTGTTTGTTATCATCAAAATTAATCAAATTGAACATGAGGCTAATTAAGCCAACAAATAGCTACCGTCATTATATTGACGAGTAGGGGCTCTTTCACTGTAGCCTTTTCTTGCAACTTGTTGAGTGAGGAGAGCATTAGCGACTCGACCATTTGTGGGCTTGTTGGTCTGACCTTTAGAACCTACTTGAGTCTTTCACTTAAGCTGTGATGGCTTGGCAGTTTGGTCATCAGACTAATGAACGGGGGCTCTTTCACTGGCCTTTTCTTACGGCTTGTTGAGTGAGGAGAGCATCAGCAACTCAGCCACTTATGAGCTTGTTGAGTTCAACTTTTATAACCCATCAGTGTCCTAGACTTGAAAATGTAGAGGTTGATGCTTTTCCAACTCAGTTGATTGAAGCTTCCGAAATTGAGAATTCTTTGAACTTGATCTTCCGAATTTGACGAATCTTGGAGAGAAACTTTTGAGATTTATGGTTGTCTTTTTGTGCGTAGAAATATATTCTCTTTGTTCTTGCAAGAGCCTGCAACTTTAATAATAACAATTATAGATATTTTTAGGGATCTTGGAATAAAGCTCGATGACAACCTGAATACATATACAAGAAAATCTCTTGTTACATAGGAGAGGATTAAACAACCTTGATCATAAAAAAAGACTCTTGTCTAACATAGGGGCTTTCATAATAGCTTTTGAAAGAATTTGGAATATCTTCGATCCTATATTTTTTGCTTTCAGACTTATTGAAGACTTCCTCCTGAGAGTTTAAAATTTGTATATTTTTTTATCTTGACTTTGTGCTTTTATGGACTTAACGGAGTTGATGACTTGTTGGTGAGATGAGAATATCTTCGACCCTATGCTTTGTGCTTTGACGGACTTATTGAAGATTCAATCTCAAAATTTATATTTTCCTCATATCTTGGCTTCGTGCCTTGACGAATTTGATGGAGGAAAGTCCTGAATTGTCTTGAAGACTTGTTAGGTTATACAAAATTGCATGCTGCCCTAACTTTCTACTTTTGTTGGTTTATAGAAGGATATCTGCTAGTGACCTAGCCTTCAGAGCTTGTGTTGGGTCAATGGCGAAGAGTCATCAGTCCTATGCTTTGCGCATAATGGACATATTGATGACACGACTCCCTTAGTTCAGCCTTCGACTCTATATGAACATTGGGATGACTTCTTCTGTCCCTTGCTATTGCTTGTTTGGACTTACTGAAGAAGAGTTTCCTTCAATCTTGTTGACCTCCATATATGTGTCATAAGTCAATTCAAGCTCACAAGTTGAATTCGACGGACTTCGGAAGTGACAGTGCGTAAATCGGGGCTCAAAATGCACTTGATGTCACCAAAAATGGTTGAAATGACCTCCGATCGACGAATGAACTTTGTCGTTGCATTTAGAACATCGAAACTAGTCAAAATATAAATATTGTATAACTTGATGACGAATGAACATCGAGTCATCAACATGCTTGCACGCATATTAAGGTTAGGAGGCATCGGCGAAATTGATCCGGTGATTGCTTAGCTAAAATGAAGCTCCCGTCACATGTGGGGAAAATCTAGGAGGTTACCAAAATTTGGAACTAGAATTTAATACAAAATAAACCCTAAGCTCAAAATTAAAATATGAATTGAAATTGCAGGTGTTTGAAGACCTCATTATGCTGAGAAGAGCAGATGAATTTGAAGACCTCTCTGCTCTCAGAAGAGCATAGCGGGTTTGAAGACTATGATCCGATTACAAGACAGGCATTGCTTAGAAGAAGTGTGGCGGTGGGTCATGTCCCCGATGCATCCCCCTATGTGGGAATGACACCGGGAGGTTGCCGAAATTTGGATTGACACAAAGCTTAAATATGATTAAATAAGAGCATTAATAAATTTAAATTAAACTTAAAAGAAAAAAATGATGAATCGAAGCCAAACCTACTCACAAAAAAATTCTAAAGGTCTTTAAATAAGAATGAATCTATAAGCTTATTAGCAATCACGAGCTAAGTTTTATTGAAACTTAGAGAACTCAATGAGCTATGAACTAAATGTAAACAAATAAATATTAACATAAATAATTAAATAATATTTAAAAAAATTCTATGCCACCAAATATGCAACTCTTCGTACATGCACACAGAAGGCGAAACTAAATCAAATTCTACAAAAAATCATAAAGCTTCCTTCAATCAAAAAATTAAGCAATTTAATTCTAATTATGATTTTCAAAATCAATTATTTCATTAATTATATAAAATTATTTATGCTAAAAAAACTCCTGCATATGCTCAGACATAGAGATTTAAAGTATAAATTTTAATGTCTAAAAAGGCTACGCATGCTAAATCGAGATTAAATAAACATGAAACTAATCTCATACTTTAGAAATAAAATTACCTAAATTACTAAACCATGAGCCGACATACTATGCTTAAACTTGGTGTGGAGAATCTTTGCTTGAGTTGATTCGGTTTAATCTTGGGGTAGTTAGGGTTAACAAAACCTAAAAATCTATAATATAAATTTCAAATCAATGAAATATCTTAGAAATTAATTCTGTCAGATAACATTAGATCTAATCCTCTGTTAACAGCTAAACAGAGTTGACAAGATCTAAAGCTCTTAAATAAATTCAAATTAATCAATTGTTCAAACCAAATTAACTCAAACTAAAAATCAATATAAAAAACTATTTAAATGAAATTTTATCATTAAAAAACTTAAATCAAATTCAATTTATCCACCTTTCAAAACTATTTGTCGGGGGTGACAAATTAAAAAACTTTTTGCTCACAAAGAGCCAATGTCAAATCAAATACATAACTATTTTCATACTTTAATAATCTTAAGCCCGTAAGGACGTGGCTCGTGTTCTCTGTCTGCATAATTTTGCCACAAAATAGCACCACATAAATAATGATTCGATAATCAAGTGGTTTGCCGCGATATGGTAAATTACGATCATGATCATGATGTATGTTGTTCCCCAATGGCTTTGATCTTTGAGCTGTGAATTATAGAATGTGTTTGATTGGGAAAAAAACATTCTATCATCTATGGTAGACTTAAACTTGTCTTCTTAGATAAACACCACCCCAAGGTCTACAAGGATTTCTTGGATGATGTAACCCATGTGTTGTGGCGATAAGGATCCTTTGGTCGGGTTAGATTCGACTACCTCCGACTAAGTAGGAATTTGGGGATGTTGCGGGATGGAGAACCATGGGATCTAGATCCAACCATCATCAGTTTAAGTTGAAATGAAATGATAAATTTCATAATCTAAATTCTAAAACTCCACATGTCTACTATCACTACTTGTAAGCAACTAACGACTAGCCTTAATCAAAAGTTCTCTTAGCATTGAGGGGTAATTAACTATGGTGCTTGTGACTACAAACTGTGGAACCAAATCTAAAGTCCTCATAAAATGAGGGGGAAATCTCTTGGTAGTGTCTTATCTACTATTTCATCATTACGAAAATTACAGGCACTTTAAACACTCTCTTGTCGAGATTGGTAATTTTTTAAGGCCACAATTTTTTAGCGACTCCGATGGGGACATGTTTCTCTTTTCATCTTTGGCTAGTCGAATTTGAGCTATAGTAATAGTGAAGAATGAGAAAAATTAAAAATTAAAATCAATTATAAATGAAATTAAATTTAAAACACCCATATTTTTATGAGTAATATGTTTGCTCTCTATATTAATGGATCTTCAAAGCACACCGTTCATCATGAAGCTAGGTCACAAAGCTAACATCCGTCTTGCTAATGATGTAATCAATACTAGAGATGCTGGAGCTACCATCCAATTTGGGGAGGAGGATAACTAGAATGGTCGTTACTACTAGTGAGGTTCCTCAAAACAGAGCCTTTGTATTCGAAAGATTGGGTCATTCTGAGGCGCCAGTCATGAAAAGACACTTCACTGGGCAAAAAGTGTCAGTCATACCTATGAAGGAAACCACTCTGCTAGTTGAATCTTTCATACTAGGAAGGCATGATGCTGAAGCATCTTCTTTTGGAGGAAAGCTAGCCTTAATCGAAAGTTCTCTCTCAGCAATGAGAGGGGTAATTAACTATAGGTGCTTGCACCTATAGGAAACCTGGAACCAGATATAAAGTTCTCACCAAAATGAGGATGAAATCTTTGGGTAATGTCTAATCTACTATTTCATCGCCTTCTGATAATTTCACCGACACTTTAAATCACTCTCTTCATCGAAGAGGTCGATTGTGAATTTTCGGAGCCCACAGATTTCTGGCGACTCCGGTTGGGATAGGTTTCTCTTTCCATCTTTTGCTAGTTGAATTTGAGCTATAGTAACAATGGAGAATGATAAAAATTAAAATTTAAAATCAATAATAAATGAAATTAAATTTAAAACACTCATATTTTTATGACTAATCTGTTTGCTCTCTATATTGATGGATCTTCATAGCACACCATTCATCATGCAGCTAGGTCACAAAGTTAACATCCGTCTAGCTAATGTTGTAATTAATACTAGAGATGCTGGAGCTACCATCCAATTTGGGGAGGAGCACAACTAGAATGGTCACTACTACTAGTGAAGTTCCTCGAAAGAAAGCCATCTATTCGAAAGATTGGGTCATTCTAAGGCACCAATCATGAAAAGAACCTTCACTGGGCAGAAAGTGTCAGTCATACCTATGAATGCAACCACTCTGCTAGTTGAACCTTTTGTACTAGGAAGGCATGATGCTAAAGCATCTTCTTCTGCAGGAAAGCTAACTAGAAGATAGAGGAGAAGATGGAATGATGAGCTGCGAGCCCATCAGATTTCATTTGGTCCCTCTATTTCACAACTAGCCCTATAATCAAAAATGAGTGCTCCCACTCACAATAAGTTTGAAAATCTCAAGTGGGTGAAAAAGAACAGCTCTACTAGTAATATTAAGCAATCATTCTATGAGCAACGATACCAAGCTCCAACCCCACAAAGGAGGCATCTTGAGATTCTGTCTTCTAGAGTGCACAGGGTGTCGAAAGTTGTAAAGAATAAGGTCTTATGAATAAAAGTTATCAAAGGCCAGTTATCAGAGAAGCTGAGAGTGCTTAACTACAAAAGCTACCATCAGTGGTAGTAAGAACTCAAGATTATTCTAAATAAGCCCTGCACGGTGAGCATTGGGGCGTGACACCTGAACCACATGTTCGAAAATCTGCTACCAAAAGGTCCTGGCAAAAAGGAAAATAAATATGGAGGTCGAAACCTCAAGAAGAACTAGCGATGCAAAAGCTTACTCATTTGGAAGCAAGCTACCCAGAGACAGTGTAGAAAGAGAAATGTTGAATTGCGCGCTCAACAACCATTGTTCAAAAAAAATAAAATTGTACAACTAACTATGGAACTAGAAGCGAGTGTTTCTACCAATAACATATTTGACAACCTAAGATGGGTAAAGCAGAATAGCTCTACTAGTCAAATCAAGTCATTACGGACGGACAGCGTCAAGTTCCTTCTCCAAAATTTGAAATTGTATATGCAAGAGTGCATCGGGTCCTCAAAGTTGCTTAGAAGAAAGGACCGATGAAAAGAAAATATTAAAGTCCTATCATCAGAAAGGCTAGAGTTGCTTCTCCAAGGAGACCTCTTACAACCCCGACAAGATGTCAACTAATTCAAGTTCCTCATGGTGAGCATCGGGGCGTGACACTTAGACCACAGGTTCAAGAATCCGTCGTCGAAAGGTCTCGACAAAAGGTAAGCAAATTTGGAGGCTAAAGCCTTAAAGTGAAACTTCCTTAAAGAAGGACAACGACATGACATCCGGACTGTGCTCCCATAAAATTCACTCCTGATGCACTAGTATTTGAATCTAAAGTATTCTTTTCACTTGAAGTTGAACTACCTTCACTCCGAGTAGCCATTCAACACAATCTCACAGATAAGATAAGAATCTCTGGATATAAGAGCTTGATCGACAAAACTAGGCTCCAAGCTCAAGAAAATTTAGAAGTCTACCGAGGATACTAAAAGCATTCAATCATACAGTACATCCTCAAGCTTTTCAAGAAGGAGAATTGGTCCTGGTACTGAGAAGACTAATTATTCCTCATTATCATTACATGTGTAAGTTTTGCTTGAAAATTCTCTTATAATACAAGATTTCATTTATGAAATGAAGCAAAAATCCCTCTGTCAGACAGGAGGCATTTTTTTTTAAATTTATAGCAAAATGTCGGGCTCTCCCTGTGAAACAGGGGGACTTTTTTATTGTATTTGGGGTGACATCATGCCTAAGGCCAAGATCTTCATATGCATATTTAAATTATGTATTCAAAGTTCATAAGTCCAAAGTCTTACTGACAAAAAAGAAAAATTTTCAAGTCTGCAAACTGTAATAAATCAAGTTGGAAACACATCTTTCATTCATACATCAAATCTAGGGCTCGAGTGGGTGCATAAGGTCTGACTCAATAAGCCCAAATATGATTGAGTCACTGACAGGTCTGCTTACTCAACATGCCACAAAGGCTACATTAAGTGAGCCCCCATCTCATTAGCCCAATGATAAAATTCTCCATCAATTGCTCATTTCAAGTTTAAGTAGGTGCATAGGTCATACTTAACAACTAAATATAGAGTCATTTGTGAATTACAATACATCACAAAGGTCGTAATAAGGGACCCCCCTACTTTGTTAGTTCAAAGATAAGAGCATCCATATCTCCAAATCCATCCAGACTAGGAGATCATCCCTAATGGTCGTAAGGTCATTTTTTCAAAATTCAACAAAAATATCCTCACTTGAGAAAGCATTAAGCCGAGTTTAATATCAATATCAAATAAATGTCAAATGACTCCAAGTCATTTAAAGCGACTTAAGAAAACTCTTCCTCAGTCAAGTCTAAGCAAAAGCAAGGACGAAAGTCACCCCAATGTTCATACAAAGCCAAAGGTGAACTAAGGGATTGATGTCATGACATATACATTGCGTGCAACCGATGATTCTTCACCACTAACCCAACAAGAGAGGGTCTAGAGGCAGACATCTATAATCCCATGAAAGCGAGAAAGGGGAAGGTAATGTTGTATCACGACAAGTCTCCAAGATAATTGGACTTTCCTCCATCAAATTGATGAGGAAGCGGGATGGGAAAATACAAATTTCAAATTTTGAGATTGAATCTTCAATGAGTCTGTCAAAGCACAAAGCATAGGATCGAAGATGTTCTCATTTCAACAAAAAAATCATCAACTCCATTAAGTCCACCAAGGCATAAAGCCAGGACAGGAAGAAAATACAAATAATACAAATTTCAAACTCTCAGGAGAAATTCTTTAACAAGTCCGAGAGCACAAAGCGTAGGACCAAAGACATTCCAAATTCTCTCAACAGTTACTACAAAAACCCCCCTATTAGATAGGGGGTATTTTTATATATTTATCTAAGTCGATATCATGCTTTAAGATGAGATCCTTAAATAGATACATATAATGATTGAAAATATATCACTTATATTCTTCATTAAAGGAAATCAAGCTGTGTAATATATCTTAGGACTAGTTTGCAATCCCCTTGTTAGATAAGGAGCATTATTTTTGTGATCAAGATTGTTCAACCTTCTCCTGTGAAATAGGACGTCTTCTTCTATATATTAAGGTTGACATCGAGCTTTATGCCGAGATCCCTGAATATATTTATAACTATTATCGTTAAAATCATGGACTTTTATAATAGCAAAAAGAATCTATTTATGTGCACGAAAAGATAGCTTTAAATATCAAAAGTTTGTCTCATGATTAGTGTTTGAAGATCAAAAGAACTCTCAATTTGAAGCTTCAATCGGTAAGTTGGGAAAACATCGACCTCACATATTCAAAGTCAGGACGACGAGTTCTAAAAGTCGTCAACAAGCTCATAAATGGTCTGGTCTTTCTCACTCAATAAGCGTGAGAAAAGGTTGGTGAAGAGATTTATTAGTCTGATGACTAAATCACCAAGCCATCATAGCTTAAGTCAAAGAACTCGAGTAGGTTCTAAAGGTCGGACTCAACAAGCCCACAAATGGCCAAGTCCATGCTCTCTCCTCCAAACCAAAAGTGGTGAAAGAGCCCGCCTTTCGTCAATGATGATAGTTGTTCAATCTCAAACCAGATCCAGCTTAGTGATTACAAGTAACCAAATTTCAAGAGATCTTTCCACTCAATCGATAGACCATGACAATCTGAGAAAACTTTCAACTTCAGCTATCTCAAATCAGTTTCTATATTGCTTGTAAGGTAATTTTTCAACCTCTTTTCAAGCAGTCTGATGAAGCACAAAGCACAGATCAAAGCCAATTTTTTCATCAAGTCCACCAAAGCAGAAAGCATAGGACCAAGGAAGAGATTCTATAGTTCGCACAAAAAAGGCCGAACTAAAGGAATTTCATGGTTTTTCAGTTTATTAAAACACACATTCTAGGCGATAACACATTATAGACCAATATTAGAAGGTTTGAATCATCTATATGCACCCTTCAGAAGTACCAAAGTAGCAGGGTTTAGGTACATACACTTCCGACAAGTCAATATAGATTAGTCAATCCTTCATCAAAGTCTGCTTAAAGCTGATGAGCAATTTCAAATCTTAAAGTAAACAAACTAATTTCTCCATCAAACCCGATCAAGCATGAAGCTAGAGTTGGATGAAATTCAAGTTTATAGCAACACAAAAGAAAGAGATCTTCAGCAAACCCATTGAAGACGGTGGAAGAAGTTCTTTTGTGAATCAATGATGCATCTCAAAATACTGGGCGTCACCAAAATGGTTGAAACGACCTTCATCGATAAATGACTTTTATTGCATTGAATGTCAAAGCGGGTCAATATAAATATTACACAACTTGATGATCAATTGATCAAGCGATCGAGTCGTCAATGAGCTTGCATGCATATCGAGATCATGAGGCACCGATGCAAATCAAATGATCTCCGTTCAGAAAATTAATCATGTTGTTAGCTCTGAAATGTCAAAATCTATCAAATGAGATTGTTCGCGCTCAATTCAGATGAGTTTACTGAGCGTGAAGCAGTCGTATGATAATCGCATTATTTTGAGCGAAAGTGATCCATTCGATCTCAAAGTAGCTCAAGACCATTCAAAACGTGTCATTCTAGAACATCGAAATTACTTAGAATAGACATCCAATTTGACTAAATTTGTTGTACTTAAAATTTCATCAAGATTAGCATTTTGAGATAAATCAATTTGATTATCTCTTGTCATCTTGCCAAACTTACAGACCCATTCTCCTCGCCTCTGGCCTTGGTGGCCAAACCTAACCACCCATATCTTGGCATGTGAAACAAGCAGATGGATATTAGTAAAATAAAAAAAATGGCATGCATGCAGAGAGGGTGATCTAGCTTTGAGAAGAAAAAAAAAGGGGTAGGTCATTCTCTCCCTCGCTCTCTTCTACTAGAGGCCACAAGAGAGGACAAGCTCTCTCTCTCTCTCTCTCTCTCTCTCTCTCTCCGTCCGTCCTTTTTTAGCTCCAATTCAATGCAGCAGCTACCCGTACTCCTCCTTCTCTCGCACTGAAGTCCCTCGCCCGAAACTGACGATATATCAGCTGAGCGCCTAAGAGGCATTTCCTCGTGAAAATTTTCTGTAATGTTGATCTGTACCGCAAAATTCAGGAATTCTTCATCGGTGGTGACCCCTATTCTGTTTCTCACAACCTTCATGATTCACCCGAAAGAGAGAGAACATGTCAGCGATGAGAATTTGTCCTGACAGCTTCATCCCCTGCTATAATAAGATAGAACTTGTAATGGGTAGCAGAATTTCTTTTCCCTCAAATACTAGATGGGGTCCCTCTTTCTATCTTCAAGACTTTATGCCTTGAGTTTGCTTCCTCCCTCTCGGCTTCATGCGATTTGTTGCTCCAAAGAAGATCTCAAAGGGCAGCGTGTAGCGGCCTAGGTATCTCTGGAAAAGCTACAACAAGGCTGGCACTTGCTAGAGGTGCTTCTGTTCTTTCCATTGATAGGAATGAACAATTAGTTCCATTATAATATGAACCTGAATTTGCAGAATATGTAAACTTGCAAACAATTCTTAGTGATTGTGACATTGAACAGCTGGAAAATGCTGATAGGATTGTAGTTTCTCCTAGAGTTCCTTTTGAGGAGTATGCTCTTTCAGCTTTGATGAGTTTTAGGAGAAATGTAATGTCTGAATTGGATTTTGCAGCAGAGATTTTGCCCTAGAACGTCAAGTTTTTGGCTATTTCAGGAACAAATGGAAAGTCAACTGTTACATCTTTTGCTGGGTAGATGCTTAATCATTTGGGCATCAAAGCTTTTGCTGGAGGGAGCCTTGGGACGCCACTCTCTGAGACAGCTATATTAAGTTTAAATTCATCTTCAGTAGAAGATAGATATCAGGCTGCTGATGTGGAGGTTAGCAGCTACCAGATGGAAATGCCCAGCAAGTACTTTTCTTCTTCTGTTGTAGTGATTCTAAACCTAACACCTGATCATCTAGATAGGCACAAGAGCATGCAAAATTATGCTAATATAAAATGCAATCTATTTTTGCACATGAAGGATGATTGTGCAGGTCATATATGTAGGAGGTCTGGTAGTTCTTCATGCTATTTTGATGATTTCTTCAAGGGGCTTAATTGATGGATCAAGACTTCTTTCATTTATAATGTCATTGGCGCTTTTGATAGATCCTATCCAGGCGACAATTGAAATTTCATCCCGTGGAGATGGAAGAGATACAAATTTCAATCTTTTTGTCCATATAAGCTTAACCTGGCTATGTGCTCCATTATAGAGTGTAATTCATGAGAAATTGAATGTTAAGCATCCATTGACTTTTCAATGGTTTCGATCACATCAACATCCAATTGTAGTGACTACTTTTGTGAACATCTTTGAAGAGGATCCTTGCTTCACAGCAACTACAACATTAGGCTCCATAGGAATGTCGTCTATATCAAGCACTACAAATGATCTCACAATTTTTATACTTGCTCCTTTTACGCAGGTGCTTGAAGACTCCGTTATGCTCAGTAGAGTTAACGAGTAGAAGATCCGTAGTGTCATGAGACACCGCCATTATCTTCGAGGCGAGAAGGTCAAATAGCTCTCCTCGACGTATGGAGGCAGGAGTCTTGAAATTGTGACAGAGGACTTAATTAATTTAATAAAAAATAAACTCTAAGCTCAAAATTAAAATATGAATTGAAATTGGGTGTTGAAGACCTCATTATACTTCAGTAGAGAGTTTGAAGACCTATGCTCGAGAGTGTGGCGGGTTTGAGGACTACGATCAGGTGTAAGACACATTTGTCTTAGAAGAAGCGTAGAGGTAGGTCAAAGCGGTCACTTATATGTGGGGACGACGCCAGGAGGCTGCCAAAATTTAGATTGACATAAAGCTTAAATATGATTAAATAAGAGTAGTAATAAGCTAAAATTAAACTTAAATGAAAAAATGATGAATCGAAGCTAAACTTACTCACAAAAAAATTCTAAAGGTCTTTAAATAAGAATGAATCTATAAGCTTCTTAGTGATCATGAGCTAATTGAAACTTAGAACTCAATGAAACACTAGCAAACAAATGAATATTAATATAAATAATTGAATAAGATTTAAAAAAATTCTAACACCACCGGATCTGCAACTCTTCGTATATGCAGATAGAAGACGAAACTAAATCAAATTCTATAAAAAAATCATAGGGTTTCCTTCAATAAAAATATTAAGAAATTTCATTCTAATTATGATTTCCAAAATCAATGATTTCATTAATTAGATGAAATTATTTATGCTAAAAAAACTCCTGCATGTGCTCAGACATAGAGATTTAAAGTATAAATTTTAATGTCTGAAAAGACTACGCAGGCTAAATAGAGATTAAATAAACATGAAACTAATCTCATAATTTAGAAATAAAATTACCAAAATTATTAAACACCCGCATGAGCCTTGACATTATGCTGAATGCTTAAACTTAGTGCCTGAAGATGCTACGCGGGTTGATTCTCGGTTTAGTCTTAGGACTGGGTTTGGGTTAACAAAACCTAAAAACCTATAATAAAAGTTTCAAATCAATAAAATATCTCAGAAATTTATTATGTTAGATAACAATAGATCTAATCCTCTGTTAGTAGCTAAATAGAGTTATGGATCTAAAGCTCTTAAATAAATTCAAATTAATCAATTATTCAAACCAAATTAACTCAAACTAAAAATAAATATAAAAACTATTTAAATGAAATTCTATCATTAAAAAATTTAAATCAAATTCAATCTATCCACCTTCCGCAACTATTTGTCAGGGGTGACAAATTAAAAAATATTTTGCTCACAAAGAGCCAATGTCAAATCAAATACATAACTATTTTTTCAATAATTTTAAGTAGTGGCGTGGCGTGTCCTCATGATTTTTTGCATAAAATGACACCACATAAATGGCGGTTACAACGAGCCCTCATTTGGTTCTTGCGATATGGCACCAAAATTAGTCGCGGTCAGATGTTCCCCAACGACTTTGCTCTTTGTGATTATAAAATGTGTGTTTGATTAGGCAAAGAGCCCTCTCTCAGGAAAGGTAGACTTAAGCTTGTCTACTTAGACAAACACCACCCTAAGTCTACAAGGATTTCTTAGACGACATAACCTATGTGTTGCTGATAAGGATCCTTTGATCAGGTTGGGTCTACTACCTCCTTTGACTAAGTAGACTAGGGACTACGACTGCCTAGGATGATGGAACCATGGGATCTAGATCGGGCACATCATCATTCCACTAACCATCTGATTTAAGCTGAAATGATAAATTTCATAATCTAAATTCTAAAACTCCACATGGTGCTATTATACGCTACGCACTAAGCGACCTAATGACTAACCTTAATCAAAAGTTCTCTCTCAGCATTGAGGGGGGTAATTAACTATAGGTGCTTGCGCTTATAGGAAACCTAGAACCAGATCTAAAGTCCTCACAAAATGAGAGCGAAATCCCTGGGTAGTGTCTTATCTACTATTTCATCTGCCTTCTGAAAATTACACCGACACTTTAAACAATCTCTTTATCGAGAGGTTGGAGGCAAATTTTGGAGCCCACAGATCTTTGCTTTCTACTTTAACAGACTTGTTGAAGGAGTTGACATTTCTCATTTGATATTGATACCAAACTCGACTTAGTGCCTTCTTGAGTGAGGATATTTTTATTGGCTTTTAAAAAATGACATTACGACAATTAGGGATGATCTCCCAATCTGAGCCACTTGAACTCACCAAGTTGGAAGGATTCAAAAATTTAGATGCTCTTATCTTTGAACTAACGAAGTATGAGGATCTCTTACTGCGGCCTTTGTGGCATATTGAGTAAGCAGACCTGTCAGCGACTCGGCCATATTTGAGTGTGTTGAGTCTGACCTTATGCACCCACTTGAGTCTTGGACTTGATGTATGGATGGAAGATGTGTTTCCAATTTGATTTGTTGCAATTTACAGACTTAAAAATTTCTCTTTTTGGTAGGTAAGACTTTGATACTTGAGAACTTTAATACATAATTTGAACATTTATATGTGGATCTAAGCCTTAGGCGTGATGTCAACCAAAATATAATAAAAAGGGCCTCCTATTTCACAAGTAGAGCCTGACATTTTACTGTAAAATTTAAAAATGCCCCATATCTAACAGGAGAATTTTTTGCTTCATTTCGGAAATGTATTACGGTATTACAAGAGAATTTCCAAGCAAAACTTACACATAAAGATGATGAATAATTAGTCTTCAGGATATTCTCTTCTTAAAAAGCTCGATGACATACTATATGATCGGATGCTTTGGATGTCCTCACTCGGTAGACTTCTAAAGTTTTTGAGCTTGGAGCTTAGTTTTATCAAGCGCATCAAGCTCTTCTCTCCGTAGACGGACATTCTAATCTTAGATAAGATTGCTTTGAATGACTACTCGGAGTGAAGGTAACTCAACTTCAAGTGGTAAGACTGCTTTAGCTCCAAATGCCAGTGCATCATGAGTGAATTTTATGGGAGTACAGTCCGAATGTCAAGTTGTTGTCCTTCTTTAAGGCAGTTTCACTTGACTTTAGCCTCCAAATTTGCTTACTTTTTTGCCAAGACCTTTCATAGATAGATTCTTGGACCTGTGGTCCAAGTATCACGTCTCGATGCTCACCGTGCGGGACTTGAATTGGTTGACATCCTATCAGGATTGTAAGAGGAGGTCTCCTTAGAGGAGTAATTCTAGCCTCCCTGATGGCAGGACTTTGATATTTTCTTTCATCAGTCACTTCTCCTTAGCAACTTTGAGGACCCGATGCACTCTTGCATAGTTTCAATTTTTCTTATTGGAGAAGCTGGAACTTGACCAGTAGAGTTGTTCCGATTTACCCATCTTAGGCTGTCAAACTTGGTATGGGTTGGAAAACTCGCTTCTGGTTCCACAGCTGGTTGTACATTTTTTTGTTCGAATAATGGCTATTGAGTATGCAGTTCAACATTTCTCTTTCTCTGTTATCTCTAGGTTAGCTTGCTTCCAAATGAGGAAGCTTTGGATCGCCACTTCTTCTTGAAGCTTCGACCTCCATATTTATCTTCCTTTTTTTTGAGACCGCGGTGGATTCTGGACATCGATCAAGTGTCATGAATGCTTCGCCGTCTGAGAATTACTTAGGATGATCTTGAGCTCTTACTACCACTGATGGTAGCTTCTATAGTTGAGCATTCTTAGATTCTCTGGTAATTGGCTTTTGATATATTTTATTCATAAGACCTTTTCTTTTACAACCTTTAGGAGTCTATGTACTTGAGTAGATAGAGTTTCAGGTTGTTTCTTCTGAAGGGTTGGAGCTGACTGCTATTGAGCCTAAAAAGATTACTTAATATTACTAGTAGAGCTATTCCTTTTCATCCACTTGAGATTTTCAAACTTATTGTGAGTAGGAACACTTGCTTCTAGCATTAAGTCAGTTGCATGGTGTTGTGTAATGTGAGGAGTGATGAGCTGCAACTCGACGATTACTCTCCTCTCCTTAAGTAGTTTTCTCTAGATGAGAAAGCATTAGCATCAAAAGTTCTTGGTAGAGTGGTGACATTGAGGACATGAAACTTTACGCTGGTGACCTTTTATGACTAGCCCACCAGACCCAATCTTTCGAATACATTGGCTCTCTTTTGAGAAACTTTAATAGCAGTAAAGACCATTCCAATCGTTCTCCTCCTCTACATAGTTTGGTTTGCACAATATACAGGTGCTTCAAATGAAGGGTTGTTTGCAACAGCAATAGTTAGGAAGTTTACACTACCAAATTAGATGGTAGTTCCAGCATCTCTAGTATTGATTACAGCATTAGCCAAACAAATGTTAGCTTTGTGATCTAGCTGCATGATGAACGATGTGTTCTAAAGATCCATCAATATAGAGAATAAGCATATTAGTCATAATGAGATGACTGATTTAACTTTAATTTCAATGATAATTGATTTTAAATTTTAATTTTTATTATACTCCACTATTATTATAGCTCATATTCGATTAGCCAAAGATGGAAAGAGAAACTTGTCGCTAGTGGAGTCGTTAGAAATCTGTGGGCTCCTAAAATTTACCACCGACCTCTCGAAAATATTGAATTGAAGAGAGTATGGTTTAGAATATCGGTGTAATTTTTTAGAAGGCAGATGAAATAGTAGATAAGACACTACCTAGAGATTTCACCCTCATTTTGTAAGGACTTTAGATCTAGTTCCAGGTTTCCTATAGGCTCAAGCCCCTATAGTTAATTACCCCTCTCAATGCTAAGAGAGAACTTTTGATTAAGGCTAGTCGTTAGATTGCTTAATGCATAGCATATAGTAGCAGCATGTGGAGTTTAAAATTTAGGATTTAGAATTTATGAAATTCATTATTATTTAACCTAAAGCCGATGGTTGGGGAGCGATGGCGTGCGATCTAGAACTATGGTTACATCCGGATGTGGTAGTCACTTGAGGTAGTCAATAACCGAAAGATCCTTGTCAGCATCCATGGGTTACGTCATCCAAGAAATCTTTGTAGACCTGGGGTGGTGTTTATCTAAGGAGACATGCTTAAGTCTACTTTAGCTAATAGAGGGCTTTTTTTCCCTATTAAGTATACCCTATGATTAACAACTCGAAAGGCAGAGCCATTGGGAAGCATATGGGCTACAGTCGTGATCGTAATATAATGGTGTCATTTAGCGGCAACCACCTGATCAGAGGACTCTTGTCGTAACTGTATTATGTAGAGTCTACTGGCCAAGCCACGCAGTTAGATGACACGGGCCACGTCCTTGTAGGCATGAGATTGATTGAGAGTGAACAAAGTAGAATACTTGATTTGACATTGGTTCCTTTGTGAGCTAGAGTTTTCTTAATTTGTCACCTCCAATAAATAATTGTGGAAGGTGGATTAATTAAATTTTACTTTAAGTCTTTTAACTTGATGATTTTCATTTAGTCATTTGAGCTTAATAATTCATCAGAATTCTCATTTGGGTTGATATTTAACTTATATTAATTTGATTTAAAATAACAATCACATTTTGATAAAAATATCCCCTCTGGTTGAAATCTTCATTCAACACAGTCATCATCGGGGTTCATAAGTTTGCTTGAACTTTTAGTTTATTATTTTAGATCATGTCGACTCTATTAATTTAATAATAGAGGATGAGATCTATTATCATATGACAAAATCAGCTTCTCAGATATTTCATTAAGTTGGAAATACTATAATATTATTTTTGAATTCTTAGGTTTTATTAACTAACGGTCCTAAACAAGAATCAACCCGCATCCTCAGACACTAAATTTAGGCATTTAGCATGATTAATACAGGCGTGAGCGTATTTTTAGATTGCTTGCATAGTTTTAAGGTATTGAATTTGAGTTTTAATCATGCTTTATAATGTGTGCAAAAGTTCAATTGAAGTCTTAATTAATGCCTTATGTTCATTTGTACGATGTGTTGTGAATTTTGTGGCGCAAGTCATATGTTTCATTCATATCCAACTTTAAATCTTTTGAATATTTTATAGCACAATGAATTTCATCTAGTTTGTTGTAGACTATTGTTAGTTAGATAATTAAAAGTTCAGTCTTGTCTCAATAGTTTAGTATATTAGACTTAGTTCAATTATTGGTCTTATTACTCATTTAAGATTCAAATATTATCCTTTTACTATTTCATTTTCATTAATTATTAATCTCTATTTTGATGAAATTTTGGCAGCCTTTCGGCGTCATCCCCACATAGGGGGCTGCTTCTGGAGTGTTAGAGTCTTCCTACCATGCTTAAGAAAGCATGCATAGTCATTGTCTTGCGATACTGCAGCTTAAAAGATCTTCTAAACCCACCATGCTTAAGAAAGTGTGCATAGGCCTTCAAATATTTGTAATTTCAATTCAATTTTTTATTTTGAGCTTAGATTCATTTTGTGTTAAATTGATTAAGTTCTTTAGCAATCTGAATTTTGGCAGCCTCCCGACATCTTTCCCATGTAGGGGGCTGCATCGGGAGTGCTGAGGCCTTCCCACCACACTTATGGAAAGCGTGCATGGTATGTGTCTTGTGACACTGCGACCAAGTGATTTTCTTGTACGTGTAGCGCTTATAGAAAGCGTCGTATAGGCCTTCAAACCTATATGAAAGCCATCCTGATTTTATCGACATGCTAAAGTAACATGCACGAGTACTTATATCTAGCAAGTATTTGTAATTATATTGAAATAGTAAGTAGATGAACTTAATATGCTAAGCAATCATATGCACAAGCTTTTGAAATGAAATTCGACCTCCGTCATCCCGTGTGGGGCATCGAGTCTTGAGGCCTTCCCACCACACTTAAGGCGTGCATAGTAGGTGTCTTTGCGACCATTCAGAATAATTTTCTTACCTATGGTTATGGAAAGCGTCGCATAGGCCTTCAAACCTGTGTAAAGAGCATCCTGATTTTCTCTACATGCTGAAGCAGCATGCACGAGTATTTATATCTAGCAAATATGTGCAATTGAGTTAAAGCAGTAGGTACAGTAATTTAATATACAACAAACATATGTACAAGTATTTGAAGTGAAATTCGATAGCCTCCCAGCGTCATCCCCATGTAGGGGGCTGCATCGAGAGTGCTAAAGCCTTTTCACCACTCTTATGGAAAGTGTGCATGGTAGGTGTCTTGCGACACTGTGACCGGGTGATTTTATTGCACCTACCGCGCTTATGAAAAGTGTCACATTGGTCTTCAAACCTGTGTAAAGAGCATCCTGATTTCCTCGACATGCTGAAGCAACATGCACGAGTACTTATGTCTTGCAAATATTTGCAATTACATTGAAATAGTAAGTATATGAGTTTAATATGCTAGACAAGCATATGCACAAACATTTGAAATGAAATCCGGTAGCCTCCCGGCGTCATTCCCATGTAGGGAGCTGCATTGGGAGTGTTGAGGCATTCCTACCACGCATATGGAAAGAGTGCATGGTAGGTGTCTTGCGACACCACGGCCGAATGATTTTTTTATACCTACCACGCTTATGAAAAGCGTCGCATAGGCCTTCAAACCTATATAAAAGATATCCTAATTTTCTCGACATGCTGAAGCAGCATGTACGAGTACTTATGCCT
The DNA here is from genome assembly GCA_021442155.1 of Cymbidium sinense. NCBI lineage: Eukaryota > Viridiplantae > Streptophyta > Magnoliopsida > Asparagales > Orchidaceae > Cymbidium > Cymbidium sinense. The sequence goes on along the minus strand of CM038218.1, from coordinate 90,910,317 downwards.
AGCAAATATTTTCAATTATATTGAAACAGTGAGTACAAAAATTTAACATACTAAGCAAACATATACACATGTGCTTGGAATGAAATTCGACATACTCCCGACATTATTCCTGTGTGGGTTGGTTATGGGCTTCGTCACTCTTGAAAGCATAATGATTAGTGTCTTGCGAAACTAGGGTGGTGGTCTTCTATTTGTTAGCTCTACTGAGCATAATGAGGTCTTCACGCACCTACATGAAAAGGGCATATATATATGTTCTTTCTCATCTCTTAATTTCTTTTGCTGTTTACAATTGAACTCGTATGGTGTCCCATTTGGAGCATCTTGAAGATGAAGACCATCCAAGATTGAGAAGTATGAGTGGAAGCAAACATCTTTCAAATCTCTAATAACCGTACAACTTCCCCTGATTGTACTCCAAATCCCATCCAGAATACAATGAACAAACTTATCATGTTTTCCTTCCCCAATAGCATCAAATGTATCAATGATGGGCATTAAAAAGTCATACCAGATGGAGCGCAAAATTGTCCTTTTTTAATGTTGATAATTTTACCTATCTTTGCAGCAGCAACTAAGAGGTCAGTCTGACGATAAAGGGAGGCTGGAATTTTAATAATATCAGCGACTCTCCCAACAACTTCACACTGACAGCTCTCATGCACATCTATTACTACAGGAAGGTCATAGGTGACTTTAACCTTGTCAGGGATCTTCAAACCTTCTTCCAGCCCAAGTCCACGGAATGATTTTAAGGAAGTACAGTTGGCTTTGTCAAAGCTAGATTTAAAAAACCAGTGGCAATCCAAACTTAGATGCAATAGTCTTTATATGCTTTGCCAACTTCAATATATGCTCTTTAGATTCAATCACATTGAGTTCAGCTAAGAGGAAAAATGGATCCACAGCCTTGAGGTGGTTTAATAATGCCACAGAGCTATCCATCTGCTATGATGTAGTAACTCTCTGTCATATGTTCTAGCTTTCGTCTTGATGCTAGAAATCGGGAGAAGTTTGGTGGCAAGGGACTTGGAGAGGAGATTGCCGCAGTTGGCAGTGGTGATCTCCTTCTTCGGCTTGGGTGCGACGGAAGGAAAAAGCCGGCTTCGAGGCTCGACAGGAGTTGGCTGGTGGGATGCTGGTCGAGATAGCAGAATGTCTGAGAATAGGGAGGGCCTCTTTCTCAACTATTTGCTCAGGTAGGAGGAAAATAAGAGAGAGGGACAAACATTAGAAGAAGCTGTTTGACCGAGTGTTGCTCAGTTCGCTAGAGAGGGACTAACAAAGGAGGAAGAAGGCTCGTTCGGCTCGCATGCAGCTCATATTGCGAGAAGCGCTCGGGAAGGATGAAGGAGACGGAACGTGTGAATGGAGGTTGATCGGATCTGACTGCTCACAAACGAGGAGAGAATGGGGAGTTGCGTGCTGCTGCTGTTGATCTGGAGGAAATTGAACGAAGGGAAGGGGCTTAAGGGAGAAGGTGGAGTTTTGCAACGCTCGAATGAAAGTATTGGGCTGTTGGGGTTGTGAATAGAATCGCTTGGGTTAGGTGTTAGGATATGCTTATATAGAGCTCCTTTTTGTGAGTTTTAAAAAATCAAATCAACCCTAATTGGACTTTTTGCAGCAACATCATTATATAATTAATATATATAATAATTTTAGGTTATTTCGATGTTCCGGACGCGGCGATCGTTTTCGCGATGGACATTTGGTTCCGTTGGCAGCGGTCGTCAATTTCGCTCAATTACGCGTTGCTTTCGACCACTCAACATTCATGATTGTCAGCGAAGAGTCTCATTTGGAAGGTTTCGATGCTAACGGCATGATCAATTTCATAAAGCAGGAGGTGCGATATCGCACTTCCGACCTCGATATCGTGTTCGCATCGACGGATTTCTTAGATCAAATTATCGTAAAATGTATATTATATTCGATCAATTTGACATTCAAGATGTGATGGCGAAGTCTGTTCGTTGATCGGAGATCATTTTGACTGATTTCAACAAAACCTAGTGCATTTTGACTCCGGTTTACGTGCTATTGTATTCGAAATCTATCGACTTTATCTCATGAAATTGACTCGACTGATGTGACATACATGGAGGTTAACACACTTGTGCAATAATATATATGAATTCTAATTTATTAATTTTCGCTTTCTACCAAAATTAATTGCATGTAAGGTTTCATTAATTTGTGAAGCATAAATGTCTAATTTATATATATTATCAATCAAAGAACCAGTACCAATAATATTTGAATTCTAAAAGAGACTGAATTTTTTATTTTCAAATGAAAAAAAATAATCAGATTTGTCCAAACAAGAAATAAAAATTAAATCTCGTATAAATGATAGTACATAAAAAGTCTCATATAAATTTAAAATACAGTCATATTATAGATATAATCTATATAAACATATTACTTCAAGAGGAGCTTTATTGTCATTTTCCACATTTCATTTTCAATTCAGATTTGAAATTCAATGAAAAATAATGATCAATTTCTAGAGCTGATGCATGTGTTCCTTGATCTGTTGAAATGAAATTCACCGATCTAACATAGATGAATTTTTGCAGCATCAGTTGACATTCGTTTCTTTAGACAACCCCGCATAGTCATACTTATATGAGTAGTTGCACATGTATTTACCCACTAAGTGTGATTTGATACTAAGGATAAATTAACTTCAGAACAAGTAAAGTTTGGAAGTTTACCCTTTTTCACGAGCCAATTTTTCTAAAAATGACTAAATTTTCCATCTCTAAATGAACAAGAATAACTAGATTTGTCCAAAAAAAATATATATAAATTAAATTTCATCTAAACGATAGTACATAAAAAGTCTCATATAAATTCAAAATATAACTAAATTCTAGATATAATCTATATAAATATATTGCTTCAACAGGAGCTTTATTGTCATTTCCTACATCGTTGAATTTTTCAACATCACTTGGCAGTTGTCTCCTTATACAACAGCATACAGTCATACTTATATGAATAGTTGCACATGCATCTATCCACCAAGTGTGATTTGATATTAAGGATAAATTAACTTGAAAAAAAATAAAGTTGAGATTTTATCTTTTTTACACGAGCTAATTTGCATACTTGGGACAATCCTGTTTCTGTTGCACCTTATACTGTGAAGTCCTTTTGTCTACAGCTCCTTTTCTTTTATAAGTCATTTTTCTTTTAGCAATAATGCCACGAGAGAAAGTAGCTAAGTGAGTACTTTCTATTGTCATGTTTCAATTTTTCTTTCCCTTGCACACATTGAGCAATGAGCTCGTTAATGGTACACTTTTTTCTTTTGAGTATTATAACTTATCTTAAGAAGATTAAATTGTGCAAGAAGAGAGATCAAAACTAAATACACAAGAATATCATTAGACATCTTTAATTTTAGTGCTCTTAGTCTAGTAACAAATTTAGACATCTCTATAATGTATTCCCTTATATTTTCATTGACTTTACATCGCATTGAAATTAGTTTACTAAGACTAATACTTGCTTTAACCTTTTCAAAACTAATGAAACAGTCAATTATTTGTCTTAGAAACTTTTTAACATTTCTCTTCAAGCATTGCACCTCTTATAGTTTTTGGAATGGAATGTTTCATTATCATAAGACTCATGCGGTTTGAACGCTCTCACTTTTTAAAGTTAACCACTAGTTTAATAGTGCTTTCTACAATAAGGGCGGGAGGACGTTCAGTCCGGATCACATAGTCAAGATCCATACACCCAAGAATAATGGTGATATACTCTTTCCATTTCTTAAAGTTAATGTCATTAAACACTGAAATATTATTCAAATTGACAGATATAGAAGAAACATTAATTAAAAAAAATAAAAATAATACTCACAATTAGCAATATTGTCACTTTCATATGAATATATAATGTAAAGAAAATATCAACAAAATCATTGCTTAAAATGAAATGTTTAATAAAATAGGCACATATAAGATACTTAACATAACATCACAATTTAGTCTTTGGATAGAAATAATAATTTATAAATGATACTCTTAAAATTACAGTCAACAAATATTAATAATAAAATATGTCAATGATATGTCTATCTTCGGATCGATATATTATATGCATGATTAATACAAATTTATCACATATTTGTTACTGTATAAAATTTGACAAAACAAAAATAATAATAATCTTTCTTTGGGCCAATTATTTTTTTGCATAAATTTAAATATAATATTTATGTAATATTCATATATTTTAAAATTAAATAAATTAATATAATAGAGGTCACTTTGGTGGCATATTATTTCAATCTAAATTATTTTAAAATAATGAATATCAACTATATCATTCTAGTAATTATTTCAATTTATACTAATTTCAAACAATTGACAACAATACAAACATTAGAAATTATTTTAATAAAAAAGCAGTTGATTTATATTAATTTAATTAGTTTAATTTGGATGCTAAAGAAAAATGTATGCACATTATTATGCGTCTTTAGAAAATCGATTCACGGTAAAATAAAAGTTTCGCCTTTAGCTTTGTTCAAGCACACGATATTAGAATAATTAATAAAAAATTTGAAATTTTTACATGGAAAAAGAGGGAAAAAATCATATGATAAAAGCTTCCACTATGTATCTGTTTCAAAGTACAAAATTATCTCAATAACGGGATTACAAAATTGTATATGAGAATGGCTGATAATGGGAATCGAATAAACTATATAGTCTTCGGGTTATAGATTCTAGTAGATGATGGTGAAACGGAGTCGATGGCCACGATGAAGGTCGTCGTGATGGTGACCAAACGGGTGTGGCGATGGTTTGCTGTGCCGGCGTCGGTGGTGATGATGGCAGCGGTAGTCGATGGTGGCGGCAGCGTCGGTAGTCGGGGATCGGTGGTGACAGTATACGGCGGTGGTTGGCAAACGGGTGGTCGGCGACCGTCAGTGGTGGCATTATGCTTGGAGGATTTTCAAGCTTTAGAGCTCTCTCTCTCTCTTGCCTCCCTCACATAAGAATGAGGAGTAGATGGGTGGAGGAGCGCGTCTCAGAATACATACAAAATCTCCTCTCCATTGGCTCAAAATGATTCCTTTGATCATATGTGTATTATTTGAATGCTCAAATGAAGTCGAATTATGAGATCTTAGACTTGTTAGATCCATCGTCAAGACGCCGATTTATTATAAACACTCCATGTTTAAGAGTCGATTGATAATAAGCTTGATCGGTTAGTCTTGATTGATCAGTTGCTTTCACATCAAGATTCGTGCTTGTTAGTAATTTTCGGTCATATTATTTGTCCCCTATTTTTGCATGATATTATCTCAATCATCCAAAAATATATGTCGACCACTTGAAAATAGATTCTTCAATGAAATTTGTCCATTAAACATTTTGAGAGAAGCATCTTCACGGAGCATAAGATTATGATCGGATGTGGGCATGGATGTGCAGTGCGGTAAGGTTTGGGGTTATCAACTCATCCGAATATTTACGGTGCTACGGCCGGTTTGGTCGTTGAAAATTTGAATGGACCAAGGAAGGAGTCGAGCTTAAGGTCAAGCGGGTGCGCAAAACCATGGTGTGAGTCACTTGAGCTGAGCTGAATTGGGGCGGGTCATGGCCTGATGGGATCGTATGGGATGATTGTGGGCGTTGGCGTGGGTCCTGAGGCGCCCACGGCAGTTAATTGTGTAGCTGAGCAGGGCGAGAGTGGAAGCGGCCCACTTGTATGGCCTTGCATTCCTGGTAACATGCCATGAAGTGTTTTCCACGTTCGCCATTTTGAGCGGTTTGAATGATTTTGGGCAGTTTTAAGCGATTTTTGACCTTTTTGCCCCTAGGGAGTGTCTACAAAACCCCTAGGCCAAGGAGGAGGCACACCTCATATGAGTGTTCCTCTTCTTCTTGAGTGAAGGTCATTGGCTGATCAAGACTTCGTAGTTCATGACAGCTCCGTTTCCCTCGAAAGAGGTGTTGACCTCGTCGGGGACCGGGTTGAGGCGATCAAGAGCAGTTCATACGGCAAGATACTGTTTCCCTCAAAAGAGTGTCATGTGACCGATGTGAATCAGCCGGGTTGAGCGATCAAGACCCATAGTTCATACGGCGATTTTAGTTTTCTCGAAAGAGGTGTCAATGACCTCATGGACCTACCGGATTTGGAAGCGATGATCGGCACGATAACGAGATGGTGGTTGAGCGATGTCAAACGATGGTGGCCAGCAATGATGGCCGTGATGACGACAATAATACTGGCGACGGCAATGGCGGCCGTGGTTAACGGTAGCGGCCGTGGTTGATTAAACGGTGGTGGCAACGCGGCAGTAGAATGTGACCATATAGTAGTGATAAGCGATGCAGCAGTAGTGGCGTGGTAGTGGCAACAGTAATCAGCAATGACGGCCGAGCAGCGGTATCAGCAACAACGATCAATGATGACCTACCAACAATATATAACAATTAGCTGGCAATGTATTGTAGCCGTAGTTCAGTCAACCAGGATGGTCGGCAACAGCAATTATAATTCAACCAATCGTAGCGCCATGGTCGGCGCCAGTAAGCGCAATGGCAAGCAGCGGTAACCAGCAGCAGTGATAGCGATGGCGAAAGTCGAGCCGGCAATGGCCGTGGTTAAACTAGAGTGGTCGGCAGCAATAATAGTAATGATAATGATGGAACTTCTGTCAGTAGTCAGCCAGTGGCCAGCAACCAGTAGTCAGCAGTAGTAACCAGCAACGATTAATAACCGCAGTAATAGCCAGCTGGTGATGATAATGGCCCAGCGGTGGTTAGCGGCAGTAGAATTCAATGCTGGCGGTAGTCCAGTGGAATGATAATAAGCAGCGATGGTGACCAACGGAGATGGCCGATGTGGCGGGGATGACCAACATGGTTGGTAATGATCTGTAATAACCGGCGATGGTCCGTAGTTCCTACTTATTCTTGTAGGAAATTGCATTTCTTGAAACTTCAATGGATGGTTCAACAGTTGATAACTGCCAAGATGGCGGGAAAACGTTAATTATGAACCGTCATTCAAGGAACTCAGAATGTCTGATAGATAGTTTCAAAGTATCATTCTCCATGATGTTACTTGATGCCGTTAACTTGCATGTGAGGGGTAGAATCGAATCCACTGAGAATTTTTGACCCATCCGAGGTTGTTTGTCAAATTGTTACTGCGCCATTAACAGAGGAATCGAATCATCAGATTTTGACCCATCCGGTTATTTATTGTTACACCGATGGCGTTATATGGAAGAGGTTGAATTGAATCCGTGATTTTGACCTATCCGGTTCTTTGTCGAGTGTGACTTCGATGGCGTTAACTATAGAAGAGGTCGAATGAATCCGTTGAATATTTTGACCTATCCAGGGTTGTTTGTCGAGTGTTACTCGATGACGTTAACTTGTATGAAAGAGGTCGAATTGGATCCGTTGATGATTTTTGACCTATCCGAGGTTGTTTGTCAAAGTGTTACTCGAGGACGTTAACCTGTATAGAAGACGTCAAATCGAATCCGTTGAGGATTTTTGACCTATCCAAGGTTATTTGTGAGAGTGTTACCCAATGGCGTTAACCTGTATGGAATAAGTCGAATTAAATCCGCTGAAAATTTTTGACTTATCTGAGGTTGTTTGTTAGAGTGTTACCCGATGACATTAACCTGTATGGAAGAGGTGGGAGAATCCGGACCTTTTGACTATATATTGTAAGTGTCATTTGACTTCTTACTGTGGGTGCGAGTTTTGATCTATCGAGGTTATTTGTTAGAGTCTTTGCTCGATGGCGTTAACCATGGAAGAGATCTTGAATCATGAGAATTTTTTTACCTATCGAGGTTGTTTGTCAAAGTATTACTGATGCATTAACAGTATGGAAGAGGTTGAATTGAATCCGCTGAGGATTTTTGACCCATCAAGGTTGTTTGTCAGTGTGACGTGATGCCAACCCATTATGGAAGAGGTTGAATCAAAATATCCATTTGTGGTTGTAGCAGTTGCTCTTTAGTCTTATTTTTTCCATGAGTATGATTGGAAAATCATAATTTGTAAAGTTATATCTCTTCTCAATGTTGAAATATCCTCCAACTATGACTTGTTTCTTGGGATGGTAATCGATTAGATGCTTACCATATTAACATAGGAGATCTTCTGAGATTAAGAGTTGCCCCAGTTTCTGACAGAATTTGAAGGAACGAAGTTTGATGAATCTTCATTCTTTGCTTGCGCTCCTTAAAAGCTCGAAATGCTCCACCTCGATGGTGGTTTTGATCTTGTTGAGAAACTTGGTCGCCATAAATGATGAAATAATGAGAATCAGTTTCCCATAGACGGCGCTAAACTATTGTATGCTAGAAAACCAGTTGCGGTAGAGTAAAAGTTTATGCCTTAGCCTTGTTGTGAAATCCAACACACACATAGGTATTTAAAGAGTGAACAAGAAAACTCGAAAATTTTTACATAGAAAAACCTCGAAAGGAGGGAAAAAACCATGGGGCCTAGCCCAATAAAAAGCTTTCACTATGTATCTATTTTAGAGTACAAAATTTTCCGATATGAGATATATATGAGAAGAAGGAATGAATCGAAACAACAACTATATACCGTTGAGTTATATGATTCTAGTAGATGATGGTGAAATGGGGGTCGGGGCAATGAAGGTCGTCGTGATGGTGACCGGTGAGGGTGGCCGGCGATGGTCGGCAGTGGTGACCGATAATAGTAGTCGGCGGTGGCCTTAGTGGTCGGCGATGATGGCCAGCGGCGGTAGTCAACAGTGATGGCGTCGATAGTCGTGAGGATCAATGATTCTTGATGAAGGTATTTGGCGGCGGTGGTTTAATAGCGGGGTGATCGGCAAACCGTCAGTGGTGACGATTATGCTTGGAGGATTTTCAAACTTTAGAGCTCCCTCCTCTCTCTTGCTTGGCTTCACTCATATAAAGAATGATGGCTATTTATAGATTGGAGGAGTGACATCTCTGTAAATACATGCAAAATCGAACTACTCCTCTCCATCGGACGGCTCAAAATGATTCCTTTGATCATATGATGTATTTTGTGTATTTGAATGCTCAAATGAAGTCGGAATTATGATATATTAGATCCACTCGTCAAGGCCTCGATTTGACTATAAACTCCATGTTTAAGAGTCGATTGATAATAAGTCTTTGATCCGGTTAGTCTTGATTCAAAATTAGATTCTTCGGCGTTAAGATTAGATGCTTTAGTAGAATTTTTTTGAGTCATATCATATTTAAATTATTTTCTGCTTGAAAGAAAATTTAATAAGCTATATAAAAATAATAGCAATCGTTTGCATTTAATGTATAATTAATAGAATAATTTACAATCTAAATATGTAGAACCTTAGATCCGAAAATCTAAATAATGGAATTAATGTTACTAATTATACATTAAATGGGCTTGGTCTAACTCGCTTAATAAAAAGCCCACCAAATTAAAGGAACAAAGCAAAACTGTATCATGCTTTAATTGGAATAAATATAAACGTTTGTATTAACGTATATATATATATATATATATATATATATATATATATATATATATATATATATATATATATATATATATATATATATATATATATATATATATATATATATATATATATATATATACGATGCTAAAACGAAACATTTTATATCATAAATGCAATAAATGGTGCAAACTAAAATGTTTATTATAATTGATATAATATTGTTTCTAAAGAAACGTTTAAGAAATACAATAGACTTGAAAATTAATTACTCATGAAATGATATAAATGCATAATTCAATCTTATGAAATTTATTACATTAACTTTGAATAAATAAACTAATTATTTAAATGAAAAATAATAACTAATTTGATAGATGAATCATTTCATCTACCACAAGCTTCACTCTATTTTTTTAATAATAAATCAACACAATTAATAACAAAATATGAGAAATATAATTTCTTTAGTTTCTCAAATTGTCAATATATAAATAATAACATTATCACGTTTAAAGAAGAATTAAAGATGAATATAAGAAAACTAATTTCATATGATCAAATATAAATTTTATTTCTCAAATTAAGTCACAATTATAAGAATAAACACATCGATTATATAAAAATTTTAATTGCCATCAAAATAAAAAACAAAAATTTTTCAAGTCTCGTGTCCAACTTCTTGCATAATAATGGAATTAATAATAAGACAGATAATATCTTGGAGCAAAACTCCTTTGCTGAGGTGGACTTGGTATTCATTTTCTTAACATTTTACATATTTTGGGCAAAGCTAAACTTATATGAAGGATTTTAATAAAATTCTTTAAATTCTTCCATTAATCAGTTTGAAGAAGTAAATCAACACGAAAAAAATACTGGAGATTTATTTATATGTACCAATGCATTCATCCATATATGTGTGTATATATATTTAAAATTTGCTCAAAATTTACTGAAATTGAGCAAGATGGTGTGGGCATTCTAAATATAACAATAAAAGACAATACATTTGATTCTCTCCCAATCAAAATTTAAAATTTTTAAAACATCAATATATAATTTGTTCCACATTGTTGTAATACATCGAGAATATAATCTCTTTAAAAGTTCATTTAAAAGAATATCCAAAAATCTCTCAAGATTTTTGCATAATAAATATAAAAGGAAACATGCCCTCAAAAGCCACCGAATTAATGTAACCAATAGATTTCAATTAAAACTAACGAATATTTTATGCAATAAGAAACCAAAATAGACCGCTTCCATACATGCAAACTGAAATAACTCTGAGGAAAGAAAGAGGGACATCCATAGCTTGCCTGCGTGATTTTTGTTGAGGAAAGTGCGGTTTGCGATAAAATATTTAATGAACAATTAATCTATATAAGGAGCGCCAAGCCGTTATTGTTAATCCCGATAGGTTTGTAATATATATCAAATTAAATTTAATTAATCGACCGCATCTCACTACACCCATATCGCCTATAATAAAAAATTTTCAAGCCGTCGGGCGCAGATATTGCCAGAGAACCGTATCTCATTCTCGATTTCGTCTACAACATCGACGGAGAGAGGGTGGTGGAGGGCATTACAGCCGAGTCGAGACATAGATTTGCCGAATGCGATCCGTCGTCTGTCCGAGCCTTCATCGAGGGAAAGGAGCCTCTGCCATTGGATACAATGGTTGATCCCGAAGAAGCTGAGATTGTAAGAGAGACGGTCTCTGATGCTATTGCCTCGCTGGTGCGATTGGAGTTGAAGGGTTGAAGACGCTGCAAGTAGATGTCATAGTAGAGATCGACCAACAAGAGGAGGAAGATTATGGCTTGATGGAATTAGATGGCGCCGAGTCTCTTCGCGAGAGAAGGATGAATTTGTTGCGAAGAATGTTTATATTGGCGATGAGGAGAAGGAGAAAAATTTTGTGTTATCTGTTGATGAGTTCAAGGAGGAAGAGGTGGTTTGCACGCCATCATTGGTTTCAGATGCTTGTCTCAAGATGGTTTGAGAAGACCAACTTATGAGGTCGGTCCAAGATTGTGCCGCTTTGAGGGAGTTACTTCTAGAATTTTTTTTTTTTTTTAGTTTTCTTTTTCCCTTGTTCAAACTAAAAAAGGGAAATCAAGATATTGTTTATATATGAATAAATTTGTTTCATTATTCCATTGATTTCAGGCCATCTATCATGAATGATATTATAATATTTTTATATAGGTTGATTAATTTGATGGTTTTTTGAGAATGAAATAATGATATAATAATCCATATTAGATACACACTTTGAATGATTTCTTGAATGCTGAATTATATATAAACAAAGACACACACCACCCTTAGCCATTGGTCGCTGCCATCCCCATTAGCCACAGGATTGTGATTGTTGCTATTGTTTATTTGATAGTCTCTTGCCACATAATTGATTACATTTATTTGATCACTGTCACCATCATCACATATTAATGTTCTTAACCTAGTTGTTTTGTTTTAATTTCATTTAGTTCTTTTAATTTAAATTTTGTACAAGTTAGTTTTCAATTTACAAATTCTGAAAAATGAAAATAGTCACCTTAGATGTGTGGCTGTCAATATATATATATTATTCATGAATTACTCATATTTGATCCGTTAAGGGCTCTCATATTTGAATTATTTGTTAAGCAATGAATCTAATGATTATTGGCTAAGCCAACCAAGGGAAGGAGAGCTTCTACTACTTATCGTATGATTCCATTGAAGCTAACTACTCACCTATTGATAAATATTGCATAACTTTGAGCATCCCAAAAGCGCTACACTACACGCTTTCTCATAAGATGAACTGATTTCTAAAATCAATCAATTGATAGTCTCTTCATACACCAACACTATATGGATATTTGACCTTGATTTATAAACAAATCCTATACGAATAGCTCTTAGTTCGATTAGGTCCAACTAATTAGGTCAGAAATAATATATATGAAATTATTTTTATATTTTTAAAAGAAATTTATTAACTTTATGAAATCCTAATTAAATAAAATTTATTATAATGATTTAAAAAAACTAGCTAAATAAAAGTTAAAATTTATCAAATTTTAATAAATCAGGTTGCCGAGCCTAAATGAGAAAAAAGAGCTCATTATAATCAATCTGAATTGAATACAAGCAATAAATTAGCAAATAATTTTAAACAAGAGCAGAAGATAGAACATATGGTGAATAAATTCCTTGAAGACGTGAAGAGAGGTACGTGGAAGGAAGCTGGATGGCCTAAGATTTGGACTGATTACTCCATCTCCAAACTTGCAGTAAACGCCTACTCAAAACTGCTTTCCAGACAGCTAAAAGACCAGAACTTGAGCATCAACTGCTTCTGTCCTGGATTCACGAAGACAGCCATGACCGGAGAATGGGAACACATACTGCAGAAGAAGCAGCTGAGGTTGCAGTAAGGGTTATTCTTCTTCCACCTGATGAACTGCCCACTGGAAAGTTTTTTAAATGGTTCGGTCCGTCGTTGTTCTCTATGCTGTAGAAGAAAGGGTTTTGGAGAGAGGAATTAATCGAAAGAAAGAATTGAAAATGTGCAGATTACATAAGATTTTGTCTGAAGACTTGATTTCATAGTCATAATAAATCCAATTTGGGCTCCACAAAGTTTCTGTCTCTCTCTCTTATTACAGGATTTTTTTTTTGGAAAAGTTAAAGGCTGAGCCCAATTCATTCCAAAGAAATAACAAAAGATACATACAGTAATCCACTCAGGGACTGAAGAAAAAGACTAAGTCTCATTTGAATGAGGTGAACAAGAGCCGAAATAGAATAAATAAGTTTTTGAATGAGGTGAACACAAACAAACAATCAACTGACTCAAGCTAAGTTTCATTTGCACCCCCTAAGTATGGGTGCTGTAGTAGCTAAGAAAGTTACAAAGAAAATTTTTTTTTTTTTGTCTTTGTGTGGGTGTGCTCTCTGTTTTTAGGTTTTCTGAAAGCAAAGGAAATTTCAATTTTTAGTTCGTCTCTCTTTTGCAAATTAGACTCACATTTTGCTTCCCGCAACTCACGAAGTTCCTAAAGTTGTGCGAAGATTGGAATTACAACAATTCTATTTTTCTCTTCTCTTAGCTCTAATTAGTAATAATTTGATATCATAAGCCTCTTATTAAGGGATCCATGAGTGTGTTTTGAGCAAACTATGGATGTCGAAGCCAGAGTTTCTTCAATTGCACTGCTGTTGTTCGATAGAGACAACTACCAGATGTAAGTAATTAAGTACAGATAGAGACATATTTGAAGGCTTTGGATCTTTTGGAAGCAATAGAATTAGATTATAAAATTCCTGCGCTTCCTAATAATCCTACCATGGCTCGGATCAAAATACCTAAGGAGAAGAAGCTGAGCAAATCGAAGGCAAAGTCTTGCTTATTTGTTGCAGTCTCCTCCGCCATCTTCACTCGAATTATGTCTCTAAAGTCAGCTTGAGAGATGAGATTATCTTAAGACTGAATATAAAGGATGCCAAAGGTTCCGAGTAAGGCAAATGCTGAATCTGGTAAGTGAACTATAGTTGTGAAAGATGAAGAAGACAGAATTCATAGTTTTTGTTAAATAATATATTGAAATTCCCTACCACATTTATTTTCAGCCAAATGTATTTCCAAATATATTTCCTGCTTAATATATTTGTTGCCAAATATATTTCCTGCCAAATATATTTGATGACAAATTCACTTTATTCATGTAAATGCTGTGTTCTTTTTCTGTGTTTTCTTAACAAGTGGCATCAGAGTGCACGATTTTTTCTTTTGCTTTCGTTATGCTCATCGCTAGTAAAATCAATCTTATTCATCATCGATTCCATTGGTGAAATCCATTGTAGCTTAATTCATATTTAATTAGAAAATATAAAATATTACTTAAACCCAAAATACATGAAACTTTAAAGAAATGGAATTGGTAAGGAACTCCACATGTCATAAAAAGTATAAATCAAAATGACTTTTTGATCATAAGTTATAATTTTTGAAGTTTTAGGGAAATTTGAATTAAATAATAAATAGAAAATTAGAGACATTATAAAAATTCACAAAACTAATTTAAGAAAATTCCAATAACATCAAAGAACTTAAGAAATATACTCTAGCCCTTTAAATTAGTGAATTTTAGAAATCAGATATTTAAAGATTAATAAACAATTAAGGAAATTAAATTAATCACAAGAATGAAATTAAGAAATTATAAATAATTTGAATAGTGGATTGTAACTAATGATTAATCACTCTCTGAATTTAACATTTGAATAGAAATCTATTAAAATTAAAATCATTAAAAATACATCTAATATTATATATATATATATATATATATATATATATATATATATATATATATATATATATATATATATATATATATATATATATATATATATCTATATATCTATATATATCAAAATACCCTAAGAGCTTAGAATGACTTAGTTTAGGTTTGACAACTTAAGTGCCTCATCTCTATTAATTTTCTTAGTTAAAATTTAATATCAAATAAAAATGAATTAACCTTAATTGAATGATAAATCCAAAATTATAAAAATACCATTTTAATTAACTTAAACATATAAGTTGAATAATCACATCAATTATGCATAATTAAGATGTAAAAGTTGTAAAGTTCAAATAATGATCAATCAACATAAATAATTCAAATAATGAAAATTTAATAAATTTATTCAATCTTAAAATCAAATTTAATAAAGGGAATAAGTGTGAATTGAACTTTGAATACATAAATAAAATTGATCAAACTAAAATAATTAACCTAGAATGAAATACTGACAATCGAAATATGTGAAATTGAATAATGATTATAAATTTATTTTAAATATTAATCAATCAAATAAACCTAAACTCAAATATAAATTTCAAACTATAATATGAAATCATTAAATCATACTAAGTTACTCTCAACTCCAAATAATCATTAAAAGTTAATCAACACAAACTTAAATAAATTATCAAACTTAATAAATTATGAAATCATTAATTAGAATTTAAATGATGAGAAGCCAAATTGAACATTAATCAGTGTATACTAGGTTATTGATGATACTAGTTATCGATGATACTAGCATACAAAACATGCACCATGTATTCCTTCTCAGCATCTATAGTTAGAGACATCTCTATTGATAATCTGAAGTGTTTAGCCAATGTAGTCGAGACAGGCTTTGCATCTTTCAATTTGGACCTCTCCAACACATTTTAAACATATGCTGATTAAGATAGATTGAAAAGCTCTTCTAACCTCTATTGAAAAATCTTTATATCAAGTATTTCTCCTGCTACACCCACATCTTTAACATCAAATTCAAATCTAACACGATCATTCAACATATGAACTTCAGATTTCTCTTTAGTAGTAATCAACATGTCATCCATATAAAGTAAAAGGTACACAACCGATGTATACAGTAGCTTCTTTATGTATACACAACTATCAAAGTAGTTTTTAATAAAGCGAATACTAATTATGAACAAATCAAATCACTTGTACCACTGATGTAGGGATTATATTATCCCATATAAAAACTTCTTTAATCTATAGATATAATCCCCTTTTTCTTCCACAACAAAGCCCTCAAACTAGATTATATAGTTTTTTTTTTCTAACTCGTCATATAGAAATACGATTTTTACAACTAAATGCTCCAAATCCAAATCATAAGCTATAATGAGCTCAAACAACACACGAATAGATGCATGTTTCATAACTTGAGAGAAGATATCAATCAAGTCAACAATTAGAATTTAGCTGAATCTATTTGCCACTAATTGAGTTTTATACCTTGGCTCATCATCCTCTGATGTTCCATCATTTTTCTTGTACACTCACTTGAATCGGATGGCCTTATTTTGCTTTGTGAGTTATGCAGGTTATCAAGTCTTGTTCTTATGTGATGACTACATCTCCTTTTTCTTAACTATGAGCCTCTTTGTAGAGTCTACATTAGAGACAACATTATCATATGAGCACGGATCAGCACAAGTATCCTTTGCAATAGTAAGTACATATGTAACCATATATGCCCTGCTATATTGCTTAGGTGGGAAAATCACCCTTCTCACTATCTCTTGTCAAAGAATAAGAGGGTGCAATAACAGAAGTCTATTTCTTAGTGTTAGTCTATTGAGGTAATGATGTAGAAATAGAGTGCTCTTTGACATAGTTAACTCATCTTGATCAATACTAGATAGTGGTGGTGTTGCTTAATGGAGCAAAGGCTTTCATCAAACATGTCTCTACTTTTTTTAAAAAAACAAAATAGAATCTTTAGGACTCCATAATTTGTAACCCTTCATGTCATTCAGTATACTCTATCCCAAATATGCACTTATTTGATCTGATTTTTAACTTTTCTTCCCTGACATGATCGTAAGCTGGACAACTAAAAATCTTTAAGTTAGAATAATCACGAGGGTTACCAGACCATACATCTTCTAGACACTTCAAGTCAATAATAGTACGAGGGGATCGGGTCGGGTAGCATGTAATATAAGTATCTTCGTTCTAAAAACTCTTATCTAAAATAGCTGAAAAGAGTATGCAACAGGATCAGTTCGTATGATTGTACCTCTTAACAACACAATTTTATTGTAGCGTCACAACACGTGTTATGGCACGATAAAAAACATCAAACTATTGTGAGTAAATTTATAATTCATTATTTATTGAGATGTACGTGATTATTATTTAATTTATTTTTCAATCGTAATTTTCCATTGCTTGAAGACTCCAAATGCAAGAAATATTTTTGATAAAGAATGGCCTAAACTTCATAGAGTAATCATCAATAAATGTTAATATGTATATTGCATCGCCACGGGATGGCTCTCTCTATGGTCCCCATATATTAGAGTGAATATAATCAAATAGCCCTTTGATTTTGTGGACCACACTAGTGATTCAGAATATTTTTTGCTTGCTTAAAATACACTGCTCCCAAAACTCCAAAGCACTATTGTGTTGACCACATAGTAGGTATCATTTATTTAACATATTAAGGCCTTCCTCACTCATGTGACCTAACATTAAATGTCTTAACCTAGTGACATTAGCATCAAATATGGATATTGAAACACCTTCTAAACCTCCAATGACCCAATCTTTCAAAGCATGGACATTTCCTCTAGTCTTTCAACTTCTCATCACCTTGAATGCTCCTTTAGAAACATTTATGGCTTTACCTTCACTAATTTATTGCAAATCTTTGTCATCAAGGGTACTAAGGGAGATCAGACTTCTCTTTAGCTTGGGGACATGCCTGATCTCAGTGATTTACCTGATAATGACATCATACATCTAAATTTAATTGAACCAATACTAATTATAGGACATGAGAAATTATTCCCTATAAACATAGTTCCACCTTCAACAGATTGATAAGTGGAGAAATACTCTCTATTGGGATGCATGTAAAATGTGCAATCGTAGTCCATGATCCATCTGAATGAAGACCACTATTGGTTCTCAAACACTAAGAAGTTGTTCTCTTCATCATTTTCTACTGTGATGCTTGCCTAACCTTATTTTTCCTGCTTCTTATGATGATGTTTTTTTGAAGATATTTTATTTTTAAACTTTGAGCAATCAAAATTTTAATGCCCCTTTTTTGCAATAAAAGAAAGCAATATCTTTCTCTCTAGAATTTGATCTAGTATAAGAGTTTGAATGGTATGATTTTTTTTCAAGTCTTCCTCTGGTGATCAAGCTATCACCACGACTAGTGGATATAGAAGACTAATCCTTCTCAAACAAATCCTTAGATAATAAGGCTATACTGACATTTTTTAGACAAATTAACTCCATTATGTACAACATGAAGTCACAAAAGTTCTAGCACGAAGGTGGAAGAGACCATAATAATAACAATAATGTGACAACTACTTCTACAAGAATTAGATGAACTTTTGATAACCTGATTTTTTTGACTGGTAAGACTTACATATTTTTTTATATGTTCACTGATTTTTTATAGGTTTTGAAGTTGATTTTATGTTTGAATTATTCATAGATTTTTCGTAATTTTGATTTGACAAAATTTTGATACACCAAAATTTACTTTGTTGTATTCAATTAATTTGTTTGGATGTATTTTGTGCTCGATTGACAAATAATCTTCATCACATTATAGAGCATTCTAGATTTTATTTAAGCATATTTTCACTTATTCTTATAAGCATCATAAATACAAAAATAAAAAAGTTTCTTATTGAAATTATCTTCTTTAAAAAATTTGTGCATATATGTAAAGTGGGTTTTTTGGAACTATGATATCTGTTTTGTAAACATTTCAACAATATATTCTAAACATGATTTTCTATTTATTGATAATATTTTTATAATTTTATAAATTTATATATATAAACTCGTATGTATATATATATATATATATATATATATATATATATATATATATATATATATATATATATATACATAGTTTATATAAAATAATTATAACTACATTTTTTTACATAATAAGTATGATTCCTTTATAAATATCCAAACACACTTAACTCATTTCTCACATTTTTTCCTCCCAAACCGTGACATTTTAGAGAGAGAAAAGGAGATAAAAAGAAAGAAAGAGGAGAGAGTAAGTATAGTTCGGAGGTCTTTGGGCTGTAGGTAGGCTGCTATATTTCGTCAATTGTATGCGTATTTTTGATATTTTCTTTTGTTGAATTTCATTCAAATTCTGATCTACAAAGTTTTACAAAATTTTCATTGTGTAACTTTTAACATATTATAGAATGAAATATGCTGTCCATACTGACATAAAAAAAAAAATAAAAAATTCTTACTATATATTTTGTATTGTATAGTAATTTGTGTATTTTTATGAGTATATTACACTTGATAAAAATTACTATAAAATAAGAGAAGCTTCAAAATAATGTTCTGGGTATTGCATATAAATGATTTATAAATTATAATTGTTGATGTATGCACATAAATTTATCTATAATTTCTATTGTTAGTTATACCCATTGATACTTAGAGATTTTTGCAACATATTTAATGATATTTATATAAACTAAAAATGACAATATTTATTAGCCTAAGCATTTATAAAATTATACATCAATATATTTTATATGTATGAATAGATATAAATAAGTTGAGGTATAAGTAGAAGTTGAGATTTAAGGAGCACAGAGAAAATATAAACAACTGAAAATACAAAGGGCAAAAGAAAAACTATAAAATATTATAAATACAAATAGATTAGTATTTCATGATGTTTTATTTTATTTTTGGCATCATATTGCTTACACTATTGCATGACATATGCTTACGATTGATATTAATTTTTAGATTGGCATTGTACTTGATAGACATAATATGTGACCTATTGAAATATTATTTTAATTTATTTAAAGTATATTTTATTATTTATAAGATGATATTTTGATAAATATCTATTTTTTTTTCTTTTTTCATATTAAAACTGCAGTAGATTTTAAGTAGCCTACTAAGCTATCGTGCCTCATCCTTATTTGATAAATGTAGACAAAATTGAGTATTTTCTTTTATTCATCTGAATCTTCTTTTCAACTAACAATTTCTCAGCATATAATCAATGTTGAGCAAATAAATTTATCTAATTCTTAATTAAGTGACTTTAAGGTTTTGCTGATTTCCGGTGGACTTTAATATTTTCTTATAGTCCTCTAAGCCCTAAGGTGAATTATGATATTTTAAAACATTTCCAAGTATTTCTTTAATTTTCAATTTTAATATTAATTAAAATTTTAAATTAGTATTTTTGGGCTTGAATATTATGCAACTTAGGTTTTGGAATTAACTATTGAAATTTTTAAATAAGGTGCATCTTATCATCAAATTTATTGTTTGAAATCTCAGATTGATTGGATGATTATTTTGAGTTTAATTAATTTTTACTACATCGCACGTATAATCTCTTTAAAAGTTTATTTAAAAGAAGGCCTAAATATCTCTAAAATTTTTTACATAATAAATATAAAAGGAAACCTGTCCTCAACAGCCACCTAATTACTGTAACCACATTGAATTTACATATCACAGTTTCTCGAATGAAAACTAACAGATATGTTACGCATAAATAAGAAACCAAAATAGGCCGTCTCATGCATACAGCTGAAATAACTCCCAGAGATGAAAGGAAGAGAAAATTCCATAGGTTTGCCCCGTGATTTGGGTGAGGGAAGTGCTCTTTGGGTTAAAATATTGAACCAACAAATGCAACTGGCTATATAATATATTCTTCAATCAGATAGGCTTGTAATATATATCAAATTAAATTTAATTAATGCCTTCAGTAATCTGCATCTCTGACTACATCCGTATCCTATATAAGAAAATTTTGGAAGAATCTGAGGCTCATTATATTGCCAGAGAACCGTATCTCATCTTCAATTTCGTCTATGACATCGACGAGGAGAGGGTGGGCGAGTTTACAGATCAGTCGAGACATAGATTTTCGAATGCGATCCGCTGTCTCTCCGAGCCTTCATTGAGGGAAAGGAGCCTATTCCGTTGGATGCAATGGTTGATCCAGAAGAAGCTGAGAATGCAAGAGAGATGGTATCTAAAGCTATTGCTTCGTTGGTGCGCGATTCCGCTCAAATTGAAGGGTTGAAGGCGCTGCAAGTAGATGTCATAATACAGATCAACCTAAAGGAAGAGAAAGATTAGGGCTTGATGGAATTAGATGACGCCGAGTTTCTTCCTGAGAGAAGGATGAATTTGTTGCAGAAGAATGTTTATATGGGTGCAAGGAGAATAAAGTTTCTTATTTGTTTGGATACGCCGTGCATTCAGTGGTTTCACGATGCTTGTCTCGGTTGGTGGGCTCAAGATTGTGCCGTTTTGAGGGGAATTACATCTAGATTTGGTTTTCATTTTCTCTTGTTCAAACTTAACGTATGAAAATCAAGAGATACATGTTGCTTATGTATGAATAAATTCGTTTCAGTATTACATTGATGTCAGCCCAGCTATTATGAATGATATTATAATATTTTTTATCGGGGTTTATGAATGATATAATACTTTCTAAATTCCTTTGTAGTGTTTGTGCATCCCATATAATATTGCATGTGGCTTTATTTTATTTATTTATTCTAGTTGTTTTGAACTCATGACCTCTTTGTTGATGATCAAAGGCAATGATGAATTAATTTAGTATAATTAATTGTTCTTTGTAATCAGATTGCTCCCAGATTTGGGCTAAGTCCGCACGTTTGCCGGAATTTCGTGAGAAAGGTCTGGTCTACAGAACAATACTTAACCACCAATCGATACGTATATAAAGGAGGCACTGCGGCTATTTAATCAATGGTCATTCTTGACACAAATCAGATCAAAGAAGTGTTTGTGGCAAAGAACAAATTCAGCGTTATGGTTTTGGCGATCTCCATCTCCGGCCACATCCACATCTTCTCCAAGAAATTTTTTTCAAATACCTGATGCCGGCGATATCGCCGGCGAACCATATCTCATCTTGGGCTTCGGCTATTACGTCAACGGGCAGAGAATGGAGGCTACTATAGCCGAGTCGAGACATAGATTTGTCGAATGCAATCCGTCGTCTCTTCGTGCCTCCATCCAGGAGATGGAGCCTCTTCCATTGGATACAATGGTGACTCCACAAGATGCTGAGACGGCAAGAGAGTCGATCTCCAACAGTGTTGCTTCACAGGTGCGCGATTGTGCTGGAATTCAAGGGTTGAAGATGCTGAGAGTGTCTGTCCTGGTGGAGATCATTCAAGAGGAGGAAGATCTAATTTTGATAGAATTGAGTGATGCGGAGTTCCTTCGCGAGAGAAGGATGAGTTTGATGCAGAATAGTGTTTGTGTAGGCGCAACGATGGCGGAGGGGGAGAATGAAGTTTGTGCTATTTGTTTGGATGAGATGAGGGCGGGGGAGGAGGTGGTTTGCACGCCCTGCGTTCACCGTTTTCATTGTGCTTGCATTGGTAGATGGTTTGAAACGACCGGTTTTTGCCCGTTGTGTCGCTTCAAGATCGAGTAGTTTTCTGATAGGTATTGCTTTAGGATTTTGATTAGTTTTCATTTATCTCGTTCAAACTAGTCAGGAAATTAAGAAATAGATAAATAAATTCATTTCCTTATTGCAATTATTTCAGCCTAGCTACAATAGAAGATATGTAATCTTTTTATTTGATTAATTTTTTTTTTTGGAAAAAATTTGAGGGCCGAAGCCCAATTGTATTCCAAAATGATTACAGATATTGAACATTTGAAGGACATAAGAGATAACTAAAAACAAAAGAAGCAAGCAGGACTATTCCCTGCAGCAGAACACAATTTGAATCAAAAATAGAAGGAAGTAAATAGATTGTTAAACAAATGGACTCAGAGCCACAAAACTCATCATAAATAGATGATCAGACAAGCACAATAAGTTCAGCAACTAGCAGGAGCTCTTTTTCAGAGAAGAACCACTCACGGTAGTCATAGCCGCCTTCCATACGTTTCCCCAAGGAACCGGCCTAACGACTTAAAAAGACACCAAACCAAAATAGGGAACCATGGTTGCAGAGATGATCATCCAGGTGAGGGAGATATAAAGATTAGCAGCAATCAGATAATTTGTGCTTGGAAAAAAACTCATCATCGTCCAAATCATAGAAATCAAAAACTGGAAGCATTCAGAAGGTAATCTCGAGAGCATCAGAATTCATAGAGCGACAGTAGCAGTAGCATCCAGAAAAAACCGCAGAACGACAATAGTAGAAATTCCATAGAACGAGCAGATAGAAGCATTCGGGAAACCCTCCAGAACCAATCAGGTAGGATCAAAATTATGGAGGTTTATAACTTCTCCACTTTTGAAGCAACTCTTGAACATAATTAGGCCAAGTTGATTTAATTTTCCAGCTTAGCATTTTAGCAGTAACTCTTTCTCTAACCATAGTTAACAGAGAGGAAAAAGTTTGAGAAGAAGAAGAGTATGCCCTGTTATTCCTTTCTCTCCATAATGTATAAACAAGCACAACAATGATATGGAAATGTAGCCTATGCAGCATTTTATGCTCAGTCTCATCAATGAAATTTAATACCTAGTGAAGAGAGGATTGGAGAAGTAAAAAGTTTCCTTGCGGAATAAGAGCTCTAACTAGTTTCATAGATACCGGACAGTTAAAAAATAAATGATTATGTGATTCAAAAACTGAGTGACAAAAACAACAATGAATTGTAGCACCAATCCCTTTTTTGCTAGCAAATCTGAGATTTTCAGCCCATGTTTAAAAGCCATCCAACAATAGAGAGCATAATTAATGGCATAACCCTTAAATCAAATTCCTTTAGTCTAATCCAGAGTTGGATGGGAATAGAGGAAGGAGATTTGCAGTTGTACCAACAAATAAGATCCTCTCCAGCCAAGATAGGAGTATCTAAAATCATTTGAGCACACTTGGGATTAGAGACCATGAGAGTAGAGGGGAGTAACCAGTTTCCATTATGAAATAATGAATGTACTTTCATATTAGGAGAGAGATTAAGAGATATAGGACCATTTGCACCCAACCAATTACATAGAGAGTTGCCTTTGCACCATGGGTCATAGAATAAGGAGAAGGAATTACCAGCTCCAACTTTAAAGACCAAATTATTTTTAAATTTTTCAGCAACCTTCATAACTGATTTCCAAAGTGGAGAAACCCGAAGAATGCTAGGATTGCACAAGGAAATGTATTTGGCTAAGCACCATTTAGCAAAAATTATTTCCCCCAAATAAATTTTCCACATTATTTTTAGTTTGCTTATAGTATTCAGAGAAGATACAGAAAGTAACCCAATACCACCTTTTTTCTTAGGAAGAGTGGTACACTCCCAAGAGATCGTATGAAGCTTCTTAGCCTCGCCAGAGTGATAGAAGAATCTAGCTGTAAAGGTGCAGATTTTCTTAATAATGCCATCAGGAATAGCCATAGAACGAAACCAATATGAAAGGTAACTGTTAATAGATGATCTAATAAGTTGTAATCTTCCACTTAAAGAGAGAAATTTGCTTTTCCAACCAGCCATCCACACATGAAGTCTATCAAAAAGTTGAGTGAAATGAGCCAACTTAATAGGACCTTTGATTAGAGGTAAATTCAAATATTTGAAGGGGAATGTTCCCAATTGAATGCCCAGAATTTGGTGAAGGTCATCATCCCTTTTATTTGAAAGGCATATAAAGGATTTTGAAAAGTTAACTTCAAGTCCCATATAAGTTTTAAGTGATTGAAGTATGGATTTAAAAGTAGTGAGTATAGAGTTATTGACATTTCCCATCACAAGAAGGTCATCAGCAAACAACAAGTGTGAGGAGTGCTGTCCTGCAATGGTAATAGGATTGTAGAGCCCTTTGTTGATTTCCTTTTCTATAAGACAAGAGAAGGTATCCATGGCAATTGTAAAGAGAAAGGGGGATAATGGACAACCCTGCCTAAGACCATTAGAAGAGGAGAAATATCCAGAAATATTTCCATTAAGCACAATGGAGAAGGGTACATCTGAAATACATGCTTCCACCCAAGAAGAAAACCTCTTAGGAAAACCTTTCTCAAGTAATCTATGAATCAAAGATTTCTTATTGATTTTATCAAATGTTTTCTTCAAGTCTATTTTGGCAAGAAAGTATGAGCTTTTAGTTTGAATGGAGAACTCATTACATATCTCATAAGCCATAGCCAGATTGTCAACAATATCTCTTCCTTTAATAAATGCAGATTGAGCTTGATGTATAATGGATAGTAGGAATTTCTTCATTCTAGTAGCAAGTATTTTTGCTATCACCTTGTAGAAAGTATTGCATAAGGAGATAGGACATAAATCTTCAATTCTATTAGAGTGTTTCACCTTTGGAATGAGAGTTAGTAGTGTATGCTTGAAGCAATTAGGAAGCCTGGAGTTCTTAAAAAAGAAATAAACAGCATTGAGAAAAGACTTGCTAGTGAATTCCCAAGATTCAGTAAAAAAACTTAGAGTTAAAACCATCCGGACCCAGAGTTTTATTCTCACTAATGCTTTTAGAATAATTTCCGATCAAGAACATCGCCTTCAAGATCTGTAATGAGGAATGACAAAGATCCAATGGGAAAGTTAACTGGAATAACAAGTGAGTCAGCAATTAAAAGATTATCATAGTACTTACGTAATACCTCGATATATCCTTGTGATCGGAGAAAACACCCACATCGGTTGCACTTCTAATCAAGTTGTAGCTTTTCCTTTCTTTGATAGAGAAATAAAGAAATTTTAAATCATCATCGAATGGCTTAACGGAGCCTTTGCTCTTTGTTTGGTCCAAAGAGATTCTTTTATAATAAGCTCCGTGTACCTATTTTTAATCTCCTTAGCATCTTGAATCAAATAAGTGTTATAAGGGTCTCTTTTGAGATTTTCTAGAATATATGTTTGCTCTGATTTCACAGTATTTATTTGAAGTTGTAAGGGAGAAACATCCTTATATCTACCCTTCATCAAAATTTTGGCTTGCTTAAGCTTTTTAGAGAGGATATAGAATGGATCACCTTGAATGTATTTGCCCCAAACATCCTTAATATCATCTTTAAATCTTGGATTTAGAGCCCAATAGTTCCTGAAAAGAAAACGGTGTGAAGCACTTGAGGGAGGGTGAAGTAGAGTTATCAGAGGTGAGTGATCCGATGATCTAGAAGGTAGAGCTTTATAGTAGGAAGTTGGAAAAGCCTCTATCCAGTAAGAATTACAAAATATACGGTCAATTTTTGAGTAGATAGGATTATCCAACCGCTTGATTAAACCAAGTATAGTATAAACCAAGCAATGATCTAGCCAACCACAATCATTAATACAATCTTTGAATTCCATAGAGTTGTTTAGGGAGACTATATTACCCCCTTTTTTATCCTTACTAGTCAAAGGGCAATTGAAGTCACCCAAAATAATCCAAGCGATGTTGATAGAATCAGAAATATCCCTTATGGAGGACCACAAAGAGGATCTAACACCAGCATCATTGTCTGCATAAATACTTGTTAGAAGAAAACTGTTAGCACCAGGAACAGTTACTCTACCATGAATAAATTGATGAGACTTGTTTAATAGCTCAAAATTCATCTTGTTTGATTGCCATTTAATCCAAATTCGACCTCCTATAGCACAATCAAAGTTGTTAACACTAGATTCAGAGTTAAACAATTTATAATTGTGGAGGAGGAGATTGTTGTGAGAGGGGATAGAATTAACTTTTGTCTCAAGTAGACAAAGGAGGTCAAGATGAAAATCTTTAATGAGTCTTCTACAATCTGAAATTCTTCCAGCTGCAGATAAGCCACGAACATTCCAACTACCAAGAGATACTTGATTCATTGAGAGGAGGAGGTAGTGGGCTTACCCTTTTTTTGTTACCTTTTGAGGGGTCAGAATAGGTTGAGAAGAAGAGGCACTTGATCCACCGTCCAAGAGGTAATTTCCAAAAGACTTAGATCCTTTAGAATTACTATGAAGGGAGGGATTGCGTCCAGGTGAAACAGCAGCCGATCGAGTAACCACACCTACAGAATTCTGATCGGCACCGGGCTCAGAGATTAAGTTGTCATCACTGTCCTTTAAGGATGGAAGGACTTCGTTTCCAGTGGAATCCTCTTGAGGTGGGGATAGGATTGGAGGCTGATTAAGATCAGCAATAGTATTGGAAGGTGAAGGAGGCCTAGATGGAGCGGCTAAAGGGATATCAATGGAAGGGGATTAGCTGTCTGGGGGGGGATTTCGAATACCGAGGGGAGGAGTGGTTATGGGAGGGTGGAGTAGCAGCAGTTACCTTGGTACTCTGACCGCCAATCTATTAATAGCTTTAGGAGGGGCACGGCTTCTACTGCGGCCTCTAGGGGTGAGAGGAAGACGGGTTTAGAGGACAGTTGCGATTATCGTGCGTAAAGGTATTGCAGGATGAACAAACCGAAGGTTTCCAGTCGTATACAATATTCTGTATAAACTTTTTCCCATTTAAATTTATTGGAATGGAATCAGGAAGAGGGGAAGTAGTATTGATTTGGACACATATACGGGCGAATGTAATTCTTGATTTAGCCGCAGTAAGATTATCCACCGCTAAAGGAATTCCAATCCTGCTTGCAACCTTGGAAAACCACCTCATTCCAAAGAACACAAGGGGAAATTAGTAATTTTATCCAAATCGAAGCTCGTAATAGCTTCATTGGAAAAAAATCTCAAGTCCACTTTTGAAATACAAACGGCCATTAAGAAAACAGTGATTCCACACCATATCAAGTTCTCTTGACAATTAAATTTGAACGAGAATCACCCTCAAGGTAAGAAGATCGAGCGTACCTTTGAAGATCCATTTTTTCTAATTGCAGCAAGGAACCGTAGGGACGCTTACCAATCGAATGCCGATAAGGAAAGGTGTCACTCTACTTTCCCAGAGATCTTCTTCCGGAAATCCACTTCCTCGGCCATAGGATAAAGGGATGGATTGATTCTTGTCTGCTTGCGCAAGAAGTAGATCTTTCCAAATACTCTTTGATCCTGCTGGATTAGAGGAACTGAGAGGGGAAGTCTGTGTAGGGGAAGTAGCCGACAGAGGAGGGAAGGAGGCATTTAAAAGAGAGGAAGCCATCCCCGAATCAAAAACAACCTGACCTCCGGCCGAGCCGGAGGTCAGAGAAGAAGGCTTAAAAAAAGGCTAAAAAAGAAGAAAGGGCGAGGGGAGAAATGCGGGGTGGAGGAGGATGAGAGGCGACGGGGAGAAGAGGGCGCAAGGGAAGCCCTAGGGAGAACTTTCATCGCTATTGTTAAAAAAAAAGCAGTGTTGCTAGGCTTTTATTTGATTAATTGATTTGATTGCACTTTTTGAGACCAGATATAAAATATATAGATGGCCGTTTTGTTTATTATTAGGGATTTATTAAAATTGGGAGCTCTATTTGCTGCTGAATGTGTAATTTGCATGAAGAAATTCATTTCTGAATTATTTCTAGAATATGAAATTTGCTCTTTTACCTGAAATATTTCTACTGTGAGAGATAATGCCGAGGCATTGAATGTCTGTACTTGAGCATAAAAACTCTATTTTTTAACGTCAAGGCGTTGCTTTTATAGTGCTTGCCTGCTATCTCTGAACCCTGAAGCAGGAGGCACACTGTCACCTACATTCTCCAATGAGCTTATCTTCAGATTTAATTAGATTTAACTGACAAAATTGAGAATTGAGCCAACAATATTTTCTTTAGTCGAATGGTTTGATGCAAATCAGCTATTCCCTCATGAAATTCAAGGCAAACATACAGATTTCCCTCAATCTCTCTCCATATTATTTCAGATTTATATTTATAAACGATTTATTTTGATTTTTTTTTTATCTAAATTCATTTAGATTAAATAAACTCACTAGCTATTATGTAAAAATTTGAAAGATATTTGGGTCTTTGAATTAGTTTTCTTAGATATTTTTTAGTAGGGTTCCAAATGACCTGAGCATTTGACAAGTTACTCGTGACTCTGTTCAATTAGAGCTCTTTCATGATTGTTTGGTTAACTAATTGAACGAATTTGAATATTTTTTGTAAATAGTTGATTGTTAAATTAATAAACTTGAACATCTTGTCCTTCGATTCATTTATGTTTATAAACAATATTGTTTAGAGCTCCAGGACAAACTCATTAAGGAGCTCGATTACTGCTCGATTAAGACTTGTTTGGGAATAATATTGTTTAAATTTTTATTTTTTTAGTCTCAATAAACTTTAATCGATACAATTCATGTATATTTCTTGACAAGCTAAAAGCTTGATTAAAGCTCATTTATTTCATTAAATAAGTACATTAACAAGCTCGATAATCCAATTTGAACCAAGCTCGTAAACAAACTCGAATCGAGCTTGAGCTCGATAATGGTAAATAATCTTCAATGCAAATACGTATATACTCAACTCAGCTCAATTCATTTACAATCCTATTTTTGAGAGATGTGTCAACAGAAAACTTATTTATGAATTTATAAGATATTAAAAATCAATAATAATTTTGATCAAATATAAATTTGAAGCAACAAATCAAGATATCTTCGAAGTATCGAATTAGGGTTTGATTTTGCTTTGTTCAATTTGAGTAATGATTATATAATCTAGCATTGAATCATTTATTGCAACTTATTTTCTATATAATCTAGACAAAGGATACAAGACATTGCATTGTAAGATATATTGGGAGACAAATCCACAAATTCACCCTTTCTTTTCCTACAATTGTGTTTGTGTGCACTTACAGTCCATAAATTGACTATAGAGATGATTCACATAAACATAACTCACTTAAAGAGATCTAGCTTTAAAAATATCTCAAGTGCATATATCCATCCAACAAAGCTTTTTTTTTTTTTTTTTTTGAGGTTTTAAATTATTGGTTTTTAAAATATTTAAACTAACATAAACTCTTTGAGATATATTGATAGCTACAATAGTGGTAAGATTTCTTCATAATGTCTCATTTTGTAGAAATATTAAATAAAATAATAAGATTATATCAATATATTACAAAAATACTTTAAAAAAAATTTAAATAGTTTATTATTTTTGATATTTTATTGAAGTGTAATTGTGTTATTTCACAAGATAACAACATAGTCACACTCCAATGAATCATGAGAGCAAACTCGAGATATTAAAGATTAATTTATAAGACTCATAGTAGCTTTCTAAAAATGCAATGCTCAAATCTAAGTTTAAATTTTGTTAATTCTAACCTCTGCATTTTATTTGTTATTTCTTCATAGTGTTTAGGTACCGTGTGTAATATTGCCTCCTTATGATCTTTTTTTTTTTTTTTTGGACATTTTGAACCTATAATTTTTTTATTGGTGATCAAAGATAATGACAAATTAATCGAATATCAATAGTTGCTCTTCGTAATCACGAATGTCAAAGGTTAATGAGATGATGGATGACATTATAGATAGTGGAAGATTACAGACCAAAGGCGGCTAAGCTTGACTTGTTGCGAACGATGATGCAGGTCTGCCTTGGTAAATTGAGTGACTTGTACCGCACCACAGTACATACATAGGCACATCATTTCTTTCGATTCCCTATAAGATTCAGAACTTGCTAGCGAGGAAGGAAGCAGGCAAAGCAAGGTGCGACTGACAGGAGCATTTCTTTTTGTTTTGAGAAGGATCTCAGCTTATACACCACACCAGATACACTTATGTATCAGATTCTATCTCCTAAAAGAGTCAGAAGAAAGGAAGCAACTCAAGAAAAAGCTGGAATGTTGGTCAAACTCCATGATTGAATTGACTCAATGGTGGAACGAAAGCTGACACGGCTCCCCCTATGGGAATTCTCCCGTTTCCAAGGTCCATGTGAAGATATGCTTTTGAATGCCGTTTTGATCTAAACTCAAAGAGGGAGGAAGAAAGAAAACCAAGTCGCTTTCATGCTCAGTCGTACCAGCGGGCTTCGATCTGGATTTGGTCTTGTTCGATTTGAGCTTGTTCCATCTTTCTTTAGGACTGGACTATACCTCCTATGAAACTATCTCGGAGCTATACTCGTGCTATACTTGATCTGGCATTTGTGTATATGATATCTCAAATAGATAAATTGAATATAAAACTTCATAAACGATCTTACAAGTTCTATAAAGGTGACAAATCAAAGGCATAATGATTTGAAAAATGATTATAAACTATAATCATTAATTCAATATAGTAAAATCAAACCCTAATTCGATTCCTCAAAAACATCTTAATTTGTTGAATTTAATTTATATTTGACCAAAAAATAGAGATTAAATTTTAAGATCTCATAATTCATAGATTATTTTTTTTTTTCACGCATATCTCTATCTACAACAAATTTATCATAAGAAATATTAAAAAAAAGGATCCAAACTCATTACATTATCGATAATATATGTGATATTTTAAAAATAAATAAATTGAATATGGATTGCCATAGATGATCTTACAAGCACTCCAAAGGAGGCAAATCAAAAGCACAAAGAGTTGAAAAATGATTATGAATTTATGTAAACATTAATCGAATTTATTGAAGTAAAATCAAACCCTAATTCAATTCTTCAAACTCATTTTAATTTGTTGCATTAAATGTACATTTGACAAAAATAGATTTTTTTTTTCGTCACATATCTCTACCTACAACAAATTCATTACCAAAAAAAAAAAAAAAAAAAAATCTAAATATCTCTTAAATTTGTACATAATTAATATAAAAGGAAATATCAGGAATATCTTCCCTCAAAAGTCACCGATTTTAATCCATCACATTAAACTTACAGAATAATCTCGCCAATTAAAACTAACAGATATTTTAAGCATTAATAGGCATTCAAAATAAGCCTTCTCTCCTCTAAATATAGATCCGAAATCACAAGTGGAGCGCAAAGCACAGAGAAACAGAGAGGGGAATCCTTTCGTTTGTCCGGAATTTCATGAGGAAAAGTCTGGTTTGCAGTGGAGGACAATACTTAACCAACGGACCAAAAAACAACAACTAAATAAAAAAGGAGGCGCTGCTGCTATTTGGTCAATAGTCATCCTTGACACAAATCAGATCAAAGAAGTTTGTGACAAAGAGCAAATTCAATGTAATGGCTTCGACAATTACCATTCCTGGTTACATCCACATGTTCTACAAGAAATATTTTCAAACACCTGATGCTGGCGAGATCGCCTGGGAACCATATCTCATCTTCGGCTTCGTCTATTACATCAACGGGCAAATTGTAGAGGCAATTTTGGCCGAGTCCAGACATGGATTTGCCGAATGCGATAATTCGTCATCTCTTCGCGCCTTCATCCAGGAGAAGGAACCTCTTCCATTGGATACAATTGTGGATCCACAAAATGCCGAGATGATAAGGGAGACGATCACCGACAGAGTTCGTTCGCTGGTGCACGATTGTGATGGAGTTCAAGGATTGAACATGCTGCAAGTGTTTGTCGTGTTCGAGATCAATCAGGATGAGGAGGATCATATTTTGACGGGGTTCAGTGATACGGATTTCCTTCGCGAGAGGAGGATGAGTTTGCTGCAGAACAATGTTTGTGTATGCGTAACGATGGCGGAGTCGGAGAATGAAGCTTGTGCTATTTGTTTGGATGAGATGCGGACGGGGCAGGAGGTGGTTTGCACGCCCTGCGTTCACCGATTTCACCGTGCTTGCATTGCTACATGGTTTGAAACCACCGTCTTCTGCCCTTTATGTCGATTCAAGATCGAGCCGTTCTGATACGGATTACTTTCCTAATTTTGTGCAGTTTTCTGTTATCTTGTTCAAACTAATCAATCTAAGGAGATTAAGAATTAGACGTTGAAGGAAGATTGTTATAAATAAATAAAGAGATTTGTACAAATCAATCATCTATTTTATATATATTTATAATTTATTCACATTTTTTTTTTATTATTGTATTCAGACTCAATATATTTCTGTGCATTATGATCATATCATTGAGAATTTTTAAAAATTTAAAAATATGAATTAAACTTTTAATAAGAATTTCGAATGCCGCTTTTAAAAAAAATTAAGCTCAAGGAAAAAATATAAAAATCAGGTGATTATGTAAAAGCCCCATAAATAAATTCATTTCATTATTTCAATTTCTTTTATTTGACTGATTGATTTGATATTTTTTTTTAAAAAACACCTAACATCTCACCCATCTTGTGATAGGTGGGGATGTCATTTCTTTTCTTCGTTATGAGTTCCATTTGCTTTTGAATTTATGATTTACATAAGAAATTCACTTTTAAATTATTTCAAGGATATGCAATTTGTTGGCTTCTATTTGCATCTTCGCCCACCGGATCTCCTATTCGTTCAACTCTTCCCACCGTCTTTGCTCTCTTCAGGAGGCTTCACTTCCTTACATTTGCTGTTAGTGTTCTTAGGTCTTTATTGCAAGTTCTGTTTGCCAGTAATTCCTATGGTGGTTTTGGCACGACCATCTCGCCCTTACTTCCAAATGGCTCATGATTTTTATTTGTTATCTCGCTGATTTTTTCAGTTGTAAACCTCTGAAAGACACCGTTGGTGCTAGTGTCCTTGCTGGCTAGGGTTTCAGCCATGGTTTCCTCATTGGAGAAAGATTAGTAGAAAAGTTTTTTAGTGACATGCCAACATTGCTCCCGATCCATATTAAGTTAGGGTGCTTATTAATGAACACTGGTTAAGCTCTTTTTCCATTTCTTATTATAGAGTGGAAACCCCTAGATGTTCTGATCGCTAATCCCTTATATAATGCATAGGGGATCTCTCAGACTACCAAAAAGCAGGTTCTGATTCAAAAACTATTGGTTTTCTAAACTTGATTTCCATCTTATTATTCAACATGTTTGGGCATGCTATATTAATGGAGATCCTATTCACATATTCTACTCCAAGCTCAAAAAGTTTAAAAGCAAACTATTAAGCCAATCATGGGCCTCAGATCTAGTTCTGAAGAATCTCATTCAAGACATGGAAAGGCAACAAAGGGACATTTTCTCAAGCTGGAATCTGATCCATTAAATGAAGATCTT
This sequence comes from Cymbidium sinense, assembly GCA_021442155.1. Lineage (NCBI taxonomy): Eukaryota > Viridiplantae > Streptophyta > Magnoliopsida > Asparagales > Orchidaceae > Cymbidium > Cymbidium sinense. The sequence continues at coordinate 90,876,209 of CM038218.1, read as the reverse complement.
AACTCTTATGCCAACCAGGTCAAAGATAAATTGGCTAATTACTACTCTTCATGGGCTTCCTGGTTATCCCAAAGAACCAAAGCCACATGGCTTAGTAACAAGAAAGACAATCTTAAACTTTCATACAGTAAAATCAAGGGGTAAAGAGATTTCCTGCTGGTACCTTTTCAATTCATGACACCATTGCAGTTGCCATTGTTGATCATTTTAAAACTCTTTTAATTCTGGGAATGATAATTCTATGCATAACATGATACTTCCCGCTAGGTCTACTATTCCTATCAATTTAAAATCAAATCTTGTTGCTCCTATTTCCATTGAAGAAATTAAGCAGTAGCCTTCTCGGCCCCAAAACTCTTCTTCAGTATCGGATAGGTTTTCTTTTGAATTCTACTCCTCTACTTAGGAAATCACTGGGCCTTCTCTCTGTAAAGCCGTTCAACATTTTTCTCTACTTCTAAATTGCCTTAAATGGCTGAAGCCACGGGTATTGTATTAATCCCTAAAATCTCTCATACTAATGAACAAAACTGATTTCAGATCTATTTCTCTCGCAACACCTTTTACAAAATTATTGCTAAGCTTCTAGCCAACCATCTACAAGCTATGATACCTTATATCATCTGTGGTAATTGCTGGCTTTACTCAAAAAATAAATAAATAAATAAAATACTTTCTGATTATATTATCACTGTCAATGAACTTCATGAATTCTCAAGACCTAACTGTGACAATTTTTTATGCTAAACTTGACATAAAGAAGTCTTTCGATATGGGAGTAGAAGCTTCATTATCAAAATACTAATCCAAAAAGGCTTTCCCACTATGTTCCTTAAATAGATTAAGGCCTGCATTGAAGGCATCCATTTCACCCTTTTATTTAATGGCTCATTAGAAGGGTTTTTTTCTTCATCTAATGGTATCAGACAAAGTAGTCCCTTATCTCCATACTAGTTTTACATAGCTATGGATGCTTTTTCATATCTTCTAGAAGAAAAAATTGCTAAATCATTTTTTGATATTAGTTACAGAAGTGCTTTATATCCCATCTCTTATATGCAAATGATCTCGCATTATTTGGCAAAGCTAATCCTAGAAATATGAACAGTCTCAATAATATTCTTGATAATTTCTATCAAGTATCTAGGCTTAAAGTCAATTATAACAAAAGTATTCTCTATTTCTCCTATAATGTCCACAATTCATCGGAATTGATAGATATTGTTGGCATTTCTTTATCTGATTGTAAATTCAATACCTTGTGCAGTCAGTTTCTTATAAAAAATTGCAAGATTTGGATTTCCAAGCACTCTATCGTATGATTCTTAAGCTTCTTGAGGATGGAAAGCTAGAAATCTTTCTTTTGTTGGCAAACTCCAACTTATTAAAATCTCAGTGTGGAATCTTGTTGCATATTGGGCTTGTATGCTTTATCATTCCTAAAACTTATATAAAGATCATAAATAGATATTGCTGCAATTTTTTATTTCATAAAGATTATTCTCAACTCAAGCTCCATCCCATATCCTAGGTCAGAGCATGCAGGCCGAAAAAAAAGGGGGCTTGGTCTCCTTTTGAATGCCATTTCATTTGCTTTCAACTGTGCTCTGATTTGTAGGATCATTTCTTCTACTAGTGTCTGAGGAATTGGTGGCTGACCAAATACATTTCTTTTTGGAAAAATCCTTTGAAAAAATGCTTTGTTCTTTTGGAAAAAATAACAAAAGTGGCTTTCCTTTTAAAAACAAAAACCAATCTTTTAAAGATTGGGGTAGAAGCTAGTATAATGTCTTTTGGGATCCTGGGATGATATCTTTGGTGATGAAAGTTTTCATTTGCTTCAAAAAGACAAAAGAACTAAAGTATTTATCTTTATATCTAATGACTCCTGGGATATTGTCAAGATTATCAATGATGTTATACATTGTCTTATCTGTGGTATTGTAATTGATTTATTCTCTTCAGATGAGATTTCCTTTGTAGACAGTACCAAGGCGAGCTTCAAAAAAATTTCTTGTGATTTTCTATGTAGAGCATCCTACTATTAATTGGTATCCTTTAATTTGACATAAGCATTATGCCCTCAGGTATTCAGTATATGCTTTACTTTGCCTTTCTGATGGTTTAAAAACTGCAGATTCTTGCTGTTTGCAATATCATTACGTCCAAAGTGCAATTTTGTTTCTTTGAGCCTGAAACGAAGGACCATCTGTTCTTTAAATGCCCTGACACTTTCTATCTTTTAACTACTCTCCTGCTTAGAACTAACACCATCCAACATAAGCCCACCCTTCTTCAAGTTTATGATTTTCTGAAACATCTGCAACCTAGTTCTGATCATTCAAGGAGCTTATATTACTTATCTATTTGTGCATTGGTTTATTCTGTCTGGAGGGAAAGAAACAACAAAATCTTTGGAGCCTCTTTTGCCAGTTTTCTTCCTATTTCATATCAGCAAAGCTATTACTATAAAATGTTTTAGATGGAGAACGCTTTATCTTGATATGGAATGATATGGCATTATCTTCTTTTCACTCTCCTCTTTCGAGATTTATGATGCCTTCTTTTAAGACCTTTTCAAGCTTCGACATGAGAACTATGATAAGAATATCTGATTTTGGAACTAATGGTTCTCGAGCCTCTTTCATAATTGAAATGGCTTGGCTTCTCTACCACTAGTTGGTGCATTTCATTGATGTTTAATATTTCTGAGTCCGCTTAGCTTTTGTCTTTTAGTTTTCATCATTCAAGCCTTGTCTTTAATTTTCTTGCTTCAGGTTTTCTTTGGACTTCTTTTGGTCAAGTCTATTTTTTGCTCCATTGTAACTTTTGTGGGACTATTTTTTTTGAAAGGACCTAGTTTCTTTTTCTTTATAACCATATAATTATATCATTTTTGGGTAATGAAACTAAGCTAAGCCTTTATTTTTCCCAAAAAAAAGAAAAAATTTGTACTATTTTAGATTAGATGGGGGTGGAGAAGGAGGTGATTTGTAATCATTATGTGCATTGGTTTCATAATACTTGTCTTGGAAGGTGAATTTTCAAAAATAGGTTTATGTCTATTGTGTTGTTCAAGAGTGACCCCTTGTGAAAATAGATTGATTTAGGATTTTACTAAGTTTTTATTATCTTTTGTTCAAACTACGATGTAGAAAATTAAGATATGGATATTGAAAGAGGCATGCTATGAATAAATAAATTTGTTTCATTATTGTAGTGATTTCAACCTCCAGTGAAAGATAATATTATTTTTTTTGTAGGATTAATTAATTTGATGGCCTTTTTATGATTCAATTAAAAGATGTATCACCGTTTGATTTGGCTATTGCTGAGAATTTGTTACAGTTTTGAGTTATAATTGTTTGAGGGGCATAGATTAATCAGAAGAAAAGAAACAACCTACATATCTCCAAATAAGAGGATCAAACAAGTGTAATTCAACAAAATATGGAACCAAATTCCTAAAGAAAAGAAAAAAAAAGAAATATCAGGACAAGATACAAAGGATATGCCCCACTAAAGCAAAAATTAACCATAGTCAATTTTGCATTCAGATAGCCTGTTCTTATCCAAGAATCTAACTGAAGTTTTAATAAAATGAGGAGATTTCACGTATTGTTTCTTCTAGCTTCTGCCTCAACAAATCACAGAAAATTTCTTGAAAAAAATCAAATAATCCCATAGGGAATTCACCTTTCAATTTGATGTCCTTAGAGATGAGATTGTGAAATGGTTTGAGTATTTAGAAGATCAAGCACATGAAGATTATGTTCTTATTGTTGATCAATAATGGAAGACTTACAGTTGTTGAAGAGGTGGAGGTTGGAGAACAACTTCTAAAATGGAGTTATTAATAGGAGAACAATCATCTGCCACCATAACTAAATCAATCATAAAGCTCAACCATTATGTTCATTTCTTAATGTTGAGAACTTGTAGGGGACTGCAATGTCGTGTAAAATATTTGGCTTAACGTGGTCATTGAACTCTTCCTTTCTTAGATTGACTAAAAGATTATCAATCGAAGGAGATTAGGGTAAAGATGTGATATGTATTAATATCTAATTACAGAGAGGGTGATTAACTGTAATTAGCTTGATACTGAGCGTGAGTGATAAATTCCTTCCGAATTGAAGTCCGCTCATAATCGCTCCAAGGGTTCTCGGGTGTGAGTTGAGTCAAGAAAATGAGTTAAACCCTTTCCAATTGAGTTAACCCTACCGAGTAAAGTAAGGAATCGGGAGCTTCCCGATCCGCTTGGATCTAGCCTTTTCTCCGCTTGGATGGGCTCACTTGGATTGCGTTTTCTTTGACTCTTGGAAACCGTTGGATCTGTAATTGATCTCGCCTTGGATCTTTGTTTTGATCACGGTTTCCTTTCCTTCGAGGTGAGTGGAATACGATGTTGGCCTCGACGGTTTGATCTGCTTCGATTAAGGATCGTCGGATGGTTTGAGTGGAAAACATGTGTCAAGATCTATCCGACTGATCGGATTGAATCGAGTAAACCCTAATTCATTTGCTCTATTGCGCGTGCCAAGCTCGGTCTTAGGGTTCCCGAGGGAAGATGAGGGAGAAAGAGGAGATCCTTACCCATGGTCGATCCAAGGAAGATCCACCGTAGAAAGGTCCCGAGGATGCCTAACCAGGAGAGAATTTGGAGGAGATCCGGGATTTGGCCCTGTTGTTTTCCGGTTTCCACCGTGAGAATTGAGCTGCAGAGGGAGAGAAAGACCGGGAGAAAGAGGGAGAAGACTTGAGAAATTAGACAGAGGAGTTCTTGAGATAAATTCTTCAACCCTTTTTGATTTTTCTCCTCTCTATTTATAGTTTTCGCGCTGTCTCAGAACTAATTTCTTATTCTGTTGGATATTCTGTTGCCTCTGTCGTGTATTCTGTTGGAGATCTTGATCTCATGCTATTAGTCTTCTTGTTTTACTAGCTATTCTGGAAGTTATTTCGAGCATTTGTTCTTTGGCCGTTATTTCTGTGAGGAAGTTTTCTTTTAAAGTCGTTAAGTAGCTTGTTTTTAGTTCCAAAGACCGGCTTGAACCTCGCTGGTTGTAAATTCTTTAATCTTTACTGTAATTACCCTTGTTCTTTCAGATAATTACCTTAAAGGTCACGTATAAAGATGAATAGAGGTTGTAATGATTTGAGCTATTATCCTGTTGTATATTGTTCGGATTGTTATTTCCCCGCTCAACTTCAGAATGGATTATTGTAATGGTAATTCTTTTGTATGTTATAATTTGCACTTTAGAGGATATGGGATCATATCATTACTCCCTCCTCACCATGACCTTGTCCTCAAGGTCAAAATTGAACATTTGCTTTCTCTGCTCCTTCAATCTATTTCTCGCTTGTTGATACTTTCCTCCTTCGACTTAAAGTAGCAACTGATTACTATATCCGATTGCTATAATTTCTTTGTTCTACTTAATTGGATGGCTCTTCCATGATGTAAGAACCTATCCCTTGTTGTAGTATTGTTTCTCATGCTCATGATCATGTAGCTGGATTACCTCTGTATGCTAAACTGGACTCATCTATTAGATAGGGCTGTAATGTTGACTTTCTCGCTTGGGAATTTTTTGAGACTCTTTAATTGGTATTGAAAACTTGTTGTGCCTCAATCTTTGCTTCTAATTCTGGCATTTCTTCTTTGCACTGTTTGATGGCCTTAGAGAATTGGCTATCAATTATACTTCTAAGCTACTTCAATGGTCGAATTATTGCTTACTATGTATACTAATTTATAATTAGACACTTATATATCTTCCGTCTTAACGGATTAAAAGGTCGATATTTGAAGCTTGTTTCTAATGGATTTTCTTGTATCCAATCGAATTTCTGACTATAATGTCATAGTTGATATTCTTGTTCTTCATTGACATTCATGAATGCACATAAGTTGGCTAAGGGTTTGTTGCTATATTGATTGCCATTTGGTGGATTAGGCGGTTGGTGTTTGATGTATTTCTGTTTTATCACTGTATTTATTTGTCAGATCTCGATAGCCTATCCTCCATTAGCTTGGCCAATTGAAATGCTTGTTGTAATGAAGTAGGTTGTAGGCTCGATTTCTCTTCTAATCTCGGTTTAAGCCTGATTCAAAGTAACTTTGTAGCAATTCTGTGGGATATCTGACATTTGGTTAGCTAGGTCTTCAAACTCAAGATAAACCTTGTAATGTTGTTTGTCGTTGAAGCTATTTCTCTCCTTAAATTGGTAGGGAAGGGCCAAATCGATAACTTGTTCTTTAAATTCACCCATGAGTGTATGCTTATTAAGATGCATATATTGATACCTAAGTGCGTCCATCCATATAACCGAGGCAATTAAGAACTTTTGTTCTTCCGATAAATTGTGGTAAAGTACTGGTTCGCTTTGAAATGCCACCTTGGGTTGTCTCCATTAAATCTGGGCATATCTATTTTAATATGCATTGCCATGGGTGTGTGTGTATGTGGTCTGTTTGGAGAATAGGATTTATCAAGGGATGCCTCACATACCTGGTTTTGAGGTTGTTTTTCTATTCTGTTTTCTATTGATGTCAATCTCTTTGCTATTTCATTCAATGCCATAGTGATTGAGGTCATTTGCTGTTCATTGTTGTTCAGCCTGGTAACACATGCTTCAAGTGTTTTGGCATTGTTTCTGGTTCCTTCTGCCATTTTTTGAGTGTTGCAGGTGGGAGTTGTGGGAATCAACGAGAGTGGGAAGTCAACAAGAGCACCAATGATATGTATTAATATCTGTAATTACAGCAGAGAGGGTGATTAACTTCTGTAATTAGCTTTGATACAGTGAGCGTGAGTGATAAATTCCTTCTGAATTGAAGTCCGCTCGCATCGCTCCAATTGCTTGGGTGTGAGTTGAGTCAAGAAAATGAGTTAAACCCTTTCCTTGAGTTAACCCTACCGAGTAAAGGAAGGAATCGGTCGAGCTCGATCCGCTGGATCTAGCCTTTTCTCTGCGTTGGATGGGCTCACTTGGATTGCTTCTTAGACTCTGGAAACCGTTGGATGGTAATTGATCCGCCTTGGATCTTTGTTTTGATCACGCTTTCCTTTCCTTCGAGGTGAGTGGAATACGATGTTGGCCTCGACGGTTTGATCTGTCTTCGATTAAGGATCGTGGATGGTTTGAGTGGATCCAAGGAAGATCCACCGCAGAAAGGTCCCGAGAACCACTTGAGAGAGAATTTGGAGGAGATCCGGATTTGGCCGTCTGTTTGGGGTTTTCGGCGGTTTCCACGTGAGAATTTGAGCTGGAGGAGAGAAAGACCGGAGAAAGAGGGAAGACTTGAGATTAGACAGAGAGGAGTTCTTGAGATAAATTCTTCAACCCTTTTTTGATTTTTCTCCTCTATTTATAGTTTTCGTTTCTCTGTCTCAGAACTAATTTACGTTATTACGTTGGATGTTTGCCTCTGTGTTATTGGAGATCTTGATCTCATGCTATTAGTCTTCTTGTTTTACTAGCTATTAAGTTATTTGAGCATTTGTTCTTTGGCCGTTATTTTGTGAGGAAGTTTTCTTTTGAAAGGCGTAAGTAGTCTGTTTGCTTTAGTTCCGGCTTGGCTTGAACTGTTGGTTGTATTGATTGTTAATCTTTCAGTACGTAATTACCCTTGTTCTTTCGTATAATTACCCACGAAGGCTGTATAAAGATGAATAGAGGTTCGTAATGATTTGAGATTATCATTGTATATTGTTCTGGATTGTTATTTCACATTACGAACCACTTTAATGGATTATTGTAATGGTAATTCTTTTGTATGTTATAATTTGCACTTTAGAGGATATGGGATCATATCATTACTCCCCTCCTCACCATGACCTTGTCCTCAAGGTCAAAATTACATTTGCTTTCTCTGTTCCTTCAATCTATTTCTCAGTCGTTGATACTTTCCTCCTTCGACTCTTAAAGTAGCAATCGATTACTATATCGATTGCTATAATTTCTTTGTTCTACTTAATTGGATGGCTCTTCTGATGTAGATGTAAGAACCTATCCCTTGTTGTAGTATTGTTTACGCCTCTGTGCTCATGATCATGTAGGATTACCTCTGTATGCTAAACCGACTCATCTATTAGATACGTAATGTTGACTTCCTTTTGGGAATTCTTTGAGACTCTTTAATTGGTATTGAAAACTTGTTGTGCCTCAATCTTTGCTTCTAATTGCATTTCTTCTTTTGCCGTTTGATGGCCTTAGAGAATTGGCTATCAATTATACTTCTAAGCTACTTCAATGGTCGATTATTGCTTACTATGTATACTAATTTATAATTAGACACTTATATATCTTACTGTCTTAACCGGATTAAAAGGCGATATTTGAAGCTTGTTTCTAATGGATTTTCTTGTATCCACTTGAATTTCGGTTGACTATAATGTTGTAGTTGATATTCTTGTTCTTCATTGACATTCATGAATGCACATAAGTTGGCTAAGAGTTTGTTTGTTGCTATATTGATTGCCATTTGGTGGATTAGGCGGTGTTGGTGTTTGATGTATTTCTTTGTTGCTTTTCTTCTTGTATTTCTTTGTATTCTTGTATCGATAGCCTATCCTCCATTAGCTTGGCCAATTGAAATGCTTGTTGTAATGAAGTAGGTTGTAGGGCTCGATTTCTCTTCTAATTTCGGTTTAAGCCACGATTCAAAGTAACTTTGTAGCAATTCACGTGGGATATCGACATTTGGTTAGCTAGGTCTTCAAACTCGGTATAAAAGCATTTACCTTGTTGTTTCTTTGTTGAAGCTTAGCTAGTTCTCCTCTTAAATCGTGTAGAGGGAAGGGCCAAATCTCGCATAACTTGTTCTTTAAATTCATCCATGAGTGTATTTGTTTTAAGATGCATATATTGATACCAGTAAGTGCGTCCATCCATATAAAGCGAGGCAATTAAGAACTTTTGTTCTTCGATAATTGTATTATGCTCGCTTTGACATCCTTTAGGGTTGTCTCCATTAAATCTGGGCATATCTATTTTAATATGCATTGCCTGTGTGTGTATGTGGTATGTTTGGAGAATAGGATTTATCAAGGGATGCACATACGGTTTTGAGGTTGTTTTTCTATTCTTTTCTATTGATGTCAATCTCTTTATTTCATTCAATGCCATAGTGATTGAGGTCATTTCTTATTCATTGTTGTTGACTGGTAACACATGCTTCAAGTGTTTTGGCATTGTTTACGGTTCCTTCGCCATTTTTTGAGTGTTGTAGGGTGGGAGTTGTGGGAATCAACGAGTGGGAAGTCAACAAGAGCACCAATGATATATTAATATCGAGATTACAGGGAGAGATTAACTGTAATTAGCTTTGAGATGAGCGTGAGTGATAAATTCCTTCAATTGAAGTGGCTCACTTCGTTCCAATTGGGTTCTGTGGGTGTGAGTTGAGTCAGGACAGTGAGTTAAACCCTTTCCAATTGAGTTAACCCGGCTGAGTAAAGGAAGGAATCGGTTCGGGAGCTTCCTGATCCGTTGGATCTAGCGCCTTTTTTCTCGGTTGGATGGGCTCACTTGGATTCTTCTTCTCTTGGAAAACCGTTGGATCGTGTAATTGATGGATCTTTGTTTTGATCACGGTTTCCTTTCCTTCGGTGAGTGGAATACGGTGTTGGCCTCGATCGGTTTGATCGTCTTTTATCAGGATCGTGGATGGTTTGAGTGGAAAAGCAGGTCTCGATGATTCGTTGGATTGAATCGAGTAAACCCTAATTCATTTGCTATTCTTTGGCGTTACGGTCTGCTAGGTTCACGAGGGAAGATCGGAGGGAGAAAGAGGAGATCCTTACCGTGATGGTCGATCCAAGGAAGATCCACCGTAGAAAGGTCCGAGGAACCAGACTTGAGAGAATTTGGAGGAGATCCGATTTGCTTTGGGGTTTCGGTTTCCACCGTGAGAATTGAGCTGAGAGGAGAAAGACCGGAGAAAGAGGGAGAAGACTTGAGAAATTAGACAGAGGAGTTCTTGAGATAAATTCTTCAACCCTTTTTGATTTTTCTCCTCTCTATTTATAGTTTTCGTTTGCTCTGTCTCTGTAACTAATTTCTGTTATTCTGTTGGATATTCTGTTGCCTCTGTCGTGTATTCTGTTGGAGATCTTGATCTCATGCTATTAGTCTTCTTGTTTTACTAGCTATTATGGAAGTTATTTGAGCATTTGTTCTTTGGCGTTACGTGAGGAAGTTTTCTTTTGAAAGTGTAAGTGTCATTTGCTTTAGTTCCAAACCGCTTGAACCTGTTGGTTATGCTTGATTGATTAATCTTTTACGTACTAATTACCACTTGTTCTTTATAATTACGAAAGGCTGCTGTATAAAGATGAATAGAGGTTACGTAATGATTTGAGCTATTATCATTTGTATATTGTTCACGGATTGTTATTTCTGGTACATTTACGAACTTAATGGATTATTGTAATGGTAATTCTTTTGTATGTTATAATTTGCACTTTAGAGGATATGGGATCATATCAAGATGCCTCAATGCTGAAATGAACTTAATGGATGACATCAAAATATAGTGAGGAAGAAATTTCAAGAATAATACCATTTAGTTGTTAATGCTGGAAACTCCCTCTGAAATTTTTTTTGCACGCTTGAATATCATGCCAAATCAAAAGAAAATTAAACTAGAAATTTGGCCTCATCTCAAAGACAACATTTTGTTAAAATCCTTTTTCCTAGGAACCTATCCAAATAATATAAGAAAAGGTTTAAGAGAGATAAATTTCCAAAAGAACTCTAGTGATCCAGGACCTTGATACGTGACCTTAAATGAGGGAACACAATACACAAACACAATGGATGATTCATTAGAGAACTCCTCATGTCTCCATTTTAATAATCTCATTAACGATCTTTAATCACAATTGATTTCTTAAGATAAAAAAAGTGTAGTTGTGAGAAAATTTTAGTTGCTTGTATTTAGAATTGAGTAAGGATATAGTAAAACTACAAATTTAAAAGCGTTAAATCAAGGATTAGTAAGATGAGCTTATCTTAATATGAGGCTGTTGCTTGAAATACAAAATAGTTGAAGGAGGATTCCATATGACCAAACCCACTGGATACTAAAAATGGCTACAAACGAAGTCAGTGAAGGAGCCACCAACAACAATTGGGATTATAGGATGCGGCAAAACCATTAGGCGGTTAAATGAGATAAGAGAGTAGTAAGTCCAAAGAGCCTCTTAGAGAAGACAACAACATTAATTGTTGAGAAAAGGATGGGTGTTGGCATTAAGAGGTGCCTTCAAGGATGAAAAATGCAGATGATTAGGAGGCCATCAATGATAAGGAGCTTGCAAGAGCCAACATAAGAGCTAGATCTCCCAAGTAGGAATGGTGAAAGCCAGAGTTCAATGATTGCAATGAAATCCTTTCTCCTCCATGATATCATCGTTCCTTTGATGAGGGGAAAGAAGCTCCAACAATATGATGAGGGGCATAGCATTTTCACTCTCAACTCACGTTTAGGCAAAATTTCAACCCTATCCTAATGAGATAAATTTAGTACACCATACATCCATAGATCTTTTTAAGTAATAGCAACATTTTGAATGCATTGACACTAACGGTTCTGCAAAATGGCACCATTTGAGCAGATTTTTATTGTAAATAACATATCTTGAACTAATCAAGCTACATCCATCATCTTCTGTTGTCGCCCAATTTGATCAAGTTGAATTATGAAATATGTAAGATAATCCGTAATAATCTATAATTTCTTAAGAGTTGATAAGATAAAAATAAAGATAAATAATTATATCTTAACAAAAAAATGATCTTATAAAATATCAAAATTTGTATTATAATAAAAGAAATATCAAGGGAAAGTGTGTACAAAAAAAAACATCATTTTCATCAAAGGTGTTTTACAAAAATTATATTGGCATCATAATTACATTATAACAAAATAAATCTAAAATCCACGCACTAAGCAAGTATATGGACAAGAAAATTATAACTATGATGCATCAAAATAACACATAAAATGAAAGAAACCCAACCAATCTCTAAGACGGTTTGAGAGTGCTCTTCGGCGCACTAATCCAATGGCTCCCGGCAATAGCGAATCTCCATGGTGCATTAACATGCTCAGGCAAAGCATAATCAATACCGACTCGGGGACCAACCAAAATATTCTCCGGTTCAGGCCCATTCAGTAGTTCCAAACCACCTAAAATAAACAACAAATTAAAATAAGCTTAGATATTTTGCGAAAGTTTTCATTAAGTTTTACACCAATAAAATATGAAATTGAGATTGCACCTGGGATATAAAGAGGGTGGTTAGACCAGGAAGCGGAGAGCCCCAGTGCCTGCCCAACCTTAACAAGAATGATACCAAAGGAGCCCATCAGCCTGGTAACTTCGCTCTCAAGTCAAGATAATGTAGTGGTTCATTGTAACCATCAAATACCAATAAGAGAGAGAGAGAGAGAGAGATTGATTGGATGCTCTCACAGAAGATGCAATATCGCAAATATCACAAACAACAACAACAACAACAACAACAACAAGCCTTTATCCCACTAAGTGATTCAAAAATTCTGAACTATTTTTTTCTTTTTGAAATATAGCCCATGGAAGTATTAGGCATCAGCAGGTAGTCAGAAGCAGCAGCAGCTGCTGCTTCTACCTGGTCCTAATTATAATTCGGGCATATATATATATATATATATATATATATATATATATATATATATATATATGCGCGTGCAGGAGACTGACTTGTTATATCACGTGTTCAAGAACAAGTATAATTTCATGTAAAGCATTCACCTTTCATGAGATTCATGATAAACTCCACAAATATACATATATTTGGCCGAACTACACAAAAGATTAAATAAGAAAAAATCACTCCCTCTAAAAGCATAACGCATAAAAAAAAGAGAAATGGAGAAAACTTGCCTTTCCTGGCCCGGTCAATAGGATAGGCTTATCAGTTTTCTGACCTCTGCGCTGCTTGATGGTCTCCAAGCCTGTCAGAACGGTGGTACTGATCAATTATGCATAATTAGCATGAATAATAGAGCATCGATCAATCATAACCAAATACAATTATAAAATACACTACGATATAATCCACTCGCTAATCAAGTTCGAAAATATCTGAGATTACTATATATATATATATATATATACGTGAGTAAAATCATTTTTCAAAACGACTTTAATTTTGCTTATTTGTCATGTATCATCCAAATATCCAAATGAGAAACCAATATTGTTCAAAACACAGGTAGTGTGATAAATTTTGTCTTGTCAAGGGAAAAGTAACGTAAAATGATAACATGACATTGAAAACGGCACAAAAAAAGATGGGAAAAAAAACGCGAATGTATAGGCTTGTGAATTCTAAGCAAATGACAGTCACAGCATGTCCATGTGAATTCTAGCAAACCATGAGGTTGCTCTGTGAAGCAGGACAACACTGAAAGAAAAAGACAATAAATAAAATAAAAAAGATAAAATATTATTAAACAAACAATAAAAACGAGCTTTACGTCAGTAAGAAATGGTATTTACTGGACTTTGTCAAGCAATACACTTGATTAGGGATCAAAATTTCAGAATAATACATAAGAATTTTATTAATGTCATCAACTATCATACATGACTCAAATTGAAGTCACACACACAAATAGATAGATAGAAAAATAGACATACAGATAGATACATTTATGAGAAATAATAAGCTTCTAACGAGCTACATAATAACCAACATATTGCTAACAAGCTAACAATCTGGTAACAAGTTCCGAATAAATTTAATGCCATTAACTAGAACAATGCTAATAAAATAGTGAAATCTAGATGACAATAATTTCAACATCCATAACCTAAAAAAAATCCATTTACAAAAAACTCTACTCTCCAAATAGAGACTGGAAGTAATAATACACCTGAAGGTCAGATAAGTTTAGCTAGTATATAATTTGAATAGACAAACATTTTTAAGGTTTGTTGACAGCTTATTAGAGAAAATTGAAAAAGAAATTTAAAAGATAAGAGAGAGATTAGTTAGGATTTTATATTGAAATTTGAATTTAAGTATTACTAAATATTTGGAGAATACAAAGATTTCATTGAAGATTATTGAAGGAGAGAGGTGAGGGCCAAATGAGGAAGTAAAACTTAGAATTGCTGTCCACAAAACAAATTCGCAACGGAATGGTAACTTTACTTTCCCAAAATAGCAAACTTTATTGTTCACGGAAAATTTTTACTAAGGAATAGCTAACATTGAATAACAATTTAACAAATTGTAAACTTGTAGAAACCTAAAATCAGGTGGGATCTTGACGGACAATGAAGGCTGCCGACTAGATGAAAAGAGGACTAAGAGAAATAATTGAAAAAAATATGAAGAAATCAATGAAAGTATTTACCACCTAAGTGAAACTTATTTCAAAGTAGCAATCTTCACACATTGAATGAACCAAAAACTTTGATTTGGATATCATTTTCATGCAGGGCGACCATTAAAATTTCATAAAAAGATAATCGAGAAAATTGAAAAGATTAAAAAATTGATAAAACTAATCAGATATGCAAATTTTATCCTTATCGGAAGAAATAACTTCTCTCGAAATTCTTCAAATCATACAGTTGATCAAGATTCAAAATCACAAAATAGATTATAAATAAAAGGCTCCACATTCACAATAAAAAATTTATTCATGCCATCAGCTATCTTACAAAACGTACAAAAATAACAACAAACCTTTATCCCACTAAGTGAGGTCGGCTACATGAATCATTCATCTCCATTGTGTCCTATTATGTGTCAAATTCTCATTTAATTCAAGTATACTAAGGTCATTTTTTATACATCTTATCTAAATCTTTTTAGGTTTACCTCTACTTTTCTTAATATAAGAAAAATCTAATACATCTACTCTCCTAATCGGGTCATCAGATGGCTAACGCTTTATGTGGCCAAGTCATCTAAAGCGACTCTCTCTAATCTTATCTGTCAGTGGAGCTATTCCAACTTTTATGTGGCCACTGGAGCTAGTTCTCATATTTCTAGACATCAAAAATAACTAAATGGTAACAAACAACTTATAACAAACTAAAAAATAGATAACAAATCATTAATAAATTTAATGACATTGACTAGAATACTCCTAAATTAGATTACTAGTGAAGTGAAAGGCAAAAACAATGCAATATATACAACATAAAATAACTCCAATACCAATGAAAACATACAATTTTATAATTTATCATTAAATGACTATTTCAAGAACGTTGAAGAATGTCTCGATGCGCATCAAAAATGGAGTCTTAAAGAAAGTTATAGTGAGTGTATAATTTTCTAGATTCAAGTAAATAACCATAATTTTGTTGAAGCTTCTAGAATCATCTAGATATTTCTTATAGTTGGTAGAAGAGCTTGTAAAAACCCCTCCCATTTGCAATCATCCACAACAATCTATAAAAGCAAATGCATTCAAGCTCAAGAATAAAGTTCTCAAGTTTCCTACTGTTGACCTCCATGCACACGTCATAAGTCAAGTTGAGCTCACAAAGTGAATTCGATGAGCTTCAACGTGAAAATCGGGGCTGAAGCGCACTCGATAGCATCGAAAATCAGTCGAAATGATCTCCGATGACGGACTCCATCATCGCGCTTTCCGTCGAAATGATAAGAATAGACATCTTGCGGCCGACCGATCAAGGAGGTGGTCTGGCCGACACGCATATCGGTGGAAGGCTGCGACGTTATCCAAACGATCTCCGTTCGTGATATTGATCGCTCCGTTAGCGTTGAAACATCAAAACCTATCAAATGAGACTATTCGCGCTCAATTCGGATGAATATGTGTAAATATCGAGCAATCGAATACAGCAACACGCAAATTAGAGCTAAAATACACTTTGCGACCTGCGATTAGAAGCGACCTCCGATCAGCCGAGCGGACTCCAGCGTCGCATTAGCAAAACCAAAATTACCAACCTACCGATGAAGAGGTGTTTTAAGATGTCGATGTAATTTTTCAAAAGGCGGTCATAAATAGAATAGATAAAATTTCGTCCTCATTTGGTGAGGATTTTAGATCTGGTTCTAAGTTTCCTATAAGCACAAACACCTATAATTAATTACCCCTCTCAATATTAAGAGAGAACTTTCGATTAAGACTCGTTGTTAGATCGCTTAATGCGTAGCGTATAATAGCAGTACGTAAAGTTTTAGAATTTAGATTTATGAAATTCGTTATATTTAACTTAAAGCGAATGGTTGGGGAGCGATGGCGCTGATCCCAGATCCCATGGTTCCGTCATCCGGTCGTGTGTCCTGTCTACTTAGTCAGGAGGTAATGGAATGACGAGAAAGATCCTATCGGTAACCAGGTTCGTCATCCAAGAAATTCTTGTAAATCTCGGGATGGTGTTTTCTCGAGAAGCCTTAAGTCTACCTTAAATAGCGGAGAACTTGCCGTCAAGTATCTCTATGGTTCATGACTCAAAGGCGATGGGGAGCATCTGATACCTGATCGTGCGTAATATAATGGTGTCATTTAGTGACAACTCATGGACTCGGTCAGAATCAAGATCATGTGTAGCAACCGGCTAAAACCACGTTTTATGACACTGCCACGCCCTTTCTTACATGAAATTATTCGAAAGAACATAATACAGATTGATTTGACTTTCGGCCCGCAAGCTAAAGCTTTAATTAATACCTTAACAAACTATCATGGAAATAATTTTTAACTTTAAGCTTTTGGGATTGAATTACGGATATTTATACAAAGTGATTTTAAATCCCGTGATTTAGATTTATATTCAATCTAAGTCAATTATAATCATAATTGATAAGTATCTCCTCCTTAAAAATTATCATTTAACACATCATCGTGTAAGTTTATCGCTTTATTATTTCAGATCTCATCTATTAATTTAATAATGAGATCGATTGTTTGTCATACGATGTAATTACTCGATGCTTTGTTAGATTGAAAATATTATAATAATAATATTTGATTTTTAGATTTTGTTAACCTGGACCCAATCCTAAGACCCAACCGTAAGAACTGACACATCCTCGACACTTGAATTGATTCAAGCAGTTTCACGCGTGTATTTGATTAAGCATTAATTTAAATCTAAGAAATTTATATAATATTGCTTGTTTTGACTGAATTTTATTACAAGTAAAATCTTTTTTTTTAGATAAAATTTTGACAACATTTCCGCTCCAAGCAGCCCACATAAGGGCTACAACGGCCGCCACTACGCCAAGAAAAGGCATGTATGGGTGGTGTAAACACCATGATCGAATGCGTCATCCCACTTTGTCAAGAAAGACATGTATAGATCTCTGAAGTACTTATATCAGACACATATTTCCCTGTCACGCTAAGAAAGACATGTACAAGTACTTATATATTTGCAATGTTAAGTTAAAATATTAATTTTAACTTAATTATTGAATTTTCATTAAGCAGTTTATTAATCATATCAGTGTAAAAATTTGTCAGCATTTCGGCAACATCCTGACGTCATCCCTGTAAAGAGGTTTACTTCGGGTATGTTGGGCCTGCCCACCACGCCAAAAAAGGCCTATATGGGTGGTATAAACCTTGGCCTGAATGCGTCTTCTCACCATACTAAGAAAGACATGTATAGGGGCTCTAAGATACCTACTGAAATAGATTTCCCCGCCACGCTAAAAGACGTGTACTATTAAGTTCTAAATACAAATCATATCATAACATACATTTTACTAAGTTATACACATCCCCCTATTGATGTGAAGTTTAGCAACATTTCGGCAACATCCCGACGTCGTCTCGTATAGAGGGCTACTTCGGGTATGCTGGGCCTGCCCACCACGCCAAAAAAGGCATGTATGAGTGGTATAAACCACGGCCTGAATGCGCATTCCCATTATGGCAAGAAACATATGTATAAGTCTCAAGATACGCAAAATGATTTCTCGACACGCCGAGGGCGCGTAATTTATACGCAAAAGCACATAATTACGCCAAGAAAGACATGACGGTACTTAAAGTCAAGAACAACACGGTTTCCGCCACGAAGGTATGCGGTCTTATCAAAACAGGCCGGGCGAGTGTGCACGGGCAAGGGAGCTCACTGCTGCGCGTGGTGCAGGCCCAGGGCTGCCAGTGCGACGTGAACAGTCGCATCTGCAAATGTTTTGTTAGTATTACAAGGCGGCCGCTTCACACGAAAACTGTCGCACAGAAGAGTTGAACGGGGAGGGGGGGGAGAGAGAGAGAGAGAGATAAAGAGGGAGAGGGAGAGGGAGAGAGAACAACCGTACGGGAGAGAGGGAGAGACCGTGAGGGTTGTCAGCTATGGGAGGAGGAGAATAGAAAAAATTAGGATTTGGGATTTTAGGAGGGTATTTATAGGATTTATTTTTTTATTATTTTATTTGTCATAATTTGGATTTTCGTGCCGACATCACCACATAGACAATATATATATCGATTTTACGTTACTCTGATATTCCGGATGCAACGACGCAGCTGCTGACGGAGCCGCTGTCGGTCAAATTCGGTCAATTTCGCTCAAATTTGTGTGTCGTTATTTCCGCCGATATTCGCAGATACTCCCTAATCGATAACAATCTCATTGAGGTGCTGACGTTCGACACTAACGAAGGAAGCGAAACTAAAATCGTTTGACAACGCCAGCCTTCCGACCTCGATATGCGTGTCGGCGACGTGGCCCTCTCTCGATAAGTCGACCGTCGAATTATGCAAGATGTCTGTTCTGATCAATTTCGACGTTCTGAACGCGATGGCGGAGCCCGTTCGTCGATCGAAGGTCATTTTGACTGATTTTCAGTGTCGTCGAGTGTATTTCAGCTCCGATTTACGTGTTGTTATATCTGATTGCTCGATATTCACGTATACTCGTCCAAATTGCGCGCGAACAGTCTCATTTGATAGTTTTTGACGTTTCGACACTAACGACACAATCAATTCCACAAACGGAGGTCGTTTGGGCATCATCGCGGCTTCCCGACCTCGATATGCATGTTAGCGCTTTGACGACCCCCCTTCTTGATCAGTCGGCCGTCGAATTATGTCAGATGCCTATTTTGAGCAATTTCGATATTCTAAATGCGATGCCGGAGTCGGTTCATCGATCGGAGATCATTTCGATTGATTTTTGACCTCGTCGAGTGCGTTTCAGCTCCGATTTGGTTGCTGAAGCTCGTCGAATTCACCTTGTGAGCTTGACTTGACTTATGACACGTGCATGGAGGTTAACAAGAACATCGAAATTGATCATAATAGGCATCTTGCATAATTCAACAGTCGACCGATCAAGGAGGGTCGTTGATGCGCTGACACGCATATCGAGGTCGGGAAGCCGTGACATTGCCCAAATGACGCCCGTTCGCGAAATTGATCGCTTCGTTAGCGTCGAAACGTCAAAACCGATAAAATGATACTGTTCGCACTCAATTTGGACAAGTATGCGTGAATATCGAGCGCAAATCGCGAAATTTGAACTTAACCGATTATTGACGCCGATTGAACTAAACGGCGATCGCAAAACGGACTGCGTCGTTGCATCCGGAACATCAGAGTAACCTAAAATCGGCATATATATTGTCTATGTGATGATGCCGACACGAAAATCAAGATTATGGCAAATAAAATAATAGAAAAATGCAAATCTTATAAATATCCCTCCTAAAATCCTAAACCCTAATTTTTTCTATTCATTTTCCCCTCCTCCCACAAATGGGTTCTTGCTTCTCTGAGGATAAGAATAAAATGCCGTAATCACGTCGGCATTGTATCATGGCATTATCGCGTTGCACCGCGGGCGAGCCATATCAGCCTTCGCCAAGGCCACTGCACTCATGGACGCTAGTGCCACTTCTACCATGCGTTCTCAAGACACCCATGCTCGGGCCTGTTTGACCAGATGCACTGCATATATATTTGTTGGCCGGGAAACTTGTGTTTGCTTATTGACTATAAGCCGTACACGCTTTCTTTCGCGATGGAAAATTTATACTTGCTTGTATAAGTATCAGACACACCTTCGGCATCGAAAATCTGTTTTAGCAGATACCCAGACCCATACATACCTTTCTTAGATAGGAAGACGAATCGGGATTTATACCACATATACGCCTTTCGTGGCGTTTCAAAGATACTCTAACCCCACGACGCCGGACGCCGCCAAAATGCCGCCAAACTTCAATGAGGACCTACGTAGCTTAATAAGAACTATGCTTATGATATAAAATTGTTATTTGAACTAACGTGGATAGTACCAGACACGCCTTTCTGCGGCGGAAAATCTATTTTATGCATCTTGCCATACATGTCTTTTCTGTGAAGACGATTCGTGGATTTATACCACCATACACGCCTTTCTTGGCATGGTGGGCGTGCCCAAAGATACTGAAATAGCCTATACGGACGACGGATGTCAAACGTCCAAACTTTACATCGACATGATAAATAAACTACTTAATGAAAATTAACAATAAAGTTAAAATTAATATTTTAACTTGACATAAATATATAACTACCCGACACGCCTTTCTTGGCGCGAAATACGCTCATACGCTGAGACTCATACATATCTTTCGACATAATGGATACGATTCTGGCGTTGTTTTACCCATACATGCCTTTTGGCATGGTAAAACCGTTGTATTTTATGGGGACGACGAGAGGTTGCCAAAATGTTGTCAAAATTCTATCTAAAAATTTATACTTGCAATGAAATTCAGTTAAAACAAATAATATTATACAAATACTTTAAGTTAAAATATGATTACAATGTCAAAACAAATTAACTTAGATTGAATATTAATCTAAATACAGAATTTAAAATATCGTTAAGCTATAGATGTCTAAATGAAATTCAATCTAAAAGCTTAAAGCAAATTCCATTCAATCCACCTTCTACAATAGTTTGTCGGAGGTGACAAATTAAGAAAACTCTAGCCCACAAAAAAGTCAAAGTCAAATTAAGTGTTCTACTATGTTCACTCTCAATCAATCTCACGCCGTAGCGACGTATGTCTGTCTCCGATGGCTGGCCAAGAGCTACATGACGCGATACTAGACTGACGCCATTGTCGCCAAATGACCAATTATATTACTTACCACGACAGATTGATGCTTCTTAATACTTCCTCGCCTCTTTAAGTTGTGAACCATAGTAGATACTTAATTGGGCAAAAAAGTCTCTGAGTTTTATCTCCTCGACAAATACCACCCAAGTCTACAAGGATTTCTTGACGACGTAACCATGTGTCGATAAGGATCCTTCGCTTAGTTGGTCGACTACCTCCTCTAGGCCAGGAATCGCGATAGCGATAAAACCATGGGATCTAGATCGCGGCCATCGCTCCTCAACCATCCGCTTTTAAGTTAAATATAATAAATTTCATAAATCTAAATTCCAAAACTCCACACGTCTACTATACGCTACGACTAAGCGATCTAACGACAAATTTTAATCGAAAGTTCTCTCAAAGATTGAGAGGTAATTAACTAGCTGAATATGAAATCTGGGACCAGATCTGAAGTCCTCACCAAATGAGGGCGAAATCTCTGAGTAGTGTCTTATCTACTATTCCATCTGCCTTCTGAAAATTTCATCGACATCTAATGAACTCTCTTCATCGAGAGGTCGGTGGCAAATTTTCAGAGCCCACACCTACCTCCTATAATCTTGTAAGAAAGTGTGTGAGAAAGCTAAGAAGGAATGCGCATTTCAGTTGAAATCAAAAAATCAAATCAAACCAAACTGACTCTCTTAATTCTATTTGATTTAACATGAAATTTTTTATTTGTAGATTTTAATTTAGTAATATTCGACTTTCAATTTTTGGTTCAATTTTGTATCTTATTAAACCAATTTAACCAAATAATCGAATACAATAAGATTTGGGTACCTATCTATTGATTTATTTAGATGTTAAATCTAACTTTTTGTTTTAAGTTTGTCATCTTTGAATCTTGAAAGGCCAAAAGAAGACATTTTAGACCTAGAGCTTTTTTAAGGCATTACTTATAGACCCATTGTTTAGACTTCAATTCAAGGATTTGCTACAGCAATTTACATCTTTAATTTTCAGTTATTTGGTAACTAAATCGAATAAATTGGATTGATTCGGTTTATTTTATACATTGAAGAATTTGATTTTTTGGATTTTGGATTTTGGATTCAAGACTGATCGGCTTAACAAAATCATAAATCAATCCATCGGAACCAACCAAATACACACCCCTAAAGCTAACTTATAAGTAGAATTCAAAGGTAGCATCAATCAAAGAGCACAAGGTTTGCAAGCTCTTGACAATTGGTATTAGAACAAAGCCGATCCACTACAAGATGTATGGTTAATCAAATTTGGAGCATATTCAAGATAATCACCAACAAGGAAATAAGGCATAAAAAACAAGTCAAACTCAAAGTATGTGTTGGCAGCATTGCAATTTCATATGGAAATGTTGGATGTAGTCCAGAGGGATGTTATAAACAAGTTTGTGAAGACTTCCATTTAGATGAAGATTGTAAATCTAAGCTAACAAAGCTCCAAAAAATAAGCAAATATTCTAAATATACAAGTTCAAGAGATCGCAAAGAATGACTACATCCTCAAACTCTTGTGGAGGGCATGAGTGAAGAGATGGAAGAGCCAAAGATAAAGCTCTTCATAATGATGGAAGCATGGAATGATCATTGTGTGGCCTAGTCCACGAATGTTTGTCCCAAAGCCAAACAAGTTCAAAAGCATAATCCCACCAGAGAGGTGGAGAATTTGTGGAGCATGGAATTATAATTAAGTGCAATAAGGGTCAAGGATATCATGGTAGGAGTAAACACTTCATCCATGTATCTCATGAATGTTGTCATGTTAACTTGAAAATATAGATGTGATGACAAAAGAGAAAAGGCAATCATTACATGCGAGGAGTTCAAAAGGAATTCTTATAAAAATTTTATCCCGAGTCCACAGAGGCTCAGGCTAAGCATTATCGCTAGGAGCATAAGAGTGGAGTCCATGAGTATGTGAAGTTCTTGTTAAACTTGTTGCTTCAGATTTCATTCATGAGCTGCAAGGAATTCTTCTAATTTATGGGTGACTTTAAACCACGAGCTATGCTCAAACTACAACGAAAGGGAATGCAAATTTTACTAAGATGCCTAATGATGGTGGAGGCCATGACCAAGCACAAGCTAAGAGGCAAGTCAAACTCCTAGCCTAAGGATAAGCCGTGCTCTAACTCAAATTTGAAGCAAGATAAGCTCAAATCATGAGCTCATTATTGAGCCAAGCTTGATTGGCACACACTACTAATCATGTGTAAGTTCAATATGCAATTATTTCAAATATGATACAAATGTAACCACTTAATTTTGAGAGAAATCATCTCTAGGAACTTACATGAGACCAATTTTTTTATTTTAATAAATTCTTTCCTTGATATAAATTTCTCCTATATATTTTGTTATTGGCATGTTAGTATTCATAATTATGCTCAAATTTTGCACAAATGGGAATTTAATTGCGATGATAAAACTACAACTGCTCATTGATTTTCCATAGTTCAAATTTCTCTATAATTTTTTCAAATTAATTCATTTATTACACTATCATTTGCGCTATAATTCTGGTAATCACTATCTTGCACTTAAGAAAACAAGTTTTTGGCAAATTTAGTAATGAAAATAAGTTGTTGGGATATTTGGTACTATGTAATGTATAACTTAAGCTCATTTACATGACTTACATCATGTCATTTTAATGGCATTAGAGAACCTCAATCCTAAAAAATCCAACAACAAATTGGCTATCTTCTTTTGTAAGAAATTCTTCTTTTTTCTACTATTTTTTTCTGGATTAATAAAATGAAATGCTTTTTTGTACGTCAACTTTTACAGTGCAGGTTTCATTGCACGAGAAATGACTAAGACAGGAAAGTGAGTTTAGGTAATCTGAGAAATAAAGTGCCGAGTCAGAACGGGATTAAAAAAATTAAATCTAATGCCATTATATGAGATGGGAGGCACAACCATATGCCTTAAAAATTAAAAAAAAAATGCTGTCACAATTATATACTCATTTACATTAGCCTGCTATTGAAAAATCAAATAGTGTGCTATCAAATCTTCTTGATCTTAAAAAGAATTGGAAAAAAATAATGTTCACATCTGAATAATAGCAATACCACTAACAGGAGCACAAGAGCGGATCAGCACTGCAGCACCAACTCCTTCCTCATCAGCCACAATGTTTAGCATCATATGGAGACCATAGCACAAATAAACATAGGCATGTCCTCCTGGGCCAAACTACAACCAAACCACCCATCAATTAATAAAGAACAAAGGTCATATTACCCTCAAATAGGGTACAAACTTATGAAAAAAGGTAAACTATTGAAATCTTACCAACGCTCAACTTATATTAAAAAAAAAATTCAACTTCCTAAAGGAATTAATTACCATAATTTATTACATGTGTAAAAAATAATGAGTACAACATGTATAGATTTTCATACTTGACATAATATCAAAATTAGATTTCAGTTATTAAGCAAAGCATAAAAATCTTCAAACACCCATAATGTAATTATGCACACAAAGCATGAGTGTAAAATGTTAGATTTACATTTAAATCAAATAATTTCCATTAATGTTAAATTGAACTTTAATGTTACATAAAAATATTTAATTTAAATGCAAACCTATTTCATCTCAGATATGGCATAAATGAAGTTTATATAGATTATTTTATAACCAAAAAGAATATCCAATTTCATACTAAAAATACAATTTTAATATTTAAAATGCATATGTTTTAGGGATAATTACATACATAGCACCCAAAACTCATGTATTTACTGAATTAATACCCATTTTATTTTTTTGAACAAATGATCCCATGTATTTACGCGTGCTATGATCAACCCATTTGGAATTTGATAAGAATGAAAAATATGGGTTGGGGTTTTAATATAAATTTCAATATTTGAGTGAGAATTTGAAAAAATAAAGAGAATGCTAGTTTTGTAAATATCTATGTTTTGAGTGCTATGTATGTAATTGCCCCTATGTTTTAATCATAAATATCAAACATATACAGTATATGTAAACAATGATTATGATTGTTATAATTAAATTAAAAATATCATATCAATTGTTTAAGTTTAAAATAGGTTTTAATATTAAATGTTTAATAAAGATAATTTTAAGTTAAATATAATAAACTCAAATTTCATTATGCCATACTAACTTAAGTTCTCTTATTTTAAATAAGCAAATATAGTTGAGACTCGTGCATGATTCATACTAGTGAGAAATTGACAAAAAATAAGCCCCGAAGTAACCAACGTTAAATGTTAACCCCAAGTAGGAGTATGTGCAAATGAGCATATAGATTTGTTGCTATGTGGTTCTAAGAAATAAGGCTTGTTATGATTACAAGAGTAAAGAAATTCGTTGGGGAGTAGGTGTTGCAGGAGTTATTTCTTAAAAAAATTATTCAAAGGAAATAGTGGTAGAGAATAAGGTATAGGAAGATGCTAGGCATGTGGAGGTCTTTGGCTTCTGAATTTTTTGTGTTGTAAACTGATGGTAAAGATTGGGTATCTCTCGTTGTGTACCAGCCACAAAAGGATTTAGGATATATGGCATGTAGAAGCAAGAAGTTGTAGTAGGTTCTGAGATAGGCTCAACTATTGTATGGATATTGGCTAGGAAGAATATAAGTTGCAACTGTTAGGAACCAAATGATTGAGTTGTCAGACTAGCTTTATGCGGTGAAAGCAACTCGAGATAAAGTAAAGGAGGTAGGTTTGTGGCTAGCACCCCATCTAGACACTATGAGGTGGGGAGATCCGAGAGCAAGAGAGGTTAGCTAAGGAATAGTTGAGTGATAGGCTTAATGATAGTAATTGGGTAAAGACTAATTCAAAATAAGAGAAATTCAAACTATTAATTTCATCCCCTTCCCTAATTTTTTAAAATTTGAAATGACCTTAACATGATGGAATTAATCTTTAGAATCTAACATATAATAATAAATACATATAAGCCAATTATTATCAAATCTAGAATTAAGTCTCAACCCAAATACATTTCAAATATCTTAACTTATAGAGACTCACAAAGTGAAAATCAAGTCAAACTTATCAAACTGAAACAAAACACAATCACAATATAATGCATGTGATTGAGCAAAGGTGACAATTGCGCAATAAAACATGCCAAATCAAACAAATATCGTATCGCACTAAACACAATTGAATAGAATTAAGATCTCAATGCAATGTACATGATCCAATAGAGATTACAATCACAATGAAACACGCACAATTAAACGTAGATTGCGATCATCATGAGATGCGAGCAATCAAGCGAGGATTATAATCATAGGAGACGTGTGTGATCGAATGAAGATCATGATCAAAATATACACACAATTGAATAGAAATGGCAAACCTGATGAATCAGGTATGATTGATTAGCAATCGTGATAACAGTGAACAATGTGCAATCAAATGAGTCATGTTCGCAGTGAGACACATAATTGACCAAAGATCGACCAATCCAATAGCTTTGTGCATAGGAAAGGTGAAGTCCTCATCGAAAGGTCCAAATTGAAATCACTGGGAGCATTCAGAACAATAGTATCATTGGAATGGATACACAACGGTACCACAACAATCGAACCAAAGAAACACAAAGCCAACCAAGATGTGTGTGCAAAGCTTGAGTGTGGCAAAAGTGAATAAACAAACAGACTCAAAATGTGTGATGCAGCAATAGAATATATTGTACACATTGGTATTGACCACACAAATGTAGATTAATAAGGTGTGAGATATGTCTAAGATTTATTATAATATAAGCTTAATAGTTGGGGGAGTGAGTCTAACTGTAATATAAATATAGCCAATCTTAAAATATGATACCAAGGAATAATGATATAAGATATTGGGATATAAGCTAAATGAAGTACTGGATCTACCTAAGATATAAGCCTAGACGGTGAAAGGATGTGAGGATGATCAAGATACAAGTTGAATCAACGTGAAAGATAAAATAAGGGTAAGACTAGCTAAGATCTAAACCAAAAGGAGCAAGAAACCTAAATTCACCTAAAGGATAGAAAAAGTGAGTGGGTAGGATAAAAGCCCGACCAACAAGTCCATGTTTCAATAGAATATAAGTCTAGCAAGATCAAGATATAAGCTTGGTAAATTCAAAAAATCTAGGTGCAGCTAAGATATAACCATAGCAAACTAACATGCAAAGTCCATCTAAGATATAAGCTTAGTCAACCATGAAACTTAGATCTGATTAAGATATTAGCCTAACATATCCAAAAGATCAAAGAGAATAACTAAGATACAAGCCCAACCAACACGTTTATGCCTAACGTAAATATAAGTCTAATAACACCAAAAAATCTAAATAGATCTAGGAGATTTGATCATAGCGAAGATATTAGCTTAGCACGCCCACAAAGAAAGTACAAATAATATATAAGCTAATCAAACAAGAAAGACCTAGATCCATTATGAAATAATCCTAACAAATCCAAAAATTTTAGTACAACTAGAATATAATTCTAGTACATTAGCAAATAAAGAATAACTAAGATTTAAGCCTAGCATACCAAAGGAATATAGAGTAGACTAAGGGTTTGTTTGATGCAGCTGCAGCAGTACAAAAACAAAGAGATAAAGCTGCTGTAGAAAAAGTTATTATTTAAAAAGCTATGGTAGATATTACAAATTTTTTTTAAAAGTTAAGCCACAAATTTTGACAGCCATCGTACTTTACCAGGTCAGGTTGAAAAACACAGCTTTTCCATCATAGATTCTTCAAAACACAATTAGAATACAGTTTCCCAAATGACAGTAATGGTTCAATTAAGACCACACTGCTACCATAGCCCTAAACGAGGCCTAAACCTAGTCCCCCAATAGAGCATGACATGGAAGTACCATTATACTATAAGCTTGATGGGATCAAAGATACAAATCTAACTAGGTCCAAAAAAATCCAAGAGATCATAGATATTAATTAGTAGGTTGCATATAACCAAAGCTGCTCAAGATCGAAGTATATGTGAAAAGCTGTTTGAAGAGGTTAGTTGCATAAAACTAAGCCAAACATAGATAAGAATGGCTTGGTTGCATATGGCCAAATCACAAAGATAGATGATGTAGAAGGACAACATGTCAAAAAACCAAAATAATAGGTATAGTTTAAAAATACACACACACAATTTGTACTCGTCTATTGAGAATAGATCATGGAATTTTGATAATTCATACCTAGAGGAATGAATAATTGAAGAGAATATTTATAAATTTTGAGTTTCCATGATCTGAACCCATTCGAATGACTGAATTGAGTAGCTTGAAATGATTTGAACATAGGCTTTTAAAATTCATAATATAGTTGTAAGATGTAACTCATGTTTTCAAGGTAATCAAATCACAATGTAGAGGTTAGATCGTCATATCCGTGGGTCACCGAGGATCCTATAAAAGTGATGTGAGTCATAAGGCCTATGAGATCTTATTGACTTTCGGTTTGAGAAATTGGGTCCCAACTAGGAAAAATCCATAAAACAAGAGTAGGCTTCTATACCATTTTGTCTTTACTAGTAAATGCTCAGTCATCAATCTTTTCTCCCTTCCCTATTGAAGATTGAGCTGGTTCAACCTCACCTTTTCTAGGAGGGACTCCAAATAAGCCAACCTTTCAAAACACGCCATAGAGATAGCATGAATTTCTTCATGAAATGAGCTCCAAGATTTTCTTTATGAATAGCTCGTGAGAGGTCAACCTCGCCATCAGTCTTTAATTTTGCCAACTCTTCCTCTACTTGAGAGATATAATCATTATCCAATATCAGCAAAGTGATAAGATCTCTTTTGAAAAGGTAAGAGTAACAATCCCTTTTATATGCCATACTTTTACTTCAAAAAGGGGCTTGGGCTTAGATGGAGTGCCATAAATAAGATATTGCTTAAAAAGCATGCTACTCATATTTTAACAATCAAGCTTTGAACTTATAAATTCACTTATTGATTTAATATGATTCCATGCTCTAACAAGTTATCTTCAGAAGAATGAGCAAATAATTTCATATAGATCAAAGACCTAGTGGCCATCTCATCTGCCTCAACAATCTACAAGAAACTTAAGTAATACTCCATATTTAAAGGAAATGACAGACTTAAGCAATGTGATTATAGATGTGTACCAACTAAACAAAGTAAAAAAGGGATATCCAAAAGAGATTGATCTTTTATTTCAATATTAATAAATACACAAATAAAAAGCAATCACTTCCTAAGATTTACAAGACATTCTTTCATAGCTCTACTTCTCTTGATTAGAACTTAAAGATGCATACCAACTAGATAAAGTAAAAAGGGATATACAAAATAGATTGATCTTTTATTTCAATAGTAATAAGAAATACACAAATAAAAAGCAATCAGTCCCTAAGATTTACAAGACATTCTTTCATTGCTCTACTTCTCCAGATTGGAACTTAAGACTCCAACAAATGCTTGAAAGCAATGCATTCTTCAATGATGTGTCCTAACATTCTTTGATACTAGTAATAATTTGCATCACTAATCTTGTCAGTTTCTCCTAGCTTCTTTGCCATAAAAGCTACATTCTTTACTTCATCAAATTTTTAAAATTTTTTCTAACACATTCCTTCTTGCAAGAGTAGATCTCATTTTTCCTTTCCTCTAGTATTATAGACTTTTGGGGTTGCCTTGCTTTAAGAGGCTTAACTTTAATCATAATCATTTTGGCTTTTTCACTCTTTGAATAAGCTACCTAACCCTCTTGTTTTTGGGCTAGCTATCACTGGAAGGCTCAACCTTTCTAAATCTATTGAAAAAACTTAAGGACCTATCTGCCTTGGGTCACCAAAGATCTTGATGGAGAAGCTTCTCAAACATCTTGATGGAGAAGAACTCAAGAAGAAAGCTGCAAAGCCTTAATGTTCTTCAGGTTCTATTGCAAATTGCTCCTGAAGTTGAGGCTCACACAATAATCTTAGGTTGTACTACCTCAAGTTGTAATCAACTAGAGAATTAGAACTCTTTCTCCTAGCAATCACAAGATCACCCACTATCAATTTCTTATGGGAAACAATAAACCTTTTGATGAATAACTCATAGCTTAGAAAAGTTCAAAGGGAGTTGTTTGGCAACTCCACAAACCACTAAAAACTAAATGTTATCAGATTGTTCACAAATTAACTATGAACAAAAGCGTCACTATTTTTCACATTGCAACACATGCTTTGTAATAAGCTAAGCGTTATCTAGGGTGCTTGATTCAGACAGCTTTAATTGTGATATAAGGAATTAGCTCAGACTCTTAAGGATATGATTTGTTTCTCTAAACTGAAGTCTTATATATTGTGTTGTAAAGGCTACCCTAAAACTTTGGTCAAATAATATTAATAAATGAATTTCTAAAGTAAATATAACTGGATTTTCTTTTTAGACAAAGTAGAGTGTATAGAAGTAACAATCTTGTTAGGATGCACTTGAATGAACGGCTATGTCTATCTCTATAATGCATCAATCTACTAAGATATCAGAGACATACCCATCATGTTAGTGATATGCTACTCCTTCCAAGCTATGTGGCTATCCTTCTCATTGATCCTAGCTAGTACCTCAATATAAGGGACGTGTGGTTGCTTACCAAGGTAGCACACACGATATTAGAAAGCCCAATGACTGCTTCAATCTACCTATAGTGAGGCTTTATATTTTTGAAGAGGAGAATTTATATTTGTTTAAATTAAAATTTTATTAGAGTGTTATAACTTACATTCCAACAACACAAGATTGTAGAAACACCTAAGACGAGATGACTTATACTCATTGCAAAAGAAAAACAAACTGTCTCAGATCCTAAGTATAAAAATGATTTAGCACAAGCTAGAAGCATGACTTAAGTCTAATCGGGGAGAGTGGGACATAGTGATTCACCTCCACAAGAGAGAATAAACACATCCTGACACTTCTACACTTACAACGGCTTGAAATAGCTGCAAGCTAACACCTCCTGTATATAATGCACGTGATTGAGACTCACAAAGTAAAAGTCAAGTCTAACTTATCAAACTGAAACAAAATACAATCACAATATAATGCACGTGATTGAGCAAAGGTCACAATTGCGCAATAAAACATGCCAGATCAAACAAATATCGTATCGCACTAGACGCAATTGAATTGAATTAAGATCTAAATACAATGTACATGATCCAATAAAGATTGCGATCACAATGAAACACGCACAATTAAATGCAGATTGCGATCATAATGAGATGTGCGCAATCAAGCGAGGATCATAATCTTAGGAGACGTGTGTGATCAAATGAAGATCATGATCGAAATGAGATACACACAATCGAATAGAAATGGCAAACCTGATGAATCAAGTACAATTGATTAGCAATCGTGATAACAGTGAATAGTGTGCAATCAAATGAGTCATGTTCGCAGTGAGACACATAATTGACCAAAGATCGACCAACCCAACAGCTTTGTGCATATGAAAGGTGAAGTCCTCATCGAGAGGTCCAAATTGGAATCACTGGGAGCATTCAGAACAATAGTGTCATTGGAGTAGATACACAACGATATCACAACAATCGAACCAGAGAAACACAAAGCCAACCAAGATGTGTATGCAAAGCTCGAGTGTGACAAAAGTGAATTAACAAACAGACTCTCAAAATGTGTGATGCAGCTATAAAATATATTGTACATATTGGTATTGACCACACAAATGTAGATAAATAAGGTGTGAGATATGTATAAGATTTATTATAATATAAGCTTAATAGTCGGGGGAGTGAGTCTAACTGTAATATAAATGTAGCCAATCTTAAAATATGATACCAAGGAATAATGATATAAGATATTGGGATATAAGCTAAATGAAGTACTGGATCTACCTAAGATATAAGCCTAGACGGTGAAAGGATGTGAGGATGATCAAGATACAAGTTGAATCAACGTGAAAGATAAAATAGGGGTAAGACTAGCTAAGATCTAAACCAAAGGAGCAAGAAACCTAAATTCACCTAAAGGATAGAAAAAGTGAGTGGGTAGGATAAAAGCCCGACCAACAAGTCCATGTTTCAATAGAATATAAGTCTAGCAAGATCAAGATATAAGCTTGGTAAATTCAAAAGATCTAGGTGTAGCTAAGATATAAGCATAACAAAGTAACATGCAAAGTCCATCTAAGATCTGCGCTTAGTCAACCAAGAAACTTAGATCTAACTAAGATATTAGCCTAACATATCCAAAAGATCAAAGAGAATAACTAAGATACAAGCCCAACCAACACGTTTATGCCTTAGTAAATATAAGTCTAATAACACCAAAAAATCTAAATAGATCAAGGAGATTTGATCGTAGCTAAGATATTAGCTTAGCACACCCACAAATAAAGTACAAATAATATATAAGCTAATCGAACAAGAAAGACCTAGATCCATTATGAAATAATCCTAACAAATCCAAAAATTTTAGTACAACTAGGATATAATTCTAGCACATTAGCAAATAAAGAATAACTAATATTTAAGCCTACCATACGAAAGGAATATAGAGTAGACTAAGGGTTTGTTTGATGCAGTTGCAGCAGTATAAAAACACAGAAGTAGAGCTACTGCAGAAAAAGTTATTGTTTAAAAAATTATGGTAGATATTACAAATTTTTTTTAAAAGTTAAGCTACAACATTTTGCCAGCCGCCGTACTTTACCAGGTCAGGTTGAAAAACACGGCTTTTCCACCATATATTCTTCAAAACGCAGTAAGAATACAATTTCCTAAACGACAGTAATTGTTCAATTAAGACCACACTACTACCATAGCCCCAAACAGGGCCTAAACCTAGTCCCCCAATAGAGCATGACATGGAAGTACCATTATACTATAAGCTTGATGGGATCAAAGATACAAATCTAACGAGGATATAATCCAAAAAAATCCAAGAGATCATAGATATTAATTAGTAGGTTGCATATAACCAAAGCTGCTCAAGATAGAAGTATAAGTGAAAAGCTATTTGAATAGGTTAGTTGCATAAAATTATAATCATTAGTAATACTATGTACAACATCTTTGTGTGTAGTCATTAGTAATACTATGTATAACAAGAGGAACTTTATGTCTAACTCTATCTTTGTCTCTATTAGTGTAACGAACCAATCTCACGGTGAACCTGCAAGCTTGATGCTCTGATCTCCCACCATAAGGGTGAGCTATATAATCAAGGAAAATTATTGAATTGTGCTAACAAAGAACCTCCTTTAAAGTTATAGCTATATGAACAATCAATTGTTGTCAACTAATTGGACCCTATCCACTAACCAACTGATCGACTAAAGAATACTACTAATCCTCTAGGAAAGGACATGCAATGTTAGAGGTGTGATCCTTAGCAGAGGACAATGACTACTAGGTTGTCTCATTGTTATCTGGCAATGGTCTCCTCATTATTATCACATGGAGCATCAGATCTATTATCTATAACCACTAATATATGTGTTGCTCTCTACTCCTATAATTATCAAAGTACTCTATTACATGTCCTTCTATCCCTCCTCCTTAACCATGCAATAATAAAGTACTCTGCCTCAATGGTACCATGGCAAAGATGGTGGGGGTATCATGAAGGTTAGTACTAAGCTTTTCAAGAGAGAACAACAAAATGAATACAGAAGGACAAAATATACTTTTATTACATAGAAAAACAAAATATATTTTTATTCTCAGTATCAGTGTTGGTGTAAGCCCTCTTCCTCTAGACTGAAAGATGCTCACTTACATAGCTAGAAATGACCTCATGATTAGAATGAGTTTTGGAACCCTTACGTTGAGGGCATATGGTGGCCTCATGAATGAAAATGAGATTATTGATAGTGGCCTGAGAACAATCATTCCCGAACTGTATAGAGGTCCCAACCTTAGACCAAATCAACAATGACAATAAGAACCTAACTATTACTCTTGAAGCAAGTTCAAAATTCACTTGAGTTTTTGAAATCTTTTGTGTTCACATAGATCCTCAAATCAATTTATTTGCGTCATTATCCTCAATGCAAATATTATTTTGAACTAAAATACATTTAAACACATAGGTATAACCAACAAATCTTAACAAACTTAATAGATGTGAATAGATCACTAAATGATTGAAAAGAATACATCAACATATGTGCATATCAATATCTGAAATATAAATAAAATAACATAATCACTACCTCCAAAAATGGAGAGAGAAACTTTCTCCAATAAAGTCACTAGAAATTTGTAAGCTTTGAAATATGGTTGTGACATTACAATAGAAGAACAACCATGGCTAATCTAGGTGGCATCAAAAGCTAGGCTTTTGATTTTCGAGGAAAGCTATTGGTTTGCAACTTTGGCTAGGTGAATGTACATGGAAATGAGTATGAGCGGCTTAAGAAAATGTGAATGGCCAAGATATGTAAGGAGACCGAGGTAGAGCCAATAAGTCTAGTTAGGTTGAGGCATAAGTTTGCATTAATGGGATGTGTTGACTACCCAGGATGGAGCAAATGGGTAAATGCGCAAAAGGCTATCAATTTTGCGCTATCCTCCTCCAAATTCAATCCGACTAAAGACAAAAACATATTGATGGAGGTGAAGACTAAAGTGCCATGCTAAAGATTCTTTAAAGATTGGTGATTAAATACCAGCAAAAGGAAGGATTCTTCTCACTGAGATTGCAACTCTAACCAATAGCATGCATCTCATTGCAATTGAAACTTCATTTGATGACACACTTCTCATTGTAATCATGGATGTATTATTGCAATCATGATCTATCTCCTTAATTCCCTCGATTTGGTTGATCAAGATTGGGTTGATTGAATTCAACTTGATATGGTTGATGTAATAATTATCTTAAAATTCTAACAAAAAACACATAATATAATAGATGATATTTTTATGAACTTATTATAATCACCTTAAGAGTTCCTTAAACTTTGAAATGAAGATAAACTATTCCACTAGACCCATTAAAAAATTTTTTGAGTTCGATCAAAATAGAATAACTACTTTTGGATTAATGGCCCAAAATCATATTACACATTAAGCTTTGTACCAACAAATCTTAACTAACTTAATAGATGTGAATAGATCACTAAATGATTGAAAAGAATACATCAACATATGTGCATATCAATATCTGAAATATAAATAAAATAACATAATCACTACCTCCAAAAATGGAGAGAGAAACTTTCTCCAATAAAGTCACTAGAAATTTGTAAGCTTTGAAATATGGTTGTGACATTACAATAGAAGAACAACCATGGCTAATCTAGGTGGCATCAAAAAGCTAGGCTTTTGATTTTCGAGGAAAGCTATTGGTTTGCAACTTTGGCTAGGTGAATGTACAGGGAAATGAGTATGAGCGGCTTAAGAAAATGTGAATGGCCAAGATATGTAAGGAGACTGAGGTAGAGTGCTGGCAATAAGTCTAGTTAGGTTGAGGCATGAGTTTGCATTAATGGGATGTGTTGACTACCCAGGATGGAGCAAATGGGTAAATGCGCAAAAGGCTATCGATTTTGGGCTATCCTCCTCCAAATTCAATCAGACTAAAGACAAAAACATATTGATGGAGGTGAAGACTAAAGTGCCATGCTAAAGATTCTTTAAAGATTGGTGATTAAATACCAGCAAAAGGAAGGATTCTTCTCACTGAGATTGCAACTCTAACCAATAGCATGCATCTCATTGCGATTGAAACTTCATTTGATGACACACTTCTCATTGTAATCATGGATGTATTATTGCAATCATGATCTATCTCCTTAATTCCCTCGATTTGGTTGATCAAGATTGGGTTGATTGAATTCAACTTGATATGGTTGATGTAATAATTATCTTAAAATTCTACGAACAAAACACATAATATAATAGATGGGCTGATATTTTTTATGAACTTATTATAATCACCTTAAGAGTTCCTTAAACTTTGAAATGAAGATAAACTATTCCACTAGACCCATTAAAAAAAAATTTGAATTCGATCAAAATAGAATAACTACTTTTGGATTAATGGCCCAAAATCATATTACACATTAAGCTTTGTACCCCCATCCCTAATGGTCAACGCTTCACATAGAAGAAAGTGCATGTCTTAATCCGCCTAGACTTCACAATAGCGCTCCACCTTAGCCACCTTGTAGTCCTTGGCATTGCAACCCATCCATCCAGATCTACCTAAGCTACTCACCCATGTTTTCCTATACGACCGCTTGGCCACAAATGCAAGCTTACATTTATACTCAGTCAATAGCCCAGCTCCTAGAGGCCACTTAGATTAACTCAGCATTGCAAGCATATTTTGAAGCTCACACCCACTAATAGAATTGAGGCCTGAAGTTCATGCTTTTCAATTGCTTTGCTTTTAAAAATTCAAATTACCATAATTTTGATATATATGTGCAAATTCTTCAAGGTTTTGCAGCAATGAAAGAGTTGCAAATATACTACTACAACAATTCCTATCACAAATTTTAGCATTAACCTTATTCTGTTGTAAACAAATGATGATTAAGTTGGCGTATATAATCAAAACATTACAAA
Source organism: Cymbidium sinense (assembly GCA_021442155.1). Lineage (NCBI taxonomy): Eukaryota > Viridiplantae > Streptophyta > Magnoliopsida > Asparagales > Orchidaceae > Cymbidium > Cymbidium sinense. Next base: position 90,839,504 of record CM038218.1, on the reverse strand, counting down.
AAAAACCTATTGCAATAAGAGTTTAGTGCATATTAATCTGTCAAATAACTATTACATGTATAAGATTTCATGATGCAACAATATAGAAAGAGTTGAAAAGATAAAACAAGCAATCAATAGAATAATGTGTAACTCTATGCAATGTCTGTTTCATTCTATATATAGTTATAATCATTTATGTAAGTTAAAGGAAGTTCATAAGTTGAATGAAGTACTTTCAATAACCCATTAGTAATGAAACTCAAGAGACAAAGAACAGACTCACTAATTAAAGAAAAAAAACTAAAAAAAAAAAAACAAACCATTGCTTTCAAGCTAAGAAGTTAAGTTAAGCAAAGTAAAATGGGGGCTAAATAACTCAAATGAATGGTTGTAGATTCATAGTTAGCTGGCTTTCATTTTCTCTCCATCTCTTTCACTGTGTTCCATTTGAACACCGCCTTAAAGTCGCCTTATGGCAATATAAAGCTATAAATATCGAATAGAAATAAACCAGATAGCACTTACCACTGGAGCAGTCCGTGCAGTAATCCCAAATCTACCATGACATGCGGAATCATTAGGCCGATAAGCCTCCACCTGCATCAGTAATTTCATACTTAAACCCCAATATCAAACTTCCGAAAAAACAAAAAACAATCAAGAACTAAACTGGAGAAAAAAATACCTTACTCTAGAAGGAAAGAAAATTTATGTTTCTAAACAAGAGAACAAGAGAAAATACCTCTGTGATCTGAAGCACAACTTCATCCCTCCGAAGGAGCTTACCAAGAAGGCGAGGAGCAAGGTCTAGGGCATCGATTTGAAAAAAAGCCCGTGGCAGAATCGAAGCCACCGCCAATGATTCAAGGGAAGCATTGGACCGTATAAGCAGGCCGGAGGCCGCCGGCAGCCTACCTCCATCGCCGTCGGAGACCGCCAGATGAGAGGCGGGACCCTTCTTGATCCTCCTTACCGTTCTCCTAGAATGAGGAGAAGACTTCGCAGCAGCTGTCCCACCAAAAACGGAGGAGGAACTTACCATGGTTACGCAAGCATTGTAATGTTTAGATGGATCGATCTGACTGATAAGATCTATTTTCTGAATTCGAGCTGAGACAGTGAGGATTGAGTCTATAATTCTGTTTTGTTTGAATTCTGGTTCTGTTGGAGTTTGTTTTCCCTGGTTTGGCTTTTGTTTAAGAAAGTGTTGACTTCAGAACCTGCCCTTTGAGCTAACACCGGATCTACGATCCTGATTTTGGATGACGTCTTTACTTCTGATCTAAGTCCTCAGATCATGTCTCTCTTTGCCTCAATCTTGAGCCGTCAGATTTTTTATTATTTGATTCTAACCTTGGATGTGTTTCTTGATCAGACGCTAGAGATGCTTTAAGGGAGTGAGTGGATTACAGCTGTCGTTCTGTGTGTATGATGAGGGAGCTGATGGACGTTGGCCGTCTGATCGTGATCAATCGCGATGAGGGATCCGATGCCGACCGTTTGATGAAGCTTGCGAGAGAAGCTAAGCTATTCGAATGGGAACGTCGTTTCTGAACCGACCGTCAGTCTTCATTCGAAAGTGAGACGCGGAGAGGGAGAGCTCTGGGAAAAGAGGCGATGCTGAGGGAGATTCCGGCACTTCTCTTTTCTGATGGAGGTTTCCGGCGACTTCCACCGTGGGAAATGCTCTCAAGAGGAAGGAGGAAGCTCGAGACAGAGGGAGAAGAAGAAGCTAGAAACAGAGGAGGAGTTCTTGAGATATTTTTTTCAACCCTTGTTTGATTTCCTCATCTCTATTTATGATTTTTGCTCTTCTATAATGTTCCTATGTCTCGGTAGCTAATTTCGTTATTTTCATATAGTCTTTTGTCGTATTCGGTTGGGCTTTATTTCATCGCCTCTCGTTTATGTCAGGCTTATTCGCATACTTCTTGATTTTAGTCTTTTGTAATCTCATGGGTTTCTTGTTATCTTTATCTGCTTTATTGGCTTGTGTAAAGCATGTAATCCGGAGATCCTCTGTGTAAAAGTCGATATATATATATATATATATATATATATATATATATATATATATATTTTTTTTTTTTTGTTATTTACTTATTTATTTATTCTCTGTTTATTGTAAATCTTCTTCTAGATATTTTATAATTGCTGGGAAATAAGTCTTTTAATGGCCTTCTTCTCTCCCTTGACTTCTAATATTTCTCCTGATATATTCATATCATTCCCTCCCCCCACCTTGACCTTGTCCTCAAATTCGAAAGGATTCTTGTAATTCTTTCTCTGTTATCCATGAGTTATCTGTAACAATCCTTCCCATTGTATTAGTAATTCTTTGATCTTGATCCCCTTTAGTATAGTCGTGGTCTAGAATTTTGATTGGTTTGATAAGCATTTGTCCTTCCCTGAATTGTGTTGATAATTGTGCCGGGTGTAGATTAGAATCGTGTTTGTATGGTTTTAATCGGAGATATGGAATACATTATGTATTCTGCCGATATAGGTAGTTCAATTTTATAGGCTACATTTTCTATTTTCTGTAGCACTTTAAAAGGCCCATAATATCTCCTTTGTAATTTGGTGTATTGATTTCCAGTCACTGAAATCTGTCTATAAGGTTGTATCTTGACCAATACCAAGTCATTGACTTGTAATTGAAGCTCTCTTCTATGTTTATCAGTCATTTGTTTCATTCTGTTTTGAGCTTGTTGTAGATTGGTTTTCAATTGTTGAAACATCTGGTCTCTCTGTTGTAACATGCTTTCCACTTCTGTGTTGGATGAAGGAATTTCATTGTGAGGTAGTACATTAGGGGGAAGTCTGCCATATATGATTTGAAAAGGGGTCATCTTTGTTGATGTGTTGATTGAAGTATTATATGAGAATTCTGCCCAAGGTAGGAATTGTAACCATACTTTAGGTTTTTCCAACACAAAACTTCTCAAGTATTGTTTTAGGATCCTGTTGGTTACCTCTGTTTGTCCATCTGTCTGGGGATGGTAAGCACTGCTGTGTTTTAAAGTAGTCCCACTTGATCTAAATAATTCTTGCCAAAAACTGCTCATGAACACTAGATCTCTGTCTAATATTATTCCTTGTGGAATACCATGGAGTTTAATAATGTCTGTGACAAAGATCTGAGCTATAAAAGAAAAATTATTAGAAATGAAAAATGAGCATATTTGGATAATCTATCCACCACTACTAGTATGGTTGTTTTATTATGAGATCTAGGTAAACCCATAATGAAGTCCATGGATACTTCTTCCCATATGGCTTGTGTTATGGCGGTAGTAATCCTGGCGGCCTTTGAGTATCATACTTGACTTGTGAGATAGGTTGATACAAAATATTTTATATCCTTTTCATCTGTTTCCAGTAGAATTGTTGGATAATTCTGTTCAAAGTCTTTTGGATGCCTCCATGCCCTCCCACTGGTGTAGAATGTAATTCTCGATAATAGTATTTTGATAGTCAATCTTTGGCTATAACTCGTTTTTGTAGATAAAGAATCCATTAGTAATTTTATGCTTGGAAAAATTCATTGGATTGTTTGCTATCTCTTGTCAGATTCTGGAGTTCCTTATTGCTTGTTTGTTTTAATTTGTTGAAGCAAATTTGTAAAGTGTTGAGTATAAGCATATAAGTGTACATCTGAAACTTCGGATTTGCATAGCATTGACTTACGTATTGGGCTCTTTTAGGGATAGGGCATCGTGACCTTGTTTGATGTCCCTGGTTTATACTCAATAGTATAATCGAATCCCAAGAGCTTAATTAGAAATCTTTCTTTGTTAGAGTTTGAATGGTTTGTTGCATTAATTCTGCTCTTTTGATCTGATTACGATTGTAAACTTGTTTCCCAATAAGTATTGTCTCCATTTGCCACTTGATAGCATAAAGTTCTCGGCATATGTTGATGTTTTTTACGCATTGTGGGAGATAACTTTTCTTTGAAATAAAGAGGGTGATTGTTTTGAGCTAATCTGACTCTATTATTGTCCACGAGGCATCTGTTTCTAAAATGAAGGGTATAGTAAAATTTGGAAGGCTATTGTGATGAGATCATTTTTTCTTTCAGTTGTTTGAATGCTGCTATGGATTCTTCATTAAATTGTTGTTTAGCAAGCATTGATGTTAAGGAGATGTCATTCTTTGCATAATTTTTACAAACTTTCTATAGTATCTATTAAGCCCAAGAATCCTCTTAATTGTTTTCTTGTTTTGGCATAGGTCATGCTTATCTTGCTTGATTTTTGAGGGATCCACTTATCCCTTGTGCGGATAGTATATGACCCAAGTACTCTATTCTATCTTGGATGAAATAGCATTTGGAAGGTTTGACATATAGTGTATGTTGTTTGATTGTTCTAAAATAGCTTGTAAATGACCTTGGTGTAGTTCCAATGTTTGGCTGTATATGAGTATGTCATCAAAAAAACTAGGACAAACTTCCTTAAAATGGTTTAAGAATCTTGAATTCATTAGTGCTTGGAATGTTGAGGGAGTATTGGTTAATCCAAAAGGCATTGCTAAGAACTCATAGTGACCTTCATGAGTTAAAATTTTATAGATGGCTTCCTTTGCCATTATCGATTTGGTGATAACGGATCTTAAATCAATTTGGAAAATACAGTAGCCCCATGTAACTCATCCATCTCTTGAGTTGGAATGGGAAACTATCGTATAGTGACTTTGTTCAAAGCCCTATAATCCACACAAAATGCCAAGTGCCATCTTTTTCTTGATTAACAAAGCTGGAGATGAAAGCAGGCGTACTTTCTCTTATGATTCGATTCTAACATTTAATCGACTTTTCTATTTCTTACGAAAATGGGGATATCTATAATTTTTTACTTTGACAGGTTGAGCTCAGCTGTATTTTATGGTCTATCTTCCTGTTGGGAGGTAAACTTGTTGGGGTCTGAAATAATTCTTGGTATTGCATTAATACTTGTTGTATACCTTCAGGTAATTTGCTGAACTTCATTATGGTGTGTTCTGCTTCCTCAGGTATTTTTCTGATTTGTAAGTATGAAACTATTTCTTTTTTGTTTTGTAATTTAGTAAACTGGTGGAATGTAATGCTATCCACTTTGGAGGATGTATCTCCTTGTAGTTGCACTAACTTGTCATTGTGATAGAATTTCATGGTGAGCTTTTTATAGTTAGTTGTACACTCACCTAATTGTTCTAGCCACTGAATTCCTAACACTACATCTCCTTGCATAGGAAGAAGATAGCAAGTGAAAGTGTATCCTTGTATTTGTATAGGAATATTTGAGCATATTCACGAACACTTTAATGTTTCTCCATTTCTACCAACACTTTAAACACCGGGGAGTTCTTGTATGGTCATGAACTTGGCTAGTTTAGATTGGATAAAATTGTGGGTCGAGCCACTATCAATAAGTACTTGTACCTTTTTGTTGCTAATTACTCCTTGTAATCTTAATGTTCTAGGGTTAGGACACCGTAAATGCATTGAGGCGATTTGGAATTCTTCTTGTAGCTCTTGCAATTGAGTTGAGTCTTGGACATCGTTCTTGATCCTCATTGATCATCATTAGATTGAACAGTTTTGATTTGCAAATGTGTCCTCTGTGATACTTATCATCACAATTAAAGCATAACCCCTTTTTTCTTCTTTCATCTATTTGTGTTGGTGTCAGTTTCTGGATGGGGTTGTTTTTTGTCATTATGCATTCCATTGTTTTGATTGAATGCTTTGGAATTCCTGGAGGTGATGGCAGTAAAGGTGGTTGATAGTTTTGATTTTGTTTACTCTGTTGAGCTTGGTGTGTTCTGTAATTTCTTGGCATTGTTATATCTTCAGCTAGCCTATCCTCCATCAATTTAGCTAATTGGAAGGCTTGCTGTAGTGAGCTAGGCTGCAATGCTCTTACTTCTCTTTTTATATCTTGCCTTAAACTAGATTCAAAATAACTCTGTAAGAATTCAGGTGGAATACCTGATATCTGGTTTGTTAATTCCTCAAATTCGTTATAAAATTGCTGCACTGTAGATTTCTGTTGTAATTTTGCAAGTTCACCCCTTAAATCTCTATACAAGGAGGGGCCAAATCTCTGAATAACTTGCTCTTTAAATTGTATCCATGAGTGCAATTGGTGGTTAAGATGCATCCATTGGTACCAACTTAGTCTTTGGTCCATGTAAGCAGCTATTAAAATTTACGGTCTTCGATAGGCTATAATATTAGAAAAATTGGTCTGCTTTAAACAGCCAACCTCTAGGGTTCTCTCCATTGAATCTTGGCATATCAACTTTCACAGGCCTATTGTTGTGTTGAGTTTGTTGTCTAGGAAGAAAGGAAATTTCAAAGTGAGGATGGGTACATACCTGTGATTGTTGTTGTTCTTGCAGAGTACTTTCCAATTTTTCTTCAATTGCTGAGAGTCTTCTGGATACTTCATTTAGTATCATAGTAATGGATTGCATTTGCTCATCATTTTTGTTCAGCCTGTTTACACATTCATCAATAGTTTTTGCTGTGTGTCTTGTGACATCTACCATTGTTTGAGTTGTGGGAATCAACAAAGAGCAATGATAAGATCTATTTTCGAATTATGAAAGTGAGGATTGAGTATATAATTACATTACGTTTGAATTTTGGTTTTGGAGTGTGTTTTCCACGGTTTGGTCTACGCTTGGTTTAAGCTTAGTGCGATGAGTTGACTCGATTACGTGCTTGGAACCCGTCAGTTGAGTTGCTAACCGAATTCGATCGGATGAGATCACGGGCTGGATGGCGTCTTTTAACTACAGCCGTTGGATCTGAGTCCTCGGATCGTGTCTCTCTTTGCCTCAATCTTGAGCCGTCAGATTTTTTATTATTTGATTCTAACCTTGGATGTGTTTCTTGATCGGTAGATGCTTTAAGAGTGAGTGGATTACGTTATTGTCGCGTATGATGAGGAGGATGGGCGTTGGTCGATGCTGATCAATCGCGATGAGGGATCCGATGCCGACCGTTTGATGAAGCTTGCGAGAGAAGCTAAGCTATTCGAATGGGAACGTCGTTTCTGAACCGACCGTCAGTCTTCATTCGAAAGTGAGACGCGGAGAGGGAGAGCTCACGGGAAAAGAGAGAAGCGTCTTGAGGAGATTGACACTTCTCGATGGAGGTTTCCGGCGGCTTCCACCGTGGGAAATGCTCTGGAGAGGAAGGAGGAAGCTCGAGACAGAGGGAGAAGAAGAAGCTAGAAACAGAGGAGGAGTTCTTGAGATATTTTTTTCAACCCTTGTTTGATTTCCTCATCTCTATTTATAGTATTTGGTTTGCTCTTCTAGAATGTTCCTATGTCTCCTGGTAGCTAATTTACATTATTTTACTATAGTCTTGCCCTCATGTATTCAGTTGGGTTTCTTGATTTCCTGCTATCAGTCTTCTATTCTATATATGTCTTTGCTTATTCTGTTATACTGATTTTAGTCTATCTGTCATTTTGTTGGATTTCTTGTTATCTTTATCTGTTTATTGGCTTGTATTAATGTAATGTCGAGATCCTGTAAAAGGCGATGTCTTATATATATATATATATATATATTTTGTTATTTACTTATTTATTTATTCTCTGATTGTAAATCTTCTTAGATATTTGTTATAATTGCTTGGGAATGTTAGTGAAGTCTTTTAGCCAGTTTGACCTTCTTCTCTCCCTTGGACTTCTAATATTTCTCTGGATACTGATATTCATATCACTGATTGAGATATTCACATCACTTGTAGGCAAACCAAGCTTGGTGTAGCCCTTGCTCTGTCATTTTATTTGTAAAACTAGTTGACTTTTTTTATCTTAAACGTTTTGGATCCTTTTAGCTTTTTTTTCCTAATATATTTATTTAGTACAACGTTTATTTCATATTTTATTTTAAAAAGTCTATTTATTTAATTTATTTTTTTTTTACTTTTTTAGTATTTCAAAAAAATTAACACTGGTTTTGCTTGTTAGCAAATATAATTATGTCTTAAATTAAAGGTGTATTGGATAATTTTATTCTTTATTTAAGAAATGTTATTATTTATTTTATTTTTTACAATAAATTTATTTATTTTAAATAAAAATTAAAGATTTATTTATTTTGAATATTTTCAAAAATAAATATCACCATCTAAAATCATTATTTCAACCAACATCCAATGTAGATTATCATTGACATCATTTTGGAAATGAATGCTATCACTATTGCAGCACAATACTATATGAAAAATCTAAAGTGATCGCTAAAGTGATAACAACTTCGATTAAAAATGATATCCTGCAAAAGATATCTGCTTTAAAATGATAACTTGTCAAAGTGATATCTATAAGATAATATAATAGACACATTTTATTGTATATATATATATATAATGTAAAATAATATATTCTAAATCTAAAATCAATAAAACAAAACCTAAAAGTATCTGACCTTTATATTTCCTTTTAAGGAGTAAATGATAATGCAATCAAACTACCCAAGTTGGTGAGGTTGAAAAGTTGAAAACAAACAGGTCATTGTTCGCATGTCTCTACAATATATATATATATATATATATATATATATATATATATATATATATATATATATATATATATATATATATATATATATATATATTAATATTTGAACAAATTTAATCATAAATTTACACTCACAATGCATTAAAATCTTTTGATTGAAAGCTTAAATTCTCAACTATTAAATTAAGATGCCTTCCACATCTCCAAAAAATACTCCATTATGATTGAAACTTTAGAAGATGTATTTATTTATTTATTTATGAAATGTCAGACCATGTTAAAAATGACTAATTTTAATAGCAGATACAAGTTTATCAATTATAACAAAAAAAAATCAAATGATGAATATAAAACATTTATTTTATTTTCAAGACAATGACCCTAAAATAAGCTGAAATAATTTGTCACTAATTTAACCTGTAATCTTTAAAAACTTTAGTTTAGCATATCTTAATCAAATTTTAATCAGAAGAAAATCATTAAATCTATTTTTTTAAAAAATCTGGAATTAAAAGCTAAGGAATGCTTTTCCACCAGTTGAAAATTAAAGGCAAAATAAGGTCCATTTGAGATCATTTTTTTATTTTTATATTTTTAAAAATAAATCATTTCAAAAAATAGTCAAATAACTAATAGGTGTTTAAAGTATTTTTAAAAATAATTATCATAATCAAATATATTCTATTCTCAATCAAAATATAAATAAAATATAATAAAATAAAATAAAAATAAAAGTAAACCCAAATGTCCCACTTCTGCATTTTATATAGAAATTCTATTTTTTGTTTAGATTTTCTGAGTGGTATTTATTTGCTTCAACTTGAACTAAAATCATTTGTCTGTTTATATGAATACATATAATCCGAGCAATCCACACGCTATTACTAAGGTCAGGCATCAGCATATTTAGTAATATGTCTATGAATTTTTCAAGGAAAAAAAAATTCATTGCTATGCTTCATAGGATGTACAATAATGTCACTAGATCAGTAAATCGCTAGTTCCTATACAAAGTCAATAAAAAAAATGTAAAATACGCTACTAATTTAGCCATAACTTCTGGACAGCACAATCACCAGTTTGCAGTATATATTTCATGGCAATATTCCAGCATCTTGGCTCACATGGAACTGTCAAGCCCGAAAATAGTAAGTTATCAGTTATAACAATAACACATTCCCCCAACATTAAAAAGAGATTAGTGCAAAAGAGTGAGAGCAAATATGCAATTCATGAAGAAAACACATGCAAACATCCTTCAATGAACCATGGAAAGCTCTTGTATGGTTAATTTTAGTGAATTTCATATATTAAGAAAAACATCATGGCTGTACATGTACACACCAATCCTGAAATAATGGCACTATTGCTTACCTTAGCATTAGATGAATCAAAACTTCCATTAAAACACTGAAAACGAGAGATCTACAAAAGAGGGATGAATCTATCAAGTTACTATAGAAAATTTCTAAGGCAAAAGCATTGTGCAACCACAATAAGGCCACTTACCTTCCATCCAGTTGCATGAGGATGGCTGAAGTGACGAATTCAAAAGAAAGTCAGTAAACTCAACCCCTACTCATACAAAAAAATCACTGTTTTAATCAGTCGAGTATCCCTCGTGTCTCACATGTTAGAGGAAACTCGACTATAGTACTCGGTGAAGTCCAAACGAAACAACAGGAACTTCAAATCTATATGTTGCTGCATTGGAAGTTGAGAAATAAAAGCATCCAGTGCTGATGAGTACTCTTTCGCAACAGCGTCTAACTCTTCACTCATCTTGCCAAAAAACTCCCGAGCAAGCTGAATTAAAGCTTTTCTGCCTCCATCAATCCATGAGCCCACCTTCCCTAATTCACTCTTTGATTTTGACCTGGACTTGTTCCTCCTATATTAAAACAATAAAAATCTTATTTTTAACAATCCTACAAGTATAACTTCAAAAGGGTCTACTCAGAGAATCAAAGATTACCTAAGCTGCAACTCATATATACGTTCAAACCAACGGTCGGCTAGATTACGGAAGCGCAGTATGTGATCAAATAGCACAAAGAGAGTTCTAATTATGCCCTGAGATCTCTCTCCAAGAAGAGATTTTTCCACAATCGAATTGAGGTACTTGTCATGTGCGGCGAGAAGATCATCCAGATCTTTTGAAGAATCCATTCCTTCGGTGAAATGAACCCAGGATATCTCAAGAACCTCAAACATAATATAATACTGGAAATTTGTCACAAAATGGTTCATCTCGTTCCAGAGAACTTGGCATCTTCTTAGTACCGAAACAAACTGCAACTTAACCCCAAAACTTTCATCAGTAAAAATGCAAGAATTTATGTAATTAGGCTTCATAGTCTTCCACAAGCCAGTCAGTGCATGCTCAACACGCTTAAGCTTCCAAAGGAAGTTGAAGATCTTGAGATACCTCTTCATGTTTAATGCTGTGAACACAGTATCCAATGGCACCCTAGCATCATATTCCAAAGAGAAAACATCCCATCCTCTGTCCCCATCTCCATGATCCATCATCCTAACTTTGAGACGGTCAAGAATCTCACGATCATCATACTGAGCATTGGATGCACGGATTGCAGTCTCCAACAATCCTGCTAGCTGGAAGGAGCTGATTGCGTTTGCTGGCTCTGACAGTCCAGGACCTACGATATCCATCAAGTACTGCACAAAGTCTCCCTGCCCTAGTAGAAGATACCTCTTGATTGCGAGGCAATGATCCTTGAATCTATATCTTTTATGGATCACATCCATCAAATGCCGATCAATTCGCTTGGCTGCTTCAACCGCCAATGCCTCGAGGGCATCAGTCTCACCATAGCCAAGCCCACCCCTTCTGGTTGTAGCTCCAACATGGGCAGCAGCCTCAGCGGCAGCTTCAGCCCACCCACTGTCTTCACAGCAAACACGTAGAAAATTGATTGATTTTCCCGTCCTCAGAATCCTTTGAGCCAGCAATGGTGAGATAAAAGCAGGAAGCATAGATAATTGGATCTCATAGCCTTCTCTCCAAAGAGATTCAGCCTTAACAGGTTGACTCGATATGAAAAGCTCAGCAAACAGATCTTCCAACTCTCCCTCCAATACCCAAGTTCTCACCATTTCAAAAAGAGGAGAGCACACCCTCCTTAGCAACCGACCCATGAATTCCTGAACCAGAGGATCTCCATGCTGGGCAAGAACGTGAATAGCTCCAGCCATGGCTCCACCCCTTAGATTCTGGCAGCCATCCACCAGCACGGCCATTAGACGCATCCGCACCATTGGCTCCGCAAGCCAAACAGCAAGCCGCCGTAAAGAGAGGTAGTTCCCCGTGCCTCCACCAGAATCAGATCCAGCCGAGGGGATAGGATTGGCAGACTGCGCTTCCAGCACTGCGAGAAGCTTATAGTAATCCGAAATTTCGTCTTGAAGAGCAGAACAGAAGGCTTGCCCAACTGTACCAACCTCAAACTGCTGATCCATAATGCTCTCCGAAATGTACCCTCTTACCTTCCGGAAGAGCCATCCAAGTTCACAGAGTCGGCGGACGATAGATCTAGTAGGTCTTGGGATCTTCAGCGACTCTGGTAAATCATATCCATCCGATGACCTATCGAAGCGGACGTATCTGCCATCAATTCCTTGGCAAGCATAGAGGACATCTCTGACCAAAGCTGACTCGGTGACCTCGTTGTCTTCCATAACCAGATCCGCGTACTCACGAAGCGCGATCTCGCGGATGTTCTCTGGATCCTTGGTGACGAGAAGTACGCCACCGCTGACGGCACCACCTGCCATGGAGGCGGCTGCGGGACGGGCAGTATAAGAGGGCTGAAGAGGGAGGAAGGGAAGACCGACAGAGGGGGAAGATGGGGGCCGGCGGCGATCAAGAGAAAGGGAGTTGAGGAGATAGAGAAGGGCCCAACGATTGAGAAGAGGAGCGCAGGCGGAGAGCTTGGAGTGGAGGTCAGCGAAGGAAAGGGCAGCGGAAGAGCGTCCGGATACGGCTAGGCGTCGCTTAATGGACTCAACGAGCGAGAGCTCATCGGGTAGGACGGATGGGGACATGCGGCTTGAGAGGAGGCGAAGGGCGTAGCGTACTGCTGCGGCAGTGGTGGAGTCGCCCGCCGATGGAATGGAACGGCCACCGGAGGAAAGAAGACGGATAACAAGTTCTCTGACGAGGTCGACGGTGGCGGAGTCTTCCATGGCTGCCGGCGAGCAGAGCCCAAGTGGTTAGGGCTTACAGCAAAGCGGTTCTGGCCCGTTTCGGCCATCCAGGAAGAATTTTTATGGGTATTCTCTTCTCTCTTTTTTTTTCTTTTTTTTTCTTTTTTTTTTCTTTGAATCAAGGGAATATTTTTTTATTATTATTTATTTTTGCAGGCGCGAGGCGGAATCTGTTTGAAAAGGAGAAGGGACAGCCGGGGACAGTCCGCACTTGTCGTGGTGGATAATTTATCCTAATTAAAATTTAGTTAGATTAGCTCAAATATATTGAATTAATTTTAAATTAATTATTATTCTATGTTAAAAAATTAATTGTGATAGAATAAAATTTTATATTTTAAATTCGTTGAAAAATTTAGCACGTATGCAGATAATTGAAAAAAAAATAAAAAACTTCAAAATTTTTATGTAGAAAAATCCGAAGAAGAGAGGAAAAATCACACTTTAATAAAGAGATTTTATATATTTTCTGGTTTGAATCTTTGGATAATGAGATTACAGTTGTATATGAAATCGATAATGAGAATTTATAAACAAATTACAGCGGTATATGGTGGTAGTGACATGATTGTTGATGGCGGTGACGATAAGCGATCGATAAAAACGGTGAAGAGACTTAAACTTATAGTTCTCTCCCAGAACTTTCTCTCAAGTTCACCTCAGCTTTCCTTCACGATAAGAATGAAGTGCTTATTTATAAGATTCGAGAGGGCTTTTGGTCGTTAGCAAAATCTCAAATACTCTCCATCTGGTTTGTATCGATCAATTTGATCATAGATAATTTTTTGGTGATTTGACCATTCAATCGATCTTCGATTTGAGCGATCTTCGGTTCATTGAATTGATCGTCGGCCTTCGATTAGCATCAATTTGGAAGTCATTTGATCATCCAGTTAGTATTTTGAAGTTTTCATATGTAACTTTTGAGCTTTATTTGAACTCATTTGGGCTCGATTTAACCCGATTTTAGTGTTGTTGGATTTATCTCACTAAGTCGTTTAATTTGATTGTATTTATGCTTAATTTATAAATTTTAGAGAGATATATCATTTACCCCTATTTTTGAATGATAAAACTTATTTTATCCAAAAAAATATTTTTGTCAAAGTATGTCGTTAACATGTGTGGAAGAGGTTAAACATTTTGATTCTTCGAGATTATTTATCAGAGTATTACTAGATGACGTTAACTTGTGTGGAGTCCTTCCCTCTTTCATGACAAGAATGCGATCATATTTATAGGATTATGAGAGAAGTATTTTGGTTATAATATCCAAAATCTTAAAACACTCTATCGGACGATTTGTATCGATCCATTTGATCATAGATAGTTTTTTTGGTGATTTGGTCATTCAATCAATCCTCGATTTGAGCGATCTTAGGCTCGTTGGATTTGTCTCATCGAGTCGCTCGATTCGACTATAAGCACATCAAATTTAGAAGTAATTTAATCATTCAGTTAGTATTTTGAAGTTTCATATGTAATTTTTAAGCTTGATTTGAGCTCATTTGGACTCGATTTGATCCGATTTTAGTGTTGTTGGACTTATCTCACTAAGTCTTTTAATTTGATTGTATTAATACTTGATTTATAAATTTTAGATAAATATATCAACTATAATAATTGTTAACTAATTTAACTACTATTAAAATAATTTTAAAATATTTTTAAAGACTCTATTTTTATTTGTATTTGCATAAATACCCTATTTTGATTTGATCAAAATGTTTTCATGTATAATATGTATTTGATTCGGATTAATGTATGATCAATAACTTTAAAGTTTTTTTTTTTTTTTTTTTTGGAAGAGTTTGAGAGCCTTAGCTCAATATATTCCAAATGAAAAAGATAAATACAAGGTTACATTGAAAAAATAACAAACGATGCAAGAACATATAAGGAAAGACAGAACAGTCCCAGAAAAGGAAGAGCTTGTTACAACTCTTCCCAAAAATGGATTTAGCTATTAAGCTCTGAGATAATAAACACCCAAAAAAACAATAAGTGTTAAATTTTAACTCTTAACTCTGGACTCAGACTTTGATCAGAACCAAAAAAAGCTCCAACCCGAAAGCAAGCAAGGCAAGATAGCGGTTCCTTTCACAGCCCTCCAGTTTGTGAAGACAGAACTCCAACCAAGGTTTCTGTGATGTGCATCCAAGCTGTGCCAAACAACCAAATATCGATTGGTAAACATATGAGTCATCATCGTCCAGTTTCCGATATAGTCGGTTTCCGTCTGAAACACGAATATCAAACCAATCAAAACAACAAGAGGCATAGCAGGTACTAGTTAATCCTGTTCCTCCAACCCGAAATTATATGCAACACACTAGCAGGCCAAGAGTCCTTGACCTTCCATCTAGCAATTTTAAACGCAATTCGATCCTTGATTTGGTCAATTAAAGGCATGGGGTAGAAGCGAGTGAGTGATGATTCTTTTGTTCCTTTCTCTCCATATGTAGTAGACTAAAACAGCAATAGATAGATAATGAAGCCTTTTGATGATTTTGTGCACCTTAGGTTCCAAATTATTCAAAACTTGTTGTAGAGTAGATTGCAGTAAAAAAAATTGCCATTAGGAAGGATACTTCTTATCAGATGCATCGAGAAGGGACACTCAAAGAAGAGGTGAGAGTGAGATTTAGATTCTCTTAGACAAAAATAGCAAATAGTATGCATACCTAGCCCTCTTTTAACGAGCATATCAGATGTCTTTAACCCCCTAGATAAGCCATCCAATAATAGATAGAGTAATTCTACACATCCACGAACCAAATACCTTTAAACCAATTAACGAAGGCAAATTATCAACCTCCTCTTCCTTTCAGCGCACCGGCGATAAACATATCTCCTCGGGTCGGTAGAAATCACCTGATTTAGCGCTTGAATGCAAACCAGTTTAGTTTTATGATAGAAGGCATGATTCTCTATGTGCATTGAATCCCAAGCAATCCAATCCTCACCTCCTGCAATTGTAATTGATTCAATGGTAGCAAATAGCAGTGGATATTCTACAGCATGCAATGTAGGCATTCTCCAATGGTCCTCCGTAATAAAAGAACTAAGCTTAGCATCATTATAAAAAAAAGCGTAAGTTTGGTCATTAGACTCAATGATCCGACCATTGTTTTTTATCACACCAAGGATCATAGAGAGAAAATGTATTACCATTCCAATATGGTAGGATATTTTATCACGATAACGATTGCATATAGTTTCATTTCCTTCCAGGAAACTCTGAATGGAATTACTCCAAATAGATCCAGATTTACATTTTACACCAAATTACAAAAGAGAATCACACTTAGAGTCTTCCACATAGTTTTGATCTTACATAGTGAATTAAGGGAGAATGCAGAGAATTCCAATTCCCCCTTTTTCCTTGGGTCGGGAGGTTTTGTCCCAAGATATAGTAGTCAGTTTATTGGAATCCCCATTATGATAGAAGAAGCTTGAAGTGAGAGAGTATATGTGCTTTAAAACACCTTTAGGAATCATCATAGATCTAAACCAGTATGAAATCAAGTTATTAACCGAGGATCTAAGTAATTGCATCCTTCCTCCAAGAGACAAAAATTTATATTTCCAACCAGCAAGCCATCTTTGAAGTTTGTCAAATAAACTAGAGAAATTCATTAGTTTAGGAGATCCCAAAGTTAGGGGAAGGCCCAAATATTTGATTGGAAAAGTACTCTGAGTTATATTAAGGATGCTGCAAAGACTTTCCACATCCCTAGAGCCTTTAGAGAAACAAATGAGAGATTTATCAAGATTAACAACAAGTCCAGTGTATTTTTTTAAGCTCTCAAGACAAAATTTCAGAGAGCACGAGAATGGTACATGGCGGCATCAAGAAGATCATCTGCAAAAAGCAAATGAGAAATTTTGCATGTCCCGGCAGTAAGCGGTCTATACCTAAATAAATTGACCTCTCTATCAATCAAACAAGAGAAAGTGTCAATGGCTAAGGTGAAAAGAAAGGGGGATAAAGGGCATCCTTGTCTAAGTCCATGTTTTGAAGAAAAGTAACATTTTATTTCCCCATTTAGAGTAACTGAGAATGGGACATCTGTAATACATGCCTTCACCCAATTGATAAATCTAGGGGGAAACCAATTGATTGGAGCCTATATAGAAGAGCCTCTCGATTAATAGAATCAAATGCCTTCCTGAGATCAAGTTTAGCAAGAAAACTTCCTTGAGAATTGTTATGAAATAAATCATTACAAATTTCATGAGCCATAGTAATATTATCTGAAATATCCCTTCCTTTAATAAATGCAGATTGAGCTGAATTAATTAAATAAGGAAGGACCTTCTTAAGTCTAGAAGCAAGAACCTTGGCTATAACTTTATAAAAGGTGTTGCAAAGTGATATAGGTCTATAGTCAGATATTGAATTGGAGTGTTTAACTTTTGGAATTAAGGTAATCAGGAAATGTTTCAACCGATTCGGAATCTTCTGAGTTTTGAAAAAGTGGTGAGCTACGTTTAAAAAAGTTCTTCCAGTAACATCCCAAGAAGCAGAGAAAAATTTGGAATTAAAGCCATCAGGCTATGGGGCTTTATTCTCACTTATACTGTTTAAAGCTTCTTTAATTTCCTGATCACTAATATCAGCCTCCAAGCCCAGAATCAGTAGAGAGGATTCCCAATAGGGAAATCTATATGAAAAGAAGGAGTTGCTTTAAAGAGTCTTGAATAGTACACAGATTTCCTCGACAATAGAATCCGATCATTTAAGATTCCCTTATCGGTAAGGAACTCCCTAATGCTATTGGAGCTTCTCCTTTCTTTGATTGAAAAATAAAGAAACTTGATATCGTCGTCAGAGGAAGTTAGCCAATGAGCCTTAGCTCGTTGCTTAACCCAATCATTCTCCATTTATAACAGACTAAGGTAGTAGTCTTTAATTTCCTTGGCTTCAACTAGAAGATGGATATCATTTGGGTTCCCTTCTAACTTTTCAAGTATTTCCTTTTGATTCCTTTTAGCCTTGTCGATTTGGATTTGCAAGTGTGAGGAACTTCTCATAGATTCTTTAAGCACCCTTTTAACATTGGATAATTTATTAGCAAGAATAAAAACAGGATCCCCTGCAACATAACGCTTCCACGCAGCATTAGTGACCTCTAAGAAATCAGGTGAGAGGGTCCAATAATTCCTAAACATAAACTGGGTTACCCGAACAGTAATATGGTTTAAGAAGATAATGAGAGGGGAATGATCTGAAGAGAGAGGAGGAGGTTCTTTGTAAAAAGAAGTAGGGAATTTTTCCAACCAACCAGCATTACATAATACCCTATCTAATTTGGAGGAGATGGGGTTATTGACTTGCTGATTAGACCATGTGTAAAATAATCCTGTACTAGGAAGATCCAGTAATTCACAGTCTTGTACACAGGTAAAGAAAGAATGGGTGTTTGTAAGAGACATAGGATTACCTCCCGTCTTTTCCTTACATGAAAGACAGCAGTTGAAATCGCCCATCAGCAACCAGGGATCCGAAATACCAACAGCAAGTTCCCTAAGGGAATTTGAGAAAAGTTCGAGATTGAGCGTCATTGTCGGCGTATATACAGGTAAGAAAAAAGGATGGGTTGCCATTAGTAGAGACTGAACCATAGATAAACTGATTAGAAACTACCAGAGGCTTAAAGTCAATTCGCTCAGAACACCACTTAATCCAGATCGGCGCCAACCCATAACTTCAAAATTAGAGATTGAGGAAAACATCGAAAACTTACGCAAAAGAAAGGGGTTACGAGAAGATTCAGAGTTGATCTTAGTTTCCAGAAGGCAAAAAAGATCCAATCTGAATTCCTTAATGAGTCTCAAGCAATCAAGTTTACGGCCCTCAGCTGCAAGGCCTCTAACGTTCCAGATACCTAATTTTGGAAAGGTCATTGGGAGGAAGAGGAGGAGGGTTTTTTACCCTTTTTATGTTTACCTTTCTGATTGAAAAATGTCGCAGTAGAACTTACTTTCAAGTCTTCTCCTTCTTGGTGTGACTTACTAGGAGAATTAGGAATCTTTCCCTTATCCATGCCTGTTGATTGATCATTCTGCTTGGGAGAAGAGGTAGAAGATGGGTAATACACCACAGGAGGATCACCCGAAGAATAGGATTGGGCCTCCTCTAAATTTGTGTCCTGGAATATGGATTGATCTTCCACATGCTCAGGTATATCTTCTGGTAGGGGAGAAGGAGTGGGTGGTTGATTAAGGTCAGTGGATAGAACATTTTGTGGGATCACATCATCCTCAACTCCCAAGTGTATTTTCATCATCCATTATCTCACCTTTTCACCAAGGTGAAATTATTTGAGGTAGCACAATAGCAGATTGACGACTTCGGCTCCTTCCCCTATTTGGGATACGATTAGAATTTAGTTGTTGTGGTAAGACTTGACCCCGAGGACAGGTATTATCATTATGTGTAAATGTTTTGCACTTGGAACAAGATGGTTTCATCATACACTATTGGTGGTTAAACTTCTTCCCATTCATGTTAATTGGTATCGAGTCGGGTAGAGCCAGGGATGTAGTGATCACGCGTAGAGCGGCGAAGGTAATTCTTGCTTTGGAAGCCGTGGGTTGTCACTAGGGGACACCAATCACACTACCAATTTTCGAAAAACCTTTTTCGTTCCAACAACATAATGAAAAATTTGGTAACTTGATCCATAGAGGAATCTCGGTCACCTGATCCTTGGAAGGCCGAAAATCCCAAGTCCACTTTTGAAAGATGAATGGCCGGCCATTGAGGAAACAAGGCCCATCATTCCACACAGCATTATAATCTTTCATACAGGTAAACTTAAATAAGAAGAAGTCTCCTTTGAGAGAGAGCAATTCAAGTGTCCCTTTAAACCGCCATTTCTTTTTAACCGCAGCCAACAGAGAACCATAGTATGGGCGCTTACCTATGGCGTGACCAACTAGAGACAAATTCCACTCCTGCTGACCTTCCAACAGATCTTCCTCAAAAAATAATACTTCAGAAGTAGCCGGTGGAATGAAGGATACAGGGAAATCTCTACTTTTTTTCATTTTGGGCAAGCAACAACTCCTTTCAATTACATTGACCACGGGATCCCGCCAAGGAAGTGCCCGCAACCGAATTAGGAGGGGAGTTAGAAGAGAGTGGTGGAAAGGTATTGAGGGTACCATGAGGTGAGGAAAAGAGAACAAAGGAAAAATAAGAGTGCTTGACCCAGGCTAGGCCAGGAGGTCGAGAGGAAGGAGAGAGGTAGAAGCGAAGAGGATATTAAGGGAGGAGGAGGAGGAGGAGGGAGGCACCGGCAGGAAGCTCAAAATCGGGAGAAGTCCTAGCCACATGAACTTTTTTAGAATATTCTTTTAACTTTAAAGTTTTATGTATGACCCACCTTTAGATATTCTTTATTCGATGCATTAACAGATTTTTAGGCATCAATTAAGAATTAATTCTTATAAAAAAATGGTGTAGAATTTAATAACTGACTTAGATTTGTGCACTCCTATCAAAAAAATTATTAAAAAAATTGATTTTATATATCTTATAATAATGAAAATTGAAATAAAATATGATATTTTATTTTTTTAGGAAGATCTATTTGACAATTTATTTTGAAATAAAAAATGCCTAATATTTTTGTATTTTTGATATAAGAATAATAATGTCTTGTCATTTTCATTAATAGTTATTTAGGGTGTCGTGTGGTGCCACATCACAATAATTTTTGACAACTACATTTGGGCTGCATTTTAACTACATTTTAAGGAATATGTTATGAGAAAATTATAATTTTCAATTAGACCTAGCTACCTAATATGATCAGAAAGTAGTGATTTAACTTTGTAAAAAAAAAAAATTATATATCTGCCGCATCTTCTTCTAGAGTATCTCCACTGCTTTTTTATATAGCTGCAATTGCCCCAAACATATCCTAATATATTTGAATTAGGAGAAACCCATATTACAAGTTGATCAAGCATAGCTCGACCTTCTATTTTGAACATATAATTCAGTAATTAGCTTCAAAATTGAGGTTCACGACAAGGTTTAGATAAGATTTAAATCTCATCATAAGGGATTCAAACTTTGTTTCAGCCTTTTTTTTCCAACTTAGAGTTGATTAATAGTTTTAAAATAAAAGTTCAAAATTTTGTTCACATCAAGTTCAAAAATCATGTTTGAAACTTAGTCTAAACATCATTTTATAAAGTAAAGTTTGGATTATAGATTCAAAACAATATCTTAGAAGTTTGTTTGAATATTAACTCTAGAGTAAAGGTATAAAATTAGGGTTGAATGAGATTTGACACTAACGTTGAACCTTTTTTTTTGTTGAAATTGACTATTTGATTTACTATATATATATATATATAGTTGTCTAGACCAATTATCCTTGTGGAAATGCATTATATTGCCAAAGTCATATATAAACCCACCGCCCTTAGCTTAGTTGGTAAGGCGGCCTTAAGGTCCAGCGTTGATTCCCCGAGTGAGTGCACTACCGGGTGAAAAGAAAGCGGAGGCGCGTGGGCTAGGGGTTGCCGCTGGGATTAGTCTTACAGTCAGCCACATAATTGGGTGGGATTAGGTGACATCGTCAAAAAAAAAAAAGAGTCATATATAAAGCTTAAGTGATGGAGAAAGTAATCAAGTAGTTTGGGAAATATGACCTTCTTGATAAGAACAAATCAATCACTTTTCAAGCAGCTTTCAATGCTCTAATTTAGTATTTTTTGAGGCTTTAGCTCATCAGCTTCTCCAATCAAGAGAATGATTGCCACCTTATTGCTTTCAAAATTTTAGAGTTTATTCTAATCCCTGGTCTAAAATTTGACAAAATTCTCGGTGATGAGAAGTTTGAGGAATTAACTAATAATAAATAACATATGGGGAATTATTTTAATGGAAAAATAAATTTAAAAAATATAAATTCTAAAAATACCTTCATTGAGTGCACTTTTGAACAAGATGTCTAAAAATTAAGTTTTATGTAAAAATGAGTTTTGAGAATAACAATATATATATAAGCTGCATTAAGTGGAATGTTCGAAAGTTAAAAAAGTTTACTAAAAGAAAGAACTAATCTACTATATACTATTAATGGATTTGTTATATCAATACGTTGTTGAGCTGAGCATATAAATCTATTTGAAAGGTGAAGAAGATATGTGCTGAATTTTGTTAATAAAAAATTCCATAATGTTGGAAGGGCAATAAATTGTATAAAAGACCTACAAAATCTCATGGATAATATCTGTTGGAATCATCAATGTTTTATTATACTTATTAATAGATATACAATAAATATGATTTTCTTATTTCTATTCTGTCTCGTATGAAGGGATAAAATTGTTTAAAAAATCACTATAAAAATATGTAGATAAAAAGTGTGAACATGTAAACATGAATAACATTTGAACTTTAAACTATTTTGAATCAAATGTGATAACAAATAAATTATGTTTAAACAAAAATCTAAATAAAAATGTCAAATAATTTACATGAATTTTAAACCTCAACACCTCTTTCAATTGCAATAGCCCATGCTCTTATAAATATCTCCTTTTTTGAAGATTTTAGGGGACACAAACTCAAGCATACATGAAGGTTGTGTAAAATTGAAATTAAGAGTGAGAGAGATAAGCAGAACCTTATTATTAAGCAGCCTATGATCTCCATTTTTATTTATTTTTTTGAAAATTTTTTTTCTCCCTTTAGAATGGATGTAAGCCAATTGATCAAATCACTTAAAATGCATGTGTACTATCTCAATTTTGTCTGTTTATTAACACTTTTTTTTTCTTCTTTTTGTTACTTTAAATTCTCAATAAATAATTCACTCTTCTTAAAAGTTATTCTAACTTCAACACTTAACCTCTCTACTTAATTTTAACCTGAACATTATGCTCTTTTATCTTATGAACTTGTTGGACTCTAAGTCCTATCCATTGATCTGTTTATAAAAATTATTAGCATTTGTAGAAACAACAAGGATAATGTGTGGTGTTTATTTTTTGGGATCTGAGATTGTAGATCTTAGGAGATATTTATTGAAGTGATCGGGTACGATATTAAGGAATGATGCACTATCTCAAAAAAATAGAAATCATCACTCTATAATGGACCTAATCACCTAATAAGGACTCCTAAGGCATGATGGGTCTTCGAATATACCAGAAATCTTTCTCCAACTTTACATGAAAAAGTAAAGTAGGGTTTATAATAAGCCGTGTTCATTAAGTTCCCTATGGAGACAAGCCCTCATAGTTAATTAGATCCTAAGGAATGGGAATCTCATAGGAATACTCTCGATTAAAGTATAAATTAAAGTCTCCAAAGATTTCAAGGCTAGACTGTCAAAGGATTAGTTGTATTGAAAAATCAAGTGAGAAAACTCAAGGAGAAGACTTATTATCGAAACCGAAGGAAAGGAGTAGGGAATGTTCGTGATACTAGGAAACCTAGTGAGCATTCCAATCTATCATATAATTAGGCTTTACATATTTGAAGTTGAAGGGATTTATTTTATTTGGATTGAAATTTCATTAGATTACTAGGGCTTATAATCCACCAACACAATATCGTAGAAATGCCTACGATGTGAGGATTTATGCTAGTAGCCTAAAGGAAACAACAATCTTAGATCCTAGATCTAAGGAGCTTTGACATAAGCTAAAACATGACCTAAGTCTAAGCGAAGATGGGTATATGGTTTATCTCCATAAAAGAGGATAATACACCCGACTGTTGGGCTTATAATCGCCTGAAGTGGAAGCCAACTAACTCTTCCTACACTTTAAATACATGTAGTCTGATCATATGAATTGCAAGATAGCTAGTGTAGTTATTATTTAGAAAGAGGCTACAGTTCTTAAACCCACTCCCTAAGAGACTAGAGTATGAGTGGTATGAACAATGACTTAGCCTAATATAAAATAATTTTAAATTTTATTCAATTTTTGACACTTCATTTTGACAAAGGCTTTGAGATTTTTATATGTCTAAATGCATGATGAAAGTAAGTTGTTGGCTTAATCAGCGAGAAAGAGGTATTTTTCAAGACAGAGGAGGCCCTAAAGGTCAAGTCTTCTCCTATCGTGCAAGGATGAAAACTTCGCTCTTAGCAAGAGTGAAATAATATGATATGCATGTTGTTAGACATTCAACATTCAGCTAAGGAGTTGTTAAATCTTTAATTATTTTATTTATGTCCTAGGTTTTATGTGAGGTTATTAGTTATAGCATTTTTAATTACGAGTTGTAGTTGGGTAAAAAATTTTAATTTTCCCTAAGAGCCTAATTGCATCCAGACCATACATTCAAACATCAATCATAAAGAAACTATGAAAAATACATGCCATTTCTAATGCACAAGCTAAACATAACATCAAATATTTTATAGCTATCATAAAAGAATAAAGGCCAGTGCGGTCGGGTATCACCATACAACCCGAAAAGAAAAAATAGGTAGTCGAGCTCTACCCTTATATAACCCAGAATATGAAAAAATAATTACAATTTATAAATGAATAAGTGTTGTGAGGATCTTCATTCTTCATATCTTTATGTCTTT
Organism: Cymbidium sinense; assembly: GCA_021442155.1. Lineage (NCBI taxonomy): Eukaryota > Viridiplantae > Streptophyta > Magnoliopsida > Asparagales > Orchidaceae > Cymbidium > Cymbidium sinense. Next base: position 90,815,191 of record CM038218.1, on the reverse strand, counting down.
ATGTATCTTCCTCATTCTTTGATTTGGTTTGCTCCACTTCAAAGGCATCACATGGCCTCCTAGGACAAAGCCTTATAGCCAATGCTCATCTTTATCCCCCCATAACACTAATCCTAATTTCTAATATAAAATTACATTAAAAATAGAAAAAGTAAATTTGACTACACCTTCCAAACAGAGGTTAGTTAAATATACATATAATCCTAAGCAGTTATATTTATAATTTGGGCTTAGCACCCTGCATATGGGTAACCAAACCCACCTGTCCTAACGTGGATTATGCTTAGGGGCTTAAGCAACCTGCAAAGAGAGTATTCATATTTATTTTTAAGCAGCCTCTTAAGCATAATCCCCTATAGAAAATATGATTAGGTTAATATCTGCCTAACAACTAGTCTACGAGGAATACACCCTAACATCCAGTCTAAAATATTACATAACAAAATAAAACATACATCAAAATAAGAACCGCCCTAACATAAAGCTAGAAGTAGTGACTTAATTCTAATGTTTATATTAAGGCTTGTGTGGTATGTCTTGTTAAGCATTAGAGTTATGATTTTCTAAGTGTAGAAAGGATTCAATTTAATATAAAGGGTTGATTTCACTTTACGTTGTTTAGTTGATTTGAGGATTTTAATTTGTGTTTTATTTTATTTCATATAACTTATATTTAGCAACTAAGTGTTGTAAAGAGAAGAAAAGAGGTTGGCCTCTTTCATCCCTACCTTAAGCCACTTTCTAAAGCATGTTAATTTGATTTAGTTCTTTTTAGTGAATGGCTTATTACACATTTTAAATTAATCCTAAGTTTAGGTTCACTTTAAATGATTCTATTCATATGAAATGCATCTTAAGATTAACTTAACTTAACTACTATCATATGACATATATCAAGTTGTTCTTTTCCATCACATGTAGCATGCATATGACTTAATTCTAAGTATAACTATACATGCAACATATTTCTTTTAGCACACTTTAAATGAACGATGCATATGTGTATTTTATAGAAAAAGAGATTTTCATTCATTAGCTAAATACATATACAAGTGTATATAAGTTTTAAGTGGATACTTTGCATTGTTAAACCAGGAGAATGAGGTAAAGACCTCATTGGGGCTACTTAAAGCCTTGCATCCCAGAAATGTTCAAACTAAATATACCCACTATTCTTAAATACACATGAATGTACAAATGATTATAAAAATGAAAAATCATGCAAAAATTATATTTCTTCCAATTAAGAAGAGATTTTCATTCATTAGCTAAATGCACATACAAGTGTGTAAAAGTTTTAAGTGGATAATTTGTCATTGTAAACCAAGGGAATGAGGTAAAGACCTCCTTGGGGCTACTTAAAGCCTTGTGTCCCTGGAATGTCTAAACTAGATATACCCACTATTCTTAAATACACATGGATGTACAAATGACTATAAGAATGGAAAATCATGCAAATTTTATATTTGTATTCAATTGAAATATTTATGCATATGGATTAAAGTTCTATCTAAATTCTAATGTAGAGATACATGTAAATGAAATCAAATAAGTACGTGTTATTGTTAACCAGGAAAGTGAGGTAATCAAATAACCTTCTTAGGCCTAACTAAAGCCTCGTGTTCTGGAGATGTCTGGACTATATACTTATTAACATTCAAGTACATGTAAAACTACATATGAATTAAAGAAAAAAAGTTTCATTCCATATACTTAGGCTATAATCACATGCATCTCCTATGTATTCATAACTAACATTTATAACATCTATAATCATTTATTTATAAGATTTTGAAAAATATATTTAGATTTAATAGTGATAATAGCCACACATATATTTAAATTAAATCAACACATACAAGCTTGACATAAAGGAAAACTATTTTATTTAATTAATTTTGAAAAGATGAATGTATGATTTCAAATGACATACAACATTTAACATGATTGGAAAGGAATAAATAAACATAAATATGTGATTTCATTCTATTAAATTAATTCCCAAGGACAATCATATCAAATAAAATCATTTAAGATAAACCAAAGCTTCTTTAATGTCATTTTTAATCTCATGTTTTTATTTAATTTAAGGAATGAAGGGAAGTTTGCTGATCCTAACCCATTCCTATGTTTGTGAATTGATTTGGTTTAATAAATTGTGATTAAGTTGTAATATGCATTAAATTTATTAATTAACCCTTGCCTATGTTACTTTAAAGTAATTAATTAAATAATTATGAGCCAACATGATATGCATAGAAAATAACTTGCAATGATCCTAATAAATGAAATGGCCTAATGGAATTAGCTCATAATTAATAATTAATTAGGTTAAGAAACTTAATTAAGTACTTTTATGGTTTTCCCACACATGTGGGTTAACCATAGTTTTCTTAAATGTCTTTAGTTTATTTTGATGTGTTTTAGATTTTGAGTTTTAGATTTAATTAAAATCATTAATCACTTAATTAAATTTACACTTAATTGTCACATGGGTTAACTATCCTCCAAATGAAGTGGACTTAGGGAAAAGATTAGGAAAGAAGCCCCAATTTAATCCCTAAGTCTCCTCACTATTAAATAGTGACAAATGAGCCCAATTAACTAATTAATTTACTGCTCATGTGATTAATTAACCCTCAATCAAGTTAGGAGAATAATTAAGGCCTAATTAACTAATTATTTTAATTAATTAACTAATAAATCTCAAAAAAATTAGGGGGAGGTAGAGATCATCCCTCTAAGCAATCTCAAAAAATTTGGTTAATTAATTAATTAATTAAGGAGTAATTAAGATAATTAATTTTTTAATTATACCTTAATTAAGCTTTAATTACTTCTCAAAATCAATTAAGAATATTTTTAATAAATTTCTCTCTAAAATACCTTCAAAATATATATATATATATTTTTATGATTTTTCTATAATTTGTTATGATTTTTCAAAGTTTCAGCTGATTTAACTAATTTTTTATAAAGTATATTAATTTATTTTTATTAAAATAGACTATTTGAACTTCAGAAAGCACAGATGGTCCATTCCGCGTTGATCGGATCGGACGGTCCAAATCGATCCTCGTAATCTAACGGGCTGAAATGGACGGGTGTGTGCTGATCTAACGTGAAATCATAGATGTCCATCCCTTTTGAAGCGAGATCGGACGGTTGCTGTGTCGTCTTCTTCCCAGTGGGCAAAAGCGCTACGCAAAATAATAAAATCATGAGATTTTTCTCAAAAAACTAAACGGAATAGGGTCCATCGGGGCTCGATTTCATGATGTTTCAAGCCGAAAAACTTCCCGATTCGCATAGGGATGATGTAAAATGAAAAATGCAAGGGTTATCTAATAAATTTTCTTAGAATCAAGCACAAAATCATCACAAATAAAAGCTTCTAAGGCTCTATGATTTTTAAAATTTACCTTATCGTAGATGGTTTCTGGTGGTTGTGTTAATCCTAACACATTTCTAGATGCAGGAAGAAGCTTTGGGATGGACCTATGCTCTTGCTTCACTTTTGACTGATGTATCCACCAATGGCCATTGCTTCTTTGCTAAAATTCACTCGATTTTGGTGGCTTTTCAATCCAAATGAAGTGGGAATGAATGCTGGTTGTTTGGAGAGCTCTTGGAGAGTGAAATGGGAGCAGAATGAGTTTTTATTTTTCTTTCCTCACTTTGTGCTTAGTTTTGGCCGAAAATCACTTATAATTGTGATTTTTGGCCCCTAGTGGATGTCCTATGGCTTGGGGTGGTTAGGAATGGCAGGGAATAATCTTAGGTGGCTTCACTTGAGTGGAGAAAGGTGTGAGAATGCATCCAAGGGGAGTAGGAGTCCTTACTTGGAAAGTGTTCCAATTTGGCGTGGTGGGTGAGGTGAATTCACCTCCCCATGAGAAATGGTTGACCCAACCACCTCTTGGGTCAGGTTGGTCAATAGCTTTGGAGCCTATATGGATCAATGGATGAGTGCCAAGTGGCCATGGAAGAAAAATGACTATTTATATGAATATTTTGTCTTATGTGATACAGCCCAAGGGTAGAGTGATCATTTGGCATTGAATTTGATTTAGGTAGATTTAAAATGAGTCAAAAGTGAGTTGGACCAAATTTCATATCATTTAGAGTTCATTAGGTTCAATTTGACTCAATTTGACCCATTTAGGTCAAATTGGGTCAAATCAGATTAGGTTGACTAGTTGGTCAATTTGGGTCAAACTAAGGGTTGGGTCATGTTCATATGACCATTTGGAGTGTATTGATGTCTTTGGTTTGGATTTGATTTTGGCTCATTTGAGTTCATTTGAGTCAAATGGGTCAAGTTGACCAATTTGACCCAATTGACCAAATTGAATTGAGCCATGGCTCAGTTTCAGTTTGCTTAATCATTTAGAATATATTGTAGGCTTTGGTTGAGTTCAATTTATATTTGCTTAGATTTTATGTTGTAATTTGGTTAGTTTATGTTCATATGGATTTAAGGGTTGACTTGGTTAAAGGGCTAGGTTGACTTGGTTTGACCCAATTTATGATAATTGATCAATCGAGGATGATTAACAATCATGTCATGAAGTTTGGATTGGCTTAATTCACTTTGATTTGGATTGAATTAGATTTTGGTTCATGTAAGTCAAATTGGCCACTTTGGGTTAAGTGAGCCAATTGGGTTTAGTTGGCTTGATTTTGGGTTGAGTTTGATTTAGTTGAGTTTATATATGGATTTGGGATTGATACATAAATTCAATTGCAATTGGTTTGGATTCAAATGAGTTTTGGTTCATTTGAATATTTCAAGTCAAATGGGCTAAGTTGGGTTTGACTTGGGTTGATTTGAATGGCTTAATGATTGTAAGTTTCATTTATATTTGGAATGGTGATTGATAGAATGATTAATTTATGAGAAAATCAATTGAATTTAGCTTGATTCAGATGGGTTTTGGCTAAATTCAAGGAAATGGCTTAAAGGGTTTCAATTGGGTTTTGATTTGATTTTGGATTAGGTTTTGGCTATTTGAGTTTATATTTCATTTATATTTGTGAATATAAATGAAGATATAAATGACTTATGAGAAAATCACTTGAGTTTGAAGTGATTTGGAAGCAAATTTGACTATGCTCATGGAGGTAGGTCAAAAGGGCTAAGAAGGAGATTTGATTTAGTTTATTTAGTTTTGATTATTGACATGTGGGTTTCATTTATATTTGTGAATATAAATGAATAAATAATTGATTTATAAAGAAATTAATTGATTTTGGGTTGATTTAGATTTGGCTAAGGCTAAGTCCATAAGATAAATCATAGGGCTTAGGAAGGATTTTGATTTTGGATTCGATCACGGGCTTTAATCATTTGATTTGGATTTAAATTTAGATTTGAATTGAGTTTAAAAGGTGTACATGGATTAGATTTAGGTTATAGGGTATGTAGTTTTCTTAAGTCCCTAAAGAATGACCTAATCCTATGATTAACCCTTCTAAGTCTCTAGGTTTAGGTTAAGTGTTCACCTAATCACTAGAAGTATCTTATAACTAAGGAAACCTTAGTGTCTAGAAGGTTTCTAGGTCTAAGAAGAGGAGGTTGAGAACTCACTCCAAAGTGAGGTCAATAAAAAGACCCCCAATAGGTGTGGTGTAACTAACAAGGCACACCGCACATATTGACATTGGCCGAGATTATCAACAACGTCCAAAAGATTACAAGTACTAACGAAAATGATCTATACCTAAATCCAAAAGGTAGATAGAATCACGATCTTAGTGCAATGCATCTCTCTTTATGTCAAGGGCATAAGAGAGCCAGAAGGAATCCACTAGGGATTGAGTACCTGAACCTTCCACTAGGGAAGCAAGTTTAAGCTATCCGCTAGGGATATGGATTTGAGTTTGATTGTGAATATGAATTATGGGAAGGAGATCCAATGGGGATAAGAATCTATAATATACTGAGAATCAAGATTGAATTAATTTTAAATTATTTTATTTTAATTGATGGGGAGGCATATCCGTTAAGGATATGGGCTCGAATCCACTTGGGATTGGGTGTGTGAACCTTCCACTAGGGAAACATGCTTGGGCTATCCACTAGGGATAAGGATTTTATTTCAGATATGATATGTTTGGGGATGTATTCGTTGGAGAAAAAAAATTGATTTGATTTTATTTGATTTAAACTCCACAAGGGAGGCCAATTTAATTTGTTATGGCTCTACTAGGGAGAATGGTTCTGGATTAAGGGCATATCCACTAGAGATGTACACTTAGTTAGATTTGTCTGATTTAGATTTAGGCTCCACTAGGGAGGCTAATTTGATTTGCGCCTCGCTGGAGAGAAGTTTGGTTTACTTGATATATTTAATTTGACTCCACTGGGGAGTTGGTTTTGAATTTAATTTTATGGACCCTATCGGTGTGTGATGGACCACACTAAGAAGGAGCCATAGAGGCCGTGGCCTGTCTTAAATTTATAAGTCCAAAGGGGTAGTCCACCTGCCATAGGGTAGGGTTATCCAGCCTAATGGTTGCCTTTTGATGTGTAACGGCTGTGCTAGGGAGAGAGCATAACAGACTTATATCTTCCAAAGTAAGGAAAAGCTGCTGGAGTGATTTGTTGGATGCGCAACAAATCAAACTCAACTTAAAGCGATTATTAAGAGAGTGTCACTGGGGATCTTACCTCAACTCAAGAGCAGTCAAAATTAATTCCATTTTAATTTGATTTGATTTGATTTAGTTTGGTATGTAATGTTATGGACCATGTTGGCATGCGATGGACCCACTTAGAAGGGGCTATGTCGGCATTGCCTTGTTTCAAATTTACAAATCCAATGGGGTAGTCTACCAGCCACATGGTAAGACTATTCTGCATAAGGGTTGCCTTTCAGTGTGCAATAGCTAGGCTAAGGAGAAAGCATAGCAGACTTACATCTTTCAAAGCGGGGAGCAACTACTAGGGTGACCTGTTAATGGCTTAACAAATCAAACTTGACCTAAGGTGACTACTAAGTGAATGCCGCTGGAGACTTATGTCAGCTCAAAAGTACTCAAGATTAATTTTATTTTAATTTGATGGACCTTATTAATGTGAGATGGACCACACTAAGAAGGGGCTATGTCAGCCTTGGCCTATCTCAGATTTATCAATCCAAAATGGTAGTCTATTGGCAGAAGGGCAGTACTATTCAACCTAAGGGGTGCCTTTCGGTGTGCAATAGTTGTGCTAGTAAGAAAGCATAACAGACTTACATTTTCTTGAGCAGAGACCAGTACTGGGGTGACCCATTAATGTACAATAGATCGAACCCGACCTAGGGCTGCTCGTCAGTGTGCAACGGTCGTGCTGGAAAGAATGTGTAGTAGACTTACATCTTCCAAAGCAAGGACGACCGCCAGGGTAACCTATTGGTGGCACAACAAGTTGAACTCGACTTAAGGGTGACTATTGAGAGAGTGCATTTGCAGAGTAGAATCTCCAACCACGATGGTGGTTACTAAGAAAGAGGGACTGTCTAATCCAAAAGTAATCTGGGTAGTGTCTAAATTGGGTTGCAAATGACGTGATCCAAATAGAGTGCCCACAGGGGAGGTGCCACTAGGGGCTTTATCCTAGACCTTATAAATAAGAAAGCCTATAGGTATTGAGTGGCCAACTCAAGGAGAAAGCATAGCAGACTTACATCTACCAAGAGTGGTGTATCCATCGAGTGGGTCACTGTTAGCATAACGAACGCTAACCAACCTAAGGTACCCATAAGTGTGCGACAATCAGTTTAGAAAGAAGGCGTGTAGACTTACATCTCCCTAAAGTGGAACTAATTACCGAGATAGTCTATCTTCGGCTCGACAGGTGCTATCCGACCTAGGGCTGCTCGTTGATGTGTAATGATTGTACTTAAGAAGAAAGCATATCAAACTTATATCTTCCAAAGTAGGGATCAACAGATCAAACCTGACCTAAAGGCGACTACTAAGTAGGGAGTCACAAAGAAGGACTGAACCCAGACTTGAAGTAGTCAAGAAGAAAGGAGCTGTTGGGGGATTGAACCTAATCCTCTACTCAACCAAGTCAGTTCACAATGGCTAGTTTAAGAAGAAGATGTAGTAGACTTACATCCTCTTAAATGAAGCCAACATGACGGTGGCTTATCGACCGTACAGTAAGACCTACCATACTAACAAGGCGCTCGTTAGTATGCAGTGGACAAATAAGGGAGGAAAGCATAACAGACTTACATCCTCCAAAATAAGAAGACCACTGGGGTGATGCACTAGCACGGTAACACGTCAGGCCAACCTAAAGCAGCTAATGAGTTAGTGCCACAGGGGGCATTATCCCACATCATAGTAGAGAGACAAAAGATGTGTATGTGTTTGTATTTGTCAGATAAACTCAACCAAGTCAGTTCATGATGGCTAGTTTAAGAAGAAGGCATAGCAGACTTACATTCTCCTAAATGAAGCCAACATAATGTAGCTTACCAAACACACAGTAAGGCCTACCATGCTAACAAGGTGCTCGTCAGTGTGTAGCGATAAAATTAAGAAGGAAAGTGTAGCAGACTTACATCCTCCTGAATAAGGGACCACTGGGGTGACACACTAATAGGGTAATATGTCAGCCCGACCTAGGGAAGCTAATGAGTGAGTGCCACATGGGGCATTATCTGACATTAAAGTTGCCTAAGATAGAAGATATGCATGTGTGTTTGTGTTGTGGAAGAAGGAATAGGATGCTGCTTAGGTTCTCTTACACTTATCCTAAACACGTGTCGTGGCAGATTCACAAATAAGCAAAGGATGCTTCAAAATGAAGAGAAGATTTGATGAATGGAAATGAATTTTATGGATGATAATTATTTTCAAACATGATTTCAAGGATAATATTTCTTTAAATAAAGCCCATTGATTGGAAGCATCAGGCACTCTCCTTTATGATTTATCAATTGATATGATCCTCTTTGGTAAGCCTTCTTTACGGCAAAAGGGTCTTCCCAAGTGGGTTTAAACTTGCCTCCCATCTTACGATGGGCAATAATTGGTCTCCTTAGAACTAAAATAAGCTCTCATACTTGAAAAGCTCTAGGGTAGACTAGCTTATTGTGAGCTTGAATTATTTTGGCTTTTATAACTTGAGGTTCTGGCATACCCGTAAGTGTCTCTCCTCCAAACCTTCGAGCTCTTCTAATTGCAGCTTAGCATTATGCTCCATTGTGATCTTGCTACCCATAACTATCTTTAGTGATGAGAGTTGGACTTCTAATGATAGAACGACTTCAGACCCATACACTAAGGAAAAAGGAGTAGACTGAGTTGGAGTTTTGTATGTGGTGTGGTATGCCCAAACAACTTCAACTAACTGCTCATGCCACTATCACTTATTGCCATCGAGTATCTTCTTTAATATTTGGATGAGAGTTTTGTTGAAGGCTTCTGCCAAGCCATTTTCCCTCGGGTAGTAGATGGTAGTGTATCTCCAATCTATGATGTATCTCTAGGTAAAGTTATTGATCTTAGTGCTCTTGAATGCAATACTATTATCGAATATAATTCATCAAGGCACCCCAAACCTATATACAATATGGTTCTTGAAAAATTGGAGCACATGTTGAGATGTGACCTCTCTAAGTGGGATCACCTCCGCCCACTTGGAAAAGTAGCCCGTAGCAACTAGGATGAATCGATGACTTTGGAAGAAGGGAGATCAATTAGATCCACTATGTCGGTACCCCAACAGTCGAATGGCCATGAGACCAATGTAAGATGTAGAATGTTGACTGGTTGGTGTAGGACCACACTGTGTACCTGATATTGATGGCATCACCTAGCTATATCCTGTAATCATCGACTGCTAGTAGCATCCTAGTCTCTTGATCTTGGCTTTCATATTCAGACAAGATTAGTGTGCTCCACATATTCCTGAGTGTACCTCGATCATGATCTTATGGGTTTCATGTTTGTTCAAATAATGTAACCACATATGATCGAAGGAACATCGATATAAGGTGCCATCTACGATAGCGTAAGAAAGGGCTCTCTGCTTCACTTGATGTGTTAGTGACTTCTCTTGAGGTAGTTTGCCTCCATTTAGGTAATCCATGAATGGTTGCCTATAATCTGACTCATCATCCTTTTGGCAATGACAACCTCCCCTTCAAGAGAGAGTATCTCAATGAGTTCAATATCAATAAGAGATAAGACTTGTCTATTTTGGATCCTTATTGATATGGACTCATCTTCTGGACATGCCAACTCCTTGGCAAGTTTGGCTAGCCCATTTGCTACTACATTTTCTCTTCGAGGAATCTTGTAAATGGTAACCTTTGTGATTTGGGCCAACAACTCTATAGTATACTTATGGTAGTGATGGAGCTTAGGCTTTAGAACTTGTAGGACCCAATGATTTGGTTGATGACTAACTGAGAATCCCTGAAGATGTTGATGTTCTAGATGCATAGCATGACTGCTAACTCTAGACCGACAATCAAAGCCTCATATTCAGCTTCGTTGTTGGTGCATAGATTGGACATTGATATGAGAATCTCATCATATCATAGTCCGGAGTTAGGAGAACTATTCCTACCCTTGCCTTTCCTGGGATAGTAGATTGTGGTTCTTCTCCTCTTTGAGAGGAAGTTGTGCCATTAAAGTACATCTCCCAGTGGCGAATGCTAGTGTCCCTTAAGTTCATGATTTCTTCATCGAGAGGGTGGGGGGGTCAACACTAAATGGAGAGTCAGCAAGAAGTGGGTGTGCTGATAAGAAATTCGCTAGTGCTTGTCCTTTCATCGCACAAAGGGGTATGAAAGTAATGTGAAACTGTGATAATATCATAGACCAACGTGCCAATCGTCCGGATAACATCAATTGAGTCATGAGATATTACAGTGGATTGATTATGGAGATCAAGTTCACCTTATGAGAAAGCATGTAATGCCGTAGCTTTTGGGATGTGAAGATTAAAGCTAGGTAGTGCTTCACAATAGGTGGATAATTCACTTCAGCAGGGATTAGACGATGGCTGAGGTAGTAGAGAGCATTCTCTTTCCCTTCATCATTGGCTTGGGCCAACAAAGTGCCAAGGGAGTCATATAATATAGCAGTACAGAGGATCATTGGCTTGCCCAGGATAGAGGCTGCTAGAACTAGCGGTGTCATCAAGTAGTGCTTGATGTCTTTGAAGGCATGCTGACACTTGTCATCCCACTTGAGCTTGGCATTCTTTTGACAAGTGCTAATGGCTGACACCTTGTTAAGTATCTTAGATATGCCAACTGCCCTTGAAATGATCTAAGTTGAGTTAGATTTTTAGGTGGTGGCATTTCTAATATCGCTTTGATCTTCTCTGAATCGATCTCTATTCCCTGGTGTCAGACAACAATCCAAGGAACTTTCCTGAAGCTACTCCAAATGCACACTTCAGGGGGTTCATTTTTAGATTAAATTGTCTTAACTATTCGAAAGCTACTTTCAAGTCAAAGATATGGTATTCCTTTTTTGTACTTTTGACTATGAGATCATCAACATAGCACTCAACTTGATGATGAATGAGTTCATCAAAGATTCGAGTCATGGCTTGCTAGTAGGTAGCACCAGCATTTTTAAGGTCAAAAGGCATAACCTTATAGCAAAAGATTCTGATTGGAGTTTGAAAAGCAGTGTTCTTCTCACCTTCAAGGGCCATCTTTATTTGGTTATATCCAGATGAGCCATCTATGAAGGAGAAAACTACATTAGATGAGGCAATGTCCACCATTAATTCTGGTATTGATAGAGAAAATTTGTCTTTTAGACATGGCTTATTTAAGTCCATAAAATCGATGCATATGTGAATTTGACAATTCTTCTTCTTAACTAGAATGGCACTGGCCAACTAGGTAGGATATTTTTTTCTTCCCTGATAAAACCAGCATTGATAAGTTTCTTGACTTCAGAAATGACCCGTTGTTCAATATTTAATCGCATATGTCTAAGAGCTTGCTTGATAGGGTCAGCGTTAGGTTCTATTGCTAGTTTGTGGACTATCATGTTAGTAGATAAACTGGACATTTTTCATAACTCCATATGAAGCAGTCCTTAAACTCAGTCAATAGCCTAACCAAGTCATTAGTTTCAATTTTATTCAATAAAGAACTGATGTATGTTAGATGTAGATTGTCTTCAGTTCCTAAGTTGATTTGTTTGAGCTTGTCGATGGTTGACCTAATCTCCTCTTCAAACTCTGGTGCATCTTTGACTTGAAACTCATATGAATCATCTAAAATTTCTAAACACATCTCCTCATAAGAGTTAACATGATTTGAAAAGAACTTATTAGACTCGAGATGGTTGGTGATGACTAAGCAGTAATCATCATCATTAAGTGGACCCACTGTACTGAATCCTAGTCCTGGTTATGATTGAGAATGTATTCATTTGTTGTTCCATAACCTCTTGAAGTAATTTGACATGTGTTTAAACCAAGTATGTGGGATTAATCCCTTCTTTGCTAGATTAAGAACACAAGGTGAGTACCAATCAAAAAGTAATTGTATTAAATCTTTATATGAATCATCCTCAAGTTCTACATCAGCTTCCTGACTTGAGGATGATGCTCCCAAAAAAAACCTATATAACTTTACATCAGTGAAAGATCTAGGGGCTTCCTTAACTACAAAACCCTCAACTTTTTATGATGAAAGTGGGGTTAGATCTAAGGTTCTCAACTGCTGCCTAACAGCTTCACACAGACACTGAGATACCGTTGATCTCATTTTTAAAATGAGATCTCAACCCCTCCATATTAGATATATGACTTCTCTTAGACTTTAAGAGTTCCTTAGTCTTAAGACACATCTAGTGATTCTAGCCCTAGAGACTTAGAAGAGTTAGCCATAAGAGTAGGTCATGCCTTATGGATGTTAGGAAAATTTGCCTACCCTATAGCTCGAACCAAATCCTCACTTTCTCCCTTCAAGTCAAACTCAAATCAATTTCCACTTGATTGATTTTCTCAATTTCAAATAAATTCTTGATTTTTTCAAAACTGATAAATTTATTGAAATCCAAATCTCAAATTTAAATAATATCAAATTCAAATATTCAAATTCCAAAAAATCAAATCCAAATTCAACCAAAATTCAACCTAAGCCTTTCAAGTCAAATTCTTGAACTTAGCCAAATCAAATTCAAATCAAGCAAAACCCTTGATTTTTCATCATGATTCAATCAATCCTTCAATCATGAATTCAAATCTAAATACAAACTTCAATCATCAATCCAAAAAGCAATTCAAAACTCAAATCCAAATTCAATCAAAATTCAACCTAAGCCTTTCAAGTCAAATTCTTGAACTTAGCCAAATCAAATTCAAATCAAGCCAAACTCTTGATTTTTCTTCTTGATTCAATCAATCCTTCAATCATGAATTCAAATATAAACATGAACTTCAATCATCAAACCAAAACCAAATTCAAAAATCAAACCCAAATCAAATTAATGTTCACCCTTTGAACTTGAAATTGTCAAATGAATCAAAACCCATTTGACTTCAAACCACTTGCACATGGATTTATATTTCAATCATAAGTCCATATGTGAGTTCAATCAAACTTGATTCAAGCCTTGATCAAGTTAATTGACCCACTTAGGCTCACTTGACCCAAAGTGACCTAAAAGTATCCCTTTTGAGCCAAATTCTAATCCTATCCAAATTGGATTGAACTAAGGCCAACTAAGCCTCACATTATGAGCAACAATCATCATGAGATGATCAATCGCTCAAATTGGGTCAAACCAAGTCAAACTTAAGGGTTGACCAAGTCAACACTTAACCAAAATGAAACCTAAACTAACCAAAATTCACCATAGGCCAAATTGATTGAAACCATTGATCAAAACTCATTCATGATCAATGTTTGAACTTGATTAAGTCATCATTTGAGCCTAACCTAGCCCAATTGGCCATTTGACCCAAGTTGACCCAACTTGACCTAAAAAGTCAAAATATGTCAAAACTTGATCTGAGCCAAATTGATTGAAACCAATGGGTGAAGTTCATTCCAAATCTCTTGTTGAACTTGACCAAAGCCTCAATTGGCCAACTAGAGCCAACCTAGCCTAATTGACCATGAACCCAACTTGACCTAAAAGGTCAAATTGAGCCAAATTGAAACTAAGCCAAAATTGATAGGAAATAAAGATACCAATCTGTTTTAAATGATCAACCAAACATAAACCAACCCATGACCTCAAATGGTCAAATCAATTGGTCAACTTGACCCATTTGACCTAAATGAAATCAAATGAATCAAATCTAAATATAAACCAAATTAATTGGAAACAAAGATACCAAATCAATTCATATGATCATTTGAACTTGACCCAACTCTTGGTTTGACCTAATTTGACCAATTGGTCAACTTAACCCAAGTTTACTTTGACTTAAATGGGTCAACATGAGCCAAATCATATCAAACTAACTCCAAATTCATTGAAACTTGGACCAAGCCATTTTTCAATCATACTAAATATACTCAAACTGAAAACCAAACTAAATGACCATTTTACCCCTAGGTCAAGGGGTAACCTATGGCCAATTCCACTTAAAATTTGGCCATATTCTTCTAGTGGCCACTTGGCACCATCTTAGTGGACCAAGTGGACACTAGTGAGCATGGTGCACTTGACCCATTGAGTTTGGGTCAGCCAAACCCAACCGTAGGTCAAAACTGACCACTCCTCTTATTTTGAGCACATGGAATCACTCCCACACTCTAAATCAGCACATGGCAACTTCTCCACTACACCCTCTAGCCAAAACCGAACCACATGCAACCCTAAATGGCCTAACGAACCCATTGCATATGGTGAATTTGATCAAAATTGCAAAGGGAAGCATGGCTATCCGATCCTTCAAGGGGGAATATACTCTCCCTAATTTCATTTTAATTCAACACTCTCGCACTCGATTGAAGCTAAGGAACTCAGAGCAAGCAATCCCCAAGCTTCCTAGAGCCATCTCTTATTCTCCATTTCTCAGTTTCTTCAAGCCAAAAATAGGAGAGCTCCACCATTTTTCAAACTCATCCAATACCCAAATTCCACATAATTGCTCCTTCAAGCACCTTGAGGGGACCTTATCGAACCCACTCCAAACTTCATCCAAGTTCTCAAGGCATGAGAGAGGGGACTTTGATCAAAGCTATGAGCTTTTGAAGAGCACCTTGGTCAATAGAAGGATCTACCTAATACCAACACTTTAAACCTTCAACAGGGCTTTTTCTCCATTAGACGAAGCTACCTCGACAGTTAGGCGTGATGGTGATAGCCTCCAATGAGGTACTATTCAAAATTGAGTGTAGTTTGAATTTTTCTTGGTCTTTTTTAAAAGAAAGTTTTACCTTATGAGAATTTGGCCATTAGATCTTCATCCCCTTACCTCTTGATGGCGTGGGTTGAGTTTAAGCTCAATCTGATGTCAATCGAGCTTGGATCTTGCCCTAAGGAGTGGACGGTTGCCCTATCCTACAGGCGAGCTCAATGCCAGATCATGGACCATCTATCTACACATTTTGGATGGACGGTCCTAATCAAGCTGCCTAAGGTCCTCTGATTAATCCCTTAAGAACCACAAGCTCGATCTTAATCATCCGATCCTCGATCGGACGATCCGAAGAGAAAGAAGCATCGCCACGATGCGCCTTCATGTGATAACTTAAATTACCAATCCGCCACGCCATGGAAAGCGCTGCCGCATCATTGTTCAATGGCAGATTTGTTAATAATTAGGGGTTTTAATTAATTATTAATCACTAAATCTTCAATTATTCATAACTAAATGTAGAAAAATAAAAAATACAAAATAAAAAGCATTGTGAAGATAATTCAAAGGGGAATAATCTAAAATTAATTTCAATTGATTTTGAACTATGATATTTTCTAATTTTCAGTTTTATTGGGATTTATTTGATTAATTAATCTCTAATTAACACACTGATTAATTTTAAACTTCTCATGTATGTTTAGTGGGATGACTTCTGCCTCCCCTAATTTTCTTGGAATTTATTAATGGTTTAATTAGGGGAATTGCTTAAGTCATTCCTAATTACCCTATTAATCAATTAAAAAATTAATTCACATTTTAAATAGTGATAAATCAATTAATTAAGTTTGCTAATCACCTTAGAATAGTGAATGAACTTAGGGAATGAGATTAAGGGTTCTTTTCCATATCTTTTCCCTATGTTTATTTCATTTGAATAAAAATCTAATTAAAATGCAAATCAATTAAATAATTTAATCACTTAATTAAATGGATTAATTAATCAAACTTTTCAAAGTTAAAACATTCCAAAACTTAAACCAATTCATCTTGGGTAGATGCTTAGGTGTTCAATAACCTAAGTACCTTAGGGAAATCAAAATCCAACCCACATGTGTGGGAAGGGTTATGAAAGTACTTAAATTAAACCCTTTAGCTTAATTAATCATTAATTATGAGCCAATTACATTAGGCCCCTTTTCTTTCCTAAGGGCATTGCTATCTTAAATTCCTTGTGTGGTTTTATGTCATACATTGACTCATAATTATTTGATTAAATATGTTAAAGTGGCGTAGGTAAGGGGTAATTAATGCACCTAATTTACACCTTAACCTAAACAAAATATAAAAAAAATCATTTAATGGTTCTAAAATTAAACTAAAACAACATACATATTTGAGAAATGGGTTAGAACTAGCAAAGCTTTTCACATTTCCTAAATCACATCAAATTCAAACAAAATTAAAAAATCTCTTTAAAATAAATTTGGTTTACTTTAAATAATCCTATCTCATAAGATTGTCTTTAGAAATTAATTAGGGTGAATGAATTTACATGCTTTCATCACTTTATGTCTTTCCTAATATGCTAAATGTGTATGTCATATGGAAATCATACATTCATGCTTTTTAAAAATCAAATTAAAAATGAAATGTTTCCTTTATGTCAAATTGTATGTTTTGGCCAAAGTAAGAATATGATTGGCTATTATGACTATTAAATCCAAAATTATTTTTAAAACTTATAAATAAAATATCATAACTGAAATGTATGCTACTTATAATTATTTATAAGCTTGCATGTGAATATAAAATGTGTTATGTGATTCTCCCTCTCTTTCTTAATATAGAATTGTATAGGATTTGCAAAGTGTATAGTCCATTTGAAAAGGACATAACACTTGCTTAAATCCATTCCTATACACTCCTATGTCATGACTTAAGAAGGAATTCACATCACACATATAAACTAAACAATCAAACCAAAGTCAAACAAACATAAACTTTTGCATAATTCTCTTTCCTTGTATTTCTTTTTGTACATGCACATGTATTTAAGAAAAGTGATATATTAGTCTGGGAAATCCTGAGGTTGCGAGACTTTAAGTAAGCCTAAGTAGGTCTTGTACCTTACACCCCTGGTCCTAACAATGGTGTCGTACTCACTTATGTCTTTTATACTTGTAAATGTGCATATGAAAAATGGATAAAAGAATCCCTCTTTTCTACTTAACAAAATCATGCATTATGAAACATCCAAATTTTCTTAAGTGAATCTCTTAGCATTCATCATTAAGGTGTGCTAAACATTTTCATTTTCATGTATAGATATGCTTAGGATTCATTCATATGCATGTTACACATGTTTGAAAAGAAATGAAGTGATATGTGTTTTGTGATAGTATTTCACTTAACTTAATCTTAAAATGTCTTTCTTCTTGAATAGGTTTGTTTAGGGAAAATATAAACTTAGGATTAATTAAAATACATATTAAAACATTCACTAAACAATAATCAAATATGAATCTACCTTAAAAATTACTTAAGGTAGGGAGGAAAGAGAAGTTCTCCTATCTTTTCCTCTCTTTACAACCTTTAGTAATTAATTCTAGTTTCATTCAAATCTAATCAAAATACAAAATATAATCAACAAAAATAACTAAATCACTTAAATGAAACCATCTTCTAAGTTGAACATTTTCACACTTAGAAAATCTCAACCTTAAAGCCTAGTTAAGCATACCACACAAACCTTAAATGACACACACATTTGGCTAACTCACCATTTCTAGCTTTAGGTTAGGGTGGTGCATGGCTTGATGTTTAATTTTATTTTGTGATGTATTATTTTGAGTCTGGATATTAGGGTGTATGTGTGTAGACTGAACGGTAGCGATCTTAGTCTAACCATTATCTTCTGCAGAGGATTGTGCTTAAGGGGCACTATAATAAAAATAAAAAATACTTTTGATGTGCAGGTGCTTATACCCCTAAGCATAATCCAAAATAGGCTAGGTGTACTTGGTTACCTATGTGTGGGGTGCTAAGTTCAATTTATACATATACATGCTTTGGATTGTATGGTTTATTTAGCTAATTTCTATTTTACAAGTTTTAGTTAGATTTCCTTTTTCCCATTTTCATGAAAGTTTGCAATTAGGATTTTGGAATGATTGTTATGGGAGATTAGGATGAATATTGGTTATAAGATGTGTGAAGCAAACCACATCCCAACCAACCAAAAAAGAAGAAGAAGAAAGAAGAAAGAAGAAATGAAGAATGAAGACCCCCATAATAATGAATTCCTTCTTGATTGTATTTAATTCATTCATAATCTGGTTGTATAAGGATAGAGCTTGGCTACCCAATTTATTTTCAGGTTTGTGTGGTGGAGCCCAATCATAAGTGGCCTCTTATTCTTTTGCACTAGCTTTATAAATTGATTGATGTTTGTTTAGCTTGTACATTAAGATGGCATCTTTTTCTAGTTTCTTCCTTGCCATGATGTATGGCCTGGATGACGATTAGGATCTTAGGAAAATAAATTTTTTATCCAACTAATCAATTTAAATTAAAAATAAATAACTCATAACCTTACCTAAAGCTTAAGTTATAATCAAGATAAAAGAGTTAGCAACCCTTTAGCTGGATGTTGTATTACTTTTCTCACATCATGCATAAAAAATATATTGTTTCTCTCTATTTTGGAGGGCTTCCACCTTTGCTAGAGAACTTGGCTTGACCTTTGAGAGCCATGGTGGAAACACACCTCCTTATCTTGCCAATTTTGGCCCATAATCTAATTTCTCATGCATTAGGCATATGAATCCTAAAGCTTGTGTCAAATTGATTGTCCAAAATGAAAATAAAGTGTAATAAAATTTGCATTAGATTTAAGTAATTAATTCATATCCTACATGATCTAGTCTCTTAGGGAGTGTGTTTAAAGACTTAGTCTCTTTCTAAATAAAAAATAGCTTAGCTATCTTGCAAAAGCATTTGACTTGCCTACATATTTTAAAATCGTAGGAGGAGTTAGTTGGTGGCCACCCGTGTAAAGTAATGGGTTTATCCTCTCTTATGGAGGTAAACTAAATACCCATTTTTGCCTTAGATTTAGGTCGTGCTTCTAGCCCTCGCCAAAGATCCCTAGATTTAGGTTCAAAGATTACTACTTTCCTTTGCGGTTTATGAGCATAAATCCTCACCTCTTAGGCATTTCCATAACCTTGTATTATAGAATTGTAAGCCCTAGATTTTTAATAAAAATTCAACTCAAAAAAATCAATTCAATTTCAAAAATATAAAGCCCAACCATAGGATAATTTAGGATGCTTACTAGGCTTCCTAGTATCCTAAGTATCCCCTACTTATCTTCATTTGGCTTCGATAAGAACTCCCTCCTCTTGATTGATCCCACTTGACTTTCTAATAATAAACTAATCGATTGATAGTCTCACCTTTTGAAATCTTTGGAGACAATGATCATTTATCTTAATCGAGACTATTCCTAAGGAATCCTGTTCCTTAAGATGTAATTAACTATGGGGGCTTGCCCCTGTAGGGAACTTAGCATACTCGGTTTAAAATAAACCCTACTTTACTTTTCCATGTAAAGTAGGGAAAGAATATCTGGTATATTGTAAAAACCCATAGTCCTTAGGAGTCCTTATTAAGGTGATTAGGTCCATTATAGGGTAGTGACTTCTATCTTTTGAGATAGTACACATTTCCTCACTACTGTACCTGATTACCCTAATAAGAACATCTACGGATCTACGTGGCATCACAATAATGCATATTTTTTATATTTCTATTTTCATTTATCCTCTTTTTCTGAAAGGGGGATAGATAAAAGCAGGAATATAAAAAATTTTCACCATAGATTTTTCTGGTGACTCCGCTAGGGAAGGTTCCTCTCTTCATCTTTGGTAAATGATCATTATCTCCCAGTATCGATAGTAGGTTTGCACTTTTGTATGTATCCAAGATTATCTTTCTTTTCCGTTGGCACTTAGCTTATTTCATCCTTAAGTTAAGCTAGCTTTAGGTTTTAGACCTCACCCGGTCTTAAAACCCTCATTGGTTCCCCAATGGGTGAAAATAAAAATTTGATAAAAAGAAAATAATTAAAGACTTCCTCCTTACCATTTTTATGGTAAGGAAAGGTTCATTCCAAAAATAAATACAAAAGAAATCTTTCATAAAAGTCTTGTTTTTCAAAAGCACTTTTTCAAAATACACTTAATAAAATATTTGCACTACATCTAACAATTTTCATAATTGTTACATGTAGGAATATTTCAAAAATAAAACTAACAATCATATTTTCCAAAAGCACAAATGAACTTCTTCACTCAATTCATTTTGATGAAGACTTCATTTTCAAAAATAAAATTCCAATAATCATAAACTTTTAAAAAGCACAAAATTTGAAGATGGGCCTTTCCATTCAATACATCCAAATGTGTTGGATGGATGTTACATCTTCAAGCAAATCACAACTTTGAAATTCCACTCAACACATTCCACATGTGTTAAGTTGGAATTCTCACCTTTTCAAAAAGCACATAGAAACCTCTCCATTCAATATACCCACATTTATTGAATGGAGGTTTCATTTCCAATCAAAATAAAAATAAATTTTCAAAAAGTACATATGAAACCTCTCCATTCAATATACCCACATTTATTGAATGGAGGTTTCATTTCCAATCAAAATCAAATAAAATTTTTAGAAAGCACATATAAAACCTCTCCATTCAATGTACCCACATTTATTGAATGGAGGTTTCATTTCCATTCAAAATCAAAAATAAACTTTCAAAAAAGCACATATGAACATCTCTATTCAATATACCCAAATTTATTGATTGAAGATTTCATGTCCAAATAAAATGACACTATTTTGAAATCCCACTTAACATATTCCATATATGATTATGTTGGAATTTCCTCTTTCAAAAGAAAAAAGCAATAATCACACACGAAACTACATCTTTAAAAATGAAACATAATTGATTTCCATCTTACATACCAAAATTTGTTAAATGGAAATCTCTCTTTTCAAAATCAACAAAAACACAAAATTTTTAAAACACATTTGGAACTTCATTTTAGCATACCACATTTGCTAAAGTGAAGTCTTCATTTTCAAAAACAAAATTCAAAACACTTTTTTTTGGAATTTTATATAGCATACTCAAATTTGCTAAGTGAAATCTCCATTTCACAAAATTCAAAACACATTGAACTTCATTCTTTAGCATACCATATTTGCTAAAGTGAAGTCTCCATTTTCAAAATAAAATCCAAAAAAAATAAAAGAAATACATCAGGATTTCCTTAGCATACCAACATTTTCTAAGGATCCTATTTTTCAAAATCAAAATCTTCAAAACAAAGAAACACATTAGTATTTTCTTAGCATACTCAAATTTGCTAAGAATCCTATTTTAAAAAATTTTCAAAAAAAAACTAAACTAAAAAAAAACACACTTGGATCCTTCATTTAGTATACCCAAATTTGCTAAATGATACCATTTAAAAAATGACAAATGATTCACAAAATAAAGCAAACAAAGAAAAATAAGAAATTATTTTCAATCATCTCACCTAGCATACCCCAATTTGCTGAGTGAGTAAAATCCAAAAAAAAAAAATCTCAAATAAAAAGAAATCAATTGACCCTTTACTTTAACATACTCAAATTTTTTAAAGAAAGGGTCCTCAAAAATCAAAAATCAAAATTCAAACATGAACTTATGGAAGCATCTCTCCTAAAGTATTTGAACCCATTTTCAACATACTCAAATTTGTTGAAAGTGGATTCTACATTAAAAAAATCCTCTTTCCAATCAAATCTCAAAATCTCTTCTAAATCTATTTGAGCCGACTTAACACTTTTAAGATGTTAAGTATGGGTTCAAATTCTAAATTCAAATTCAAAAATCAACAAAATAAAATCTGATTCAAGTTTATTTTTAACATTACAAACTTTCGTTCAGCATCAGTTTCAATTTTAGTTTCAGTTGATTGCAATGGTAGCGCAAAAGTATGTTTTTACATTTCCTAATGGGATGGATTTGGCCTTGGATCATCCACTTTGGTCGAGGTTTCAAGGGGGCCAGGATTACATGCGAGGGAACCCCCTTACCACAGTTAGTAGGAGCATGGTGATTGGGCAGAAGCCGGTTATCCTGGTCGACATGCCATCTGACTCGGAGATTCCTTCATTGAAGAGGAAGGCTGTGGCAGTTTCCATAGTAGTAGTATCAGTGCACCCGATTGTTCCCCATCGCCTGTTAGGTACTCTCGATGCACCCTCAAAGGGGAAGGCTCCCCTGATCCAAGTGATTGTCTCCCTCTTTTGAGATTGTGCCTAGTTCTTACTCTGGTTGACCTACACGGACCCAGTGAAGAAACAAGAACTGCATGATAAAGCGATATCACACTCGCATTATTAGGGAGTTAGGCATTCTATCTATAGAGGATCGCGGGATGGTTTCCCCAGTTCTGAAAACTAGTTCCACCCTTTCTGGATTGGATAGAGAGGATGCTAGGAGGATTTCTGCTTCATCTCCACCAATAGTTCAGTTTTAGGCACCTGTTAGTCAGAGGAGGAGGTCATACACTGACCTCCATTTAGTATTACATCGACTAGGTGGAGCCTACGGACGATCGAAGTCTGAGGCTCAATTTGATTTAAGATCAGTTATCCCCCACGGTGTGGGTAGGCAGCTTAAATAGGAGAGGGCTAGAGAGGCTCGCACATCAGTTCATGTTACTAGCTGAGAGCATCAGAGGTATAGTCGACGTCGATGTACTTGTGGATTTTCGTCGACGTCGTGCGATCTTGACATCATCTTACTCACAGGGACCACACATCATAGGACAGTAGCTCATATCCCGAGAGAGTCGGTGGTGCCTCCACCACACCACTCTTCTCCTCATTCACCATCTCTTATACATATCCCAGCATCTACTATTCCAACCAAGCCCATGAAGGCCACATTGGGGGAGAAGAGGACCCCATTGGTGATCCTGCTATGGTCGAGAGATCTCGTCCCATCTACACCACATATTATGGTGAGTCTAAGCTCTTGACCTTCTGTCCCAGTAGATGGGGAACAAGGAATGATGACCTCAAAGTATCATAGTCATCCTATCACCACCACCACCGTAGCAGGACATAGAGATTGTTGTAGCAGTTGAAGGAGGAGGAGACAATTTAGTTGCCCCTATGGCCATAGATCCTCCTAGGACTACCACTCTGCCTAGATCCAGTGGCAGTCAGGAGTATATTTCCTCTAGTGAGCACAACCCTCACAAGATCAACTCGCCAACATCATTAGAGGTTAAGTGCCTATCTATGCATGACAATGATCCCATTACCGGTCAGACCTGATCTTTCATGCCTGTTCATTTGGACCGATCCCTAGATGACATAGTGGCTCAATATCTAGTGGAAAAGAAAGAAATCTTAGGATATGCCTGGTCTAATTTAGAGGATGAAAAGGTCAGCTTTGATCTGAATAAAGATGACTTGTTAAAGGATTCAATGGGGGTACACATGGTAGATACTCGGGGTTCTCTCCTCTGTGAGCAGCAGACTATGAAAGGTGCTGAGGCCGAGTAGGAAGACATAGCCTACTCGACCCAACACCTCCTTCAGCAGTTAAAGCAGAAAGATGATCAAATAGATATGATGGGGAAGTAGCTCAAGGACTTGTTAGCAGTAGTCTTAGCACTTCAGAAACAAACACCAACAGTCCATCCTACTATAACTGAGACTAGTCAGCCAGAGTTGGTGCATGTCTTGGATCCAACCAAGACTTTACCTCCAGTAGATCAATGTAGCACCAGTTGGTAGTGGATAGTACCTCCATACAGGAAAAAAATATCAAAAGCATGGTTGAGCAATAGAAGAGAGAAGTGCTGGCTAAAGCCTGAGGAGGATCATCAGTTCCAAAGGGTAGACCCTACTTGAGGAATTCAATGCCATCTAATATCCTAAGGGTTTCGTGCCTCCTTCTTTCAAGAGCTTTCATGGCAGTGGGAACCCGAGGTAGCATATTGCACACTTTAGAGCTAGTTATTGCAACGCTGGTGGCACTGACACTTTCGTCTCTTTGTCAGTAACTTAGTAGACATAGCCTTTGATTGGTACACTGAACTTCCCAACAGTTCAGTGAAGACTTTTGCTGAATTGGAGCAACTCTTCATCAAGAGGTTTTCTGGAGCTCAGCAAAGGGTGACTGTAGGCGATCTCATTATGGCTCAACAAAACTCCAGTGAGTCCCTCATTGATTACATTCTCATATGATGTAATTTGAGTATGAAATGTGAACCATAACTATATGAATAGCATGCCATCAAGATTCTTCTTAAGAATATCCATGGCCTGGTTGCCTTCATGCTCAAAGGTTTTACCATGAAAAATTTTGAGAAGTTAATCAACAAGGCAGTAGCTTATAAGAAGAAGCCAAACAGTC
This sequence comes from Cymbidium sinense, assembly GCA_021442155.1. NCBI lineage: Eukaryota > Viridiplantae > Streptophyta > Magnoliopsida > Asparagales > Orchidaceae > Cymbidium > Cymbidium sinense. The sequence continues at coordinate 90,790,402 of CM038218.1, read as the reverse complement.
ACCTTTTTTAGACCAATCGATAAAGCAGAAGCCACAGAAAGCTTTTTAGAAGAAGCCCGGGGTAGTGATAACAGTAGACAAAGGGAAACAGCCAACCATAGAGCAGTTTGAGAGGCCTCGTACTCCATAGCTATCACTTTCACCTTCTTTAACATGATCGAGGCGACTACCTACCATGCGCCTCCATGGCCTACGCCTCCTCCTCATCATCCGCATCGGTGGTACATACCCACCGCCGGTGGTATAGTCCACCTACTCTTTTGGATAAACTTAATAAGTCTTATTCATTTGAGAGGGAGGTAATCAGGAGAATCTTTAAGAATATCTTAAAGAAGCTGATTTTTAACTACCTGAACATAGGAGATTGGAGAAACTGGGCAAAAGCAATGATCCTAACTTTTGCCCCTACCACCGTATGCTAGGTCATGTTTTGGAAGATTGCTTTTCATTCAAAGATTGGCTTGAGCATAGCTTCAAGACTGACGCTATAGTTATCCTGAAGGAATACCTTGTGGAACAACCATCCAGTTCGTTAGGATAATCCTTGGGGATACTCGTGATCCTTCCAAAACTAAAGAAGGTTGGGATATCTCTTTATCCTGTACCTCTAAGAAAATTATCTCCAAAATTAAGAAACTTTCCTTGCAGGTGTCTGAGATAGTTTAAACCTCAAACATCAAGAAAGGTTTGCAAGTTTCTAGAGCTAACTCAGAGAAAAGGGGAGCTCAGCAGCAACAGTAGCCTATGTCAGCCCAGGATTGGCAAGTAGCACAACCACCGATCGAGTCTAGCCTCAAGTCCACAGTTGCAGCTACTACATCGGTGACCTTCTCTAATTCAGCTAGATCTTCTTCTAGTAGACATCTTGTATCAGCGAATAAGGGTATTAAATCCCTCACCCTTCTTACTTTACTTGATTTTTACTATGTACCCCTATCAAATCCAAGAAATTGAAGAATAAAGCTAGCTTGAATTATATCTGTGTCACTTTTGATGGGTTGTCTAAATATATTCCTAATGACAACTCTTCAAGTCTAAATAACAACTATAATAATTTCGATCTTCATTTTTCTGATTTAGAGTTAAACTTTCCTACTCTGAATACTACAGGTTCGTCTCTTGAGATAGACTTGGAATCATTCGATTCTGAGGGTCCCATAGGAGAAACTGTAGGTGAGCCTGACGTGCAAGTAGAATCTTCCATTACCCTACCACAAGAGATCACCGAAGTCAATCTCATGTGGTGAAAATTTTTAATTCCTTTAGAGAATAAGATACATACTTCCATCTTCACTCCATGCGAAATAAAATGAGGATGGATATCTACATCTCTTTATTTTTTATGCAATTTGACACCATGTAGATCCGTAAATGTTCTTATTAAGGGTGATCGGGTACGATGTTGAGGAGAGGTGTACTATCTCGAAAGACAGAAGTCACCACCCTATAATGCACTTAATCACCTCAACAAGGACTCCTAAGGACAATGGGTCTGCATATGTACCAAAGATTCTTTCCTTACTTTACATAGAAAATTAAAATAAGGTTTATTTTAAATCGAGTTCGTTAAGTTCCCTACAGGGGCAAGCCTCCATAGTTGATTACATCTTAATGAATGAGATCCCTTAGGAATACTCTCGATTAAGGTAAATGATTGTTGTCCCTAAAGATTTTAATAGATAGGACTATCAATCAATTAGTTTATTTGGAAGATCAAATGAGATTGATCAAAGAGAGGGAGTTATTATCAAAGCTAAAGGGATATAAGGAGGAGATGTCCATGATGCTAGGAAACTAGCAAGCATCTCAAACTATCTTATGGTCGGGCTTTATATTTTTGAAATTGATTTAATTTATTTGAGTTGAATTTTTCATTAAAAATTTAGGGCTTATGATTCCATAACACAAGATTAAGGAAATTCCTAAGAGGTGAGGATTTAAACTTATGACCCACAAAGGGGAGAAGCAACCTCAGAACATAAATCTAGGGAGATTTAGCAAGGGCCGAAAACACAACCAAAATCTAATGTAAAAATTGGTATTTAATTTACCTCCATAAGAGAGAAAAAAACTACTCGACTATTTGGACTTACAACCGCCTAGGGGTGGCCACCAACTAACTCCTCCTACAATTTTAAATTCATATAGGCAAGTCATATACTTTATGCAAGATAGCTAGGCTGTTATTAATTTAGAAAGAGACTAAGTCCTTAAACTCACTCCCTAAAGAGACTAGATCATGTAAGGTATGCTTCAAATGACCTAAATCTAATGCAATTCAGATTTCATTTTATTTTTTATTTTTGGACAATCATTTTGACTCAGGCTAATAGGATTCATATGCCTAATGCATGTGAAATGAGATTATTGGCCAAAATCAGTGAGAAGGGAGGATGTGTGTTTCTACCATGGCTCTCAAAGGTCAAGTCAAGTTTCTCTGGCAAAGGTAAAAGCCCTCTAATCAAGAGTAGAAATAATATGCATTTGTGCATGATGTTATAAAAGAAGTACTCATCCAGCTAAGGTGTTGCTACTTTTTTATCATGATTTTTAGCCTAAGCTTTAGGTGAGGTTATGAGTTCTTCATTTTTAGTTTTGAATTGTTAAATTTGGTAAAAGATTTACTTTTTCCTAAGAGCCTAATCCACATCCAGGCCATACATAAAGCAAGGAAGAAACTAGGAAAATGATGCACAAGTTAAACAAATCATCAATCAATTAATAAGGATAATCACAAAAGAATAAGAGGCCATTGTGGTCAGGTACCACCTCACAAACCTAAAAATAAATTGGGTAGCCAAATTCTACCCTTATATAACCTGGATTACAAATGAATTAAATACAATTAAGTAAGGAATTCATTGTTATAGGGGTCTTCAAACTTCAATCCTTCATTCTTCTTTTCTTCTTTCTTCTTCTTTTCATCTTTTTTCTTTGGTTCCATCTTTTGGATGGTTGGAAGGTGGATGCTTCAAAGGCTTCATTTGGTGCATAAGATGAGATCTTATGACCAATGCTCATCCTAATCCCCATAACAATCATTCCAAAATCTAATTATTAAAATTACATGAAAAGAAAAAAAAAATAAATCCAACTAACACCTGAAAAATAGAGATTAGGTAAACAAACCACACAAAATCTCAAGCATGTATTTTGGACTTATTGCCCATACATGGGAGACTAAGTCCACCTGACTATTGGATTATGCTTAGGGGTATAAGCACCTGCACATCAAAAGCATTTATATTTTTATTTATTACAACGCCCCTTAAGCACAATCCTCTGCAGAAGATAATGATTAGACTAAGATCACCCTATCATTCATTCTACGCACATACATAACAAAAGCAAGCATCAAACTACACACTGTCCTAACCTAAAGCTAGAAGTTGTGACTTAGCCTAATGTGTGTGCTTTAGAGATTTGTGTGGTATGCTTAGCTATGGCTTTAAGTTAGAATTTTCTAAGTGTGAAGAATGTTCAATTTAGAGTAGGGTTTCACTTAAGTGATTTAATTATTTTAGATTGATTTTATTTTAAGTTTTGATTGGGTTCAAGTGAATCCTATAATTAATTACTAAGTTATAAAGAGAGTGAAAGAGAAGAGAACTCCTCTTTCCTTCCCTAACCTATGTAATTTCTAAAGTGGATTCATGTTTTAGGTTTTTTTAGTGAATGTTTTAATTAAGTGTTTTAATTAGTCCTAAGTTTAGATGAACTCTAAACAAACCTATTAAAAAAGAAAGGCATTTTAAGATTGAGTAAAATGAACTAAATTCATAAAATATACATCACTTCACTTCTTTCCCAACATGTAAAACATGCATATGAATGAGTCCTAAACATATCTATACATATAAATGAGAATGTTTAACACACTTTATGATGCATGCTAAGTAATTTATTTAAGAAAATTTGGATGTTTATGATGCATGATTCTTATTAAGTAACAAAAGGGTTTCTTATCCAATTTTTACATGCACACCTGAATGTATGAAAGGCATAAGTGAGTACGACGCCATTGTTAACCAGGGGTGTAAGGTACAAGACCTACTTAGGGCTACTAAAAGCCTTGCAACCTTGGGGTTGTCAAGACTAATATACCACTTTCCTTAAATACAAACATGTGTACAAAAGAAATGAATGGAAAATAAAAGGATGCAAAAGTTAATGTTGGTTGATTTATTTTTCTTTATGCAATTTATATGTCCAAGTATAGGTATCCATCTTAAGTGATAGCATAGGAATGAATAGGATATAAAATTAGGCAGGTGTTAAGTTCTTTTCAAATGAACCATACACTTTGCCAAACCCTATTCAAAATTATACTAAAAGAGAGGAGAAGGAAAACCTACACTAAGCACATCCTTATACTTTACTCACATGCAAACTTATAAATAAAATATAAGTAACACACTTTTAGTTTTGATAATTGATTCATATATTTTGAAAATAATTTGGATTTAATTGTGATAATAGCCACTCATATTCTTACTTTAGCCAACACATGCAATTTGACATAAAGGAAACATTTCCATTTTAAATTTGATTTTTGAAAAGGATGGATGCATGAAAGCATATGACATTCATGTTTAGCTTGTTGGGGAAGAACTAAAGCAATGAAAGCATGTAAACACATTCACTTTTATTAAATTCTAAAGACAATCTTATGAAATAAGAAAGCTTAAAGTAAATCAAAGTTTATTCAATATGATTTTTGTTTGATTTTGAATTTGATTTAGTTTTGAAAATATGAAGTGAGTTTGTTGTTCCTAACTCATTCACATATGTGTTTGATATTTTTGTTCAATTTTTAGATGATTAGATTTATTTTATATTTTGATTAGGTTAAGGTATGAATTGAGCATATTAATTACCCCTTACCTACACCACCTTAGCATAGTTAATCAAATAATTATGAGCCAATGAGATGACATAAAATCTCACAAAGAATTTAAATTTGTAATGCACTTAGGAAGAAAGGGGCCTAATGCAATTTGGCTCATGATTAATGATTAATTATGCTAAGGGGTTTAACTTAAGTAATTTCAAAATAGCCCTCACACATATGAGTTGAATTTTAATTTCCTTAATTGAACTTAGGCTCTTGAACACCTAAGCATCTATCCAAAGTAGATTAATTAAGTTATGTAAAGTTTTAGAATTTTAAGAAATTGATTAAGAAGGTAATTAGTGAATTATTCCTTAATTAAGAGATGATTAAAAAAGAAAAGGGGTATAAGGAATAGCTTAGGGGAAATGCCCCAAAATTATTCCCTAAATCTCCTATTCACTGAAGCAGACCTTAATCAACTTCAACAAAGGATTAAACCACTAATCAAACCCTTAATTAACCTTAATTATATTAAAGGGGTAATTAGGAAATGAATTAGTAATTTCTCCAATTAAGCCACCAATAAATCCCAAGAAAATTAGGGGAGGTAGAAGTCATCCCCCAAAATACACTCAAGAAGTTTGAGATTAATTGTGGATTAATTAGGGAATAATTAACAAATTAAAATTTCTAATAAAACTTAAATTCAGAGAAAGAAGTATTTAAAATTAATCAAAATCAATTTTAGAATATTCTATGTTCAATTATCTTTCTAATGTAATTTATTTCATATTTTTTTTGATTTTTTTAGGTTGAGATATGAATTTTAGAAGTTTAAGCAATTAATTAGAATTAAATAAAAAACCTTAATTAATTCCCTAATCTCTACGGCATGCCACGCATATGCTGACGTGGCTTCCCTTTACATACGATGTGCTCTGGTTGGCCACTTAAATGTCGCTTCGTAGCACCGTGTGGCTATGGCACTACACATTTCGCTCAGCCGTCCGATCAAGGATCAGACAACTGAGATTAAAGCCGCCATTCATAGGGGATAGAATGAATTATAAAACATGATTTAATCTCGGCCATCCATCCAAATGCACTAATGGATGGCTAGAGATCCTCCCTGTTCTTCCCTATGAAAAATGGGGATCATCCACTTTCAAAGAGAAGATCCGAGCTTGATCGAGCTCAGATTGGATTGAAAATCAACCCACACCATCTAAAGCTAATGGCAAGCTCATCTAACGGTCAAAATTTCATGTGATCAAAATTTCTTTCATAAAGCTCCACACCACATTGAGTTTAATGATCGAAAAATGACATACCTCGCTGGAGGTGATCACCGATGCTCGATTCCCTTGGAGAAGCTTCGTCTGGTTGAGAAAAAGCTTTGATGAAAGTTTTAGCTCTTGAGGTTGAGTGGATAGCTCTATAGACCAACTCCTCCTCCTAGTGAGCTCGACTTTGATTGAATTGGATCTTCATTGCCTTTGGAGCATGGGAAAGAGCTTGGGCAACTTGACTTGATCCTCTAATGGAGCTTGCTAAAGAAATTTGGTTGATACTGAGTATTGGCTAAGTTCAAAATCTTATGGAGCTCCCCTATTTTCACCTTGTGAAAATAGAGAAGATGAAGTTGGAAAGCATTTGAGGGAGCTTGGGATCACTGGGAAAAGACTCCTTTGGCTCTCTCACACTCAATCAACTATGGGGAAGTTAAGATTCAAATGAACTAGGGGGAGTATATCTCCCCCTTTGGCAATCGGATCGAGAAGGGAGGAGCCGTTTTGATCCAATTGAGCTTAGGCAGTGGGTTTGTTAGGCCGTTTAGTCTATCCTTGAGTTCGTTTTAGGCTAGGGAGTGGATTAGTGGAGTGGCCATGTGCTCCATTTGAGTGGAGACATGATTCCCATGTGCCCATTTCAAGCCATGTGCACAGTTTGGCCCTTGGGTCAAGTTGAGCTGACCCAAACCCATTGGGTTGGGTGCACCACCATCCATAGGATTCACTTGACCTATTAGGAGAGTATCAAGTAGGTATGAAGAGGGTTTGACCAAATTCCAAGTGGAATTAGCCAAACTTTATTCTATGAACTAGGGGTAAAATGGTCATTTGGCTGATTTTTGAATTTGGATATGTTGGGTATGTTGAGAAAATAGGTTTGGCCAAGTTTCATTGGATTTGGAGTTCATTTATGGTTTGGCTCATGTTGACCCATTTAGATCAAAATGGGTCAACTTGGGTCAAGTTGACCAATTGGTTAAATTAGGTCAAACCAAGTGTTGGGTCAAGTTTATATGACCATTTGAAATGTTTTGGAGGCTTTGGTTTGATTCAATTTAGTTTAGGTTTGAATTTGGTCCATATGACTTCATTTAGGTCAAATGGGTCAAGTTGACCAATTTGACCCATTTGACCTATTTGAGCTAGGTCATGGGTAGGTTTAAGTTTGGTTACATATGAAGTGGATTGGTATCTTTATTTCCAATCAATTTTGGTTAAGTTTGAATTTGGCTCAATATGACCCTTTAGGTCAAGTTGGGTTCGAGGTTAATTGGGCTAGTTAAGTCTAGTTAGCCAATTGAGGCTTTGGCCAAGTTCAACAAGTGACTTGGAATGAACTTGACCCATTAGATTCAATCAATTTGGCTTAGATCAAGTTTTTACATATTTTAACTTTTTAGGTCAAGTTGGGTCAACTTGGGTCAAGTGGCCAATTAGGCTAGGTTAGGCTTAAATGTTGACTTGGTCAAGTTCAAACATAGGTCATGAATGAACTTAGACAAATGGTTTCAATCAATTTGGCCTATGGTGAATTTTGGCTATGTTGGGTTTCATTTTGGCTAAGTGTTGACTTGGTCAACCCTTAGGTTTGACTTGGTTTGACCCAATTTGAGTGATTAATCATCTCAAGATGATTGTTGATCATGATGAGAGGCATATGTGAGTTTGATTCAATCCAATTTGGTTAAGAGTAAAATTTGGCTTATAAGGTGTACTTTAGGTCACTTTGGGTCAAGTGAGCCTAAGTGGGTCAAATGGTTTGGTCAAAGTTTGATTGATCTTGTATATAGACTTATGATTGAAATATAAATCTATTTGCAAGTGGTTTGAAGTCAAATGGGTTTTGATTCATTTGACAATTTCAAGTTCAAAGGGTGAACATGAGTTTGACTTGGGTTTGATTTTTGAATTGATTTTTGATTAAGAGATTTAAGTTTGTATTTATATTTGGATTCATGATTGAAGGATTGATTGAATCATGAAGGAAAATCAAGAGTTTGGCTTGATTTGAAATTGATTTGGCTAAGTTCAAGATTTTGACTTAAAAGGCTTAGGTTGGATTTTGAATGAGTTTGAGTTTGATTTTTTGGAAGTGGTTTTGATTGTTTGAATTTATATTTCATTTATATATGTAAATATAAATGAGAATATAAATGAGTTATGAGAAAATTTCATGAATTTGGAGTGATTTGATGATGATCTAGGCTAAGTCCTTAAGAGGAAATTAAGGGATTTAGAAAAGATTTGGAATTTGGAACTTGAATTTTGAATTTGATTTGATTGATTTGAATTTATATTTCATTTATATATGTGAATATAAATGAGTTATGAGAATATTTCATGAATTTGAATTGATTTAGATTTGAATTAGGATGTCCTTAAGAGGGAAATTAAGGACTTAAGAATGATTTTGAATTAGAAATTTAAATTTTGGATTTAATTTAATTGATTTGAATTTATATTTCATTTATATATGTGAATATAAATGAGAATATAAATGGGTTATGAGAAAATTTCAAAGATTTGATTTGATTTGAAGATGATTTTATAAGTCCTTAAGAGAGGATTAAGGACTTAGGAAAAAATTTTGAAATTTCATTCATGGGTTTCAATCATGTGGCATTGATTTGAGTTTGGAGAAAATCAAATAAGATTGATTTGGAGTTTGACTTGAAGGAAGGAAGGTGAGGTGGTTCAAGTTAAGGGTGACAAATTTTCCTAACACCCCTAAGGCATGACCTATTCCTATTGCTAACTCTTCTTAGTCTCTAGGATTAAGTTGAGTGTCCACCTAATCATTAGATGTGTCTTAAGATTAAGTTCTTAAAGTCTAAGGGGAGTCCTATGTCTAAGATGGAGGGGTTGAGAGCTCATTCTAAAAATGAGGTCAACACCTCTGTAGTGGCAAGGTTCTACCTCCTAGGGCAGCACCTCAAGATAGAAGGAAACAAGTCATTGGTTTAGAGGATCGAGAAGCCCCTCCACATGATGCTCCATGCTTGGATATGCTTGTGGAGGATCAGCCCAAGGTAGACTACAATGTCCTCACTCACCTAAGAAAGTTGCCATCTAAGCTAAGCATATATGATGCCCTTATCTTATCCAAAGAGATGAGAGAATCTTTAATCAAGGCTCTCCTTGATCCTGAAATATGCTTAGTTCAGCTAACCACTATTGGTGAAGAGACACATTATTCCAAAGAAGCTCAGGGAATCACTTTCACAAATGAAGACCTACTTCTGGGGGACATGGAGCACAACCGTCCCCTCTACATTATAGTTGACATGGGAAGATTCAGACTAACTAGAGTTCTCATCGATCCAGTGCATCAATGAATATTATGAGTCTAAAGACCCTTGCCTATTTAAGGATTGACATCTCCACACTTTGAGGAGATCAGATGATGTTGAGATAATTCAATGAACAAGGCGAGAGGGCTTTAGGTTCCATAGTGTTACCTTTGGAGATAGGTGACTGGAAGACTAAAGCTAAATTTTATATCATTGATTCAAATACTTTGTTCACCACTTTACTCGGTAGGCCTTGGATACATCAGAATAAGATGATTCCATCATCCCTTCATCAGCGCATCAAGTTCAAGAAGGATGGGATTGAACACTATGTCAAAGGAGATGAAAAGCCATTTTCAGTTAGAGAGGTTGAGATATATAAGGATGTGATCTACTATCTTCCTCAAAGCACCCTTTCTGTGAACTTAGACAAAATTTAAATTCAAAAGAAAAAGAAAATGAAGAAAAGAAAAAGCAAAAGAAAAAGAAAAGAAAAATGAAAATCCAAGTGAACAAGAAAGGGGAATTGAAGAAGAAAAAAAGTTGCATATCACATTACACCCACAGTTCATACCATCATATGGACATGTGGGCGAGATGACTCAACCTCTACCAGGCAGAGGTAGAGGTAGAAATAGAGGCAGTTCTAAAGGTGGAAGACCTTCTGGTTGGCCATCAGCCAACAGGGGTTATGTTCTAGTTTATAGGAGTACCCTTACTATTCACATAGACTTGGAATCTAGCTCGGAGTACAATTCTAATGTGATTAGCATACCAGCCAACCCCTCTTAGCTGGTTTCATTGGAGGTGACACTCGAGCCAGATAGCGATAAAGACTAGGCCTACAAAAAAAGCACAAAAGTATTCAAATCAAATGTATGTAAAACTATCAGGTAGTAGTTAGGAACCTTTGCTCTAACCTCCCTTTCATCTCAAAAAGTTGAAAGTTTAGTAGTTTAGAAAGCCCCTCAGTCTTCCAGAGATGTCAAACCAAAGAGATTCTTTTTAGGATCATCATCCTCAAGTCTAGAACCTGATGTAGGACTTGAGGATATTTTAAATAAAGAATTAATGGAATTATCTTTTGACTAGTACTCTCTTTGTGTTCTTAATCTTGCAAAGAAAGGTTTGATTCCTTATTCATGGTCTAAGCATAGGTCATAGTACTTCGAAAAGCTATGGAACAACATAAGCATAGATGCACAATCAAGATCAGGACTAGGATTCGGTATAGTGGGTCAAGTAGATGATGATGATTACTACTTAGTTGTCACCAATCATTTGAAATCTGATAGGTTCTTTTCACACAAAACCAAATCTTATGAGGATGTGTGTTTAGAAAATTTAGATGATCCAAATGATCTCCAAATCAATAATGCACCACCAAAATTTGAAGAGGAGATCCATTCAACAATCAACAAGCTTAAAGAAATTAACCTCAGGACAGAAGAAAATCTACTCCCGACATATATCAGTTCGTTGCTAAATGAAGAAGAAACCAATGACTTAGTTAGGCTATTGATTGAGTTTAAACATTACTTTACATGGAGTTATGAAGAAATGCTCTGATTATCCCCTGACATAGCAGTCCACAAACTAGCAATAGATCTTAGCGCTAACCTTATCAAACAAGCTCCTAAAAGTATGTGATTAGAAATCGAACAACAGGTCATTTCTGAAGTAAAAAAATTGATCAATGCTGGTTTCATCAGGGAAGAAAAATACTACATGGTTGTTAGTGTCATGCGTTAAGAAGAAGAATGACCAAATTCACATATGCGTCAATTTCAGGGACTTAAATAAGGCAAGTCCTAAGGATGAGTTTCCTCTTCCTATACTAGAATTAATGGTGGACATCGCCTCATGTCATGCTTTTCTCCTTCATGGATGGGTCATTTGGCTATAACTAAATCAAGATGGCCCCTAAGGATGAAAGAGACACTATTTTTCAAACCTTGATCTAAATCTATTGTTATAGGGTCATGCCTTTTGGCCTTAAAAATTTTGGTACTACATACCAATGGGCCATGACTCAGATCGTCAACGAACTCATCCATCATCAGGTTGAGTGCTACGTTGATAATCTAGTAGTCAAAAGCAGAGAATCGGAAGACCATATCTTTGACTTGAGAGTTTTTCAAATGATTAAGATAATATAACCTCAAAATGAATCCCAAAGTGTGCATTGAGTAGCTTAAAATTCCTTGGGTTTTGTCGACAATGGGAATAGAAATAGATCCTAAAAAGATCAAAACTATCTTAGAAATGCCACCTCCTAAAAGTTTAACTCAACTCAGATCTTTCCAAGGATGGTTGGCATATCTGAGATGCTTTATCTCCAAAATATCCGGAAGTACAAGCCATTCTCAATACTTATTAAAAAGGATGCTAAGTTCAAGTGGGATGAAAAGTGTCAGCATGCCTTTGAAGATATTAAGCAGTATTTGGTGAAGCCGTCAGTTCTAGCAGCCCCTATCTCGGGCAGGCCACTCATCCTCTACACTACTATATTGGATGAATCCCTTGGCACTTTGTTGGCCTAAGCCAATGATGAAGGGAAGAAGAGTGCTCTCTTACCTCGGCGTCATCGATTCTGGCTGAACTACCCACCTATTGAGAAATATTGCCTAGCTTTGATCTTTGCATCCTAAAAGCTACGACACTATATGGTTTCTCATAAGGTGAACTTGATTTCTAGAACTAATCCACTGTAGTATCTCATGACACGGCCAATGCTATCCAGATGTTTGGCACGTTGGTCCATGATTCTCTCACAGTTTGATATCACTTTTGTATCCCTCAGTGCGATAAAAGGTCAAGCACCAGCGAATTTCTTAGTAGTACAACCACATCCTGATTCCCTGCTTAGTGATGATTTTCCTGATGAACAAATAATGAACTTAGGGGAGGTTGACAACCATCGATGGGAGATGTATTTTGATGATGCAGCTTCTTTTTATAAAGGGGAAGCACCACGATCTACTCTTTTAGGAAAGACAGAGGTAGGAATAGTTATCTTAACTCTAGACCGCGATGTGATGAGATTCCCATACTATCTCTCAATCCCTACACCAATAACGAAGCCGAGTATGAGGCTTTGATTTCCAGTGTGGAGTTAGCCATTACAGTCTGTCCAGAGCATCAACATCTTTGGGGATTCTCAGTTATTCATCAACCAAATTGGTAGGTCCTACAAGGTTGTCAAACCTATGCTTCATCATTACCATTTGTATACCATGAAGCCGTTGGTCCAAATCCCTGAAGTTACCATCTACAAGGTTCCCAGAAAATGTAGTAGTAGATGCTTTGCCAAACTTGCTAAAGAATTGGCATGTCCGGAACATGATTCCATTCCAATAAGGGTCCAAAATAGCAAGTCCTATCCCATATTGATGTTGAACTCATCGAGAGACTTTCTATTGAAGGGGAGGTTGCCGTTGTCAAAATGGACAAGGAGCAATTGGTTGAAGCCTTGTGGTCCTACCGCACCACATACTGAACTTCAACTCAATCTATCCTATTTTTCTTAGTGTATGGGTCTGAAGCCGTTCTACCTTTAGAAGTTCAACTCCCATCACGAGGATAACATTGGGTACAAGATCACTATAGAGCAGAATGTAAAGTTGCGGTTAGAAGAGCTCGATGATTTGGAGAAAAGTCACCTACGGGTGTGCTAGAATCTCGAGTTGTATAAAGCCAAAATGATTCAAGCTCACAACAAGCTGGTCCACCCTAGGTCTTAAGTAGAAGAACTTGTGTTAGTCCTAAGGAGACTAATTATTGCCCATCAAATGATGGGAGGCAAGTTCAAACCCAATTGGGAAGGCCTCTATGTCATAGAGAAAGTCTATCAAGGAGGATCCTATCAGCTCATTGACTGTAAATGGGAACACATGATGCTTTCAATTAATGGGCTTTATTCAAAGAAATATTACCCATAAATCATGTTTGAAAATAATTATCAACAAAAAAATAAAATCTTTATTCCATTTCTTCAAAATCTTTTATTCTTTTGAAGCGTTGTTTGCTTATCTTGCGAATCCATCATGACGTGTTTAGGATAGGTGTAAGAGTCCCCCAAAGGCATCCAATCCCTCATTCACAACACAAACACAATCTTTCTCAGCGTGTTTTAGGATAGGTGTAAGAGTCCCCCAGTGGCATCCTGTTCCCTTTAACACATAGACACAACAACAAACATATATCTTTTGTTTCATGCTATTTTGATGTAGGAGCAAGCCCCCTGTGGTACTCACTCATTAGCTGCTCTAGGTCAGGTTTACATGCTACTTTGCTAGTATGTCACCCTAGTGGCCATTTATTTGGAAGATATGAGTCCCCACACTTTCTTTAGTTTGACCATTACAAACTAATGAGTGCCTTGTTAGTTTGGTAGTCTTCACTGCCTAGCTAGTAAACTACCTCATGTTAACTTTGTTTAAGAAGATGTGAGTCCCTACGCTTTTTTCTTGAACTAGCTATCATGCACTGACTAGGTTGAGTATCCTTGAGGTCTAGGTGTAAGAGTTCCCCAGCGGCATCTTATTCCTTCAAGCAGAAACACATATCTTTTGTCTTAGGCAACTTTGATGTGGGAGCAAGCCCCCTGTGGCACTCACTCATTAGCTGCTCTAAGTCAGGTCTACATGTTACCTCGCTAGTATGTGACCGCAGTGATCATTTGTTTGGAAGATGTGAGTCCCCACACTTTCTTTCTAATTTGATCATTGTAAATTGATGAGTGCCTTGTTAGTTTGGTAGTCTTCACTGCCCATCCAGTAAGCTATCTCGTGATGATTTTGTTTAAGAAGATGTGAGTCATTATGCTTTCTTTTTGAACTAATCATCATGATCTGACTAGGTCAAGTATATTCGAGGTTTAGGTAAGTCCACTAGAGACTCCTTTCCTCTTGACTGCATTAGAGTTGATATAAGTCCCTTAGTGGCATTCACTCTGAAGTCTCCCTAGGTCAGATGGCACCTGTCGAGCTGAGGACAAACTATCCCAGCAATCAGTTCCATTATAGAAGGATGTGAGTCCCACACTTTCTTCCTAGGCTAATTACAAATCGACGGGAACCTTAGGTTGGTTGATGTTTGCTATGCTGACAGTGACTCACTCGGTGGATACACCACTCTTGGCATATGTGAGTCCCCGCACTTTCTCCTTGAGTTTGGCCACCAAATACCTATTTGATATATGACTAGCCATGTCATCTTCTCTAGGGTTTTGGATTAAGGCCTTAGCAGCCCCTCTCCTTGTGGGCACTCTATTTGGATCATGTCTTTGTGACCCCATTTAGACACTACCAGTTACTTTTGGATTGGATAGTCCCCCTTCTTGGTAGCCACCCCTATGGTTGGATAATTTGTTCAATAGATGCGCAGATTCTCCCTTGTTTTAGTAAATCTGAGATAGGTCCAGGCTAATATAAGCTCCTTCTCAGTTTGATCCCTTGAAAACTAATTTCATGATAAACAAACTAAACAAACAAATAAAATATTTTGCTTGTGGATTAGGAATTCAAGCCCCCAAAGGGCCCCTTCTCCCAAGCAGGCATCCTTTTTGTAGGGCAGTGTCGGTGAACTCCCTAAAGGAATTGCTTAACTACCTGAGTTAAGATAAATCCCTGAGTCGGTACTCACTCTGTAGTCACCGTTAGGTCAGGTTCAATCTATTTTGCCACAAACAGGTTACCCCAGTAGTCATTCTGCTTTGGAAGATGTAAGCTTATGATGCATTCTTTCTAGCATGACTGTCGCAAATCGATGGGTAGCCTTAGGTCGAGTTCGGTTTGTTGCCCAAAGCAATCGAACACCCTAGTGGTCTTCTGTAGTGGAAGATGTGGGTCCCCAAGCTTTCTTCCCATGAATTGATCATTGCAAACTGAAAGGCACTCTTTTGGTCAGATAGTTCTCCCATCGGCCGGGAGGCTACTCTCTTTGGTTCAGTAAATTTGAGATAGCTCTAGGCTGATATAAGCTCCTTCTCAGTGTGATCCATCACAAACTAATGGAATCCATCAACATAAATAAGAAAATAAAATTAGTTTTGACTATCCTTAAGTTGATCTAAGTCCCCAAGCGACATTCACTCAATAGTCAGCCCTAAGTCAGGTTTGATTTATTGCCCAAAGCAATCGATCACCTAGTGGTCTTTTATAGTGGAAGATGTGAGTCCCCAAGATTTCTTTCCTTGAATTGACCATTGCAAACCAAAAGGTACTCCTTTGGTTGGATAGTTCTCCCATCGGCCGAGAAGCTACTCCCTTTAGTTTAGTAAATCTGAGATAGGTCTAGGCTGATATAAGCTCATTCTCAGTGTGACACATCACAAACTGATAGGATCCATCCAAAATAATTAAAAAATGAAATTAATCTTGACTACCTTTGAGCTGATCTAAGTCCACCAGAAGCATTCACTCAATAGTTAGCCCTAGGTCAGACTCGATTTGTTGCCTTGTCAATTGATCACCCTAGTGGTTCCTTATTTTTGAAAGATGTGAGTCCCCGCACTTTCTTCTAACTTGACCATTGCAAATGAAAGGCAACCCCTTTGGTTGGATAGTCTTACTATGTGGTTGGTAGACTACTCTTTGGATTGGTAAATCTGATGTAGCCTAAGGCCTTCATGACCTCTACTCAGTGCAGCCCATCATAAACCAATGTGATTCAATCAAAATAAATTAAAAAAAATTAATTAATCTTGACTATCTTTGAGTTGATCTAAGTTTCCCAAAATTCACTAGTCAGGTTGGGTTCAATCCACTACCTTGCCAATGGATAACCCCAACAACTGGTCCCTACTTTGGAGGATGTAAGCCTACTATGCTTTCTTCCTAGTACAGCTGCTGCACGCCGAAAGACATCCCTTTGGTTGGTTAGTCCTACTGTATATTTGGTAGACTACCCCTTTGGATTGGTAAATATGAGTTAGGTTTGGGCTTTTGTGGCTCCTACTCAGTGCGATCCATCACAAACCAACAGGGTTCATCTAAAAATCCAAAATTAAAATCTAAAACAAATCAAATCAATCTCCCCTAGTGGAGTCAACCAATCAAAACTAATGAAAATAAATAATCCAAATCATTTGATTTTCTTCTCTTTAGCAAGGTGTAAATCTTTTTAGTTCCCTCAGTGGATCTTGAATTCTAATCCCTCAGTGGATTTCAAACCTCTCATCCCCTTGTGGATGGCTTGAACCTATTTCCCTAGTGGAAGGTTCACATACTCTATCCCTAGTGGATTCCTCCTTCCCTCTCTTATGTCTTTGACATAAGTAGAGTCACATTGCATTAAGGTCTGGATTCCTTCTACATCTTGGGTTGGGAGTAGATCATTTTTGTTAGTGCTTGTGATCATTCGATGTTGTTGATCATCTCAACACCAATATCGCTGTGTCTGGGTCACACCACACCTATTGGACACCCTTTGTTGACCTCATTTTTAGGATGAGCTCTCAATCCCTCCATCTTAGACATAGGACTTTTCTTATACTTTAAGAGTTTCTTAGTCTTAAGACATCTAGTGATTAGGTGGACACTCAATCTAGCCCTAGAGACTTAGAAGAGTTAGCCATAGGAGTAGGTCATGCCTTAGGGGTGCTAGGAGAATTTCCCTACCCTATAGTTCGAACCAAATCCTCACTTCCTCCCTTCAAGTAAAACTCAAATCAATTCCCACTTGGTTGATTTTTTCAAGGCTCAAATTAATTCCAATTGATTTTGTCAAACTCAAACCAATTCCAAATGATTGAAGCTTATGATTGAAATTCCAAGTTCAAAAATCCTTCCTAAGTCACTTTGATCCTATCTTATGGACTTAGCCTAAATCAAATTCAAATCAACTCAAATTCAAAAGATTTTCTCATAACCCATTTATATTCTCATTTATATTCACAAATATAAATGAAATATAAATTCAAATGTCCAGAACTAAATCCAAAAATCAAATCCAAATTCTACCAAAATTCAACCTAAGCCTTTCAAGTCAAATTCTTGAACTTAGCCAAATCAAATTCAAATCAAGCCAAACCCTTGATTTTTCATCATGATTCAATCAATACTTCAATCATGAATTCAAATATAAATACAAACTTCAATCATCAATCCAAAAATTAGTTCAAAACTCAAATCCAAATTCAATCAAAATTCAACCTAAGCCTTTCAAGTCAAATTTTTGAACTTAGCCAAATCAAATTCAAATCAAGCCAAACTCTTGATTTTTCTTTATGATTCAATCAATCCTTCAATCATGAATTCAAATATAAAGATAAACTTCAATCATCAAACCAAAACCAAATTCAAAAATTAAACCAAAATCAAATTCATGTTCACCCTTTGAACTTGAAATTATCAAATGAATCAAAACCCATTTGACTTCAAATCACTTGCAAATGGATTTATATTTCAATCATAAGTCCATATGTGAGTTCAATCAAGCTTGATTCAAGCCTTGATCAAGTCAATTGGCACACTTAGGCTCACTTGATCCAAAGTGACCTAAAAGTATCCATTTTGAGCCAAATTCTAATCCTACTTAAATTGGATTGAACTATGCCTAACTAAGCCTCACATTATGAGCAACAATCATCATGAGATGATCAATCACTCAAATTGGGTCAAACCAAGTCAAACCTAAGGGTTGACCAAGTCAACAGTTAGCCAAAATAAAACCTAAACTAACCAAAATCTGTCATAGGCCAAATTGATTGAAACCATTGATCAAAACTCATTCATGATCAATGTTTAAAATTGACTAAGTCATCATTTGAGCCTAACCTAGCCCAATTGGCCACTTGACCCAAGTTGACCCAACTTGACCTAAAAAGTCAAAATGTGTCAAAACTTGATCTAAGCCAAATTGATTGGAAACCAATAGTTGAAGTTCATTCCAAATCACTTGTTGAACTTGACCAAAGCCTCAATTGGCCAACTTGAGCTAACCTAGCTCAATTGACCATGAACTTAACTTGACCTAAAAGGTCAAATTGAGCCAAATTTAAACTAAACCAAAATTTATCAGAAATAAAGATACCAATCCATTTTAAATGATCAACCAAACCTAAACCAACTCATGACCTAACCCAAATAGGTCAAATGGGTCAAATTGGTCAACTTGACCCATTTGACCTAAATGAAATTAAATGACCCAAATCCAAATATAAACCAAATTTATTGGAAACAAAGATACCAAATCAATTCATATGATCATTTGAACTTGACCCAACCCTTGGTTTGATCCAATTTGTCCAATTGGTCAACTGGACCTAGGTTGACCCATTTTGACCTAAATGGGTCAACATGAGCCAAATCATATTAAACTAACTACGAATTCATTGAAACTTGGCCCAACCCATCTTTCAATCATACCAAACATACTCAAACTAAAATCCAAATCAAATGACCATTTTACCCTAGGTTAAGGGGTAACCTATGGCCAATTCCACTTAGAATTTGGCCATATCCTTCTAGTGGCCACTTGGCACCCTCTTAGTGGACCAAGTGGAAACTCGTGAGCATGGTGCAATTGACCCATTGGGTTTGGGTCAGCAAAACCCAAACCAAGGTCAAAACTGACCACTCCTCTTATTTTGAGCACATGGAATCACTCTCACACTTTAAATCAGCATATGGCAACTTCTCCACTACCCTCTCTGGCCAAAACCAGGCCACATGCAACCTTAAATGGCCTAACAAACCCATTGCATGGGTGAATTTGATCAAAATGGCAAAGGGAAGCATGGCCATCCGATCCTTCAAGGGGAAGATATACTCCCCCTAATTTCATTTCAATTCAACACTCTTACACTCGATTGAAGCTAAGGAACTCAGAGTAAGCAATTGCAAGTCTCCCCAAGCTTCCTAGAGCCATCTCCAATTCTCCATTTCTTAGTTTCTTCAAGCCAAAAATAGGGGAGCTCCACCATTTTTCAAGCTCATCTAATACGCAAATTCAGTTCAGTTGCTCCTTCAAGCACCTTGAGGGACCTAATTGAACCCACTCCAAGCTTCATCAAAGTTCTCAAGGCACGGGAGAGGGGACTTTGATCAAGGTCATGAGCATTTGAAGAACACCTTAGTCAATATATGCCCAATACCAACACCTCAAACCTTCACTAGACGAAGCTACCTCGATGGTTAGGAGTGCTGGTGATAGCCTTCGGTGAGGTACTATTCAAAACCAAGCATAATTTAAATTTTTCTTGGTCTTTTTGAAAGAAAGTTTAACCTCATGAGAATTTGACCATTAGATCTTCATCCCCCTCTTGATGGCAGGTTGAGTTTGAGCTCAATCGCTCAATCAGCTGGATCTTGCCAGGAATGGGGCCCTCTCCATGAGCAAGTTGATGCGGATCAGATCCTTCCATGCATTTTGGATGGGCCGATCAATTAATCCTCTAATCCCTTAAGAATCGTGGGCTCGATTTCAACTACCCGATCCTTGATGGCCGGAGAAAACATGTAGCACGGCTGTGATGACTTAAATAACTAACCAATCCCATCATGCCATGTGGAAAGCGTGGGCGGCGTCACCGTGATAGTTAATAATTAGGGGTTTTAATTAATTATTAATCACTGAATCTTCAAATATTCATAATTAAATATAGAAAAATTAGAAAAATACAAAGTAAAAAGCATTGTGAAGATTTGAAAGGGGAATAATCTAAATTAATTTCAATTAATTTTGAATAGTAATATTTTCTAATTTTAGGTTTTATTAGGATTGTGATTAGGTTAATTACTCTCTCATTAACCCACTGATTAATTCTGAACTTCTCATGTGCATTTAGTGGGATGACTTCTGCCTCCCCTAATTTTCTTAGAATTTATTAATGGTTTAAATAGGGGAATTGCTTGAGTCATTCCTAATTACCCTCTTAATCAATTAAATAATTAATTAACCTTTTAAATAATGTTAGTTTATTAATTAAGTTTACTAATCACCTTAAAATAGTGAATGGACTTAGGGAATGAGATTAGGGGTTATTTCCCATATCTTTTTCATTAAGTTTATTTCATTTGAATAAAAATCTAATTAAAATGCAAATCAATTAAATAATTTAATCACTTAATTAAATGGCTTAATTAATCAAACTTTTCAAAATCAAAACATTCCAGAACTTAACTAATTCATCTTGGGTAGATGCTTAGGTGTTCAATAACCTAAGTACCTTAGGAAATTAAAATCCAACCCACATGTGCGGGAAGGGTTATGAAAGTACTTAAATTAAACCCTTTAGCTTAATTAATCATTAATTGTGAGACAATTATATTGGGCCCCTTTTCTTTCCTAAATGCATTACTATCTTAAATTCCTAGTGTGGTTTTATGTCATACATTGGCTCATAATTATTTGATTAAATATGTTAAAGTGGTGTAGGTAAGGGGTAATTAATGCCCTTAATTCACACCTTAACCTAAACAAAATATTAAAAAAAATCATCTAATGGTTCTAAAATTAAACTAAAATAAAATACACATGTGAGAAATGGGTTAGGACCAGTAAACCTTTTCAAATTTCCTAAATCACATCAAACTCAAACAAAACTAAAAAAGTCTCTTTAAAACAAATTTGGTTTACTTTAAATAATCCTATCTCATATGATTGTCTTTAGGAATTAATTAGGGTGAATGAATTTACATGCTTTCATCACTTTATTTCTTTCCTAATATGCTAAATGTGTATGTCATATGAAAATCATACATTCATGTTTTTTGAAAATCAAATTAAAAATGAAATGTTTTCTTTATGTCAAATTGCATGTTTTGGCTAAAGTAAGAATATGAATGGCTATTATGACTATTAAATCCAAAATTATTTTCAAAACTCATAAATCAAATATCATAACTAAAAGGTATGCTACTTATAATTATTTATAAGCTTGCATGTAAATATAAAATGTGTTATGTGATTCTCTCTCTCTTTCTTAATATAGAATTGTATAGGATTTGCAAAGTGTATAGTCCATTTGAAAAGGACATAACACTTGCTTAAATCCATTCATATACACTCTTATGTCATGAATTAAGAGAGAATTCTATGTCACACATATAAACTAAATAATCAAATCAAAGTCAAATAAACATAAACTTTTGCATGATTCTCTTTCCATGTATTTCTTTTTATAGATGCACATGTATTTAAGAAAAGTGGTACATTAGTGGACAATGGGTTAGCTTTAGAAGTAGTAGCCTAGTATGGTCTTGTACCTTACACCCCTGGTGCTAACAATGGTTCCATACTCACTTATGCCTTTTATACTTGTAAATGTGCATATGAAAAATGCATAAAAAGAATCCCTCTTTTCTACTTAACAAAACCATGCATCATGAAGCATCCAAATTTTCTTAAGTAACTCTCTTAGCATTCATCTTTAAGGTGTGCTAAACATTTCCATTTGCATGTATAGATATGCTTAGGATTCATTCATATGCATGTTACACATGTTGGGAAAGAAATGAAGTGATGTGTGTTTTGTGATAGTATTTCACTTTACTTAATCTTAAAATGCCTTTCTTCTTGAATAGGTTCATTTAAGGAAAATATAAACTTAGGATTAATTAAAACACATAATAAAACATTCACTAAATAATAATCAAATATGAATTTACCTTAAAAATTACTTAAGGTGGGGAGGAAAGAGAAGTTCTCCTCTCTTTTTCTCTTTTTACAACCTTTAGTAATTACTTCTAGGTTCATTCAAATCTAATCAAAATACAAAATAAAATCAACCAAAATAACTAAATCATTGAAATGAAACCATCCTCTAAGTTGAACATTTTCACACTTAAAAAATCTCAACCTTAAAGCCTAGCTAAGCATACCACACAAACCTTAAATGGCACATATATTAGGCTAAGTCACCATTTCTAGCTTTAGGTTAGGGCGGTGCATAGCTTGATGTTTGCTTTTATTTTTTGATGTGATATTTTTAGTCTGCATGTTAGGGTGTATGTGCATAGATTGAATGGTAGGGGGATCTTAGTCTAACCATTATCTTCTACAGGAGAATGTGCTTGATTACAAATAAAGATACCAATCTACTTCATATGACCAACTTAACCTAAACCTACCCTTGACCTAACCCAAATAGGTCAAATGGGTCAAATAGGTCAACTTGAACCATTTGACCTAATTGAGTCATATGAGCCAAAACCTAACCTAATCCGAATTGAACCAAACCAAAGGCACCAAAATATTTCAAATGATCATATGAACTTGACCCAACTCTTGGTTTGACTCCATTTGTCCTATTGGTCAACTTGACCTAAGTTGACCCATTTTAACCTAAATGGGTCAATATGAGCCAAACCCTATCAAATGGATTCCAAATCCATTGTAACTTAGCCCAACCTATTTTTTTAACATACCAAACATACCCAAATTAAAAAAAGACTATTATACCCCTAGGTCATAGAACAAGTTTTGGCCTAGCCCATGGGTATTATGGTCATGCACTCATCACAAACACATTCATCTCTCGTAAAACCTTAAGGGGACCTAGTGATGAGTGGTACACTCAACCTAATGAGTTTGGGTCAACCCATTTGGCCAATGGACCAAACCCGACCCATAGGCATGAAATTGATGCTGTAATAAAAATATAAAATGCTTTTACTGTGCAGGTGCTTATACCCCTAAGCATAATCGAAAATAGGCCAGGTGGACTTGGTTACCTATGTGTGGGGTGCTAAGTCTAATTTATACATATACATGCTTGGGATTGTATGATTTGTTTAGCTAATTTCTATTTTGCAGGTTTTAGTTAGATTTCCTTTTTCCTATTTTCATGTAATTTTATAATTAGAATTTTGGAATGATTGTTATGGGGGATTAGGATGAACATTGATTTTAAGACCATGTATTATGTACCATGTAAATCCTTTGGAGCAACCACATTCCAAATAACCAAAAGAAGAAAGCAGAAAGAAGAAATGAAGAATGAACTTCTTGATTGTATTTAATTCATTTGTAGTCTGGGATGTATAAGGGTAGAGCTCGGTTACCCAATTTATTTTTCGGTTTGTGTAGTGGAGCCCAAACACAAATTGTCTCTTATTCTTTTACGGTATCTTTATAAATTGATTGATATTTGTTTAGCTTGTGCATTAAAATTTCATTTTTCTAGTTTCTTCCTTACTTTGATGTATGACCTAGATGACGATTAGGCTCTTAGGAAAATAAATTTTCTATCCAACTAATCAATTCAAATTTAAAATAAACAACTCATAACCTCACCTAAAGCCTAAGTTATAATCATGATAAAATAATTATAAACCCCTTAGCTAGATGTTCTATTACTTTCCTCACATCATGCATAAAAAGCATATTATTTCACTCTTGATTAATGGGCTTCCACGTTTTTCAGAGAACTTGGCTTGACCTTTGAGATGGTGGAAACACCCCTCCTTATCTTATTGATTTTGGCCCATAATCTAATTTCTCATGTTATACATATGAATCCTAATGCTGATGTCAAATTGATTATCCAAAATGAAAATAAAGTGTAATAAAATTTGCATTAGATTTAAGTCATTAAACTATACCCTACATGATCTAGTCTCTTTGGGAGTGTGTTTAAGGACTTAGTCTCTTTATAAATAAACAACAGCTTAGCTATCTTGCAAAAGCATTGGACTTGCCTACATATTTTAAAATTGTAGGAGGAGTCAGTTGGCGGCCACCCCCAGGCAGTCATAAGTCCATTGTCAGTGGTTTATCGTCTCTTGTGGAGGTAAACTAAATACCCATTTTTGCCTTATATTTAGGTCCTGCTTTTGGCCCTCGCCAAAGTTTCATAGATTTAGGTTCAGAGGTTGCTACTTCCCTTTGCGGGCTACAAGCATAAATCCTCTCCTCTTAGGTATTTCCATAAACTTGTATTGCAGAATTGAAAGCCCTAGATTTCTAATAAAAATTCATCTCAAATAAATTAATTCAATTTCAAAAATATAAAGCCCAACCATAGGATAGTTTGGGTTGCTTATTAGGCTTCCTAGTATCCTAAGCTTCCCCTACTTATCTTCATTTGGCTTCGATAAGAGCTCCCTCTTCTTAATCGATCTCCCTTGACTTTCTAAAAATAAACTAATCGATTAATAGTACTACCTTTTGAAATCTTTGGAGATAATGATCATTTACATTAATCAAAAGTATTCCTAAGGAATCATATTCCTTAGGATGTAATTAACTATTGGGGCTTGCTCATGTAGGGAACTTAACGATTTAAAATAAACCATGCTTTACTTTTCCATGTAAATTAGGGGAAGAATCTTTGGTGCATTCTAAAGACCCCATAGTCCTTAGGAGTCCTTATCAAAGTGATTAGGTCCATTGTTGGGTGGTGACTTCTATCTTTCAAGATTGTACACTTTTCCTCAATGTCATACCCGATTACCCTAAGAAGAACATCTGCGGATCTGCATGGCATCCCGACAAGGTGTATTTTTTATATTTCTATTTTCATTTATCCTCTTTTTCTGAAAGGGGGATAGATGAAAGCAGGAATATAAAAAATTTACACCACAGATATACTAATGCTTTGTTTGGGGATCCGATCTTTATCACTATCAGGCTCAACTGTCATCTGCATGGTGATCTGCTGTCTGGAAGTGCTAACTGGCATACCAACCTTGTAAGACTCATCCTCTTAACTAGATTCCAAGTCTATATGGATGGTAGGTGTATTCCTGGTTATAGAGACATGTCTCCTATTGGGTGGCCAATAAGGAGGTCTTCAATCCCTAGGGCTGCTTGTGGATCTACCTCTTCCTCTGCCTGGCAGAGGTCAGGTCATCCTCCCCATATGAACAAATGGAATAATGAACTGTGGGTGGAATCTAATATCGGGCTCTATTTCCTCCCTTAGTGTATGTCACGCTCCCTCTTTTTCTCAATCTCCACATCCTTTTCTTTTTCTTTTCATTTTTCTATTTCTTTTCATTTTTATTTTCTTTCTTTTTCTTCTTTTATGATGTGAGGATTTTGACTGAGCTCGCGAGAATAGACCTTTTGATTTTAAGGGAGGTAATAGGCTGCATCCTCATATATCTCGACCTCATGAATTAAAAATGGTTCAAAATATCCTTTGAAGTAATATTCAATCCCACCACTTTTGAACTTGAGGCACTGATGTAGAGAGGATGAAACCATGTTGTTCTAATATATCCACGGTTTCCCTAGCAAAGCATCGAAAAATGTATTCAAGTTTATAATGTCTTGGCTTCGATCTTCCACTCATCTACCTCCAATGGAAACACTATGGAACCTAAAGCCCTCTCGCTTGCTCATTGAATCCTCTCAACATTATCCTTTCTGAACTGAGTTTGGATATGTTGATCCTTAAGTATACAAGAATTTTTAGACTCATAATGTTGACTGATGCACCGGGGTCAACCAACACTCTTGATAACCTAAATATGCCCATGTAAACTATGATGTAAAGGGGCGGTTGTGTCTGAACGTCCCTAAAAGTAGGTCTTCGCTGAATGTGACTCCTGAGACGTCCTTTGAATATTGAGCCTCCTCTCATGTAGCAATCAGTTGAGCTAAGAAAATCTCAGGATTAAGTAGAGCCTTGATTAGAGATTCTCTCATCTCTTTGGATAAGATGAGGGCATCATATATGCTTAGTTTAGTTGGCAGCTTTCCAGGTGGGCAAGGACATTGTAATCAACTTTGGGGTGGTCCTCCGCAAGCATATTAATGGGCAGAACATCCTGTAGAGGGGCTATCTGCTCGCTAGAACTAGTTACTTGCTTACCCTTATCCTGAGATGTTACCCTAGGAGGTAGAACTTTTCCATTGCATAGGTTAACTTCAGTGATTTCATGTGGCAGGTTGATAGGAAGTTCTACCTGCTCTTCAGGTATACCTATAGCTTCTCCTATGGGACCCTCAGAGTCAGATAACTCCAAGTCTATCTCAATGGGTGAACTCGATTGATTCAGAAAGGGAAACTCTGATTCAGAATCATAAAAGAAAAGATCAGAATTATTTGTGTTATTATTATTATTATTATTATTATTTAGACTTTGAGAGCTTTCAATTGAAATAAGATCATCAAGACTATCAAAAGTAGAGAAGATGTAAGTGGAATCTGTCTTCTTCATTATTTTCTTTCTAAATGTAGGTACATGATAGAAACCAAGTAAAGCAAGCAGAGTGAGGGGTTTAGTGCCCTTGTCCACAGATATAATATTTATGCTGGAAGAAGAGTTGGATGAGCTGGACGTCATCGTAGTAGCTACAATTATGGAATGGAAGCTAGACTCGGTGGTTATGCTACTAGCCTATCCCGGGCAAGTGAGGACTGTTGCTTTTGAGCTCCCACTTTTCTCAAGTTGTCTTTGATAACTTGCAAACCTTCCTTGGTGTTGGAGGCTTGAGCTACCTCAGGTACTTGCAAGGAGAGTTTCTTAATCTTAAAATAATTTTCATAAAAGTTTGGGACAAGGAAATATCCCAACCTTCTTTTATCTTAAGAGGATCACATGTATCCCCAAGGATTACTCTAATAGAGGTAGATTATTGTTCTAACAAGTAATCCTTATGGATAATTATGGCACCTGACTTATAACCGTGCTCAAGCTAGTCTTTGAAAGTGATGTAATCTTCTAAGATATGACCTAACATGCGGTGATAGGGGTAAAAGTTAGGATCATCACTCTTGCCCACTGCTTCCAGCCTCTTAGGCTCTAGTAGCTAAAAATCAGGCTTCCTTAAGAAGTTCTTAAAGATCTTCCTGAATACATCCCTCTTAAATGAATAAGGCTTGTTTAGTTTGTTCAAAAGAGTTGGCAGGTAGTACCTACATGGCAGTGGGTATGAGTACCGCTGTTGTGTATACTATTATGGAGGCGACGGTAGTGGCAATTAAGGCAACTGTGGTGGCCTCTTTTTTATCGAGGTAGTGGTAGAGGAGGTTGAAGTGAAGGCTGCTAAGCTTGAGGTCTCTCAAAATCGTCAATTGTTTCCTGTATCAAGACTGCGCTTCTTTCAAAAGCTTTATGGCTTGGACTTGGACAACTGATCTTGAAAAGGTAACTATTTGACTTCCCCTTGCAGACTAGCCACCTTATTGATTAGTTTATCAAAGGTTTTGATAGTAAATCCCTTGAGCATGAAAGTAACCGGGCCATGAAGAATTCTTAAGAAAAATTTCTATGGCATGCTGTTTAGATAGTTGTGGTTCACATTTCTTACTCAGGTTTCACCGCATGAGAATATAATCAATGAGGGATGCATTGGGACTTTGTTGTGACACAATAAGGTCACCTATAGTTACCCTTTGCTGAGCTCCAATAAACCTCTTAATGAAGAGTTGCTCCAACTCAGCAAATGTCTTTACCAAATTGTTGGGGATTCATAATATCGAATACAATCTCGATAGACTGTGAAGAGACAAAAAAATGAGCTCATCAGCCTATGTTGCAATAAAATCTAAGTGCATATATCTTTGTTGAGGGATCCCATTGCCATAAAAAATCTTGAAAAAAGGTGGCACAAACCCTTTGGGATACTCGACTGTGTCAAATTCCTCTGGGTAGGGTCTACCCTTTGGAATGGATAAAGTACCCCTGGCTTGTGCCAATGCTTCCCTCACTTATTGTTCCACAATTTGTTTGATGTCATCTCCTACATGGAGGTACTATCTATGAACTTCTTATGAAGGCTTCCACTATCCTGATCCATGGGAGATGCACTCTTAGGAGGATCTAAAATATGTAGGAGCTCAGGCTGATCAGCCTCCATAGGTTTGGGCTGTAAAATCGAAGCTTGTTTCTATAGTACAAGAACTACTACTAATAGTCTTCGATCCTCCTCTCCATTCTACTGACCTACTCATCCTTCTACTTGAGTTGCTGGAGGAGGTGTTGGTTTGAATGAGCGGTGTCATCCTCTTCAACCATAATACTTTCCTGACTGTGATGGTCTCTAAGAAGGATCCTGCTCGACCATATGGGCTTTTCTTTGAGTCCTCATAGATCTCATCCTTAAGCCAACCCTACCCTCTTCTTAATCTGAATGATTGCTCCCAAAAAGTTTCTTCTTTTTGACAAAGTAGTCTTCTAGGATGTCGTCTAAAGAATGGTCTCCTACTCATCTCACCACTCTAACTTGTAAAGGCTGTCGTTAGACTTTATGCATCAACTTCGTTGACCTCATTTTTCGAATGAGCTCTCAACCTCTCCATCTTAAACATAGGACTCTTCTTAAACACTAAGAGTTCCTTAGTCTTAAGACACTTCTAGTGATTAGGTGAACACTTAACCTAACCCTAGAGACTTAGAAGAGTTAGCCATAGGAATAGGCCATGCTTTAGGGGTGTTAGGAAAACTTTCCTACCTTATAGCTTGAACCAAATCCTTACTTCCTTCTTTCAAGTCAAACTCCAAATCTAAACTAACTTCAAATTCAAATCAAATTCCAACGTAATTGATTTTCTCAAACCTTAAATCAGTTCCAAATCAAAACTCAAATCAATTCCAACTTAATTGATTTTCTTAAATTCAAATCAATTCAAGCCTTTAGATTTTTCTCTCCAAACACTCAATCCTTCAATCATGAAACCAAATATAAACATAAACTTCAATCATCACAGAAAAACTAGATTCAAAACTCAAACCCAAATCAAACCCATGTTCATCCTTTGAACTTGAAATTGCCAAATGAATCAAAACCCATTTGACTCTAAATCACTTACAAAATGGATTTATATTTCAATCATAAGTCCATATGTGAGTTCAACCAAACTTAAATCAAGCCTTGATCAGGTCAATTGACCCCTTCAAACTCACTTGACCCAAAGTGACCTAAAGTATCTTTTTGAGCCAAATTCTAATCCTTCGCAAGTTGGATTGAACTATGCCCATCAAAGCCTCACATTATTATCAATAATCATCTTAGGATGATCAATCACTCAAAGTGGGCTAAACCAAGTCAAACCTAGCCTTTGACCAAGTCAACACTTAACCCAAATGAAGCATAAACTAGCCAAAATTTACCATAGGCTAAATTGATTGAAACCATTGATCAAAACTAATTCATGATCAATGATTGGACTTTACCAAGTCATCATTTGAGCCAAACCTAGCCCAATTGGCCACTTGATCCAAGTTGACCCAAATTAACCTAAAAATTCAAAATGTATCAAATCTCGATCTAAGCCAAATTGATTCCAACTAATGGGTCAAATTCATTCTAAATCACTTGTTGAACTTGACCAAAGCCTTAATTGGCCAACTAGACCCAACTTATCCCAATTGACCATGAACCCAACTTGACCTAAAAGGTCAAATCAAGACAAAATCAAATCAAACCAAAATTCATTGAAACCAAAGCTTGCAAAACATTTCAAATGGCCAACCAATCCTAACCCAACCCATGACCTAACCCAATTGGGTCAAATGGGTCAAATTGGTCAACTTGACCCATTTGACCTAAGTGAACTCAAATGAACCAAAACTAAATACAAATCAAATTAAACCAAACCAATGATACCAAACCACTCCAAAATGGTCATATGAACTTGACCCAACCCTTAGTTTGACCCAATTTGACCAATTACCCATTTTGACCTAAATGGGTCAACAGGAGCCAAATCATATCAAATCAACACCAAATTCATTAAAAATTGGGACAACCCATTTTTCAATCATATAAAATTTACCTAAATCAAAATTAAAGACAAATGACCATTTTAACCCTAGGTCAAAGGGTAACCTATGGTTAAATTCACTTGGAATTTGATCATATTCCAACTCAAGACCACTTGGCATCCTCTTAGTGGTCCATTTGGACACCAAGAGATGTGATGCAAATGACCCAATGGGTTTGGATCAGCCAAACCCAACCAAAAGTCAAAACTGACCACCTAATGAAAAATGAGCACATGGAATCACTCCATACTCTCATTTAACAAATGGATAACTCCTCTACTACACTCCAGCCAAAACTGAATCACACGGAGCTTGTAACAACCTAATAAACCCATTCAATCAAACTAATTTGATCAAAATGACTTGTAAGCTCATGACCGTCTGATCCGAGCAGGGGGAGATATACTCCCCCTCATTCCATCCCAATTCAAGGCACATGCATTCAATTGAGCCAAAGAGACCTAAAGGAAGCTCCCCAAGCTCTCTTAAGCAATTCCCAAGCTGTTCCCAATTCCTCTTCTCATTTTTCCTAAGCCAAAAATAGGGGAGGTGAGGGAGAATTCCAACTTAGCCAATTCTCCATAGAAGTTCAATTGCTTTTGCAAGCACCATCAGGGAGGCAAATCGAGCTCACCCAAGGAATTTTCTAAGCTTCCATGCCACGGGAAGGAGGAGCTGGACCAAAGCTACGAGCCATTGAAGCAAGATTTGGTCAATAGGAAGTCCACTTCATCTCAAGCCTTCAAACCTTCAACAGGGCTTCATCTACACTAGACGAAGCTACCTCAACATTTGGAAGCACAGGTGATAGCCTCCGATAAGGTATGCTTCAAAACTGAGCTTTGGTAGAAATATTTTTGGTCCTTTGTGAAGGGAATTATCATCCCAATCAAATTTGACTATTGGATGTTCTTCCCCACACCTCTTGATGCTGCGGGTTGAATCTTAGCCCAATCTGAGCTCAAGCGAGCTTGAATCAAGCCATGGAGGATGGACAGCCTCTGTCTCCTGCAGGAGAGGCAGATGAATCATGGACTGTCCATCCCGTGTGTTTTGGATGGATGATCCTGATTAAAACATGTTATATCCATTGATTAATCCTTCAGAAACTGTGGGTTTAATCCTGACCATCCGATCTTTGATCGAGTCAAGGAAAATGTAGTCGTGCGCATAACATAATTTGACAACTTAAATAATGAATCCCATCACGCCATATGGAAAGTGTGAGCCATGTCAGCGGTCCATGTGGCACCGATGGATTATATAATTAGGGTATTTAGTTATTCGTCAATCACTGAAACTTCAAAAATACATAAATAAATATAGAAAAATAAAAAAAAATATAAATAAAGCTCATTTTAAAGATAATTCAATGAGGAATAATATAAAATTATTTCTAATTAATTTTGAATAGTGAATTTTCCTTAATTAGGGTTTATTTAAAGCCTTAATAACCTTAATTACTCCCTAATCATTTCATTAATTAATTCCAAACTTCTTAGATATATTTAGTGGGATGACCTCTGCCTCTCCTAATTTTCTTGGAATTTATTAATGAGTTAATTAGTGAAATCAATTAATGAATCCTTAATCACTCTCTTAATATAATTAAGGGTAATTAAGCATGTGAACAGTGGTTTAATCACTTAATTAAGATAATTAAATATTGTTTAAGTGATTAGGATGTTTATGGAATAATTTTGGGATATTTTCCTTAAGCTATTCCGTAAACCACCTCTCTTCCTTAATCCAAACCTAATTAAGGATTAATCCACTAATGATCTACTTATTTAGCTTAATCAAAATTTCAAAATCAATCTGAATTGCTGGGTAGATCCTTAGGTGTTCAAAAGCTTAAGGTAAATTTAAGGAAATCAAATTCTACCCACATGTATGGGAGGGATTATGAAAGTACTTAATTAAAGCCCTTAGCTTAATTAATCAATAATTGTGAGTCAATCACATTAAGCCCCTTTCTTTCTTAGGAGCATTGTTGATTTAAATTCCATGTGGTTGCATATCATAGGTTAGCTCATAATTATTAGATTAATTATGTTAAAGTGATATAGGTAAGGGGTAATTAATGAACTTAATTCACACCTAAACCTAAACAAAACATAAAATCAACTTAATGGTTCTAAAAATTAAACTAAAACAACACACACATGAGGGAGATGGGTTAGGACCAGCAAACCCCTTCACATTTCATTAAATCAAATCAAGCTCAAATTAAAACAAAATTTCTTTAAATAATTTTGATTCACTTTTAAATGATCTTATTCATAGGATTGTCTTTAAGAATTAATTAGGGTGAATGAAGTCATATGCTTACATCACTTTATTTCTTTCCAAGCATGTTAAATGTGGTTTATCATATGAAATCATGCATTCATATCTTTTGAAAAATCAAATTAAAATGAAATGTTTCCTTTATGTCAAATTGCATGCTTTGGCTAAAGTAAGAATATGAGTGGCTATTATCACTACTAAATCAAAAATTATTTTTTAAAACTTATAAATCAAAAATTATAAATGAATGTATGCTACTTATAAATATTTATAAGCTTGCATGTGATTATAACAAAATGTGTTATGTGATTTTCTTCTCTTTTCTTAACATGGTTTGTATAGGATTTACAAAGTGTATAGTTCCTTTGGAAAGAACATAACACTTGCTTAAATTTATTCCTATGCACTCCCATGTCATGTCACATCACACATTTAAATTAAACAACCAAAATTAAACAAATAAACATAAACCTTTTGCATGATTCTTTTTCCATTAATTTGCTTTTATACATGCACATGTATTTAAGAAAAGTGGTATATTAGTTTGGACACCCCGGGGTTGCGAGGATTTAAGTAGCCCTAAGAAGGTCTTGTACCTTATACCCTTAGTGTAGAAAATAATGGTTCCTTACTCACTTATATCTTTCATACATGTAAATGTGCATTTGATTAATGGATAAAAGAATCATTCTTTTCCACTTAACAAAATCATGCATCATCAAGCATCCAAATTTTCTTAAGCAACATCCCTTCATCATTAAGGTGTGCTAAATATTTGCATTGCATATATATATATATATGCTTATGATTTATTCATATGCATGATATACATGTTGGAAAGAAATTAAAGGTTGTGTGATTTGTGATAGTAATTCACTTTAATTAATCTTAAAATGGTTTTCTTATTGAATAGGTTTATTTAGAGCAAATTTAAACTTAAGATTAATTAAAACACATAACAAAACATTCACTAAAAAAATTCATTAATGAATCTACCTTAGAAATTACTTAAGGTAGGGAGGAAAGAGAAGTTCTCTTCTCTTTTCCTCTCTTTACAACACTTAATAATAAAGTGTAGGTTCATTCAATCCAAATTAAATCATCAAGTAAAATTAAAAAATCAACTAAATCATTTAAATAAGACATCCTCTAAGTCGAACCCTTTCACACTTAGAAAATTTTTTTTTAAAGCCTAGCTAAGACATACCACACAAGCCTTAAATGGCACACACATTAGGATAAGTCACCATTTCTAGCTCTATGTTTGGGAATCACATGGTTTAATGCTTGATTTTATTTTGTGATGAGATATTTTAGTTTGGATGTTAGGGTGTATATGCGTAGATTGAATAATAGGACTATCTTAGTCTAACCATTGTCTCCTACAGAGGATTGTACTTAAGGGGAGCTGTAATAAAAATATAAATGCTTTTATTATGAAGGTTGCTTATACCCTTAAGCATAATTCAAAATAGGCTAGGTGGACTTGGTTACCTATGTGTCTAGTGCTAAGTCCAATTTATTCATATACATGCTTAGGATTGTGTGATTTGCTTAGCTCTCTATTTTATAGGTTTTAGTTAGATTTACTTTTCCCATTTTCATGTAATTTTACAATTAGGATTTGGAATGAAAGTTATGGGAGATTAGGATGAACTTTGGTCATATACTATGTCTTATGCACCATGTGAAGCCTTTGGAGCAACCACATTCCAACCTACCAAAAGAAGAAAGAAGAAATAAGAAAGAAGAAAGAAGAAAGAAGGAAGAAGAAATGAAGAATGATGACCCCATAACATGAATTCCTTTTTGATTATAATTAATTCATTTGTAATCCGGATTGTATAAGAGTAGAGCTCGACTACTTAATTTCTTATCTGAGTTTGTGCGGTGGTGCCAACCATAAAAGACCTTTTATTCTTTTGCGCTAGCTTTATAAATTTTTTGATGTTTGTTTAGCTTGTGCATTAATATGGCATATTTTTCCTAGTTTCTTCCTTGCTTTGATGAATAGCCTAGATGTCATTAGGCTCTTAGGGAAAAATAAATTTTTTATCCAATTAATCAACTTAAAATTATAAATTAATAACTCATAACCTCACATAAAGCCTAGGTTATAAAACATAATAAAAGATTTAGCAAACCCTTAGCTGGATGTTATATGTTTCACATCATGCATAAAATAATATCTTGCCTCACTCTTTCTTATGGAGGGCTTCCATCTTTGCCAGGGAACTTGGCTTGACCTTTGAGAGCCATGGTGGAAACACACCTCATTTTTATTGATTTTGGCTCATAATCAAATTTCTCATGCATTAGGCATATCAATCCCATAGCCTGTGTCAAATCAATTATCCAAAAATGAAAATAAAATATAAAAAAATTTACATTAAATTTAAGTCATTAATCATGCCCTACATGATCTAGTCTCTTAGGGAGTGTGTTTAAGGACTTAGTCTCTTTCTAAATAAATAATAACTTAGCTATCTTGCAAAAGCATATGACTTGCCTACATGTATTTAAAATTATAGGAGGAGTTAGTTGGCGACCACCCCAGGCGGTTGTAAGTCCAACAGTCGGGTGATTTATCCTCTCTTATGGAGGTAAACTATATACCCATTTTTTCCTTAGATTTAGGTCGTGCTTTGACCCTCACCAAAGCTCCATAGATTTAGGTTTAGAGGTTGCTACTTTTCTTTACAGGCTACAGGCATAAATTCTCACCTCTTAGGAATTTCCATGATCATGTGTTATGGAATTATAAGCCCTAGATTTTTAATAAAAATTCAACTCAAATAAATAAATCTATTTAATTTAAAAAATATAAATTCCAACCATAAGATAGTTTGAGATGCTTACTAGACTTCCTAGTATCATAAGCATCTCCTACTTATCTTTCTTTGGTTTCGATAATAACTCTCTCCTCTTGATTAAACCCACTTGATCTTCTAAAAATAAATCAATTGATTGATAGTCCTATCTTTGAAATCTTTGGAGATAGTGATCATTTACCTTAATCGAGAGTATTCTTAAGGAATCTCATTCCTTAGTATGAAATTAACTATGGGGGCTTGCCTCCATAGAGAACTTAATGAACCCGGTTTAAAATAAACCCTGGTTTACTTTTTCATGTAAAGTAGGGGAAGTATCTCTCGTACATCTGAAGACCTATAATCCTTAGGAGTCCATATTAAGATGATTAGGTCCATTGTAGGATGGTGCCTTCTATCTATCAAGATAGTATACTATTCTTCAATGTTGTATCCGATCACCCTAATAAGAACATCTATGGATCTATGTGGTGTCCAACACAAGAAGTTGTTATTTTTTTTCTTCATTTATTTTTCTCAAAAGATAGATGAAGAATGAAAATAATTTCACCATATATTTTTCTAACGACTCCGCTGGGGATGGTTCCTCTCTCCATCTTTGATAAATGACATTGTCTCCAAGTATCGATAGTGGGTTAGTATTTTATATGAATTCGAGACTATCCTTCTTTTCCATTAGCACTTAGTTTATTTCATCCCTAAGCTAAGCTAGCCAACATCCTTTAGGTGTTAGGACCTCACTCCGTGTGAGTCTTGAAACCCCTATTGGGTTTCCCAATAAGTGAAAAAAATTTAATAAAAAAAGAAATAACTAAATACTTCCTTCTTACCATTTCCATGGTAAGGTAATGTTCATTCCAAAAATAAAGAAAAATAAATCCTTTATAAAAACATCAATTTCCAAAAATCACTTTTTCAAAATGCACATAATAAAATGTTTGCACAAAAATTTTCATAAATCAACCTCATCTAACAATCTTCATGATTATTATATGTAGGATCATTTTCAAAAATCAAAATCAACAATCATTCATTTCAAAAAGCACAAATGAACATCCTCATTCAATTTATTGAATGAAGATTTCATTTTCAAAACAAAATCAACAATCTTCTTTTCAAAAATAAAATCAATAAGCATCTTTTCAAAATTAAAATCAACAATCATCTTTTCAAAAATAAAATCTAAAATCATATTTTCCAGAAGCACAAATGAATATCCTCATTCAATTTGTTGAATGAAGATTTCAGATTCAAAAATAAAATCAATAATCACCTTTTCAAAAATAAAATAAACAATCATCTTTTCAAAAATAAAATCCAAAATCATATTTTCCAAAAGCACAAATGAATATCGTCATTCAATTTCTTGAATGAATATTTCATTTTCAAAACAAAATCAACAATCATCTTTTTAAAAATAAGATCAACAATCGTATTTTCAAAAAGCACAAATGAACATCCTCATTCGATTTATTGAAAGAAGATTTCATTTTCAAAACAAAATCAATAATCATCTTTTCAAAAATCAAAACACATTTGGACCCCTCATTTAACATACCCAAATTTGCTAATGAAGATCTCTTTTCAAATATATATATATATATATATATATATATATATATATATATATATATATATATATATATATATATATATATATATATATATATATATATATATATATATATATATATATATATATATATATATATATATATAAAACATTTGGATCTTTCATTTAGCATGCCCAAATTTGTTAAGTGAAGATCCTCTTTTCAAAATCAAAAATCAAACAACATTTGGATCTTTAATTTAGCATACCCAAATTTGCTAAGTGAAGATCCTCTTTTCAAAAATCAAAAAATTGAAACACATTTGGATCTTTCACTTAGCATACCCAAATTTTCTAGGTGAAGATCCTCTTTTCAAAATCAAAATCACAAAAATCAAACACATTTTTGGATTCTTCATTTAGCATACTCAAATTTGCTAAGTGAAGATCCTATTTTCAAACATCAAAAATCAAAAAATCAAAATCAAAAAGACATTTGAACTTTATTTAGTATACACAAATTTATTAACTAAAGTTCTCATTTTCAAAAGTTCAAAATCAAAAGTCAAAAATCAAAACACACTTGGATTCTTCATTTAGTATACCTAAATTTTCTAAATAAAGAAATCTCTTTTCAAAAATCAAAACAAAACACATTTGGATTTCTTTAACATACCTAAATTGGCTAAGAATCCTCTTTTCAAAATCATCAAAAATCAAAAGACACATGGATCCTTTATTTAGCATGCCTAAGTTTGCTAAGTAAAGAACCCTCTTTCCAAAAATCAAAACAAAACACATTTAAATTTCTTTAGCATACCTAAATTTTCTAAGAATTCTCTTTTCAAAAATAATCAAAAAACAAAACACATTTGGATCCTTTATTTAGTATACCGAAATTTTCTAAGTAAAGAATCCTCTTTTCAAAAATCATCAAAAACAAAACACATTTGGATCCTTTATTTAGTATACCTAAATTTGCTAAGTAAAGAATCTTTTTTTCAAAAATCATCAAAAATGAAACACATTTGGATTTCTTTAGCATACCTAAATTTGCTAAAAATCCTCTTTTCAAAAATCATAAAAAAACACATTTATGTCCTTTATTTAGCATACCTAAATTTGCTAAGTAAAGATCCTCTTTTCAAAAATAACAAAACACTTGTATTCTTTATTTAGCATACCCAAATTTGCTAAGTAAAGATTCCATTTTCAAATTCAAACGTAATTCACAAACAAGCAAACAAGAAGAAAATTATTTTCAAACACCTCACCTAGCATATCTAAATTTGCTAAGTGAATAAATTCCAAAATCACAAATCAAAACAAAATCAATTGACCCTTTAGTTTAACATACTCAAATTTGTTAAATGAAGGGTCCCCAGAAAATCAAAAATCAAATTCAAATATGAACCAATGGAAGCATCAATCTCTTCAAAAATATTTGAACCCATTTTTAACATACACAAATTTGTTGAAAATAGATTCTACATTCAAAAATCTCCTTTCCAATTAATTCAAAATCTCTCTCCAAAATCAAAAGAGCCCCACTTAACATATTCAAATTGTTGAGTGTGGGTTCAAAATTCTAAAACAAATTAAAGCGTCGATTCAAGTTTGTTTTCCAACATTAGACTTTTAGTTTCTTTTAGTTGGTTTAGTTCAGTTTAGTTCAGTTCTAAATGGCAACCGAAAAGTATGTGTTTACTTTTCCTTTTGGGATGGATTTGGCATTGGATCGGGCCAGCGTCCCACAGTCTAACTTCACCCACCTCATTCATTTTGGCTGAGGTTTCGAGGGGGCTGGGATCACTTGTGAGGGGACCACCCTCACAACAGTCAGTAGGAGTGTGGTGACCGGGCAGAAGCCGATCATCCAGATTGAGATGTTGTCTGACTCAGAGTTTCCCTCACTAAAGAGGAAGGATATGGCAGTTCTCACAGTAGTAGTAGTTTTAGTGCTAGTGTGCTCAGTGGTTCCCCTTTTAGCCCTAGTATGGGCTAGCATCCACTCGTTGGCTTCCTCCAAGGGGAAGGCTACCCTATCTTCAGAGATAGTCTCCCCCACCTATGAGGATGGGTGTAGTTCTCGTGCTATCCATCCTTGCAAGACTTAACATCATAATCGGTTCTCAAGATCAAGCGGCATCACGATCACATAGCCAGGGAGATAGAGGCAGTTTCCCAGTCTACAGTAGAGGAGTTACCTATGATAGTGTCTCCTCTTATTATAGAGAGCAAGTTTCACCCCCTCTCTATATCTGATGGAGAGGAAGTCATTAGGAGGATCTCAGCTTCACCTCCACTTTCAGTATAGTTTGAGGCTCCTATCAGTGACAGGAGAAGGTCATATGCCAGCCTTAGATCAATTCTATGCCGAGTCAACAGAGCTTATAGATGATCAAAGTCTTGGTCTCAATTTGATTTATGTTCTATCATCCCTCGTAGTGTGGGCAGAAACATTATATAGGAGAAGGCCAGGGAGGCCCGGGTATCAATTCAGATTACTAATAGAGAGAGACATAGGTATTCTAGATAGTCAGCGACCTCCACCCTCGTGGACTTTCTCGATCGGTGTGCTACCCACGTTAGTCATACTAATAACATTTTACAGATGGGTACTACCCACCATAGGGGAGGAGCTCCTGTCCAGAGAGAATCGGTGATGCCTCTGCCACACCACTCTACTCTATGCTCACCATCTCCAGTACAAGTTTCATCTTCCACTGTTCTAGCAAAAGCCATGAAGGCTACATGCCGGAAGAAGAGAGCCCCATTGGTGATTCGGCTACGACCAAGAGATCCCATTCCATCTATCCTGTCGACTGAGGTAAGGCCGACCTCTCCTGCTCGACCTCCTACCCCAGTTGTGGTGAAGAGGGAATGGTGACCTTGGAGTATAGTAGTCATTCCAT
The DNA here is from genome assembly GCA_021442155.1 of Cymbidium sinense. Lineage (NCBI taxonomy): Eukaryota > Viridiplantae > Streptophyta > Magnoliopsida > Asparagales > Orchidaceae > Cymbidium > Cymbidium sinense. The sequence continues at coordinate 90,750,736 of CM038218.1, read as the reverse complement.
CACCACCACCACTGTAGCAGAGCATAGAGGTCATAGTAGTAGAGGGAGGAGGAGACAGTTTAGTCATCCCCATGGCCATAGATCCTCCTAGGAGTATTACTCCACCCATCGGTGATAGTGAGCATCTATCCTCAGGTAAAAGTCCTCAAGATCAACTCTCCTGGTGAGAGGTTAGATGTCTTTCTGTTCATGACAGTGATCCTACTACCGGTCAGCCTCAATCTTTTATAACTGTTCAATTGGACCGTTCTCTCGATGATATAGTAGCCCAGTATCTAGTTGAGAAGAAGGAAATTCTAGGATACTCCTGGTCTGACTTAGAGGATGGGAAGATCAATTTTGTTCCTAATGAAGATGATTTATTGGAGAATTCAGCAAGAGTGAACATGGTATACACCACGGGTTCCCTCCTTCATGATCAACAGGGTTTTAAAGGTGTTGCAGCCGAGCAGGATGACATAGCTCATTTGACCCAATACCTCCTTCAATAATTAAAATGGAAGGATGAACAAATCGATAGAATGGGGAAGTGGCTTGAAGATTTACTAGCAGCAGTTTTAGCACTTCAAAACTAAGCCCTGATAGTGCATCCTACTATTATAGAAATAGGCTAGCCTGAGTTAATGCATGTCTTGGATCAAGCCAAGACTTCACCTCTAGTAGAGCAGGGCACACCAACTTGTATAGGAAGGTAGTGGATAGTACCTCTATACAAGAAAAGGACATTAAACTCATGGTTGAGCAGTAGGTGAGAGAAGCATTGGCGCAAGCCCGAGGAGGATCATCGGTTCTAAAGGGTAGACCCTACCCAGAGGAATTTGATGCCATCCAATATCCTAAGGGTTTTGTGCCACCTTCTTTCAAGAGCTTTGATGGCAGTGGGAACCCATGGCAGTACATAGCTCACTTCAAGGCCAGCTGTTGCAATGTTTGTGGCATTGATGCGTTACTATTCCATCCTTTTGTCAGTAGCTTAGTAGGCATAACCTTCGCTTGGTACACTGAACTCCCCAACAGTTCAGTGAAGATTTTTGCTGAGTTGGAGCAACTCTTCGTTAAGAGGTTTGCTAGAGCTTAGTAAAGGGTGACTATAGGCAATCTCGTTGTGGCTCAAAAACACCCTTGTGAGTCTCTCATTGAATATATTCTTAGATGGCACAATTTGAGTATGAAATGCGAACCGTAGCTGTCTGAACAACACTCCATTGAAATTATATTAAAGAATATTCATGGCTCGGTTGCCTTCATACTCAATGGTTTTACCATCAAGACATTGAAAAGCTAATCAACAATGCGACTAGCTTACAAGGAGATGCCAAATAGTTGCCTTTTCTAGATCAATCAACAAAGCCAAAGCCACATAAAGCTTATGAGAAGAAGCCAGGGGCAGTGACAGCAGTTGGCAAGGGGAAGCAGCTGGCCAGAGAGCAGTATGAGAGACCTCATGCTCCACAACTATCACTTCCACTTCCTCTAGGACATCTTACCACTACAACAGTCTCCATGGACTTCGCTGCCTCCTCCTTAGCCATACTCACAATAGCAGTGGTACACATACCCATCGCCAGGTAGCTACCACCCACCTACTCTTTTGGATAAACTAAATAAATCTTATTTATTTAAGATTGAGGTAATCAGAAAAATCTTTAAGAACCTCTTAAAGAAACTTGATTTTCAGCTACCCAAGCCTAGAAAGCTGGAGGAAGTGGGAAAGAGCAATGATCTTATATTTTACCCTACCACTGCATGCTAGGTCATATTTTGGAAGATTGCTTGACATTCAAGGACCGGATTGCGCATAGCTACAAGATAGGCGCCATAGTTATCCCAAAGGAATACTTTGTGGAACAACCATCTAGTTCCATTAGGGTAATCCTTGGGGATACTTGCGATCCTCTCAAAACTAAAGAAAGTTGGAATATCGCCTTATCCCAACCTCTAAGAAAATTATTTCAAAGATCAAGAAACTTTTCTTGCAGGTGCCTGAGGCAGCTCAAACCTCCAACATCAAGGAAGGTTTGTAAGTTGCCAAAAACAACTTGGAGAAAGTGGAGCTCAACATCAGCAGCAGTAGTAGTAGCTCACACCAGCCTAAGATAGCCAAGTAGCACAACCACTGACCGAGCCCAGCCTCCAGTCCACAGTTGTAGCTACTACTTTAGCGAGCACTTCTACTTCAGCTAGCTCTTCTTCTAGTAGACATCTTGTATCGGTGGATGAGGACATCAAATCCCTCACCCCTTTTACTTTACTTGATTTCTACTACGTACCTCCTTCAAAATCCAAGAAATTAAAGAATAAAGCTAGCTTGAATTATATCTGTGTCACTTCTGATGGGTTGTCTAAATTTATTCTTAAGATAACTCTTAAATTCTAAACAATAATTATAACAACTCTGACCTTCCTCTTTCTGATTCAAAGTTGAACTTTCCTTCTCTAAATAATACAAGTTTACCTTTTAAGATAGACTTGGAATCATCTAATTCTGAGGGTCCTATAGAGAAGCTATAAGTGAGCCTGACGAGCATGTAGAATATTCTACTAACCTTCCAAAAGAGATCACTGAAGTTAACCTCCATAGTGGCAAGGTTCTACCTCCTAGGGCAGCACTTCAAGATAAGGGGAAACAAGTCATTGGTTTTGATGATCGAGAAGCCCCCTCCACAGAGATATTCTTGTGGAGGATCAACCCAAAGTGGATTACAATATCCTCTCTCACCTAAGAAAGTTGCATCAAAGTTAAGCATATATGATGCCCTTATCTTATCCAATTAATTCTCTGAATGATTCATCCTCAAGCTCTACATCAACTTCTCAGCTTGAGGATATTGCTCATAGGTAAAACCTTTGGGGTTTAGCATTCACACATGTTTTAGGATCTTTCTTAACTACCAAACCCTCAACTTTCTATGAGGAAAGTGGGGTTAGAGCTAAAGTACCCATATGTTATCTAATATTTTTACATATAAGAGATTTGTATACATTCATGCATTGTTTGGTGACCCAGTCTTCATTACTGTCGGCTTTTAGTGTTACCTCTAGCGGGATTTGTTGAAGTAAAGAGCTAGCCAGTGTGCTCAGAACATAGGACTCATCCTCTAAACTAGATTTTAAGTCTATGTAGATGGCAGGTGTGCTTCTAGAGGCTAGAACGAACCTTCTAGTAAGTGGTAGATATAGAGGTCTACCACCCCTCGGGCTCCCTCTAGACTTACCTCTTCCTCATCTTGGTGGAGGTTGGGTCATCCTCCCCACTTGTTTAAATAGAGTAATGAACTATAGGTGGAATCTAATCTCAGGCTCTATTTCCTCTCTAGTGTCTTCTTCTCGCTCCCTTTTCTTTTCCTTTTCATTCTCTTTTTATTTTTCTTTTCTTTCTTTTTCTTTTTAATTTTGGTTATGTTCATGAGAGAAGACATTTTGCTTCCTAGGAAGGTAATAGGCTGCTTCCTCATAAATCCTGACACAATATTCGATCCCATCCCTAATGAACTTGATACACTGATGTATCGAGGATGGGACCATATTGTTCTCATGAATCCAAGGTTACTCTAGCAACGCATTAAAAGATGTATCATAATCTATTATGTGAAACTTGGCTTTCATCTATCTCCAAAGGCAAAGGCAACACTATGGAGCCTAAGGCTCTCTCACCTTGCTCATTAAATCCTTTTAACATCCTCTTCTCAAATTGGAGTTTAGAGATATCAATCTTCAAGTAGGCAAAGGTTCTTAGACTCATAATGTTCATTGATACACTTGGATTAACCAATACTCTAGACAGCCTGAACTTGTCAACATCCATAATGATGTATAGGGGGCGATAATGTTATATTGTCCCCAGTAGTAAGTCTTCATATGAGAATTTGACTCCTAAGACTTCCTTTGAAAAGCATGCCTTCTGTCTAGATGGATTAGTAGCGGCCAACTAAGCTAAGCATATTTCAGGGTCAAGCAATGCTTTTATTAGTGATGCCTTCATCTCTTTGGATAAAATAAGGGCATCATATATTCTTAGCTTAGTTGGAAACTTTCTAAGGTGTGTCATGGTATTGTAGTCCACTTTAGGTTGGTCCTCCATAAGAATATCTAAGGGTGGAGCATCTTGTGGAGGGGCTATATGCTCACTGGAACCAATGACCTATTTACCCTTGTCTTGAGATGCTACCCTAGGAGGTAGAACTTTACCACTATGGAAGTTAACTTCAATGTCTTCTTATGATGAGAAGCTTGTGGAAAGTTCCACATGCTCATCAAGTATACCTACAGGTTCTCCTGAAGGGTCATCAGAGTCGGATGACTCCAAATCTATCTCGAGTGGTGAACCTTAAAGATTTTAAAAAGGGCAATCTATTTTTGAATCAAAATGGAATTGATCAGACATATTTAGATTGTTATTATTATGACTTAGAGAGCTATCAATGGAAATAAAATCACCGAGATCTTCGAAAGTAGACAAGATGTAAGCAGAATTATTCTTCTTCATTAATTTCTTCAATTTTGGTGGTACATGATAAAAGTCAAGTAAAGTAAGCGGTATGAGTGGCTTGTTGCCCTTATTCACAGATAAAACACTCCTACTAATAGAGACGGAGCTAGCATATGTGATAACTATAACTGTGGTTGGAAGAGTGCTGGACTTAGATGGTGGTGGTGCTATGGAACCATCCGGCACATGGTAGCTGCTACTACTATTGGGCTTCCACCCTCCCTAAGTTGTCCCTCACAACTAGCAAACCTTCCCGGTGTTGGAGGTTTGAGCTAAGTCAGGCACCTATAGAGAAAGTTTCTTGATTTTAGAAATACTCCTTTTAGAGGTACAAAATAAAGAGATATCTCAACCTTCTTTCATCTTAAAAGGATAAGATGTTATCCTAAAGACTACTTTAATGGTACTAGAAGGTTGTTCAAATAACTATTCTTTGGGAATCACTATGGCTCCTGACTTGTAACTACACTTAAGCTAATCCTTGAAAGTAATGCAATCCTCTAAGACATGGCCTAGCATGCGATGGTAGGGGCAATAGTTAGGATCATCACTCCTACCCACTTCCTCTGGCATTTTAGGCTTGAGTAGCTAGAAATCAGGCTTTTTAAGAAGGTTCTTGAAGATTTTCCTGACTACCTCCATCTTGAATGAGTATGCATTATTGAGTTTATCAACAAGATTAGGTGGATAGTAGCTACTTGGTGATGGATATTGGTATCATTATTGTGTAGGCTGCTGGGGTGGCCTTTGTGGTGGCTAAGGTAATGGAAGAAGAGGTGGGAGTGAAGGCTACTGAGCTTTGGGCCTCTCAAACTATGCTCCTCAGATATTTCCCCTTGTCCACTCCTACCACTATTCTTGGCTTCTTCTCAAATACATTTTTGGATTTAGGCTTGGATGACTAGTCTGAGAAGGGTAATTGTTTGGCTTCTCCTATAGGTTAACTTTCATGATGATTAGTTTCTCAAATGTCTTAATAGTAAAGTCCTTGAGCATGAAGGTGATCGGGTTGTGAATATTCTTAAGAAGAATTTCAATGGCATGCTGCTCCTACAGTTGGGGTTTGTATTTCATAATCAGGTTTTATTATCTGAGCATATAATCAATAAAGGACTCATTAGGTTTTTATTTCTCTATAATGGGGTCCCCTACAGTCACTCTCTACTAAGATCCTATGAATCTCTTGATAAAAAGCTATTCTAATTATGCAAAAGGCTTCATCAAACTGTTTGGTAGTTCAACATACCAATTAAAGGCTACTCCAGAAAGAATACTGACAAACTATCAGAAGAGTAGGGCGTCACTACCACTGGCATTATAACAACTAGCTTTGAAATGTGCAATATGCTGCTTAAGGTTCCCATGCCATCGAATACCTTGAAGGATGGTGGCACAAAACCCTTAGGGTATTGAACTACATCGAATTCCTTTGAGCAGGATCTACCATTTTGAACCGATGAGCTCCCTTGTGCCTGCACTACTGCCTCCTTCACTTATTATTCTACCATTTTATTAATGTTTTTTTCATACATGGAGGTACTAATAGTTTTTTTCTGTGCAGGCTACCAGTATCCTCATCCATTGGAGTAATGCTTTTGGGATGATCTAGAATATGCACTAGCTCAGGTCTATCGGCCTCTATAGGAGTGGGTTATGAGATAGGTGTTTGTTTCTACAATGCTAATACCAATGCCATCAACTCCTCCACTCTCCTCTCTATCTTATCAATCTGATCATCCTTGAGCTTGATTTGTTGGAGAAGGCATTGAGTTGAGTCCAATGCCTCACCTTCCTTAACTATAATGCCCTAAGCTTCCTGGCTAGGATGCTCTCTGCAAGGATCCAGTATCAACCATGTAGACTTTAGCAATATCATCCAAAATGTCATCCTCATTGACATTAAAGTTTATCATACCCTCCTCTTAGCCAGAATGATCAACTCCAACTATCTTCCTCACTGCAGCATGATAGTCCTCTAGTATCTCTTCTAATGATCGATCATCCACTCTACCCAGAACTACTGGGACATATGTCGGGTGGTAACTCGCTACTGGACTATGTACTGAAGAGGTGATACACTGTATATACTCCACAAAGGGGAGTGCTATATCTAACTAGCTCGAAAATCATGGGAGTCAACTTGAAATTTTCTTCTTCCTTCTCCTCTAGCTATGGTGGTGGAGTGACTATGATACTCTTAGGCCACCACACCTTCTTCTCTATTGTAGAGTTGAGTGGGAGAGCTCAGCCTTACCTCAATCAATGGAGTAGATGGAGTTTGGTCCTTGGGAGATAATCATATCACCAAAGGGGATGTCTTTTCTCTAGTGGCTGATTTATGATATTTGGCGGGTACTTCGGATGATGGAACGTGGAGTGGTGATGGTGGTCGGTGAGTGGAGTAGTGTGGTGGTACTGACGCCGGCTGCCTCTCAGCCGAAGGTCTCCTTATATAGCTAGAACCAGTGAGAACTATCCTGTTTGAATGATTGGCTCTATCAGCTCACTGATTGAGATGGCCAATCAATGCCGAGGCCGCCGACTGTCTAGCAAATCTCCTCCTATCATTCTTGCCTGCTTGGGCTGCAACCTTGGCCTTTGTGGCCTTTTCTTTACATATTTGATCCCTTACACTTCTTGGGATCACTTATCTTAAGTCATGAATGGTGGTGGACTCAAAACATCCATGGACTCTCCCTACTCTTCTGAACATCGACCTCAAACTAGTATAGGGCTTCTTCCTCTCCCTATCCAGTGTCTCATACTCTGCGGGTCATGGGGGTGATGCTGCTATCCTCCTAACATCCTCCTCTCCCTCTACAGCTAAGAGAGGGTGAAACCTACTACAACCAAGAAGGAGAGAGGTCTCATAGATGGACCCCTCATTAGCTACATTAGAGGCTTCCTCAACCTCCTTGGCCATGCACTCATAGTATTTCTTGATCTTCCTATTCTTATTATGATGCTAAGTTTTGGTCAAGGGTGCATGGAGGGAGCTAGCACTGACCTTGAAGGTATGGGAAGTAATCTCAGATGCTAGAACTGACTTCCCCTTAAGAGCTGGGGCTACAACATAGGCAGTACTAGTCATAGTAGAAACTGTTACAGGCACAAGTGGTACTCATGATGTGGCAACCTCTAAGGCTTAACTCATTAAGGAAGGAAACTCAGCATATGACTGGAGATCAAACTGAAGAAGTGGCTTCTTATCGGCCACCTCCTCCCTACTCACTATGCTAAGGGTAGGACCATCACAAGTAACTTTAAAGTGCTCAAACCCAAGGACAAACCTGATGACTGGGGATGTGGTGAGTATGGCCTAATCCATGGCCAAATTCACACCTAAAGAAAAGGAAAAGATATGCTTTTAATAGACATGATGATTGACTGCTTGAAAGAAATGGAACTGGGGCTTTCCTCTTTGCTATTAGAAAAGAAAGGTATAAAATTAGACTTCAGTTTGGTTGTTGTTCTTTTGACTTGACTTTTAGTTGAAACCCTCATTTAACAAATTTGATTATGTTAAATGGGGTTCATATATGCATTAGAGAGATTTGTAATTTTAGGAGGAATGATTTATTTATCTTGAACTTCATGAAAAGTGTGTTCAAATGAATTTCAAGAATGCTGGATGAACCTTACTTTGCCATGCTCGTGGTAAGAGGTTCTTGATTTTGTTTAATTTATTTTAGGTGAATTCTTTAATTAATCTTTATTACCTATTGGAGGTCCAATAGGGGTTTTAAGACCTACTAGAGTGAGGTCCTAAAACATAAGGATGCTTGCCACGCTTGCCTAAGAGTGAAATAGGCAGGGTGCCCAACAGAAAGACTTATAGTCTTAGACTCACATAAAAGATAATATAAGTCCATTATCAATGTTTAGGGATAATGATTGAATACTAAAGATAGAGAGAGGTACACTTCCCAGCAGAGTTGCCAGAAAAATCTGTGGTGTTTTAATTTGGAGTCAAGGGATACCACGCAGATCTTAGAGTGTACTTATTGAAGTGACCAAGTGCTATATTAAGGTATGATGTACCATCTCAAAAGATGGAAGCATCACCCTACAATGGACCTAATCACCTAATAAAGACTCCTAAGGCAGATGGGTTTATATATATACCAGAGATCTTTCCTCTACTTTATAGGGAGAAGTAAAGTAAGGTTTATTTTATGCTGGGTTCTTTAGTTCCCTATGGAACCAAGCTTCCATAGTTAATTACATGTTAGAAAATAGAAATTTCCTAATAACACTCTCGATTAAAATAGTCAATAAATATCTCCAAAGATTTCAAAGCTAGACTATCAAAGGAATAAGTATTCATGGAAATAAAATGGGAGAGTTCAGATAGGAAGACTTATTTAGGGATTCTAAAGGAAAATAAATAGAATGCACCCATGATACTAGGAATCCTAATGAGTGATTCAGTCAACCCTATAGTGAGGCTTTACATATTTAAAAGAGAGAGTTTACTTTTATTTAAGTTGAAATCTTATTAGAATGTTAGAGCTTATAGTCCATCAACACAAGATTGTGGAAATGCCCAAAAGGTGAGGACTTATACTCATAGCCCAAATAAAATAAGTAGCCTCAGAACCTAAATCTAAATTTCTTTAACACAAGTTAAAAGCTTAACCTAAGTCTAATCAGAAAAATGGGACATAATGGTTTACCTCCATATGAGAGGATAGACACATCCCAACTCTTATTGGCTTACAACTGCTTAGAATGGCCGCCAGCTAACACCTTATACATTTTAAAATTGTTTGGGTTGATCATATGTAGATGCAAGATAGCTAGGCTATTATTTAATTAGGAAAAAGGCTAGAATCCTGAGCACAGTCCCTAAGAGGCTAGATCATGATTGATATGAAAACATGACTTAGACTAACAAAAAAGTTCACAATCTTTTCTATAATTTTGACACATTCATTTTGGACTAGGCTTGAAATAATTAAGCTTATATGCATGATGAAATAAAGTTGTGGGCTTTATTAGTGATAATAGCCACACCTTATAATAGTATTCATCCAACACATGCAACTTAGATGTAATCATATTCTTTTGATTTTCTTTTATTTTGAAAGCATGAACATATGACACAAATGGCATGCATATTTATGATGCTTGAAAAAGAAGTAATTAAACTTTACCATATAACATATTTAATTACATTAAGTCCTAAGGACAATCAAGACAAATAAATATTCTTTAAGACTAACCAAAATTCTTATGAAATTAGATTTTTGTGTTTGAATTATTAAAACCTAAAGAGGATAAATGATACTTAGTATTTACCCCATCCCATGATGGTGATTTAATATATTCAAAGAAATTAATTAAGTAGGTTTTATGGATTGATTAGGTTCAAGTCAGTAAGCACATCAAATTAATTTTCATACCCTAAGCTTCTTTAATTTAATTAACTACTTAATCATGAGCCTCCAATAATATGCTTATAAGAAATTAAGTTTGCAATGCACCTAAAGGAATCTAATGCAATTAGGCTCATGCTTAAGAGTTAATTAGATGAAAGAAGGAAAGAATCCAAGTTAAGTACTCTTATGATTTTTCCATACCAATGGGTCAACCATAATTTCCTTACTAGCTTCATGTTATTAAACACATGAAGGGAAAAAATGATGAGTTATATTTTAATTATCTAAACCAATCATTCATTTAGTTTTATTTCTATTTTATCATTAATTTTCCTAATTAATCTCCTAAGGGAACACATTTAGAAAAATAATTAAGAAAGAGGTCCTAATTATTTATCCTCACTATTTCCACTATTCACTATGATTAGTTATCATAAATTATTTAATTTTTATGGTTCAACAATTTTAATAAATATTAAATTAATTAATGAGGGTAATTAGGATTGAAATTCTAAATTAATTAAATTACATGGCCAATAATTCCAAAAACATTATGGGAGGCAGAAAACATCCCATGGAATCATCCCACCATATTTGGAATTAATTAGCCAAGTAAATAAGCCTTAATTAAAGTAATTAGCTTAAGCTTCAAAACTTAATTAAGCACTGTTCACTGGACATAAATTAGCGATTTTATTTTTCTTAAATTCTTCTCTTTCTAACCTTTCAAAAATGAGTTTATTTATATTTTTAAATTTTTCTACAACAAGTTATGATTCTTTGAAGTTATGACCATTTAATTATATTTTTAAGGAATAATTAATTCTTTAAACCATCGGTGCCATGCTGACGCTAACGAGGGAGCATTTTCCATGTGGCACTGCAGTATTGGCTACTTAAATCATTCGACAAGGTAGCTAACTCAACGGTGGCGGACACGGATTTCTCGGTAGTCAAGATTAATCTCGTGATTTCAATGGGATTAAATCAAAATTTCTAGCATGATTAATCACAACCATTTGTTATAATCACATAGAATAAATAGCTGATGATTTGTCATCACCGAGTGCTAGAAGATGGACACCATCTGCCTTCCATCACTCGATCTGAGCATGCTGGAGCTCATTCGATGGTGAAATTGACTCCAAAATGATCAGGGAATAAATTTAAAGGGATCCTATGGTGGATATCACACAAAAACATAATTTACTTCAAAAAAGACCAACACCAAAGGGGGAAACTATGGTTGCTGAATTTTTAGCTCGCTGGAGCTATAGACCAGCTGTCCATCCATAGAGGTAGCTTCATCTTGAAGAGATAAAGCCCTATTGAGAAAATCGTGGGCTGCCTCCCTGCCGATTGCAGTGGACCAAACATCACCATAAAGCTTGTTGAAGTTGATCTTGAGACATCTTTCAGTGATTGAATCACTTAGAAAATGACTCATTTTGGCTCACCGAAGTGAGGTAAAGGTGTGGAAAGAGTTAATTTGGATTTGGTGGAGATTTTTGAAACTTGGATGGATGGAGCTCTCTAGTTCGATCGGGGATTGGTCTCATTAGCAGTGGAGAGCACAAAGAGCTCGGGAAAGGGTATTGAACTATGTGGAATGCTCTGGGGAAGGTGTATGCAAAGTTTGAATCCACAGGGAGAAGTATACTCTCCTCTCCAGCTGAACCAAGGGTTGAGATTGATTTAGCCTTTCACAGCCGTCCAGCCGGGGCTGGTGCCCGGAGGTGGCAGGGGATTGCTGAGGTGGTTGAGGGTGAGAGGCTGAAGGAGTGTCGTGGTCTGACATGGAGTGTAAAACCTCTCTTAGGTGAACTAATGGGTTGCCATGGGTGAACTCACCCTCTCATGGCCAAAGACTAAGCCCAACAACCTTGGGTTAAGTTGGGTCAGTGTCCTCTTATCCAAGAAGAGCCAAAGGTGGCTGCAATGGGGTGGGGAGTTGGAGAACCCATCCAAATAAGGATTTTGTCTCATTTGGAGGGCTTGGTTCAATGGGTTTAACCTAAACTAGGTTCACCATGGGATGGGCTCACTTGGGTAGGTCCATGGTGACATAAGGATAAGTCATGCCAAGTTTGGTTAGATTTGGGCTTAGTTTGGTTAGGTTTGGCTCAATTTGATTCATGTAGGTCAAATGAGCTAAGTTGATCAATCTGACCAAATTGGGTCTAACCAATAGTTTGGGTGAGTTCAATTTTTCATTTGGAATGCATTGGTGCAATTGGTTTTACTCAATTTGGAGTGGATTTGGATTTGGTTCATATGGTTCAATTTAGGTCAAATGGGTCATGTTGACCAATTTGACCAAATTGGCCGAATTGTCTTGGGCATGGGTTATGTTTATGTTCAATTGATCATTTGGAAATGATTGTAAGTGTTGGTTTGAATTGATTTGGATTAGAATAGGTTTCAACTCAATTTTAATCTTTTAGGTCAATTTGGGCTAAGTAGGTCAATTGGGTTGGCGTAGTCAAATTAGCTTCAATTGATGATTATAGGGTGTTCAATAATCAACTTATGATTGATTATAGACATTGGTTGCAATCATTTTGAATTGAAATAAGATTTGGCCAATTTGGCCATTTAGGTCAATTGGGTCAACTTGGGTTAAGTGGTTAAGTTAGCTTGACTTTACCCACTTGATTGTAATTAGATGATCAACAATCATTATGGAAGGGATTGGATGAGTTGATTTAATCTAATTTGGGTTGGATTGAAGTTTGAATCAAATTGATCATTTAAGTCTCACTGGGTCAAGTGAACCAATTGTGTTGATCGGGTTGAATTGGGTTGAGTTGGTGTAAATTAAGTGTTGAGATGGGTTCAATGATGGATTTAAAATTGATTAGTGGCTTTGATCTAAATTTATTTGGGCTAAATTAAGTTTTTGTTCATTTTAACCCACCCTTTAGGTCAAATGGACTAACTTGGGTTAAGGTCCTGGTTAATTTGGCTTGAAGCTTGTATTGGAAAAACCAAATTCAATTATGATTAATTGAATAGGTCTGAGTTGGTTGTGATTTATTTATGTGAGCTTAAATTTGAATGAGTGAATGGGTATGAGTTTTGGTTTAGGCCTTAGGGTAGGTGAAACATATTTTTCCTAAGGTAAACTTTTAGCTTAGGGTTATGTTATCTTAGTCTCTAAGCTTGGGTTTAGTATTCCTTAATCACTAGAAGTGTCTTAGCACTAAGGAATTTAAGTGTCTAGAAGGTTTCCTAAGTCTAAGATGAGAAAGGTTAATTCTCTCTCCAAAAGTGAGGTAAACAATACCATAAATAGATTTAGAGTACCTAGACAGATCATATCCAATAATGGTACCATTTTTAAGAGTATAAAGATCAATAACTTCACCAGACAATACAACATAGATTGGAGATACTTTAATATCTACTACCCTAGGGTGAATGGATTAGCTGAGGCATTCACTAAAACTCTCATTCAAATCCTAAAAAAGACACTTGATGACAACAAACAATAGTGGCATGAGTAGATAATTGAAGCCTTATGGGCTTATCGTACTACTCATAGGACACTAACATAATCCACCACCTTCTCCTTAGTGTGTGGGTCTGATGTCATTATCTTCCTATAAATCCAACTCCTATCATTAAGAATTACTATGAGTAGCAAAATCACAACTGAATAAAATGCTAGGCTATGATTGGAAGAACTCGAAGGTTTTAAGGAAAGGCACCTCCAAAGCCTGCCAAAACCTCGAGTTGTATAAAGCATGAATGGTTCAAGCTCACAACAAGTTGGTATATTTGAGAGAATTTCAGGTCGGAGAACTTATTTTAGTTCTTAGGATACTAATTGTTGGATTTCATAATAAGGCATGTTTGAACCAACTTGGGAAAACCATTTGGTCATTAAAAAAGCTTAATAGGGTGGGTCATATCAATTGACCAACCATAAAGGTGAGCGCCCAATGCTTCTAGTCAATGAGTTTTACTTGAACAAATACTATGAATGATTCTATCCAAATCAAATTTTCATCAAGAAAATATAATTTTACTTGTCAAATTATTTTTTCTCTAAAAAGTTATTTCTCTCTAACTTTACTACATCTATACCTTAAGGGTCTTTTCTAAGGTTTTCTCTTAGTACAATGAGGATAAGTGTAAGAGAACTCAAGCAACATCCTATTTTGGTTAGCACAACATGAACACAAATATCTAACACAAAACATAAACACAAATACAATTTCTTTGAATTACTTCAAGTTGAGATAAAACTTCTAACCGCTCTCACTTAGCAGTCACTTTAGGTCAGATTTGATTTACTGCATAACTAGTGAGTCACCCCAATGATTATTCTTGTTTATGAGGATGTGAATCCTTATGCTTTCTTCTTAACCTAAACACCACAAACTGATGGGCACCCAGTTAGTTAGGTATAACCTATTATGCAGTCGATAGGCTATCCTAGCAGTTGATCTTGCTTAAAAGGGTGTGAGCCCTTAAGCTTTCTTCTTGAGCTAGTCATCATATACTAATAGGGTCTGAATATATTTTTAGGAATTAGGGCAAGACCCCTAGCGGCTCCTTCTCTTTGACTACTTCAAGTTTGGGATTAAGCCCATTATTGCATCTCATTTGGTAGTCACTCTAGGTCAGATAGTAGCTGTTTAACTAACGACATATTGTCCTGGTGATCAGTTTCTCTTAGGAAGATGTGAGTCCTCGATATTTTCTTCTTAGATTGATCATTGTAAATAGACGTGCACCTTAGGTTAGCTGGTGTTGGCTTTAGTGATAGTAACCCACCTAGTGGATAATACTATTCAGTCAGATGTGCTGCACCTTTCCCATTTAGACATGACCCAAGTTACTACCAAATTGGACAGTTCCTCTTTTTTAGTAGTCACCTCTTTGGTTGGATAATCCCATTCTATGGATGTATGGACTATCCTTTTGGGCTAGTAAATCTAAAGTAGGTCAAAGCCTCTATGGCAATCACAATCCAATAGGGTCCACACTAAATATACAAGCAAACACAAAATATCTTGAGGATTATGATAAGACCCCCAATAGCACCTTTCTTAAGTAGGCATCCTATTTCTAGGTAGTGTCCACAAAATTTCTTATAGAAATGACCTAGACTACTTTAAGTTGAGATTGACCCCCAAAAGCCCTCACTTAGTAATGACTTAGGTTGGGCTCAGCTTATTACATGGTCGGTAAGCCACTCTGGTGGTTGATTCTGCTTAGGAAGATATGAGTCCTTATGCTTTCTTCCTAGTTTAACCATTACAAATCAATGGGGCAACCCTTAGGTTGAATAGCCTCTATTGTACAGCTGGTATACTATTTCTTTGAGCCAATAAATCTAAGGGAAGTTCAGGTTATTGTAACCCTTCCTTAGTGTGACTCATCATAAATTGTCTGGGTTTATGTTCATATGTTTAGGGTCGGGATCATGCCTTTATTGCCCCTTTCCTAAGTGATAACTGCAGGTTCGAATCAAGCCACTGTGTCCCCTGTCCTAGTAGTTTTCCATTTAGGTTGGATAATGTCATTCTATGGATAGGCAAGTTACTCTTTTGAGCTAGTAAATTTAAAGCAAGCCTAGGTTCCCGTAGCCCCTCCTTAGTGTGGCCCATCACAAACTAACATGATCCACATCCATCTAACAAATCAACGCAAAGTAAAAATCAATCAAACCAAATCATCCCTAATGGATTTCTTCTTGTGCTCTTAGCACTACTCAAAACTAACCAAATCTAATCTCCAACAGATTTGTATTTATTCCCTTAACATGATTTAACCCATAAGCTAATCAAAATCATGCAATCCTCAGTGAATTTCTACTTGTGTTCTTGGTACAAAATCAATTTTTAATTAATTAAATCAACCTAGCTCAATTCTCCGAGAATTACTCCCTCCATTCCCATGGCAAGAAAAAAATGAATTAATCAAATCGAACATTGACCATTTTTTATAGGGGACATTTCCCGTATTTCTAAATTCAGACTTTGGCGAATTCGGATGATGAATCTTGCCAAACTCATAACCCACCTTAACTATCCTAGATACTTTCTTTAAAATCGCTAACATTTAGAGATTCTAATCTTCTAATTGAATACGTGTGATGGTTTCCACCAAATTCACTTACCCTTTTGAATTGGTGCAAAAGCCTTTTTGCTTGCCACCTCTTAGACATGTTTGGCTAGTTTGGTCAATTCCATTATGTGTGATGTGCCTTGTCAATTACACCACACCTATTGGGGTCCTTCTATTGACCTCAGTTTTGGTGAGATGGACATTCACCTCTTTAGATCTAGGATCCAAACTAAGCACTAGGTTCTCTTAGAACTAAAACACTTCTAGAGATTAGGTGAACACCAATCTTAAGCATAAAAGACTCATAGAGTTCAACCCTAAGGTTAGACCACAACTTAGGTTAAATGAGACCTACCTACCCTAAATTAAAATTTACTCTCTTGCTTAACCCAAACTGAAACCAAGTTAACCCTAACACTAAATATAACCAAATTAATCACCAAAATAAATGCCTTAGCCTTGTGAGCTAGTGTACGCCACTGAGATTAATTATCCTACTTGACCAATATAGGTCATTATGACCTAAACTAAACCAAAAGCAAATTGGATTTTAATGACTAATTATTTGAAACCTAAAGACTCAATTCAAACCCAAACAGACTCAATTTGGCCAATTGGTCAAGTTGACTTAATATGAACCGTTAGGGCTTAAAGGGGATAAAGCCAAAATTAATCAAATTTATTTAAAAATGAACTTACCTAAACTCTATTAAATCTTAACTGAACTTGATTGAAGTTTAACTATGATCTAATCTACTCAATTGGCTCACCTAGCCCAATTTGATCCAAGTTGACCTAAAATCCTAATTCGAGTCAAAACCCAATTCAATCCAAATTAGATCCAATCAAAGCTTTCAATCAACCCTGAACCAATGATTGATTATAACTCAACCCTCAATTGATGCCAATTAACCCAATTGGCTCATTTAACTCAATTTGTCCTAAAATTCTAAATTAAGCCAAATCTTGATTCTATCAAAATTGGATCAAATTAGTTATTTCAATCATCTTTAAAATGATTACTCATCATGACCAATTCTCTAATTGCAAACAATTGAACCTAATTTAGAAAATTTAGCCCTTTGACCTAAGTTGACCCAAATTAACATAAAGTGTCAATTTGAGCCAAAACTTGATCTAAGCTAAATTGGATTAAACCAATGGGTACAATCATTTCCAAATTGATGATTAAACACTTTCAATCATCAATTGAAGCCAATTTAATCAACCTAACCCAATTGACCTTTTTAGCCCAATTTTACCATTTAGGTCAAATTGAACTAAAACTTGCCCTAAATCAAATTAATTCTAATCAAAGCCTTCAATCATCTTCAAATGGCTAATCAAACATGGCTTAATCTTACATTCAACCTAATTTGGCCAATTTGACTAAATTGGTAAACTTAACCCATATGAGCCAAATTAAAGTCCAATCTAATTTAAACTAAATAATATGTACAAATATGTTATAAATCATCATTTGAACCTAATCCAATAGCCCCTTTGACCCAATTTAGTCAATTGGCCAACCTAACCCAATTAGACCAACATTAACCTATATAGGTCCAATTGAGCCAAACTCAACCAAACTTGGCATGACTCATCCTTGGACTACCTTTGACCAACCCAAGTGAACCCAACCTAAGGTGGACCCAGTTTAGAAAAATAAGTGAACCAAGGGTTCCAAATAATACAAAATCTCAAAATGTAATAGTCCAACCCCTCCCTTTGGCTTGGGCAACCACCTTAGTATGCCTTGAGCTCGCCCATGCTGACTAAACTTAACCCAATGCTATTAGGCTCAGCCATTGACCAAGGTGAAGTCACCTTCTCCTTAGACATTTCTTGGTTTACTAACCATAGTTTATCCACTTCATGTCAGGCTGCCAAACTCCTCCAGCCATTAGGAGAGGTGCAACACATCTATCCCTTGCCATCTCTAGCCACCCCCGCTACTCGGGCTTGCTCACAATGCTAGAACCAACCTCTTTGTTTGGTTCACTTGGGGAGGAGAGTATACAACTCCTCTCTTATACAAACTTAAAATACAAATTCCTCGCAACCCCATAGCCAATCTCTTAAGTTCCCATAGCTCTTCAACCACCCCATCATCAGTGAGACCAACCTCTCCCTCAACTTGAATGCCTCTCACACCCAACTTCACCAAAACATCACCAAACCTAAATTAACTCTTCCCACACATTTTTATAACTCTGATGAGTTGATACAGATTAAAAATCACTCTATTCGGGCACAGGAAGGTGGTCCTAGACCAACTCTAATGACGTTCGTGTCAAAGCTTAATCCGCAGATCTATCAATGGGAAGGGAAAGTGTGGCATCATCAATAGGGCTTCATATCTAATAGATGAAGCTCTCCTAGTTGTTGGACCACCGGTGTTGAGCTTCGATGAGTTAATTTCTCTAAATCATAGGCATACCCACCTAGGTGTTGATTTTTCGTGAAAGAAATTGTGTTGTGACATGAATTAAACTGTAGGATCCCCTTAGTCTCTCCCCTGGTCATTTTGAGATCAAATTCACCATGAAACAAGCTTTGATAGCTTAGATCAAGTAGTGAGAGACAAATGATATTTGTCTCTCACTAGAGGTTGATGACTGACCATCAACCATACATTTCACATGATGGTAGTGATTAATAATATTAGATTTTTTAAAATTTTATCTTATTTAAACAATGAGATTAATAATTATCATTTGATTAATAATTGAATGGCTGAGATGAAACCGAGTCCGCAACCACTGAGTTAGCGTGACACGTGAGACATTTTAATCGTGTGATGTCATGTATAAGGTGTTGTCATGTCGATGCTGATTGTGTAAATCGATTAATTAAGCATAAAAATTTAATTAAATAGTTAAAAAATTATAACTAATTATAGAAAAAAATCTAAAAATACAAATAAACTTTCTCTGAAAAGCTTAGATAATGGAGAATCCAAGAAAAATAAAAACCCCAAATTTTATTAAGTGTACAATGGCCAATTAGGGATTGAAGATTCACCTAATTAATAAAATTAATCCTTAATTACTTGGTTGATTATGTTAAAACTTTGGATGATTATTCTATAGGATGACCTCTATATCCCATAATTATTTTAAGTTAATTGGTTCTGTAATTTGGGAAATCTAAATTTTCAAACCCTTGAGGGGTCATTTTTGCATTTAATAAATTTACATAATTAGAAAAATTATAAAAATTATTATGTAGTTTTAAATACACTTTAGAATGTTAATGGTGACTAAAGTAATTAATTAGAACTACTAGTTCTAATTATTCTTTAAAATCATTGTTAAGGGCCTTTTATTAATCTAAATCATTAATTATCTTAGGATTTAAAAAATTCATAATAAATAGCTTAGATCTCCAAAAATTATGATCGATCCCTCTCAATTAGAAAAAGGGATTTTTAATGAAATCAAAATCTCTAATTGGTTTGCGGTATTTTGAGTGTGATTGATGATTTTGGTTTTTCCACATTTCTTCAATTATCCATTAATGTAATCACAATTACATTAGAACTTTAGGACATATTTATTTCATGCTTATTTATGCCTTGTTTTCTCATAATTTTAGGGCTAATGTTTAAGATATAATTGAATTTTTGAGGTCATTTGGGATTAATTATTTAAAATAATTAATTAATCTTAATTAATTTAAAAAAATCACTTATATCATTTTAAGTCACTTAATCAACATAAATGGGTTAAAAAATAACCCTAAACTCTTTTTCTCCTAATTATGTTTAAATAACTCAAATTTTAAAATTGATGTTTACTGAATTTGATTAGGCTTAAATGTGATTATCCTCATATGAATAGTCTTAAGACTTAGTGGCTTTAAATTGGTTATTTTGGTGATGTTTAATTGCTTTCCTTCAATCATCCTATAAATATGTATTCCATATATTTCATGCATTCATATTTTTGAAATAAAAAATTAAATAAAAGAAGAAAGAGATTTCATTAATTACATGCCTTGAAGTAATAGTGTAGCTATTATCACTGGTAAATATTAAATTATTTTCTATAATAAATTTAAGCATTTATTCGTGTAAATCTAAATTAATTATGATAGTTAAAACATGAATCTATACCTATATGTATGATCTAGATGCTTGAAAGTTATATAATATGGACATTCCAAGAACGCGAGACTTTAAGTAGTCCGAAGGGGGTCTTAGATGACCTCACTTTCATGATTTAACAAAGACATGTACCTTAAAGTTTGTGATGAAATGCATATTAAGGTTAAACTACTTTCAAGTCTTTAAGTATCTTAAATTTTTTATAATTCATCCTTACACACATATACATATGCATATGTACGTGAATTAACAAATATATAGTTTGGTCATCCCGAGAGTGCGAGGCTCTACGTAGTCCTAGATTATCTCAATTCTCTAGTTTAAATCTGAAGTTAAATATCAATAAATAAGATATATCATTCTATTCTTACATCAATGTGTGGAATTTCTAAGTGATACATATATACAATAAATTTAACCACCTATTTAAATTAGCCATTCTTTTAAATGAATATTAAGGAGTGATAAAATAAATTCAAGAAGATGCCACCAAATTGATCATGATTTAGATCCATTAAACTTGAGATTACTTTCATATTATTATAATAGTATTTATGTCAAATACAAATATAGGACTTAATAAAAAATTTAAATTTTTAATTTTTCATTAAGATGATTAAAAAGTATAAAATTCACCTTTAGGTTCACCCTAAGGTTAAAGTTTGAGGTGGATTCCACCCCTCTTCTTACTCTTTAAAACTCCAAATCTAAGTGTAATCAAAAGAGATAAAGTGAGATCTAAAATTCACTCTAAGAAATTATTAATCACTTAAATTGCAATATTTCTTTAATGGTATGATTAAACACCCATCCTCATATCATAATTCAAATATCAAAACATCATAATTCAAATTTCAAAGCCTAGTTTTGTCATCCCACACTAACTCTAATACACACATGCTAAGTCACTAATACTAGAGCTAAGTTAGGATGGTGTTTTTTTGTTGATTGATGCTTTATTTTATGATGTAATATTTTAGACTAGATGTTAGAGTGAATGTGCGTAGACTGGATGTTAAGATAACATTAGGCCAAAATTATTTTCTATAGGGCATTGTGTTTAAGGGACTACTATAATAAAAAAAATATAAATGTATTTGCTTGCAAGTGTTGCTTAAGTCCCTAAGTATAATACACTAGGATAGGTGGGCTTGGTGACCCAAGATGAGGTGCTAAGCCTTAATGTATAGAATATAACTATTGGTTTGCATGCATGTTCATCTGACCTTTGTTTCATTGGTATAGTTATATTTTAATTTTGATAATAATATAATTTTTGTAAAAGGTTTAAGATTAGAAATATGGGTTTTATGATGAGTAGTAGCCAGAAGACCTTGACTTGGGAGGCTCTATAATGCCTAAAGTGCCCAATTCATGATGACAAAGATGAAGATTAAAGACCCACATAGTTTCATTTAATTATAATTAAATGGGTTGTATAAGGTTAGTGCTCAGCTACCCATTTTTTTTTCTTTTTTAAGTGTACGGTGGTAGCTGGTTGCACTGACCTTTTATTATTTTAATAAATAATGATTATTTGGTTTATTTACATTGATTGTACAATAGAAATAACATACTTTTTCTTAGGTTTTTAAAAATTTGAATGTTTGTTGTTTGGCATGGATTCTATGGGCTCTTTAAAGACTTAAATTTTCTACCCCATTAATAAACTCTAATTAAAATTTTAACAATTCATAAGCTCATCTTAAAGCATAAGCATTCAATCAAGATAAAAGATTTAACAACCCTTTAGCTATTTGTTCTATGCTATAAGATCATGCAAGCATATTATTTCATTCCTTTCAAATAATAAGCTCCACTCTTTCATGATAAGGTATAGGGATTGACCTACGAAAGTAGTTCTTTTGTAGTGGAGAACACCCATTCTCTCTAATCTAACTCACAACCCTATTCCATCATGCATGTAGGTATAAATGCCTCCTAAGTCTGAGTCTAAAATGATGAGTCAAAATTGAGTAAAATTTATAAATGCTATTGCATTAGTCTAAGGCATGATTTTTATATCAATCATGTTGACATCTTTTAAGGAGTGAGTTTAGGTTTCTAGATTCATTCTTAATAAATAACAACCCAGTCATCTTGCATTTACATAAGTGTGTACCTCACTTTTAGGAGTGAGCTCTCAACTTTCTCATCATAGATCTAGGACTCTTGTAGAAATTAAGAGTTCCTTAGTCTTAAGACACTTCTAGTGATTAGGTGAATACTTAACCTAAGCCTAGAGACTTAGAAGAGTTAGCCATAGGAAGAGGTTATGCCTTAGGGATTCAAGAAGACTTGCCTATCCTATAGGCTTAAACCCAATCCTTGTTTCCTTCTTCTAAATAAAACCTCAAATTCAAATCTAAGATCATAAATCCAATCCCAAATCAAATGATTAAATTCAAATTCCAAATCCTTTTCTGAGCCTTTCGATTTTATCTTATGGACTTAGCCTTAACCAAATTCAAGCCAACCCCAATTCAATTGATTTTCTCAAATATTAAATCCAATCTCAAATCAAATTCCAACCCAAATCATAAATCAAATCCAACTCCAAATGATTGAAACTGATGATTGAATTCAAACTCCAAAACCCCTTCTTAAGCCATATGAACCATCTTCATATGCTTAGCCAAAACCGTCTTCAAAATAAATCAAATTTGGTTGATTTCTTTATAAATCAATCATTCCTTCATTTGTATTCACAAATATAAATGAAATATAAGTTCAAATCATTCAAATCAAATTAAACTAAATCAAACTAAATCAATTCCCTACTTGAGATCTTTTGACCTAAATCCCTCAATTTGGTCAAATTTGCTTCCAAATCACTCCAAACTCAAGTGATTTTCTCATGAATCATTTAAGTATTCATTTATATTCACAAATATAAATGAAATATAAATCCAAATGGACAAAACCAAACCCAAATCAAATCAAATTCCCAATTTTAGCCCTTTTAGCCAATTTCTTGAACTTGGCTAAATGATATCCAAATCAACTCAAAACCCATGGATTTCTTCATGATTCAACCATTCCTTCAATCATTATTCCAAATATAAACACAAACTATAATTATCAATCCAAATCCAAGTCAACCCAAGTCAAGCCCATATTGACCCCTTTTGACTTGAAATTGTCATATGAACCAAAATCCATATAGCTTCAAACCCCTTGCAATTGGATTTATATTTCCATACTAAGTCCATGTGTGAGTTCAATTAAACATGAATCAAGCCATGATCAAGCCAATTGACCCATTTAGGTCCACTTGACCCAAAGTGACCTAAAAGGCTTTTTTGAGCCAAGTTCTAATTCAACCAAAATTGGATTGAATTAAGCTCATCCATACCCCATATCATAATCAACAATCATCCTAGGTTAATCAATTGTCTTGAATTATGTCAAACCAAGTCAACTAAGTCCTTTGATCAAATCAACCTTTAGCACAAATGAAACCCAAACTAGCCAAAACCCATCATATACCAAATTGATTGAAACCATTTACTTAAACCTACTCATAATCAATGATTGAACATGTCCAAACCAACAATTGAGCCAAACCAAGTCCGATTGGCTATTTGACATAAGTTGACCCAAATTGGCCTAAAAAGCTAAAATGGGTCAAATCATGATTTGATCCAAATTGATTGAAACCAATGGCTCAAGTTCATTCCAAATCACATATTGAACTTGACCAAAGCCATGATTGAGCCCAATTTGACCAATTGGTCAACTTGACCCAACCTAGCCCAAATTGACATAAAGGGTCAAATTGGCCAAAATCCAAAATAAATCAAATTAAACCAGACCAAAGCCTACAATAATTTTTAATTAACCAATTGAACTCAACACCTAACCCAATCCAATTTGGTCAAATTGGTCAAATTGGTCAACATACCCCATTTGACCTATTTGAATCCAAATGAGCCAAAATCAAACCTAAGCCAAATTAATCAAAACCAATTGAACCAAAACATCCCAAATCATCATATAAACTAACCCAAGTCTTTGTTTGACCCAATTTGACCAATTGGTTAACCCAACCAACCTAACCCAAATGAGCCTATTTTGACCATTTAAAGCCAAATCACCCAAGCCACTTTATGGAACCTTGGTGGCTGACCTAACCTCACCCAAATTAACCCTAGGTAAGCTCAAAGCCAGCCCAAGTCTATGTAGGACCCATTACAAGGGGATTAACCAATGGACACCCATCTTTGCATTGGATTCTTGCTTTAAGAGGCAAAGTCCACTCTCCCATCTCCATGGCAGCCATCAAACTTCCTAATGAGGAATTCCTAGGCCACTATGGTATTTATTTTTGATTCATTTGTATTAGGGGGGGGACTACGCTGATCTGAGGATGTACTTATTGAGGTGATCGGGTATGACATTGAGGAATAATGTACTATCTCAAAAGATAGAAGTCACTATCCTACAATGGACCTAATCACATAATAAGGACTCCTAACATGATGGGTCTTCAAATATACCAAAAATTTTTTTCCCTACTTTATATGGATGAATAAAGCAAGGTTTATTTAAACTGGGTTCTAAAGTTTCCTATGGGGGGCAAGCCCCCATAGTTAATTACATCTTAAGGAAAGTGATTTCCTTAAGAATAGTCTCGATTAAAGTAGACAATTGTTATCTCCAAAGAAATCAAAGATAGGACTATCAATAAATTAGTTGTGTTTTAGAAAATCAAGTGGGATGGATTTCTTTTTCTTAAGTTATCATCCCAATTTAGTTTTGGCGTAATTTTTGATAATTTTTTGATGAGGAATTTAATGTGATTTATGTAAATTAATGTCACATTATTTTCGTCATTTTATGAAAATTCATATTCTAAAATTATTTAAACTTTGAATTTGAATACTTTAAATTTCAAATTTTAAATTGCCTTTATTTGTTTCCAAAAATAATATATGTCTTTTTGGCAATGCTTGGCTGAGTCTATCATGCTTTAATTAAGTTAATTTGAGCTTATTTAAATTAATTAAATTAATTTTAATTAAAATTCAAATGAGCCATGTATTTATACATTTTAATGTTTTAATTTTCTTCTTTATGGAAAGTCCATGGCCAACCCTTATGGAGATTGAATTCTTCTTGGAAACCCTTTTGGTTAAATTTCAACTTAGATTTTCATTTGATTTATTTTATTATTTTAATTACATGACTTGCATTAACTCATCTACAGCAATTTAGATAAAGTTTTATCTCTCATATATGTTGCATTAAATCATGATTTAACTTCTTTTGGAAATACTTGGTTGTCCTATGCTAATTGATCTTTAATTTATTTTAAATTAAAATTTTTTTGAATCACTTTCTTAATTAATTCTTTAATTAATTAAGGAGAGCTTATTTATGTTAATTGCATTCAAAATAGTCCCTCCACTCTTACATGGATAGACTCAATGCTTTTGAATTCAATTACATTCAAAATTTAAATCACGTGTTTAATTATACAAAGTTAAATTTCTTTCCAAAATAATGTTCCCTCTCTTTATTCATGCTTGGTCAAAAATCTTTGAATTTATTCTCTTGATTATATTTGATTAAGTTGATTAATTTCCTCTCTCTCTCTCTCTCTCTCTCTCTCTCTCTCACTCTCTCTCTCTCCCTCTCTTTCTCTTGGACGAAATTCAAATACCATTGTTTGATTTTTTTTATTTTATTTTTGATGTGCTCTTTTGTTTGAAATCAAATAACTTTAATATTAATTTTTTCTTATCATTATTTTCCTCCTTTTCTCTTTGGTCTGGCCGAAATTACCTTGACCTTAATTCTTTTTAAAGAGATGATCTCTTGAATTTTTACTCTCTTTATTATTTATTCTTAGACCAAACTCTTGCAATGATGCCAAAATTTTAAAGTTCTCTAAAACAGTTAAATTTTAGGCACTTATAGGATAGTGCCTAGATGGTGTGGATCTAACACTAACGTGCTGAACTCTTGGGTCATATGGGATAGTCTTTACATAGCACCAAAGTGCCACATATCAAGCACTATAGTGCTAATCCCTTGGGTAAAATGATAGAAATACCTATCTTAAGAGCGTTGTAGCACTGATCACTCAAGTAAAATGACATAAATACCTATCTTAAGAGCACTGCATATCGAGCATCACAGCACTAACTCCTTGGATAAAAATGATAGAAACTACTATCTAAGGAGCACCGTAGTGTCGCATATGAGCATCATAGTACTAAACTCTTGAGTTTTAAGCTTATGCCCTGTAGGCTAGCGACGCCTAGGGCCTCATTCTCAACTCCAAGGTGCTATTACTGCAATATCATTTTAAAGTTAATTTTTTTATTATTTTAAATCTTAGAGATTTTAAATCCTAAATAGAATGACATATACACATAAATATACAAAGGCATTGAAATAAAATGTCTTTATTAATACAAAAAATTTATTACAAGCTATTTTAAAATAAAATAAAAAAAGGAGAAAATACAAAAATAAAGAAAAAAGGGTGAAACTAGTAGTCAAATTCGTCATCCTCCTCCTCCTCTTCTTCTGATGCTGGTGGGGTGTCACATAAGGCAGATAATAAGGTGTTGTAAGAAAAGAGGCCTGATCTGGACCCGTAAAGCCATAATTTCAAACATATGAAGGTTGAGTTAAACTGATCCATGTAAGAAAATTGCTTTTCCTGCTGATCCATATGATAATCAAATTTCCTTTATAAGGTCTCTTGCCTACAACCACTCTCAATAACCTATTTCCTCAAATCCAAGACTTCTCCTCCAATTTTTTAGAGTCACTTGTTTAAGATTTTGGAAGATTATTGTGAGGCATGAGGAGCATGAGAGCTTTCCCCCACCTCAAACCTCAAACTAAACCCCTAACTATCCTTCGTTTGAGGAGCCTTTTGAATAAGAACTTTTTTTATCAGGCTCCTCTAATGCACCTACCACATTACATAAACCATAAATAAAAAGAGATGATTAAATCTTGTATAGTAGTCTGCTTAAAACATATTATAAATAGTATCATAAAAAATCCTTCCATATATCAATTATAAAGGCCTTTTGAATAGAAAAATTCAAAATGGTCCTATCCTTAGTCTCCTCAATAATTTTAACTATGGGCATCAGCTTGGCAGAAATAAAATAGTGCAAAGCCTCAGACTCTTCCATTAGGTTGTGGGCAGAGAAGTTTATTATCCTTCTCCCACCATTTCAATTGGATATTGACATTTTTACTATTGAGATAACCAAAGACTTCATCAAAGTTAGAATGATTATTAGAAGACAAAAAATATTGATCATATACTACATTTTATAAACTGTAATATGTTTAATGACAGTACTATTGAAACTTACCAGTTTCCCTTGAATGAAGACTTTATTATCTTGGTGTTCCTTTGCATTGGTGAAGAATTCCTGTACCACCAGAATGGCGCAAAAGATATTCTCATAGGCCAGCTTCTCCCAGTCGTGTTCATTGATTATCCTCTCCACAATCCCACCCATTTTATAGAAGCACCTCTCTAGAATGAGGTGCTTGTGGGTGAGAGCATGTTGGTACCTCTCCTTCATTTTTACACTAACAAGTCTAGCATTGTTCCTGCAGTCACTCACCTTTTGCTAATGAGCCTTTTAGTGACATGATTTTTTTCTTAATGTGGAATAAGGCTGAGAGAGAGAGAGAGAGAGAGAGAGAGAGAGAGAGAGAGAGAGAGAGAGAGAGAGAGAGAGAGAGAGCTCTAAGGTTTACTATAGAAAAAAAATCTATAGCCCAAAAAAAAAGTAAGGGTGTGGGTCTATTTATTAACCAAACATAGCTCCACAGTGTTACATTAGTAGAACTGAGGCATTAGCCTTTCATGTCCTCGTACTAGGAATTAGTGCCGCAACACTCACATGCAGTTCCTAGGCATTGGTTACTTGGTCAAAATGGTTATTGTGCCACTCAAAAAGTGTACTTATTATAATTTTTACCATTAATGTCATAATCAATCAGATCTGAAAAGCATGTCAAAATTTGATGTGGCATTGATGCATTCTAACATAGTGTCATTGTGCTATTCAAAATGCTTGTCCTACTAGATAAATGCACCTGCCAACATGCCAGTTTGAATGATCTTTTGACTAGCATCATGAGGCTACAATTAGTGTCGAGGAGGTGGTCAATTTTCCAACCTACTTTTAAATGTCATTTATGGAATCTATAGTGCCATGGAACTGATTTCTCAACACTGAGGCACCATCTTATTAATTCCCAAGCATCATAATCTATAGTGCTAAGGCGCCATCCCCCAAAAGTCTTTTATTTGTTGACCATGCGAACATATTATAATTCATTCACCATAGGAACACTTATATAATCTAGCAATCCAAAGTGATGTAGGCCCAACCAATCTATCCAATTGCCAACCCTTCAAATATGGCATTATGAAAAGATGTAAGTCCAGTATAATAACTATTTAATAATAAATGTATGTCTAATCTATCTATTCGTCATGCAAACATGATTCCTGTCATTCTAATGGGATATAAGTCCAATCAGCTATTTATTTACCATGCAAACAACCCCAAATTTTATAATTCATTTCACCACGTGAACACACACACACACACACACACAAATATATGTATATATATATATATATATATATATATATATATATATATATATATATATATATATATATATATATATATATATATATATATATTCCAAAGAGATATAAGTCTAATTTATATGTTGCTTTCATTCCAAAAGGATGTAAGCCTAGTTTCTATCCATTTTACTATGCAAATACCCTATAATTCATTCACCATGTGAGCACACATATAAACATGGCATTCTAATGGGATGTAAGTACAATCTAGTAGCTTTCTAATCTCCCCTATGCTTGCAATGCAAGCAAAACCTATTTGCCATGTGAGCACCCCTACACTAAACCTTTGGTCTACTCAAGATATTTAAGACAAGGCAACCAACAACTACTAATCAGACTCTCTGGACATGATGGCTAACCCTCTAATGTTGGTAGACTAGAATAATGTAGTCCTAGGATAATAAAATCATGGGATCCTGATTGAGAATATCTCTATTTTTTCCTTTAGAAAGTTATCTATACTATGCCATACCACACACACCCATTAGACATCGATTCATATCCAAAAAATATATTTGTTTCCAATCTTAATCGAGAGTGCTTTCTTACTATTATAAGAGGGGTAATTATCTATGAAGGCTTGTGTTCATAAGAAGTAGAACCCAGATCTAAATAGACCCTTACATAATGTTTGTGAATATCTAGTTGAATATATGTCAATCTGCCTTTTGAGAAAACATACTCTTACCCTTTTCAATAAATATGGCGAAGAGTGTCCTTAGAGGATTTTTTTCGAGTGATCAAGCTCTAAGTCTAATTCTATTAAAAATATATTTTTATGAAATAAAATCTAACAACACCTACAAAATAAAAGTTAGTTTAACACACATTCAAGCTAAGCACTTATATTTTATACATTTGGACTTAATACCATGCCTTAGGTTACTAAGCCCACCTGCCCTAATGGATTGTGCTTAAGGAGTTAAGCAGCACCTGCAAGCTAGAAGCATTTATAACCTTTATTACAGCAGTCCCTTTAATACAATCCATTGTAGAAAATATCATTAGTCTAATGTCTCCCTAACATCTAGACAACACACATATAATCTAATCATCTAGTCTAAAACATTACACCATAAAATAAGAAAGATCAACATAATACAAAAAAGCATAAACCTAACCTAAGGCTAGTATTGGTGACTTAACATTCTAAGTGTGTACTATGGCTTAGTGTGGTATGTCATGGTTGGTCTTAATGTTTGAAATTATCTAATGATGAATTTTGAAATTTTTTATTAGGGCTGATTATACTTTACATGATCAATTGTTTGAAATGAATTTTAAACTTAAACTTTGACTTCTTTTTAATTTCATTTAGACTTAGAGTTCTAAAAAGAGGAGAAAGGAATGAAATTCACCTTAATCCCAAACCTTAGGTTGAATTTAAAAGATGAATTATATAATTATTAATTACCTTAATGAAGTGTTGTAAACTTTCTCATTATATTATATGTTTGATTTGACTTAAGTGATTTTATCTAAACATAAAAGATGTCTTAAGATTAATAAAATAAAATCATGGCTGATTTAATGATATTTTCTTAACATTGCATTATCATCCCTTAATATTCATTTAATTGAATAGTTAAATTTTATGAATACATATGTATGCATGCATGTGTGTGTGTGTGTGTCATTTAAATATTTCACACTTTGAATTAGTACTTATTTGTTACTATTTAATATTAGACATGAGTATACGATGCATGAATTTCATAGAAAAGATAAATTAGTTGTTACTATTTAGTATTAGACATGATTATACGATGCATGAATTTTGTAGAAAAGATAAATTAATCATACCTTATAGATATACAAATACATTAGTATATTAAATTTATACATGTGGCATTGTTGAACCATGAAAGTGAGGTAATCAGAGATCCCGTTATAACTACTAAAAGTCTCATGCTCCCGATCACATGCCTATATATATATATACTATATATATATTCATATATATATATATATATATATATATATATATGATTTAATTTTAATATGTATTTCACTATAAATGTCAAGATACGTGTCATTATTATACCAGAGGTACAAGGCATCAAGACATCCTTCGGACTAGTAGTCTTATGACCTCTGGTTTCCAGACTATATACCTTCCAAAATTGTAGCTCACACATATAGGATTTAAATTTAAATTTTAGTTACTTATATTGATTTATATATAAATTGAAAAAAGTGTTTTTAATTAACTAAAAAAATTATTTAAAATTTATTAGTGATAACAGCTACACTATTTAATTCAAATCAAGCAATTTAAATGAAATCTTTTATTTAATTTTGAAATATGAATGCATGAAACACGGGGAATATAAATTTAAAAATGACTGAAGCTAAGTAATTAAACATTACCAAATAACCTATTTGGGATTATTAATTCCTACGATCATTCATATAAAGATAAGCACACTTAAGCCTAATCAAATTCATTAAGAATTAATTTTTAAAAATTGAATTATTTAATCTTAATGAGAAGAGAAAATCATTAAAGTTAACCCTTGACCCATCTCTATTCATTAAGTGATTTAAAAGTGATTTAGATAATTTTTATTAATTAATTAGGATGAATTAATTAGGATTGATTAAATATTTAATCAATTAAGCCAAAAGAACCCATATATTCAATTAAGACCTAAGAATAAGCCCAAAAATTATGAAAATATTACTAGAATTGTATAAACATGTCCTAAAAATTCTAATGCAGTTGGGCTTATTATTAAGTGTTAATTTAAGAAATGGGGAAAATAAAAAATAACTAATTACACTCAAAATATCCCAAACCAAATTGAGATTTTGATTTCATTAAGAACCTCTTTTTTGCTAAGCACAAAGAGGGCTTGGTCAATTTTTTTTGGAAATCTACACTAATTACTATAAATTCTCTAAAATTTAGGATAATTAATGACTTAATTAATCAAATAAAACTCTTTGGGATGATTTTGAGAAATAATTATGACTAAGGGTCCTAATTGATTTTCCTGATCACCCTTACTATTTTAATTCATAATTATCTTGCATAATTAATTTAATAATTTTCTCAATTTTAATTATTTATTAATTGCATAAAAGGAATAATTTAGGTTTGAAATTTTAGATTTTTTAAATTCCTTAGCAAATTAAGTTGAAATAATTATGGGAGGCAAAGGTCATCCCATGGAACAAACACACCAACTTTCAAGTTAATTAGCAAAGTAATTAAAGCTTAATTACACTAATTAAGTGAAACTTCAAACTCTAATTAATCACTATACACTTAATAAAATTTGAGGGTTTTATTTTTCTTAGATTCTCCTTTATCTGAGCTTTCCAAAATTATATTATTTGTATTTTAATATATTTTTATAATTAGTTATAAGTTTTTAAAGTTTTATCCATTTAAAATAATTTTTATCTTTAATTAATTTATTTACACATTTGACACTACGTTAGCGCTTTCCACATGGTGTCGTGCAGTTGGTTAGTTAAAGTGTCTCATGTTGCTATTGACTTAGTGATGGTGGATGCACTTTCTTCTTGGCCAATTGATCATAGATTGAATGACTGAGATTAAAAGAATTTAAATAAAAAAACCTAACATGTTTAATCACAACCATTTATTCTAATCATGTGGAACAGATGAATGATGTTGTGCTGTCGACCTTCGTGAGAGACAAAAACCATTCATTTTTTGTCACTCAGTTTGAGCTCACTAGAGCAAATTTGATAGCAAAATCAAATCTAAAATGATCAAGGGGACATTCTAAGGGGGATCCTACAATTTGATTCACTTCAAATGCAAAATACTTCATAGAATACTAATAATCCTACAATTTTCTATAATTTGCAAGAATTTACCTGATTGGAGCTCAAGATTAGAGGCTCAATAACTGAAGTAGCTTTGCCTTGAAGAGGTGAAGCCCTACTGAAGAAGTCTCAAGCTGCCTCCCCATCAAGCATCCTCTAGACCAAATGCTTTCGTGAAACTCACCAAAGTTGGTCTAGGAGTGCCTTCCTATGCTCAATTCTAGTGATTCTCAATTCATTTTGGTTTGCGGGAGCTAAGAAAAGCTGTGCAAAAAGTTAATTTGAATTTGGTGGAGTTTAAATGAAGTTGGACGTGGAGGGTGCTCGGGTTGTGGGAGGAGTTGGTCTCGTTGGCAGTTGAGTGCACAATGAGCTTTGGGAACTTGTAAGAGTGAGGGTCTCTTTGTGGGGGATCATGTGTGATGAGTTTGAATGGGGAAGAGGTGTACTCCCTCCTCCCCTTGTGAACCAACCAAAGGATTTGGTTCAGGTCGTGGTAGCCGACCGACTAGTGGGGGTGCTTGAAAATGGCATGATATTAGTGAGGTGGAGGTCCCATAGTGGTTGGGGAGATTTGGTGGTCTGCCAAGAAGTAGACAGACCATATTGTTGAACTAAAGGCTCACCAAGGTGAGAGGGACCTCACTTTGATCAATGGTTAAGTCCAATAGCCTTGTGTTAGGTTGGGTCAGTGGGTCTATGCTCAAAGAGTGCTAAGGGAGGCTACCATGGTCAAAAAGGGTTGGTAGACATTCCAAATGGAGATTTTATCCTATTTGGAACCCATGGTTCACTTGGTTTAGAATGAACTGGGTTCACCTTGGGTTGGGTCACTTAGGCAAATGAAAGGGGACTTAAGAATGAATCATGCTATGTTTGGTTGGATTTGGACTTAGTTTTATTAGGTTTGGTTCAATTTGACTTATATAGGTCAATTTGGGTTGAATTGGGCATGATTGATCAATTGATAAAATTAGGTCAAATGGGTAGTTGGATCAAATTCAAATGATGATTTGAAACTTATTGGTGCAATCAATTTGAATTAGATATGGGTTTGACTCATATGGATCATATGGGTCAAATGGGCTAAGTTGACCAATTTGGTCAAGGATTGAATGGGAGGTTGAGTTATATTTTATTGATCATTTAAAAGTGATTGAAGGCTTTGATTTGAATTGATTTAATTTAGAATTATTTTTTATTCAATTTGACCCATTAGGCTAAATTAGGCTAATTGGGTTAGTTGAGTTGAGTTGATCAAATTATCATCAATTGGTGGGTGGGGAGCATTCAACAATTAATTTATGATTGATTGAAAGTATTGGTTTAATATAATTTGGTTTAGAATGAGTTTTGGCCCAATTTGATCCTTTAAGTCAAATTGGGTCAACTTGGGTCAAATGGCCAAATTGGCTTAAATTGTTCAATAAATTGTAATTGAGTGAATGTTCATGATCAATAATCATTTTGTAAGTGATTGGATGAATTGATTTGATCCAATTTGGATTGAATGAAGATTTGACTCAATTTGGCCTTTTAGGCTAAATTGGGTCAAGTGAGTCAATTAGCTTGATTATATTTAGTAGAAATAAATTAAGTTTTGGAACATATTCAATGATGGATTTAGAGTTAATTGATAGCTTTGATTACATTTGATTTTGATTGGAGTGAGATTTGACTTATTTGGGCCTTTTGGGCTAAATGGGTCAAATTGGTTAATTGGACCAATTGGTGAAATTGAATTTGTTAAAATGGATTGAGATATTCAATTAGGTGTTTAGAATGATCATGAGGCTTGGATTGATTCAATTTGGCTTAAATCAACTTGAATTAGATTTTGACCCTATAAGGAACAAATGGGTCAACGTGGGTTAAGGGCAAATTTGGTTCAATTTGATTTAATTGAGTAACGATCAAAATTTAATCAAATTTAATTGAGGTTCAAATAAGACTAGGTGAGTTCAATTCTAATTAGATTAGATTAAGTTTGTATTTAGCCCTTTTAAGCTAAAGTAGGTCAAATTATGTCAACTTAGCCATTAGGCTTAATTGAATCCTAATATGTCAAGCTAGATGTGAAATCGATTAGTTTTTGGTCAAGGTTTAATTTATAATAAATTAATTTGGGTTTGAGGAATTGATTTGGTATAAGGTGTTGAATAGGTTTAGGGTTCGTGGGCCCTTGCCTAATCTAGGTCAAGTTTAACCTTAGGGTTGAACCCTATGAGTCTTCTAAGCATAGGACTAATGTTCTCCTAGGCACTAGAAGTGTCTCATCTCGAGGAAGAACTTAGTGCTAAGATAAGATCTTGGGCC
Organism: Cymbidium sinense; assembly: GCA_021442155.1. NCBI lineage: Eukaryota > Viridiplantae > Streptophyta > Magnoliopsida > Asparagales > Orchidaceae > Cymbidium > Cymbidium sinense. The sequence continues at coordinate 90,715,916 of CM038218.1, read as the reverse complement.
TAAGATGGTTGTCATTCTCACTTCAAAAGTGTGGTCAATAGTTATGTGTTTATAATATTATTTTTAAATTATTGTTAATTTAAAAAATATATAGATTTTAAATTTTAAATATTTAAATTTTTAAAATTTAAAATTTTAATATGAAATTTACTATTTCAAATATATGAGGGAAATAATATGTAAAATTAATATATAATAATTATTTAATAATTAAAAGTATTAATTACTGGCCAACACTTACTCGTAGGGAGCTTATGGTTGGTTAAATTAGTGTAACTACTCCCTCCTTATCCACCATATAGTTGGCCAACCAACCCCTCATCCCTCTCTTTTATCCTTTTGAATTCTTTCAATGTAAAAATTATATATTTTTTTGATAAAATTAAAAAGAGTTTTGGATTTTATTTGATATTGTTCTGATTGAGAGAAACTCAAGGGGATTAGCTAAAAAGAGTTTTGGATGTTATTTGATATTGTTCTGAGTAAGAGAAACTCAAGGGGATTAGCTTGACGACCTCACCTAGGAAGAGGTTTGGTGATATCTTCCGACTAGTCACTTTAGTGACTAATTAGCTTATATATCTTTATATAAAACTCTATTTTTTTCTATAGTATTCTCCTACTCTCATCTATATCATAAAAGTATTTTTCTTATATTTTTTAGTTCACAAAAATCCATAAAAAATTAATTAGGGATAATCGGCCTAAGGTTTCCTACAACAAACCGAGTTTTGTTGTAGTACTCAAAATAGGTTTAAACTTGTTAAAATTGGGTAAAATTTTTTATGTCATAACTATAACCTTTAATATACAATTTTCAAAGTTGTACACATATTAATTATTCTGAAGTTAATTTTCTAAAGGTGTTTCTTTTAACATTACTGATGTCATATGTGGGGAAAATTTATAAGACCACATAAATTTTATGAATTTTATATTTAGGTAATTAAATACATCATTAAAGAATCATAATTTTATCTTAAAATATAAACATATTATTATATAATGGATTCAATTACTTAATAAGGACTCCTAAAGCTAATGGGCCTTTGCTATTCTAGAGATTTTTCTTGTGAACTATATAAAGAAGTAGAACAGTATTTATTATATATCAGGTTCATAGTTTCCTATAAGGGCAAGCCACTATAGTTAATTATATCCTAGAAGGAAGGGAATTCCTCTTAATAATACTATCAATTAGAAGTTTGTCTTAAAAAGATTATTAATTCAAAATTTTAACAAGGAAAGATTCAAAGAAAAAGAGTTCTTTTCTAAGGCCAATATTGATTAAGTAAGAAATGCCTATAGATGTTGGGATACTAGTAAGCATTTAAACTATCCAATGATTGGGCTTTACATTTTTGAGATCGAATTTAATAAAGTTTTGAATTAGCAATTTATTAGAAATCTAGGAGCACAAGTCTATAGAAATGCTTAATGGTTAAAGACTTCAGCATGATGCTTCAAATCTTAAGTCTAAAATGCTTCTGAAATAAGTTAAAAGCTCAACCTAATGTAATTTCTAGGAATTATTGGTTATCTTTCTCACTTGAGAAAATGAATCTGTCCCTGACTCTTCTAGACTTATTTCCCATTTAAAAGAGTTGCTAGCTAACACCACCTAAGTGATTTTTAAACCATGATTCCAGTCTCATGTATGCAAGATAGTTGGGTTATTGCATTTAGAAGGGAAGCTAAGAACATAAACTCACTCCCTAATCCTAAAATGATGTTTGGCTTGTTATGCACCTAGCTTATGCAATATATTTCATCTTTTATGTATTTTGACTCATAATTGATTTTAAGGCTTGGGTATGTAATTCGTGCTTACAATAAGATGCAATTAGAAAGTGGTTGGGGGCCAAATCAAAATGAGAAGACACACTTCCCCCAGAAAGGGAAGTAATCCTCAAAGGTCAAAAGGCCCCCTTATGTGTAATGGGTGAAGCGCCCAATTTAAGAGAAATGAACAATATGCTCTCATGGTTCATAATAGCTAGCTAGTTTTAGTTACTTTTAAGTCATTCCTAAGCTTTATTTAAAATGAGGTTATGAGTTTTTTATTTTTTATTTTTATGTTTAAGTTAAAAAATTTTAGTGGGGTTGAAAATTTAATTTTTCTAGTATCCTAATATTTTCAATCATTTCATCACAAAGCACATCATAGAATTGCCCACCCCAAAATAAAGCAACCTAAATAAAATTAATAAAAATAGCTAATACAATTGGGTACCATTTTATACCAGAAGAAAAAAAAAGAGTAGTATAGTTTGGCTTTTATAGAGCTTGGCCTATAGAACTAAAAGTTTTAATCTATGGGGGTCTTCATCTAGGATCGTCACCTTTTTCAGGGACCTCCATAGGCTCCATAGGACACCAACTGGTAAAGTCAGCTCCTGTTATTCCTAGACCCCATAGATCTTAACCTAATTCTAGGCTCAAATTATTATGCAGTTATAACACCCAAGAGGGGGAGGGGGCGGCGTGAATTGGATTTTTTAAAGTAATTTTTAAAAACTTAATTTTAAACTTTAGTAGAAGACTTAAACCATTAATGATTATGCTCTAATGAAATATAGCAACAATCAACAATAATATAGAAAAATAAAGTGCAGAAAAATAAAGAAAGAGAATACAGAGATTTTTAAGTTATTCGGCCAAACCCCAAAAACTGGACTACGTCCACGCCTAGCCACCCATGCTAAGAGTTCACTAAATTAAAGTTGAGAATACAATAAATCTCTTGTACGCTCCTTCATGGGCAAGTACAACCCAACACTATGCTTTCCTGAATGGGCAAGTACAACCCAACACCATACTTTCCTTAACGGGCAAGTACAACCCTAAGAAAATAAGAAAGAGGAATATAAAAGTATCTAACTCTTAATTTAAAAGTATTTTTCTCTCACAAACCAACTAAAATAATATTAAGGCAAGTGAAATCAAAGGTAAGAAAGATAGCTCACTATATTGATATTTGAATTTTAAAGTAATGATTAAAATATATATATATATATATATATATATATATATATAATATGATGCAATTGAATCTTTAGACTATTTGAATAGAATATATAATTTGAAAACCAAAAGATTTAGTTAATGATCTAAAGTGTGGCACAATAGTAATTTGAAAACTAAACCAATCAACTTTTATATGAAGGGTTGAGTTTTGAAGAGGTCAAATGAATATGCAATATTAAGGCGCATTAACTCAATTGAAGTCTATTGGAAATGAACTATCACATTTGCAAAAGATGAGATAATTTAAAGAATAGAACACTTGCTCCCACGAGAGTTCTTTATGAAATAATCAACAAAAAATTAATCCCACTTAAGGATATGTTAGGATAAAAAAAGAGAAAGAGTTGCAAGCACAAAACTTTAACCAAACACAATCAAAGCTTTCGACCAACTCAAAAAAAGGTTTGTAAAGATGTTTTAAGCGCAAAATAAATTGACCAAACTATAAGAAAGCTTAATCTAAGAAACAGATTAAGGTCACACACATGAATAAAAAAAGTTAAATTAAATGAACCATGAATAACTCTCGGCCAAAGGGATTTGCATCACTCCTTCAACTTCTTTTGGACAATCTTCAAAGCAATCACTTGTAGGAAGGAAGAGGAAGGATGATGAAGATGTTAGAACTTAATTCACCCAGATAAATCTTCAAGAAAAAATTTAGCAAGGGTTCGGCCGCTAGAGAAAGATCCAAATGGGATAATCTAGTTTTAAGAGCATTATAAATAAGAAAGAAACCAAGGGGGTTCTACCAAGAAGAGGGAAAATAAGAGTGAAAACACTTTAGGAAGTAGTTTAACTTAAGCCAATAAAAAAAATAAATTGCATGAGGGTAAATTTGGCCAAGTGAAAGAGGAGGAAATTAAATTTGGAAAGAAGGTTTGATGAGGTAAGGTTCATCCAACATCTCCAAATTTCAAATAAAGTCCATAACAAAGCAAATAAAAATCATCTTCAAGATTCCAAACTTCTCCAAAAAAATTAATGAACCTAATTTAGAATGATCAAATTTGTTAAATGAGGGTTTCCATTCAAAATAAAAATCAATCAAACAACAAAAACAACCAAAAATTAAAAAAAGTGACAATCCCTTCTTCAAAAATTTTAAAATCTTTTCCAAAAAAATTAACCAACCCTATTTAACATAATCAAATTTGTCAAATGAGGGTTCCCATTCAAAATGAAATCAAAATCAAATACGAGCAATGACAAACAAAAGTCTCTTCCCCAAAATTTTCAAAATCTCTCCAAAATAAATGAACCCCATTTAGCATAATCAAATTTGTTGAATGAGGGTTCCAACCCAAAATCAAAAGACTAAAATCCAACAACTAATCCAAAGAAAAATCTCTTCTCCAAAGTCTCCAAATCTCTCCAACATGTAATCGAACCCCATTTAGCATAATCAAATTTATTGAATGACAAAATCAATAATTCAAGTCAACAACAACAAAGAAAGGTTTAATCTTGTTCTCTTTCAGTAGTGTAAGCAGAGATTCCAACCCCATCATTTTCTTCTTCCTTCAGTTAGTCTTCTGCAATGTCGTCTAACAACCTGATCTTCTCTTTCTCATCTAGTGTGGATTTGGCCCTGGATCAGGCCATACTCACCACCACCCCTATCATGAAGTTTGGACTTGGCTTTAAGAATTTCAAAGTCACATATGAGGACCCGCCCTCACCACCGTTAATAGAGAGGAGGTGATAGGAAAGAAGCCACTCCTGCAATTTCATTTGCAGTCTGACTCTAAGTCCCCTCGTTGAAGAGGAAGGCTATTGAGGTACCATTGCATGTAGTGCTAGTTTAGCCAGTTGCCCCTCCTACAATCTCAACATAGACTAGTATCACCTTTGTGGTCGCCCCTGCCCTGAAGGGGAAGATTATCTTAGCTTCTGAGATAGTCTCCCCCACCTTTGAGGTCAGTTCTAGTTCCCTTTTGTCTCCACTCACCATGACCCAACACCATAATAAGAACCACAAGATCAAGAAACATTACGAGTGAGAGATGAAGGAGGTAGAGGAAGCCTCCCATGTTACTGAAGAGAAATCCCCTTGTGAGACCTCTCCCCTTCTGGGTGGTAGTAGGTTTCACCCCCACTCAACTTCAGAGGGAGAGGGGAACTATAGGAGGATAGATGCATTACCCTCACCATCTGTAGAGTATGAGACAACAGCTAAGGAGAGGAGGAGGCCCTATGTTGGTCTACAGTTCATACTTCAGAGAGTTGGGAGGGCCCATGGACACTCAAAGTTTGGTACTTTACATGACCTGAGGAGTCTGATCCCTAGAAGTGATAGGGATCAGATTCATAAAGAGATGGCCAATAAAACCAAGATAGGAGCCCAAGCAGGAAAGAGAGAGAGAGAGAGGAGGTTTGCTAGATAGTCAGTAGTCTCTGCTTTGATTGATCATTTTGATTGGAAGGCTAACAGAGTCGATCATTCTAATAGGATTGTCCTTATTGATTCCCGCATTCATAGGAGGAGATCTCTGGTGGAGAGGCAGCCGGTGTCACCCCCATTACACTGCTCCACTCATTGACCACCTTCACCAGTTCAGGTCCCACCATTTATAGTCCCCACTAAGTTCCATAAGCTCCCATCTGAAGAGAAAGAGAGAGTTTCTCTTTTGGTGATCTAGCTATGTCCCAAGGATCCCACTTCAACTACTCCAGTCATTAAGGTAAAATCGAGCTCCCCTGCTCAACCTTCCATCCTAATAGTGGTGAAGAAGGAGTGGCGACCCAAGAGTGTTGTGGTTGCTCCACCACCATAATAGTTGGAGGAGGAAAAGGGAGGGGATACCGAGGTGACCCCTATTGTAGTTGAGTTAGTTAAGGAGAGTACTCCGCATGTCTAGATTATTTAGCATATTACTACTGTGACTCAGTGGTCACGCCTTATATGAAGACCGATCGGTGGATGACCATTCTTTGGATGACATTTTAGAGAACTACTGTGAGGCAGATAGTCGAGGATGATCAGTTTGACCAAGAGGAGGGTAGGATAGACTTTGATGCCAATGAGGATGACATGTTAGATGACCTAGTAGAAGTCCACGTGGTAAATACCCAAGGATCCTTGTAGAGGGAGCAACCTAGCCAGGAAGGTGTTGTAGTTGAGGAAGGTGAGGCATCAAACTCAACTCAACTCCTCCTTTAATAAATCAAACAAAAAGACGATCGGATTGACAGGATGGAGAGAAGGGTAGAGGAGTTGATGGCGGCCTAGCTTTAGGGACCACACCCCGCCACAACCTTCCCCATGGAAGGCGATTGGCATACCCGATATCATCCTAAGTGCACTCCTATGGATGAGGGCACTGGTAGTTTGCATAGGAAGGTCACCGATAGTACCTTCATGTAAGAAAAAGACATAAAGTAGATGGTAGAGCAGCAGGTGAAGGAAGCATTGGTTCAAGCCCAGGGGAGCTCATCTATTTCAAAAGGTAGACCTTAACTAGAGAAATTTGATGTAGTTCAATACCCCAAGGGTTTTGTGCCATCACCTTCAAGATTTTTTATGGTAGTGGGAACCCAAGGCAACATATAGCACACTTCAGGGCCAATTATTACAATACTGGTGGCAGCGATGTGCTTCTCTTTTGGTAGTTTGTTAGTGGCCTTTCAGGGGTAGCATTTGATTGGTATGATGAACTACTAAATGATTTGGTGAAGTCCTTTATAGAGTTAGTGCATCTCTTCATCAAGAGATTTGTAGGAGCTCAATAAAGGGTAATTATAAGTGACCACGTTGTAGAGAAGCCAAAGCCTAATGAGTCTCTTGTTGATTACATTCTTAGATGGCACAACCTAAGTATGAAATGTGAACTTTAGGAGCAGCATGCCATTGAGATTCTACTCAAGAATATCTATAGCCCGATCACCTTCATGCTCAAAGATTTTATCATTAAGACATTTGAGAAGTTAATCAGCAAGGCGACTAACCTACAAGAGGAAGCCTAATAGTTACCATTTTCAAATAAGTCATCCAAGCGAAAGCCTTAAGAAAGTATTTGAGAAGAAGCCTAGAATTGTAGTGGTGTTTATAGATGGAAGCAACTAGTGAGAGCTCAGCTTAAGAGGCCTAGATTTCACTAGCCTCTACTACCACCTCCTCTTCTACTACCTCGGTCGCCATAATGGCCACCACCACCACCATAGTAACCTACTCAGTAGCGGTACTAGTATCCATCTCCAAGTAGCTACTTTCTACTACTCTTACCGATAAACTCAATAAACCATACTCATTCAAGAGGGAGGTAATCAGGAAGATCTTCAAGAACCTTTTGAAGAAGCCTGATTTTCAGCTACCTGAGCCTAAAAAGCCATAGGAAGTGGGCAGGAGTGATGATCATAACTACTACCCCTTCCACGCATGATAGGCCATATCTTAAAGTATTGTTTCACTTTTAAGGATTGGCTTGAGAATAGCTATAAGTCAAGAGCTATAGTTATCCCTAAGGAATACTTATCAGAATAACCATCCGGTTCCATTAAAGTAATCCTTGGGGATACTACCGATCCTCTTAAAACAAAAGAAGGTTGGGATATCTCTTTATCCTGTATCTTTAAAAAAATAATTTTTAAAATCAAGAAATTTTCTCTGTAGGTGCTTGACTCAGCTCAAACCTCCAACATCAAGGAAGGTTTGCCAACTGTGAAGGATAACTCGGGGAGAGCGGAAGCCAAGCATTAGTAGCAACAACTTCCATTTTCCTGGGATAGATCCATAGCACAACCACCATTTCAATCCAGTACTCCTTCCACCGTTGTAGCTACTATCACTTCTACTAGCTCAACCACCTTTAGCAGGAGCATTATATAAGCAGATGAGGGAACCAAACCCCTCATCTTAATTACTTTACTTGATTTCTATTATGTACCTCCCACAAAATTAAATAAAACAATGAACAAGATTGATTTCACATACATCTTTGCCACTTTTGATGTTCTCAATAATTTCATTCAAATTGAAAGCTCTTCAAGTCAAAGCACTAATAATTTAAATTATTTTGATCAATCCCAACCCGATTCAGAAATGGATTTTCCTTTTTTGAATCATCCAAGTTCACTTCTTGAGATTCACTTAGAGCCATCCAACTCCGAGGATCCTTTAGGAGAAGATGTAAGTATACTCGATGAGCAAGTAAACCTTTCCACAAACTTCTCATTTCAAGAAGTCACTGAAGTCAACCTCTGCAGTGGCAAAGTTCTACCTCCTAGGGAAGCACCTCAGGATAAAGGAAAATAGGTCATTGGTTCGAGTGAGCAGACAGCCCCTCCACATGATGCTCTACTTATAGATAAGTTTAAGGAGGACCAACCCAAAGTTGATTAAAATGTCCTCGCACACCTTAAAAAGTTGCCAGCTAAGTTAAGAACATATGATGCCCTTGTCTTATCCAAAGAGATGAGGGAGTCATTAATCAAGGCTATCCTTGATCCTATGGTATGCTTAGCTCAGTTGATCGAGCACAACCGCCCTCTCTACATTACAGTGGATGTTGTAAGATTCTGGCTATCTAGAGTTTTTGTAGATTTGGGTGCATCAATTTATATTACGAGTTTAAGAACCCTTGCATACTTGAGGATCGACATCTCTAAACTCCAAGCAGAGAGGATGATGTTGAAAGGATTCAATGAACAAGGCAAGAGGGCCTAAGGCTCCATAGTATTGCCTTTAGAGATTCATGATTGAAAGACTGAAGCTAAGTTTCATATATAAACTCAAATACATCTTTCAATACTTTGCTTGGGAGAATGTGGATACATGAGAACAATATGGTTCCATCCTCTTTGCATTAGTGCATTAAGTTCTTAAGAGGTGGAATTGAGTATTATGTAAAAGGAGATCTCAAACCATTTACAGTTCATGAGGTTGGAACATATGAGGATGCGACCTACTATCTCCTTAAAAATAAAATGTCTTCTCTTGTGACCTTAGTCAAAATGAAAAACAAAAAAAGAAAATAAAAAAGAAAAGAAAAAGAAAATAAAAGGGAATAAGAAGAAGACCTTAGGGAGGAAGCAAAACATGGTATTAGATTCCACCCACAATTCATTACTCCATTTGAACAAGCGGGGAGGACAACCTGACCTCCACCAGGATGAGAAGAAGGAAGTCTAGAGTGACTCCTAGAGGTGGAAGGCCTCCATGCTTATCACCTACCAGGAGATTCATTCCAGCTTCCAGGAGTACACCTGTTAACTTCATAGACTTAGAATCTAGTTAAGAGGATGAGTCCTATGTAGTTAGCACACCAGCCATCTCTTCCCGGCAACAAATTCCATTGGTGGTGAAACTCAAGACAAACAATGATGAAGATTGGATTCCCAAGAAAAGCATAAGTGTATTCAAGTCTTCCTTATGTGAAACTATCAAATGTCAGATGGGAACCTTAGCTCTAACTCCACTTTTCTCACAAAAAGTTGAAGTTTTGGTAGTTAAGGAAGTCTCTAAAGTATGTACAACAACAAATCTTGAGAGGTTCTATCCAGGAGTAGCATCCTCAAGTCATGAAGTTGTTGTAGAACTTGAGGATAATTCATATAAGAATTAATAGAATTTCCTTTTAATTGGTACTCACCTTGTGTTCATAATCTAACAAAAAAGATTTAATTCCACATACATGGTCTAAGCATAGGCAGAATACTTTGAAAGGCTCTGGAAAAAAAATGTAAGAATTCTCAAATAAGACCAAGACTAGGCTTTACTATAGTGGGCCCAGTCGACGATGTTGATTCCTACCTTCATCACCAATAATTTGTAATCTAATAGTTTCTTCTCAAATCATATTAACTCGTATGAGGAGGTGTGCTTAGAAACTTTAGATGATCTAGGTGATTTCCAAGTCAAAGATGCACCTCCAAAATTTGAAGAAGAAATTAAATCAACTATTGATGAACTCAAGGAGATCAACTTAGGGATTGAAGATAATCTATGCCCAACGTACATCAGTTGCTTGTTGAATGAAATTGACACCAATGACTTAGTTAGGCTATTCATTGAGTTTAAGGATTGTTTTGCATGGAGTTATGAAGAAATGTCTAAATTAGCTTCTAATGTAGTATTTCATAAGCTAGCAATACTGCCTAATGCAGACCCTATCAAGCAAGCTCCTAGACGCATGCGATTAGACATTAAACAATAAGTCATTTCTAAATTCAAGAAATTGATCGATGCTGGTTTCATCTGGTAGATAAAATATCCCACCTGGTTAGCTAGTGTTATCCCAGTTAAGAAGTAGAATAGCCAAATTTGCATATGCGATGATTTTAGGAATCTTAATAAGACATGCCCAAAAAATGAATTTCACTACCAATATCGGAGTTGATGGTAGACATTGCCTAATCTCATGCGATCTTCTCTTTCATGGATGGTTCATCTAGATGTAACCAAATAAAGATGGCCTCTGAAGATGAAAGGAATAGTGCTTTCAGAACCTAAATCAAAATATATTGCTATAAGGTCATGCCTTTCAGCCTTAAAAATATTGGTGCCACATACCAGCGAGCCATGACTCGAATCTTCGATGAACTCATTCACCACCAAGTTGAATGCTATGTCAATGATCTCATGGTCAAAAGTAAAGAAAAGGAAGACCATCTCTTTGACTTGAGAGTAGTTTTCGAGCGACAAAGCCAATATAACCTTAAAATCAATCCTATGAAGTGTGCATTCAAAGTAGCTTCAGGGAAGTTTCTTGGGTTTGTTTTCTGACATCGTAGAATTGAAATTGACCTGGAGAAGATTTAAGCAATATTAGAAATGCCACCCCTTAAAAGTATAACTCAACTTTGATCATTCCAAGGGCAGTTGGTGTATCTAAGATGCTTTATATCCAACCTATCAGGCAGATGCCAACCATTTTTAGCACTGGTCAAGAAGGATGCCAAGTTCAAGTGGGATGACCAATGCCAGTATGCCTTCAAGAGCATCAAGCAGTACCTCATGATGCTGTCAGTTCTAGCCACCCCTATCCTGGGCAAATATCTGATACTCTACACTACTACATTAGATGACTCTCTTGAAGTTTTGTTGGCTCAAACCAATGATGAAGAGAAAGAGAACACACTATACTATCTTAGTCATCGTCTAATACCCGCTGAAGCAAACTATCCACCCATTTAAAAGCATTGCCTAGCTTTAATCTTTGGATCTCAAAAGCTATGACACTACATGCTTTCTCATAAAATAAATTTTATTTCTATAATCAACCCACTATAATATCTCATGGCTTGGCCGATGCTATTCGGACATTTGGCATGTTGGTTCATGATCTTATCACAGTTTGATATCACTTTCATTCCCCTCTGTGTGGTGAAAGGACAAGCACTCACAGATTTCTTAGCAGCACACCCACTCTCTGCTGATTCTCTGCTTAGTAATGATCTCACCGATGAACAAATCATGAACTTGAGAGATTGTCGGGTTTATTTTTGGATGCGTCGGGTGAACACCACACATATATTAGGGGGTACTTATTGATGTGATTAGGTATGACATTAATGTATGATGTATTATCTCAAAAGATAGTAACATCATCCTATAATGGACCTAATCACCTAATAAATACTCTTAAGGTAGATGGTTCTTCGTATGTACCAGAGATTCTTCCCATACTTTACATGGAAAAGTAAAGTAGGGTTTATTTTATGTCAGGTTCTTTAGTTCTCTATGGAAGTCTCCATAGTTAATTACATCCTAAGAAATGATATTTCTTAAGAACACTCTCAATTAAAGTAGTTAATTATTGTCTCTAAAGATTTCAAGGTTAAGACTATCAAAGGATTAACTATTTTGGAAAATCAAGTGAGATTGTTCAATTGGAAGACTTATTTTAGAATCCAAAGGAAGATAAATAGAAAATGTTCATGATACTAGGAAGCCTAGTGAGCATTCCAACCTATCATATAGTGAGGCTTTATATTAATGAAAGTGAGAGGATTTATTTATTTGAGTTGAAATTTTATTAGATGGTCAGGGCTTATAATCCATCAAGACAAGATTGTAGAGATGCCTAAGAGGTTAGGATTTATGCTCATATATTAAAGGAAATAAGCAATCTCAGATCCTAATTCTAGAGAGTTTTCACATAAGTTAAAGCATGACTTAAATCTAAATGAAAGGGGACATAAGGGTCCATGCCACAAGAGAAGATAGACCCGTTTGACTCTTCTGGACTTACAACTGCTTAGAGTAGCTGTCAGCTAACACCTCTTGCATTTTAAAACCATGTAGGCCATTCTTATGTAATTTCAAGATGGTTTAAGCTGTTATTTAATTGGGAAAGAGATTAGAGCCCTAAACTCACCCCTAAGAGATTAGTTCATGTTTGGTATGAGCATATGACTTATTCTAAAAATGCAAAAAAAAAAAAATCTTTTCAAATTTTATATTATTTTGACACATTCATTTGAACAAAAGCTTTGAGATTTCTTATGCCTAAATACATGATGAAATTAGATTATTGGCTAAATCAGTGAGAGGTGTTCTGCACTACAAGAGATTGCCTTACAGGTCAAGCAACCTCCTATCGTGCAAGAATGGAGACCCTCCCTATTCAAGAGAGAAGCAATATGTTATGCATGATGTTAGACATACAACTAAGGGGTTGCTAAATCTTTTAATTATCTTGATTACAACTTAAGCTTTAAAATTAGGTTATGAGTTATTTTAAATTTTAATTATGAGTTGTTAGAAAATTTAATTTCTCTCTAAGAGCCTATCGCATCCAGCCCACATAATTAAATATCAAGTTTAAGAAACTATGAAGAAGATGAAATTCTATTACACAATCTAAAAATAACATCAATTAAACATGAATAGATTCCATAAAATAATAAAAGGCTAGTGCGGCTGGGTATCGCCATACACCCTAGAAAAGAGAAAATTGGGTAGCCGGGCTCTACCCTTATTCAACCTGAAACTAAAAGAATAATTACAATTGAAATTGAATACATGCTATGGGGGTCTTCATTCTTCACTTCTTCTTTATTCCTTATTCTTTTGATTTGATTTCTCCAAGGAATCACAAGGCATCCTAGGACTAAGCCTTCTAGCCACTACTCATCCTAATCCCTGTAGCACTAATCCTAATTCCTATTGAAAATTTATATTTTTATGGAAAAAGTAAATCTAACTACACCTGTAAAATAGAAATTAGCTAAACATACATATAATCCCAAGTAATTATATTTCATAATTTGGACTTAGTACCCTGCACATGGGTAGCCAAGCCCACCTATTTTAGTGTAGATTATGCTTAGGGACATAAGGAACTTGCATATATAACATTTTTTTTATTTTTGAGCAGCCCCTTAAGCACAATCCTCTATAGAAAATAATATTAGGCTACCAACAGCCTAACATCCAGTCTACGATCCACATTCCTAACATTCAGTCTAAAATATTATTTCATAAAATAAAATACATCATCATACATACATTGTCATAACCTAAAGCTAGAAGAGGTGACTTAGCATTCTAATGTGTGTGCTTAGACTTTAGGTCATATGCCTTAGCTTTGCTTTTAGATTATGATTTTCTAAGTTAGGAAAAGTTTAATTTAACATGATTGATGGTTTGATTTTAAGTTATTCAGAGGTTTACAAATTTTAATTTATATTTTATTTTATTTCATTTGATTTTCACTTAGCATCTAAGTGTTATAAAGAGTGGAAGAGAGTTTAACCTCCTCCATCCCTACCTTAAGTTATTTCCTAAAAGCACATTTTTATGATTTAGTTTTTTTTTAGTGAATGAATTATTAAATATTTTATTAGTCCTAAATTTAGGACTAATAAATGTTTTATTTGTCCAAAATTTTTAAACTTAAAGAATCCTATTCATTATGAAAGGCATCTTAAGATTAATGTGGTTGAATTACTATCACATACAATATGTTAAACCATTCCTTTTCATCACCTATAACATGCACATGATGTAATACTTAGTATACCAATACATACAATATATTTGGCACGCTTGAATGATCATGGATGCATACATTTGGAAATTATATTTTTACTTGATTGAATTATTTGTACATGTAAATTAAAGTTCTATCTAAATTCTAATACAAATATAGATAGGAATGAAATTAAATAAGTACATGCCATTGTTAAACTAGGAAAGTGAGGTAGTCAAATGACCTCCTTAGGGCTACTTAAAGACTCGTATTCCCGGGATGTCCATACTATATACTTATCATCATTCAAGCATATGTAGTTCTATATATGAACATAAGAAAGAAAACACTACCTTTACATGCAATACATTTTTGATGTGCTTAAATGGATATGGATGCATGTGTTTTTAGTAGAAAAGGGGATTTCCATTCTCTAACTAAATACACATACACATGTACGAAAGTTTTAAGCAATTACATGCCATTGTTAAACCAGGGAAGTGAGGTAATTAAATGACCTCCTTGGGGTTACTTAAATCCTCGTATTCTGGATATCCAGACTATATACTTACTATCTTAAATACATATGAATGTATATACAACTATAAGAATGAAACTCATGCAAAATATTATATTTTATTTGATTGAATCATTTATGCATGTGAATTAAAGCTTTGTCCAAATTCTAATATAAATTACATGAGAATGAGATTAAACAAGTATGTACTGTTGTTAAACCAGGGAAGTGAGATAATCAAATGACCTCCTTAGGGCTACTTAAAGCCTCGTATTCTCGGGATGTCTACACTATATACTTATTATCATTCAAACTCACACAAATTCATACATGAATGTAAGAAAGAAAGCCAAACTTCAAATGCTTAAGCTATAAACACATGCAGATCCTAAATGTATTCATAGCTAATATCACTCTATATTTCATTATCAATTTATAACTTTTGGAAAGTAATTTTGAATTTATTAGTGATAATAGCCACACATATAATAATATTTAGGCCAGCACATGCAATTTTACATAAGTAAATTCATTTGATTATTTGATTTTTAAAGTATGAATGCATGAGATCACATGACATACAATAAAAAGAAATAGCCAAACATCTCTACATAACTCATGCTACATTAATTTCTAAGGACAATCACATTTAATAAAATCATTCAAAGAAAACCAAAGCTTCTTAATAATTTGAATTTTGGATTTTGATTGAACTTAAAGAGAAGAGATCATTTGATGTTTTTCATCCCATGTTGGTGATTTAATATATTTAAGGAAAGATAATTAAGTATTTTTTATGATTTAATTAAGTTGAATCATTAAGCAATCCATTTAATTACCCTTTTCCTATGCTTCTTTATTTTAATTAGTCATTTAATCATGATCCATGAATGATATGAACATGAGAAAAATAAAATTGCAATGCTCCTAAAGGACCTAATGCAATTGGCTCAGGATTAGTGGTTAATTAATTTAAATAATCTAATTAAGTACTAATATGATTCTCTCACACTTATGGGCTAATCATAATTTTCGTAAGGGTCTTTATATTATTGAACACATAAAAAAGAACCCTTAATTTAAATGTTGATTATCTGAAGTTTCTAGCAATTTAATTTGATTTGATTTGGCCATTAATAATTAATTAATTCCTTAATTAATCCAAGTATTAGCTAACTCTCTTTAATGAAATAAATTTGAAAAAGTAATTAGGAAAGAGGTCCTAGTCACTCTCCCTCACCATCCCACTGTTACTTAAAGATTGATGAACTTTAATTAATTAATTTTGCATTTAGAATTTTAATTAATCATTAAATTAATTAAGAGAGTAATTATGGTTTGAATTTCAAATTTCCCTAATTACATAGCCAATAAATCCCAACAAAATCATGAGAGGTAGAGGTCATCCCACTAAATCACCATACCAAATTTGGGATTAATTGCCCCAAACCCTAATTAAACCTTAATCACTATTCAAAACATAATGAAATTATTTTTACCAAATTTTTCTCTATTTAACCTTTCCAAAAGGTATTTATTTTTTATTTTTTGATTTTTTTATAATTAGTTATGATTTTATGAAGTTTCAGCCAATTAATTACATTTTAAAGCCTAATTAACCTCTAATATGGTCAGTGCCATGCGGGAAGCTAACGTGGTAGCGCTTTTTACATGGCATCACAAGATTGGCCACTTAAATAGTCTAATGCAATGTTGACATGGCGACAGCAAATGCGCTTTCATCCCCATCATCCA
Source organism: Cymbidium sinense (assembly GCA_021442155.1). NCBI lineage: Eukaryota > Viridiplantae > Streptophyta > Magnoliopsida > Asparagales > Orchidaceae > Cymbidium > Cymbidium sinense. The sequence goes on along the minus strand of CM038218.1, from coordinate 90,699,704 downwards.
TTCTAAGATCAGACGATGGGGATTAATCCCATGGTTCCTATTAAGTTAAATCAAGATTATCTAACAGATTAATCACGACCATCCATTTCGATCATGTGTAATGGACGGCGAATGATCCTTCATCTCTCAAGCTGGGAAGACGCCTTCCCTTGCTCGATCCGAGCTCATGGAGGCTCGGGATCGATCCCAAAAGGTTCATAGAAGATATCTAAAGGATCCTATAATGGGATTCACACAAAATTAAACTTTCCTTCATAAAGGCTCAAAACTTTCCTAAAGGATCCTATGATGGTATAAGCACCTGCAAGCAAGAAGCATTTATATTTTTATTTATGATAGCACCCCTTTAGCACAATCCCCTGCAGAAAAGAATAGTTAGACTAAGCACATCCTACCATTCATTCTACGAGCATATACTCTGACATCCAGTCTAAAATATTCATAATAAAAAAAAACATAACATCAAGCCATGCACCAGCCTAACCTAAAGCTAAAAGTGGTGACTTAGGCTAATTTGTGTGCTTTGAAGGTTTGTGTGGCATGGTTAGTTTAGGACTTTAGGTTTGAATTTTCTAAGTGTGAAAGACATATTCAACTTAGGGGAGGGTTTTATTTAAGTTGTTTAAGTGTTTTGGGTTATTTTTATTTCATGTTTTAATTTAGTTTAAGTGAAACCTACAATTAATTGTTAAGTTATAAAGAGGGAAAGAGAAGAGAACTTCTCTTTCCTTCCCTAATCCTTAAGTAATTCTTAAGGTAAGTTCACATTTTAATTTCATTTAGGTGAATGTTTTAATTACATCTTTTAATTAATCCTAAGTTTAGATCAACTCTAAATAAACCTATCCAAAAAGAAAGGCATTTTAAGATTAAGAAAAATGAATCAAAATCCACATAACATACATTACTTCAATTCTTTCCCAACATATATAACATGCATATGGATGGACCCTAAGCATATCTATACATGAAAATGAAGATAATTAACACACTTTATGATGCATGCTAAGTAATCCATTTAGGAAAATTTAGAAGATTTATATGCATGAATTTTCTTAAGTAGAAGAAGGCTTTCCTTATCCAAAATTTCACATACATGCATGAAAGTAAGAAAGTCATAAGAGAGTACAACGCCATTGTTAACCAGAGGTGTAAGATACAAGACCTACTTATGATTACTTAAAGCCTCGCAACCTCAAGGTTGTCCAGACTAATATACCACTTTCCTTAAGTACTAACATGCATATAAAAGAAACAAAGTGGAAAAGGAATATGCAAAAGTTTGCTTAATGATTTCTTTTTTTTTTGTTTATGCAATTTATTCATGCAAGTGTAAGCAATCCTTCTTGAGTGAGAGCATAGAAATGAATAGGATTTAGAATTAAGTAAGTGTTGGGTTCTTTTCAAATGAACCCTACATCTTACTAACCCATATTCAAAACTATACTAACATAAGAAAGGAAGGAAAGACTACATTAAGCATTACTTTATAATTCATCACATGCAAGCTTATAATTAAATTATAAGAATAACACACTTTTAGATTTGATGTTTCATTTATAGGTTTTGAAAATAGTTTAGATTTAGTAGTGATAATAGCCACTGATATTTTATTTTAGCCAACACATGCACATTTGACATAAAGTAAACAATTTTATTTTAAAACTTTGAAAACATGAAATCATGGATGCATAAGTCACATGGCATACAATTTAAAATGTTGGGAAAGATCTAAAGCAATGTAATCACTCACCTTACTTAATTCCTAAAGACATTCTTAAAGAATTAGAAACTTTAGAATAAATCAAAGCGAATTTCAAAAATGATTTTTATTTGTTTGAAGTTTGATTTAATTTTAAAATGGTGAGATTAGTTTGCTATTCCTAACCCATTCCCACATGTTTTTTAAATTTTATTTTAATTTTCAAATAATTAAATCCATTTTTAAGTTTTGATTAGGTTAAGGTATACATTAAATGGCTTAATTAACCCTTACCTACACACCTTAGAAAAATTAACTAAATAATTATGAGCCAATGAGATGACATAAAACCCACAAGGTATGTAAATTTGCAATGCTCCTAGTAATGAAAAGGCCTAATGCAATTTGGCTCACAATTAAAAGTTAATTAAGCTAAGGGGTTTTAGCTTACATACTTTTAAAACACCCTTTCACACTTATGAAAGGGGGTTTAATTTCCTTAATTAGACTTAGGTTATTGAATACCTAAGAATCTACCCAATCTGGAGATTTTTAGAAATTTTGAAAATTATTTAAAGGGGTAATTAATGAATTAAACCCTCAATTAAGAAGAGATTAAGGAAAGAAAGAGGGTGTTTAGCGAATAGCTTAGGGGAAATACCCCCAAATTATTCCCTAAAACCCCTACTCACTGGATCTAACCTTAATCCAACTTAATCATAAGGAAAAATCCACTAATTATATTTTAATTGCTCTTAATTACATGAAGGGGTAATTAGGGAATGAGCTAGCAATTTCTCTAATCAAGGCCTCAATAAATCTCAAGAAATTTTGGGGAGGCAGAGGCCATCCCTTAAAATGAACCCTAAAAGTTTGAGATTAATTGGTGACTTAATTATGGAATACTTAGCTAATTAACATTCCAAAAGAAACCTAAATTCAGAGAAAAAGAGAAATCAAAATACATTGAAAATAATTTTAGAATATTCTAGATGGAATTATCTATCCAAGGCATTTTTCCTTTTATTTTTTTGATTTTTTATGAGGAGTTATGATTTTTAGAAACTATAGGGATTAATTAGGAATTAATTAGTTAAATAACTAATCCCCACTTAATACCTAACCCACAGCGTGACGCGTGGTGGTGGTGGTTAGCACGCTTTACACGCGTTACACCATGATCCCCTTACTTAACCTATCAAGTCAAGGGAACGGCGATGGTGCACGCACTTTTACCCTTAGCTATCCGGTCAAAGATTGGACGAGGATACACCCGTGGTTTTAAAAGGGGAATTAAATTATAAAATGTGGGAAATAATCTCAACTGTCCATTTAAAAATGCGTGGATGGACGACTGAGATGGGCTGAGTTCTTTCCTAAGGAGGAATGTGAGCCATTTGAGATCCAAGCTCGATCCTTAATGGAGTCAATCAAGACTCAACCCAGACCATCTAAAGGACCAAGGCGGCCAATCCAACAGCTAAGATCATATGTGATTAAAATTCACTTCACAAAAGACCAACACCTCTTAGCCTAAGTGGTCGAAAATTCACTGACCTCACCAGAGGTGATCACCGGTGCTCGATTTCCTTGGTGAAGCTTCGTCTGGTTGAGACAAAGCCTTGTTGAAGTTTAGAGCACTTGAGATGGAGTGGATCATCTTATGGGTCACCTCCTCCTTAGCTTGAGTTTGGCTTTGATCCAATTCAATCCTCCCTTGCCTTTAGAACTTAGGAATCAACTTAGGTGAGCTCAACTGTGTCACTTAAGTGTGCATATAAAAGGAATTGGAAGGAAATGAAGTGTGGAAGAAGTTGGCAATTCAATTGGCTTTCCCTATTTTCACTGTTTGAAAACTGAGAAATGGGTGAATGAAATGAACTCTAGGATGCTTAGGATCAATCTCCAATGGCTCCTCTAGCTTCCTATCCTTCAATCGATCTTGAGTGAATGAAAATAGAAGTGAATTAGGGGGAGTATATCTCCCACTATGGCAATCGGATGGCCTAGCCTAAGCTTGCCATTTTGATCCTATTGTCCATATATAATGAATTATTTGGGTTATTTGAGGTGTGCACATGGTCAGTTTGGCCAGAGGAGTGGAAGCCTAACTCCCATGTGCATCCAATTGAGGTTTGGGGGGAGTTTGAATTTTCAATTTGGCCATGGGTGGTCAGGTTTGGTCCATGGGCCAAATGGATTAACCAAACCCATTGGGTTGGGTGCACCACTCATCACTAGGTCCCCTTGAGATTTTAGGAGAGCCTCAAGTGATTATGATGAGTGCATGACTAAAATACCCATGGGCTAGGCCAAAATTTGTTCTATGGCCTAGGGGTATAATAGTCAAGTTTTGCAATTTTTCAATTTGGGTACGTTTGGTATGCTAAAAAACTAGATTGGGCCAAGTTTCAATGGATTTGGAATCTATTTGATAGGGATTGGCTCATGTTGACCCATTTAAGTCAAAATGGGTCAACTTGGGTCAAGTTGACTAATAGATCAAATTGGGTCAAACCAAGCATTGGGTCAAGTTCATATGACCATTTGAAATGTTTTGGTGCCTTTAGTTTGGTTCAATTTGGTATAGATTAGGTTTTGGCTCATATGACTCATTTAGGTCAAATGGGTCAAGTTGATCCATTTGACCCATTTGACCTATTTGGGTTAGGTCAAGGGTAGGTTTAGGTTTGGTTGGTCATACAAAGTGGATTGATATCTTTGTTTCCAATCAATTTGAGTTAGTTTTGGCTCAACATGACCCCTTTAGTCATGTTGAGAAGGTCTAGGGTAGGTTGGCCAATTAAGGCTTTGGTCAAGTTCCACAAGTGATTTGGAATGGACTTGACCCATTAGTTTCAATCAATTTGGCTTAGATCAAGTTTTGGCACATTTTGGCCCTTTAGGTCAAAATGGGTCAACTTGGGTCAAGTGGGACAAATCGGTTAGGTTAGGCTCAAAGGTTGATTTTCTCAAGTTCAAACATAGTTCATGAGTGAACTTGGATCAATGGTTTCAATTGATTTGGCCTATAGTGGATTTTGGCTATGTAAGGTTTCATTTTAGGTTAAGTGTTGACTTGGTCAACCCTTATGTTTGACTTGGTTTGACCCAATTTGATTGATTGATCATCCCATCATGATTGTTGATCATGATGAGAGGCAAATATGAGTTTGGTTTAATCCAATTTGGTTAGGATCAAAAGTTGGCTCATAAGGGTACTTTAGGTCACTTTGGGGTAAGTGAGCCTAAGTGGGTCAAATAATGTTCAAAGCTTGATTTGAAGTTGATTGATCTTGTATATGGACTTATGATTGAAATATAAATCCATTTATAAGAGGTTTGAAGTCAAATGAATTTTGATCCATTTGAAAATTTCATATTCAAAGGAAGAATATGAAGGGGTCTTAGGTTTAATTTTTGATTTGGGTTTTGATTGAAGAATTGAAGTTTGGATTTATATATGAACTCATGATTGTAGGACTGATTGAACCATGAGAGAAAATCAAGAGTTTGGCTTGATTTGAATTGATTTTGGCTAAGTTCAAAATTTTGGCTTGAAAGGTTTAGACTTGATTTTGATTTGATTTGAGTTTGATTTTTGGAGTGAATTTTGATTGTTTGAATTTATATTTCATTTATAAATGTGAATATAAATGAGAATATAAATTGATCATGAGAAAATTTCAAGAATTTGAAATAGTTTAATCATGATTTGAAGTTAAATCTATTAAAGGGAATTTAATGGATTTAATTGAATTTTTAATTTAAATTTAAATTTTTTTTTAGTTGGATTGGATTGATTTATATTTATATTTCATTTATATATGAGAACATAAATGAGAATACAAATATATTTTGAGAAAATTCCAAGGGTTTGAAATGATTTGATCAAGGTTTAAAGTTGATTTTGGCTAAGCCCATTTAAAGGAAAATTAAAGGAATTTAGAAAAATTTCTTGAATTGATTTAGAATTTTGAATTTGATTTAATTGATTTGAATTTATATTTCATTTATAAATGTGAATATAAATGAGAATATAAATGGATTATGAGAAAATCTCAAAGATTTGAATAGGTTTAGATCATGATTTTGGTTAAGTCCTTAAGAAAGGGTCAAGGACTTAGGAAATTTTGACTTAAGAATTTTTGATGGATTTTGATCATGGGTTTCAATCATGTATTTAATCAAGGATCTCAATCATGGAATTGAATCCTAGAATTGATTTGAGTTAGAAGAAAATCAAATAGAATTGATTTGGGGTTTAACTTGAAAGAAGAAAAGTGACGAATGGTTTAAGCTGAAGGGTCAGAGATTTTCCTAACACCCCTAAGGCATGACCTATTCTTATGGCTAACTCTTCTAAGTCTTCTAGGGCTAGAGGAGAGTGTCCACCTAATCACTAGATTTTCCTTAAGACTAAGGAACTTTTAAAGTCTAAGAGAAATCTTATGTCTAAGATTGAGGTGTTGAGAGCTCATTCTAAAAATGAGGTCAACACTTGTCCTTTGTTTCTGAGTGTTCCAATGGGAGGAAGTTGATTAGCTCACCTCCACATGGCTCATGGCTGACCAACTAGCTTTGGGTCAGGTGAGCCAGTGGTCCTCATGTCCATTTGGAGCTTAAGGTCACTGCTAAGGGTAGAAGAGTGGGTTTGACCATCCAAGAATGGATTTTGTCCCATTTGGGAGGCTTCACCTAATAGGTAATGGGTCAAATCAGGTCAAACTTGGGTTAGGTTTGATTTGGCCTGACCCATGGTTACCTAAGGATGGGTCATGCCAAGTTTGAATAGGTTTGGAGTTGATTTGGTGAGTTTTGGCTCAATTTGACCCATGTAGGTCAAATTGGGATAGGTTGACCAATTGGTCAAATTGGGTCAAACTAAGTCTTGGGTCAAGTTTAAATGATGATTTGGGATGTTTGGGTTCAATTGGTTTGATTTGGTTTTGGTAGATTTGAATTTGACTCATATGGGTTCATATAAGTCAAATGGGCTAAGTTGACCAATTTCATCAAATGGGCTAGCTTAGGTTAATTGTATTAATTTTGGTCAATTGGCATGATTATAGATTTTGGTAGAGTTTGGAATAAATATTTAGAAGATTGGAGTGCTTTTTTTGAAAATTAATTGAGTTTTGTTTTGATTGAAGGGGATTTGGTTAAGTCCATAAGGTTAGGTTAGGTTAGGGTGGGTTTAGGTTATGATTGTCATTCATTTGGTTTGGAGCTTGGATATGAATTGGAAGTTAATTGTGATTGGTTGAATTGATTTGAAGTTTGGTTTTTGCTAAAGAGGTAGGAATAAGCTTGGTTTAAGCCATAGGATGGGTAGGTTTCCTTTAGTCCCAAGGTATAGCCTAAACCTATGGAAAGTCCTCCTAAGCCTCTAAGTTTGGGTTAAGTATTCACTTAGCCACTAGAAGTGTACTATGACTAAAGAAGTCTTAGTGTATAGAAGTCTCCTAGGTCTAAGATGGGAAGATTGAATCCTCACTCCAAAAGTGAGGTCAATAGGGATTCAACCATTCACTTCTAGAAGATGAACTTTGATGGTGCGACTTCCTCCTAAAGAGGAGAAGAACCAAAACCTACTATCCCAGGAAAGTCAGGGGTAAGAATAGTTCTCCTAAAGCTAGACCACAATATGTTGAGATTCTCATATCATTTATTCAATCCTTGCACCAATAATGAAGCCAAATATGAGGCTCTAATTATCGATCTAGAATTATCCATTTTGCTAAGCATTTAGAACATCAATATCTTTGGGGATTCTCAGCTAGTGCTCAACCAAATCATTGGGTCCTATAAGGTCCTCAAGCCTAGACACCATCACTACCACAAGTACACCATGTAGTTATTATCTCAAATTCCAGAAGTCATTATCTACAAGATTCCTCGAGGAGAAAATGCCATAGCAGATGCCTTAGCTAAGCTTGCCAAAGAGTTGGCATGTCTGGAAGATGAGTTCATATCAATAGAGGTCCACAATAGGCAAGTTCTACCTCTTATTGATGTTAAACTCATCGATAAATACTCTCTTGAAAGGGAGGTTGTTGTTCCCAAAATGGATGAAGAACTTGATTGGAGGAAACCCTTCATTGATTACCTAAATAAGGTAAAACTACCTCAAGAGAAGTCACAAGCACATAAAGTGAAGCAAAGGACACTTTCATATGCCCTCATGGAAGGTGTCTTATACCGACGATCCTTCAATCATATGTGGTTATGTTGTTTAGCCAAGCATGAAGCCCGTAGGATCATGACCGAGGTACATTATGGATTATACAAAGCTCATCAATCTGATCCTAAGATGAAAGCTAAAATCAAAATACTCAAGTATTATTTATCGTCGATGATCACCGATTGCATGGACATAGAAAAACATTATCACCAGTGCTAAGCGCATGGAGTGGTTCTACATCAACCACCCAACATTCTTCATCCAACACTAGCCTCATAGCCATTCCAGTGTTGGGGCACTCACATAGTGGGTCTGATTGACCCTCTTTCATCCAAGGGTCATCGGTTCATCCTAGATGCTACGGACATCTTTTCCAAGTGGGCGGAGGTGATTCTGCTCAGAGAGATCAAAGCTCAGCATGTGCTCTAGCTTTCCATGAACCAAATTGTATATAGATTTTGGGTACCATGTCGAATCATAACGGATAATGATACCACTTTCAAGAGCACCAAGATCAACAACTTTGCTTGGAGATACAACATAGATTGGAGATACTCTACCATCTATTACCCATGGGTGAATGGTTTAGCAGAAGCCTTCAACAAAACTCTCATTCAAATACTCAAGAAGAAGCTCAATGATAATAAGAAATAGTAGCATGTGCAGTTAGTTGAAGCCTTGTGCGCCTACCATACTACCTACAAAACTCCAACATAGTCTACATCATTCTCCTTAGTGTATGGGTCTGAAGCTGTTCTAGCATTAGAAGTCCAACTCCCATCACTAAAGATAGCTGTGGGTAGTAAAATCACAACCGAACATAATGCCAAGTTGCAGCTAGAAGAGCTTGAAGGTTTGGAAGAGAGATGCTTATGAGCATGCCAGAACCTCAAGTTATAAAAGGAAAATATGATTCAAGCTCACAATAAGTTGGTCCATCCTGTAGCTTTTCAAGTAAAAGAGCTTATTTTAGTTTTAAGGATACCAATTGTTGCCCGTCACAAGATGGGAGGCAAGTTTGAACTCACTTGGGAAGACCCTTTTACCATAGAGAATGTCTACCAAGGAGGATCATATCAACTCATCAACCATAAAGGAGAATCCACGATGCTTCCTATCAATGGGCTTTATCTAAGGAAATGCTATCCATAAAATAATATTGAAAATAATTTTTTCATCAATAAAGTTCCTCTTTTATCAAACATCTCTTCTAATTGAAATATTTCCATTTATTGAATTTTCATGGTTTGTTTAGGGCAGGTATAAGAGAACCCGAGCAACATCCTATCCCTCATTAGCACATCACAAACACAAAATTGCACACCAAACACAAATCCAATTATTCTGGGTTACTTCAAGTTGAGATAAGACCTCCAGCACTCCTCACTTAGTAGCTGCTCTAGGTCGGGCCTGATTCACTACCTAGATATTGTATCTCCCTAGTGGTCTTTCTACTTAGGAGGATGTGAGACCCCATGCTTCCTTCCTAACATCACCACTGTAAATTGATGAGCACCTTGTTAGTATGGTAGGCTTTATTGCATGATCAACAAGCTACCCTCATGTTAGCTTTGTTTAAGAAGATGTGAGTCCCCAAGCTTTCTTTTTGAACTATCCATCATACATTGACTGGGTTTGAGTTTATCTCTAAAGATTAGGGTAAGACCCCCAGTGGCTCCTCTTCCTCTTGACTACTTCTAGTCTGGGTCCAGTCCTTCTTTATAACTCCCCACTTGGTAGTCTCCTTAGGTCGGATAGTAGTTATTTATCCAATGATAGACTGTCTCAATAATCAGTTTTGCTTAGGAAGATGTGAGTCCTAGATGCTTTCTTCCTAGTTTGATCATTACAAACTGATGGGCACCTTAGGTTGGCTTGTGTTTGCCTTGCTGATGGAAACCCACCTAGAGGATGACATCGCTCAAGCAGATGTGAGTCCCTGCACTTTCTCCTCGAGCCTACCACTGTATACATACAGGCTTTATTTTTCAGGGATCAAGATAAGACCCCCAAAGGCACCTACCATGTGGGCATTCTATTTGGATCATGCCTTTACAACCCCATCTAAACATTACCTAGGTTACTATCGGATTGGATAATCCCCCTTTCCTAATAACTATCCGTGTGGTTGGAAGTTCTTTACTGTGGATGTACAAACTCTCCCTTGGGCCCATAAATCTAAAACAGGCCAAAGCAAATGTGGTTCCATCTAAGTGTGGCCCCTTGCAAACCAATAGATCCACACTAAAATAAATCAATCAAACAAACTAACAAATTGAAATCTCTCGTGGATTAGGATAATACCCCCAAAAGCACCTCTTCCTAAGTAGGCATCCTATCTTTAGGCAGTGTCAACAAAACTCACTATAGGAATCACCTTGACTACTCTTACCTGAGATAAAACTACTAGAGGCACTCACTGGATAGTTGCCCTAGGTCAGGTTTCATTTATTATGCCATCGATAGGTCACCCCAATGGCAGATTTTACTATTGGAAGATGTGAGTCCCCAAGCTTTCTTCCTAGTATCATTGCAAACTGACGAGCAACCTTTAGTTGGATAGTCTCTACTCTTTGGCAGTTAGACTACTTCTTTGGATTGGTAAATCTAAGGTAGGTCCAAGCTCATATAGCCCTTCCTTAGTGCAGTCCATCGCAAATCGACAGGGACCAAATTAAATCAATCAAACAAAATTAAAACCAATGCAAGCTCGAACTTACTTCCTCAGTGAAGTTAAAAATAAAATAAAATAAGCCAAAATAAACAAACAAATTCAATCAAATCTCGACTCCCTGGTGGAGTCAGATCCAAACCAAAAATTAACTTGAGACTAAACAAATCAATCCAATTAAAATAAACAAGTTCAAATCTAAAGTTACTTCCCCAATGGAGTCAATAACAAACCAAATCAAACAAAATCAGACAAATTCAACCAAACCCATATCCCCTATGGATCTTCCCCTAAATCAAGTCAACAACAAAATCAAATCAATCAAACCCAAAATTAAATCAAACAAATTCAAACCAGTAATAAATAAATCCAAACCTATATACCTAATAGATCCTAATCAATACAAATCAGCAAACACAAACAAATTTGTATCCCTAGTGGATCCCTCTTTCCTAAATCGACTCAGATTAAATAAAAAAATTCAATCAAACCTCATCCCCAATGGGTTTCCGTCTATACCATGGGTATAAATCAATTCAAATCAACAAATATAATCAAATTTTAATCCCTAGTAGAATCCCCTTTATGCTCTTGGCATAGATCAATCTATAATCCAATCAAATTCTTGTGCGAATACCAAGAAAATCTCCTTTTGTGTCTTTGATACAAAGCCAATTCTTAACCAATCATATCAAATTCTGTTCTCTTATACCCCTAATATAATATGGGTTGCATTGCACTAAGATCATGATTCTATCTATTTGCTTAGGTGTGGATAATCTTCATTAGTGCTTGTGATCTTCCCGAATGTTATTGATCCTCTCGATCAATGCCAATATGTGTGATGTACCTTGTCAGCTACACCACAATTATTGGGGGTCCTTTTGTTGACCTCACTTTTGGAGTGAGGATTGACTCATCCTATCTTAAATCTAGTAATTTTCTAGACACTAGGATCTTCTTAGTCATAGGACACTTCTAGTGGCTAAGTGAACACTAAACCCAAGCCTAAGGACTTAGGGAGGTTTTACCTAGGCTTAAGCTATACCTTAGGACTAAGGGAACCTACCTATCCTATGATTTAACCCATGACTTATGTCTATGCAATCATGTAAAATTGAACCTCAAATCAATCTAATTAAACCCAATTGAATCCTACTTCATATTCAAGCTCCAAGCAAAATGACTAAACATAATCCCAGAATCCAATCTTATGGGCTTAACCAAATTTCCTTCAATCAAACCAAACCTAAATGATTTTCGCAAAAGCACTCAAACCCTTCAAATCATCATTTCAAATTCTTCCAAAATCTACAATCAAGCCAACCAAACCAAGCTAATTAAATTAACCTAAGTTAGCCCATTTAAACCCAAAATGTCCAAAATGAGCCAAAATCTAATTAAACTCAAATCAATTTCAATCAAAATCATCAATCAAACCTAAATCATTCATCAAAATTAAGTCAACCTAATTCAACCCAAACTAACTAAATTAACCCATTTGGTTCACTTAACCCAAAGTGACCTAAAGGACCCTTTTGAACCAAACTCCAATCCAACCCAAATTGGACTGAACCAACCCATTCAATACCTCATACAATGATTGTTGATCATCCTTGATTGATCAAATACAATCAATTGGGTCAAACCAAGCTAATTTGATCATTTGATCCAAGTTGACCCAATTAGCCTACATGAACCAAATTGAACCAAACTTCATTCCAAGCTTAATTAATTAAAACCAATTATTCCTAACCACCTCAAATTGATCATTGAATATGACTTGACCATCAATTGAACCGAACCAAGTCCAATTGTCCCTCTTGACCCAAGTTGACCCAATTTGACCCAATTTGACCTAAAAGGCCAAATTGAGCCAAATCAAATCCCACATCAAATTGATTGAAACTAATGACTCAAATATACCATGAATTGATTATTGAACATGATCAAACCCTTGATTGAACCCAATTGACCCATTTAGCCCAAATTGACCTAAAGGGTCAAATTGGTCTAAATCATTCCTAAATCTAAATTAATTAAAATTAACATCTATAATCACCTTCAAATTATCAATTGAACCCAAACCAACACCTAACCCAAGCCAATTTGGTCAATTTGACCAAATTGGTCAACTTAGCCCATTTGACCCATATGAACCCAAATTGGTCAACTTAGCTCATTTGACCAAATTCAAATCTATTACAAATTAAATCAAACTAATTGATTCTAAACATCCCAAATCATCATTTGAACATGACTCAACTCTTGGTTTGACTCAATTTGACCAATTGGTCAACCTAACCCAATTTGACTTACTTGGGTTAAATTGAGCCAAACGCACTCAAACTTTGCATGATCCATCCTTGGGTCACCATGGGTCAGCCCAAGTCAAACCCAACCCATTTTAAACCCAAATTAACCTAATATCCATTGGGTAAATATCTCCATATGGGACAAAACCCACATTTGGGTGGTCTTACCTACGCCTTTGCATTTGGAAGCCTCCCTAAGTATATTTTGGACCCTTGGACCACTGGCTAACCTAACACAAAGCTGGTTGGGTTAGCCATGGTCAAGGGAGGAAACCAAACCCAAGCCTCCTCATTGGGTCACCTTGGGAAGGATTTGGTACACTCCACCTCAGCCATGGCAGCCCACCTCTATTCACTCGACCACTCAAGGAGCTCCACCTCAACCACTCCCTAACATCCCTGATCGCCTGTGCTGGTCGGATGACTACCAAATTCAGAAGCCATCCAAGCTACTGATTTGAGGGGGAGGAGAGTATACTCCTCCCCCATCTCATTCCAACACACATCAGAGCATCCAGAGAACTTCACTGAGTCAAAATGAGTTCCCCAGTGCTTTCCCGATAACCCTTGGCCTCCCCATCATCGACAACGTCAAACCTAAACACAATAGAGCCTCCACTCTGTCTAACCTCACCTAAACTCCACCAAACCCAAATTAAGTTTACCCACACCTTCATCAAGCTCTGATGATCCAAAATGAATTGATTCCTAATCAATTCGAGCACCAGAGACCACTCCTAGGCTAACTACGATGAGGATACCAACAACATTTGGTCCACAGCGCCACTGGTGGGAGGGGTGGGGGCAACCTTCGAGCTTTTCAACAGGGCTTTATCTCTTTAAGATGAAGCTACCTCAGTCATTAAATCACCAATCTTGAGCTCCGGCGAGATAAATTTTGGCAAACTATAGAAATCCATTAAGTTGTTTGGCCTTTGTGAAGGAAATCTCTACTTCATGCATTTTCTATTGTAGGATCTTTTAGATCTCTTCCTTGAAGCTTTTTGAGTTGATTTCAATGCCTCACAAGCTCTGATTAGCTTGGCTCAAGCTAGAGCAGGTGGACAGTGTTTGCCTTCCATCGCACCAGGGATGAAGGATCATCCAACATCTATTCTGCATGATTGGAATGGACGATCATGATTAATCTGATTAGATTTATTCAATTTATTCCCTTAAGAACCATGGGATTAATCCTCACTGTCCAATCTGAGATTGGATGGTGGGGATGAAAGCACATCCACCATCGTTGACTCAACATGCCGTATCGAACGATTTAAGTGGCCAATCCTATGACGCCGTGTGGAAAGCGCTGCCACATCAGCTCCCACATGGCGTCAATGAGATTATGGATTAAAATGTGTTTAATTTATTTATAACTTCATAAAATCATAAATCATTGTAGAAAAATAAAAAATACAAATAAACCCATTTTGGAAAGGTTAAACATAAGAGAATTTAATAAAAATAATTTCATTAAAACTTGAATAGTGAACATAATTTAATTAGGGTTTGAATGTTTCTTTAATTAGCTTAATTAAGCCCTAATTACATGGGCAATTAATTTCAAATCTAAAATATCAATTTAATGGGATGACTTCTGCCTCCCATAATTTTCTTAGGATTTATTGGCTATGTGATGAGGAGAACTTGAAATTCAAACCTTAATTACCCTCATTAAGTGATTTAATGATTATTTAAACTTTCTAAGAGTAAAAAATTGATTAATTAATCTTCATTAATCATTAATTAATAGTGAGATGATGAGGAAGGGTGATTAAGACCTCTTTCCTAAATACTTTTCCAAATTCATTTCATTAAAAAAGAGGTAATTAATGTATTGGTTAATTAAGCAATTATTAACAAAAAAATCAATCAAATTAAAATGGTATTTTGATCAGATAATTAACATTCAATTTAAGATAAATCATGATTTCATGGGTGTGGGAAATAAAAAAATTACTTAATTAGATTTAATTTAATTAATTTTATATATGCATTAGGTCATTTAGGAGCATTATAATTTCAAATTCTCATTTGCATACCATTTAAGGCTCATGAATAAGTGATTAATCAAATTAAAGAATCATATGAAAGGGTAATTAATTAAATTACTTAATGATTCCAACTTAATTAATTCATGAAATTCATCTAATTATCTCTCCTTAAACACATTGAATCATCAATATGGGATGGGATAAAAGCAACAAATGTTTCCTCCTCTTTAAGTTTAATTAAAATCCAAAATTAGATTTAATAAGAAGCTTTGGTTTTCATTAAATGATTTTATTTAATTTGAATGTCCTTAGGAATTAATGTAGTTGAATGAATTATATGGTTATGTTTAATCATTCCTTTTCAATCACTATAAATGTTGTATGCCATGTGATATAATACATTCATGCTTTCAAATTCCAATAATCAAATGAAATTCATTTATGTGAAATAGCATGTGCGGACTTAATCCTATTATATGTGTGGCTATTATCATTAATAAATTTTAAAATTATTTTCAAAATTATAAATGAATAATGAATAGTTAGAGTTATATTAGCTATGAATGCATACATAGGATTTGCATGTGTTTATAGCCTAAGCATGTTAAAGTGTTGCTTTCTTTCCAATATTCATGTATGGGTTTACATATGTTTGAATGATAATAAGTATATAGTCTGGACATCCTAGGAATACAAGATGTTAAGTAGCCCCACAGAGGTCATTTGATTATCTCACTTCCATGGTTAACAAAGGCATGTACTTATTTAATTTCATTCTTATGTGTACTTATACTAGAATTTGGATAGAGCTTTGCTGCACATGTATAAACAATTCAACCAAAAAAAAATTCTTTTGCATGATTTTCATTTATATGGTTGTGTATTCATTCATATGTATTTAAGATAGCAAGTATATAGTCTAGACATCTAGATAATACAAGGCTTTAAGTAGCCCCATGGAGGTCATTTGATTATCTCACTTCCCTGGTTTAAACAACGGCATGTACTTGCTTAAGCTTTTAATACATGTGTGTGTATATTTAATTAAAGAATGAAGATCTCTCTTTTTTATCAAAACATGTGCATTTATAATCATTTAAGTGTGCAAAAAGTACATTATGTTAAGTCTTAAATCATATGCATGCTATAGGTGATGAAAAGGAATCGTGTAACATGTTCTATGTGATGGCAATTCAAATAGACTAATCTGAAGATGCCTTTCATATTGGATAAGATTCTTCAAGATTAACCCAAACTTAGGAATAATAAAATAATTAATAAATCATTAACTAAAGGAAATCAAGTCATAATAATGTGCCTTTTGAAAATAACTTAAGGTAGAGGTGAAAGGGGTTAAGCCTCTTTCTTCTCTTTATAATGTTTAGATCCTAAGTAAATATCAAATGAAATAAAAGAAAATATAAATTAAAATTCTCAAATTCTCAAATACAATTTGAAGTGAAACCACCCGTAATGTTTATCTTAAATAATTCTAAATTTTAGACAATCATATATTTAAAAACCTAGCTAAGGCATACCACACTAAGCCTAAGCACACACATTAGAATGCTAAGTCACCACTTCTAGCTCTAGTTTAGGATGGTGTTTGTAATGATCTTATGTTTTGTTTTATGATGTAATGTTTTAGGCTTGATGTTAGGATTGTGGAGCATAAACTGAATGTTACATCGTTGTTAGCCTAATGTTATTTTTTGTATGGGATTATGCTAATGAGGCCACTAAAATAAATACATATGCTTATATTAGTAGGTTTCTTATGCCCCTTAGCATAAACCATGATTAGCACAGATGGGCTTGGTTACCCATGTGTGAGGTGCTAAGTACAAAATATAAAATATAGCTGCTTCAAAATGTATGTATGTTTGGCTAACATCTATTTTGTAGGTGTAGTTAGATTTACTTTTCCATTAAATATAATTTTCCAATAGAAATTTGGATTAGTGCTATGGGGTTTAAGATGAGCAATGGCTAGAAGGCATTATCCTAGGAGGCCTTGTGAAGCCTTAGAGCACACTCAAATCAAGAAGAAAGAAAGACGGAAGAAGGAAATGCAAGGAATGAAGACCATCATAGCATCTAATTTAATTTCAATTGTAATATTCTTTTATAATCCAGGTTGTATAAGGGTAGATCTTTGCAACCCAATTATTCTCTTTTCTAGGGTGTACGGCGATACCCGGTTGCACCGACCCTTTACACTTTTACAGAATCTATACATGTTTGATTGTTGTTATGTTTAGATTGCACAATAGAACTACATATTATTCATAGTTTTTTAAGCTTGATGTTTGAGTGTGTGGCCTAGATGCGGTAGGCTCTTTGGATAAAAATTAATATTTCTACCCAATCTCATTTAAAGCCTAAGATATAATCAAGATAAATAAAAGATTTAGTAACCCTTTAGCTCAATGATTGAATGTCCAACATCATGCATATTATCTTATATCACTCTTGAATAAATGTGGGCCTCCATTCTTGCACTTTAGGGAATGCTTGACCTATGAGAACACCCCCTTATGGTGGAGATTCTCCCTCTCTCTTTCTGATTTGGCCAATAACTAAATTTTATCATGCATTTTGGCATAAAATATCCCAAAGCCTTTGTCCAAAATATTGTGTCAAAATAATATAAAGTTTGAAAAGATTTTGCGTTTAGACTAAGTCATATGCTCATGCCAAATATGATCTTATCTCTCAGGGAGTGAGTTTAGGACTCTAGTCTCTTTCAAACTAAACAACAATTTAAGCCATCTTGCACTTACATAATATTGGCCTACATAGATTTAAAGTGTATGAGATGTTAGCTGGTGGGCACTCCAGGTGGTTGTAAGTCCAAAAGAGTTGGACGGTTTATCTTTTCTTGTGGAGGTAAGCCATAATGTCCCCTTTCCATTTAGATTTAGGTCACGCTTTTAGTTTGTGCTAGAGCATCCTAGATTTGAGATCTGAGGTTGCTTATTTCCAGTGGGATAAGAGTATAAATTCTCACCTCTTAGGCATTTTGACGATCTTGTGTTGATAGATTATAAGCCTTAACATTCTAATAAAAATTCAATTAAAATCAAAATAAATCTCTCTTTCAAGCATATAAAGTATCCCCATAGAATAAATTGGAGTTCTCACTTGGCTTCCTAGTATCATGAGTGCTCCCTACTCATCTTCCTTTGGAACCTATAAATAAGCCTTTCCAATTGAACATTCCCACTTGATTTGCTAAAACACCTAAATCCTTTGATAGTCTAACCTTGAAATCTTTAGAGATAATTGATTGACTACTTTAATCTAGAGTATTCTTATAAAATCTCCCTTTCCTAAGATGTAATTAACTATGGAGGTTTGTCTCCATATGGAACTAAAGAACCTGGCATAAAATAAACCATGCTTTCCTTTTCCATGTAAAGTAGAGGAATGATCTATGCTATATATGAAGACCCATCTTTCTTAGAAGTCCTTATTAGGTGATTAGGTCCATTGTAGGATGATGTTTCTATCTTTCAAGATAGTACATCACACCTTAATGTTGTACCCAATCAGTTTAATAAGTACCCCTAAGATTTGTGTGGTGTCCACCCAACATCCAAAATAAAACACTACAGATTGCAACTCTCTCTAATCTTATCTACCACTAGAGCTACTCCAACTTTTTCCTGAACATACTCATTTTGCTTTTATATCTAAGAGTAAAGCCACTCATCCACCTAAGCATCCTCATCTCTGCAACACTTAACTTAGTCTTATGCTTCTCTTTTATTGGCCAACATTCTACACCATAAATCATTGCAGGTCTTACCACTATCTTCAAAAATTTTCCCTTAAGTTTAAGAGATATTATTCTATCACACAACAAGCTAGATGTATTCCTCCACTTCAACCATACAACTTGAATTCTACTAATAACATCTTCATGTATTTCACCATCATTTTGCCTAAATATATGAATCTCTCACTTTTTTTAATGGCTTGGTCACCCAATGTCACAACACCACCACTAGAACTTCTACAACTAAAATTACACTCCATATATTTACTTTTAGATCTACTCAAATGAAAACCTTTAGACTCTAAGGTTGACCACCATAATTTAAGTTTCTCTTGGACTCCCTCTCTAGTCTTATCAATAAGAAGAATGTCATCAGCAAAAAGCATACACCAAGGTACATCTTCCTGTAAATTCCTAGTAAGATCATCCATAACAAAAAAATAGATAAAAGCTTAAAGCTGATTCTTGATGTAATCCAACTGAAATAAGAAAAAATTTTATCAATCCTCCTTATATTTGGACACAAGTAATAGCTCTAGTATACATATCATTAATGACTTGAATATAACCAATATTTACTCTTTTCTTTTCTAGAACTCTCCAAAGAACATCTCTTGAAACTTTATCATAAGCTTTCTCTAAATTAACAAATATCAAATGTAAATCCTCCTTACTTTCTCTATACTTCTCCATCAAACCTCTTAACAAATGTATAACATCCATAGTAAATCTACCTGGCATGAAACCAAACTGATTTTGAGAAACATTTTTGTCACATCGTAACCTATGCTCAATTACTGTCTCCCATAATTTTAATGTATGACATATTAACTTAATTCCTTTATAATTTGCACACTCTTATACATCACCTTTATTCTTAAATATAGGAACTAACAAACTCTTACTCCACTCATTTGGCATCTTTTTAGTCTTTAAAATACCATTAAAATGATTTGTATGACAAGAAATTCCTTGATCTCCTAAAAATTTCCACACTTCTATTGGATTATCATCAGGTCCTACTATTTTTCCACACTTCATTTTCTTTAAAGCTTCTCCAACTTCAAATTTAGTAATATGACAATAAAAATAAAATTCTCTATTTTTATTTAGGATATTAAGGTTGGTAAAATGAATCATCTTTTCAGATCATTCATTAAAATTTTTATCAAAATACCTCATCCACCTATTCTTAATATTCTTTTCAGAGAAAAGCACTTTATGATTTTCAACCTTGATACACCTCACTTGAACTAGATCTTTACTTCTCCTATCTCTTTGGTTGGCTAACTTATACATACATCTTTCACCTTCTTTGGTATCCAATCTATTGTATAAATCACTAAAGCTAAATTTTTTGCACCATATATTGCTAAATTTAAATTTGAAACAAACTAAATTTAAAAGTAAATCAAACTCAATACCCTAAGGCTTAGGCTATCTTAGTAAACCCCTCTAAGACATAACTTAACCCAATTAGATTAGGTGAACCTAAAATAAACCCAAATCTAATAAAATTCAACATAAAATATTTGAATTAAAATCTAAAAATTAACTTTAGATTAAGTAGTTGAGGTGGTTGACCTAATTAACCCATTTAAGTCCAAAATAACCTAAGCCCCAAAAAATTAAATTAAAATCAAAATCAATTGAAATCTAGCCAAACAAAAAACATAAAATTAATGCATGAACATAAATGAACCTAAAAATAAATCAAAATGAGGTTCTAGATAGTCAATTATGTCATTCAACCTAATTCAACTCAACTTAACCCATTTATGTTAAAATGGGTCAAAATTAAAATCAACTTTAAAAAAATTAGAATTAATTGCTCCAAGACATATTAACCACTTAATCAAATATTATTAGAGTTTAAATAAAATTGGCTATTTTATTTAATTGAATTTAAATTAACCCACTTGAATCCAAATGGGCCAATTTAGGTCAAAATTAAAATCTAACTTAAAATTAAATGAAACTAATTATCTAAATTCATTATAAATGATGAACTAAACAAAATTAAGCTTAAATTAAAATCCTAAAATAGCCTAATAGGCTAGGAGATCCAATTTGAGCCATTAGGTACCTAATTAGATCAAAATAGCCTAAATCACATCAAACCTTCATGTGATTTGGATCAATTGATCCATAAATAATATAATAAACAATTATTAATTATTAAAACCCTAGACTAAAGCCAATGAAGCAATCAAATTAATTCAAATCAATTTAACCAAAGCTAAACCCAAATGTCATAAATTCATACACTTAAACCAATTACAATCCAAATGGACTTAACCCAACCCTTAGTCCGCCATAGATGGCTTGACTTGGGAGGTGAGGTGGAACCATGGGAGAAGAAATTTCAAAACCTATGCAAAGAATTCAAATCCCACCTCCCCTTGTCCATACCCCACTCACCTCTTCACTTTAAACTTATTTGAACTCTCCCTAATTAGTTAACCACCCCTTGGAGCTAGCCTCAAGGATGGAAATCATCATGGCCAATAAAAGTTGACCACTCCTCCATGGATAGCTCACAATAAGCACAAAAAGAAAAAAAAAGATTTCTTCTCCTCATTCTAAATCTCCCTACATGCTTCTGAGGAAAACAAAAATCATTCTGACCCCATTCTCAAGTCCCTCACCACTAGCAAGTTGGAATTCAGCATTAACTAATGGCAATAGGGAAGGACAAACATGAAATTGGGGGAGGAGTGATCCCCCACATAATTGACTCTCCAAACACACTCAAGGGGCAAAGGAAAACTCAATCAAACCTTTTCTTGAGCCTCTCATCGCTGGTGAGCCAGAGTTTGATCAAACCCATTGGGAGGAGGTGGAGCTCAAGCCTCCACCATGATTAGTGGGGAGGAAACTCAATTCCTCTTCACCAGAGGTTCTCCATAGCCCAACCAAGGTGTTTGAAGTGTCATCGCCACCAAGGATTAATGCCGACAAGATATGCCTCAGATCTTATTACATCTGTTTATGTTTTGGTCTTTTATGAAAAAAAATTGATCTCAAGTGAGATTAAACTGTATGGATATGTTGCAAATCAATCTATGATTGTTTTGCAATCAAAATCATGCATCTCCGCTACTTTGATCACACAAAATCAATTTCAAAGAGCCAACGACTCTTAGTTCTCTAGGGGGAGGTAAGAGATGAAATCTCCCCAATTCGTTCCTTCTATTAGAAATGGATGACCAGATCTAGTTGGACAGTTTGATTAAAATTTCTATAAGAATCACGGGTTAAATCCTGACCATCCCATCTTTGAGTGGACGATCGTAACTAATTCCACATTCCCCACTAACTTTTGAGCTAGATCCATTAAGATCCAGCGGGCTTAGTGGTGTTGTGCCATGTGTAAAGTGGCGCCAGTCAGCGCCATGTAGGCACTGACTAGATTACATAGGAAAATGGGATTTTTCTAATTTAAAAAATATAAAAAATACTAAAAACTTAAAAAAATTTATAAGAAATAAAATACTTAATCAAAAAAATGCAAACAAGGGCTCTATAGATTCATCTTAGTGACAGGAATCTATTAAACCCAAAATCCCTAAATTTTATTAGGTATTTTTATGTTAATTTGAATTTAATTAAAAATAATTAAACTTACATTAATCCCAAAATATTAATCCAATTAACCTAACACTTTTGGGGATTAAAATTGATGCTAAAACACACCTTAAATAAACATTTAGGGCTTTATTGGTGATTAAATCAAAAGATATAAAGTTTCAAATCATAAAACCTTAATTTAATAAAGTAAAATAATAATAATTCAAGAAAATTGAGAAAATTTATGAAATTAACTTAAAACATCATAATAAACATCAATGAATCTATGAATAATATTATAGCTCTCTAAAACCCAAAAATCCTCAAAATGAGCTTAATTTGGGATTAATTAAATTAAATTAATTAATTAATTAACTTTTAACTTTGAAAATTATAATAAATCAAATAAGAATCCAAAAGTTCAAATGAACCCTCCCTCAATTTATCATTTAGTGGAGAATCATAGAAAATTAAAACCCTAATTAATTTATAATAATTTAGGCTTAAATTGGGTTTTATTGAAAACATAAAAATCTTAATTAATCATAAAGTACATATCTCATCAAGATGGAACTTTAAAAAAATGAAAGCAAGGAACTCCATTTTCCATGAACATTTCAAAGCCAAATGACTTATGGATCAAAAGGTATAGAATGTCTAAATTCTTGGTCAATTTAAGTTGAATAATAAATAAAAAAGTACAAAAAATAATAAAATTAGTTGAATCATTTAAAGTATTTTAACCAACATCAGAGGACTCTCTAAGAAAATTTTCTAGTCCTCTGAATTTGAATAATCTAATCGATTCTTCACTTAGGGTTTATGGAATTAATTTAAAGCAAGAAATTAATCAAACCCTAAAATACTAAATTATCAAATTTGGAATAAAATAAATATTTAGGTGAAAATTGAAACCAATGAATCCCTAAATTTAATGTCTACATTAGGGACTCATTAACATTAAAGCCAACTTAAGCATACATAACATCAAATAAAAAACATTAATGATTGATAAATATGAATGATTAAAGTTAAATCTTTGAACTTAAATGCCTTGAGAGTAAGAATGACCTAAATTAGTTTTGACACTTAAATAGTTCATTCTTTAAATTTTCTTAGGTTATGATTAATATGCATAACTTTATCTTCAGAGGTTCAGTCAAATAATGAACTTTTAACATATAATATCCCATTAAAACCCATCTAAATAATGGGTTAAATGAATAAATTAATGAACATTCTAAGCCATGAAATTTAAATGTAATGAACTACTTGAATAACAAAATCAGTGTTTTTTAACTAAGCCTAAATAAAAATTTTAATTAACTTAAATTTAATTAAAATGGATCATTCAAGTTAATAAACATTGGTATTAATAAAATAAATGAATAAGAATCAAATAGATTAAATAAAAACAAGTAAAACCAAATAATTATTTCTTAATCAAGTTAAGGGAATATAAGATTAAACATAAACCTAAATTAAAAAATTATGTCTTCCCTAAATAATAGCAAAATTAATTAGTCTAAAATATTAGTAAAGAAAATCATTTGAGACAAAATCAAATTAAAATGAGCATTAAGCTAAACTTAATCATGTTAGATGAATAAACTTTTAGTTAAATTTTAAATAACTATTTTAAATTTTAATTAAAAGTTACGAATTAAATTAAGAAATATTAAAGTCTTTGGTTTAACAACATTTAAAGTTAATTGGATAGTATAAACTTTAAACTTAAAATAAAGATTAAACATTAATCAGAACAAACTATTCAAATGAATTCAATGATTTTATTTAAGATACTTAAAATCTTAGTTTGACTCTTATAATCGGTTTTTTAATCTTAAAATGAAAATTTCATTCTACTAGTATTAGGATGTTGAATGGAATGGGTTCCACCCAAAGGGAAATTTATTTTATTCTTCATTCTTTAAAATTTAAATTCCACCTTAACCAAAAACAAAAAACCTAAAGTGAAATAAAATCATAAATAATTTAAATCATTTAAATTGAATCACCCAATGATAAAATAAATAATAATATAAAGTTTAAACTTAAACCAAATTCAAACAAGGCCTAATGTAGTCATACCACATAAGCTCCTCCCTCACACACTAGTTTATTAGGCCACACACCCTATATTTAGGTCAGGTCGATGATATATGATGTGAAATGATATTTTTCTTATTTTGTGGTATAATGTTTTAGAATAGATGGTTGGGATTGTTTGTTCGCTAGTCTGAATGTTAGAGTTTTCTTTTTTAAGTTAATGTTATTTTCTATAGGGGGTTATTAAAGAGAATGCTATAATAAAAATAAAATAAGTACTATTTTCTTACAGATGCTGCTCAAGTCCCTAGGCATAGCTTAGTAGGACCGGCGGGCTTAACAGACATTGGTGCTAAGCCCATATATTTGAAATATAAACTTCTTATGAGTTGTTTCTAATTCTTGACATTTTTTTTGTAGGGATTAAAAATTTGTTTTGAAATTTTAAAATGTAATTTGTGTTGACTACCACCTTGTGTTTCTCATCATTTCATTTGATGGTAACAAACCTTGTGTAATAAGAACTAATTATTTCTTTATAGGATAAATTATTCACATTAATCATTATGAAAGTCA
Source organism: Cymbidium sinense (assembly GCA_021442155.1). NCBI lineage: Eukaryota > Viridiplantae > Streptophyta > Magnoliopsida > Asparagales > Orchidaceae > Cymbidium > Cymbidium sinense. Next base: position 90,674,859 of record CM038218.1, on the reverse strand, counting down.
TTCTTAATTAAGATTTATTTTGATGATAAATATATATTTTTGATGCTACTAATCAAGTTAAATTCAAGTGTGCAAAAAAAATCTTTAACTTCAGGTTCTTCAATCATATCAGAAAGGTTAAAGCTTTTGGATATAGACTAGGTGAGAATTTTTCTAAGAATAACTATATTAAGGTAAATAATATGCTCACTAAAATAAAATATTTCATTCATTCATTTTAAAACAATCTATTTTCAATTATTCATAAATATTATATTTCATATTTAAAATTATTCTTTAAAATTATTCATTATTGGATAATATGAACTAAATGCATAAACCATGTTACATTTATTATGCTCCCATGCAAGTTAAATTAAGTACACATCTCATTAAACTATTTTCATGCTAAAATATATTTATTATCCATTTATTACATGCATAAAATCCAATTATCCTGAAATTATTCTTTATATTATTTTTCTCTCTCCTATCCTATTGTTCATTCTAAACTTTTTTGGTTAAATTTTTTCATGATTATTTTCTAAATAAGTTATGTGAGAGTTATTCAAACTATTTCCATAATCATCCCATATTTTTCTAATTTAAAAAAAAATCATTTATTTGAATCTTTAATTTGAATTATTTTTGAATTCAAGTTGAATATTCTTTTGATTACATATGCAAATTTGAACTCCCACCTTTATGGAATGTTTTGTGGCTAATCATATGCTACTCTTGTTGATTTAATTTAAATTAATTTAAATTTATTTGAGTTGACTCAAATTCAATTAAAATAAGCCATGGAATTATATTGTTTCCTTTTATATAAATTCTATTTTTTTGGAAACCTCCCATTGCTGGACATACCTTTATTTAAATTTAAACTAATTTTATGATGAATATTGATTTGAATTCTCCTAAAATTTGATTCATCAACATTTAATTTGATTTGAGTACATTAAAATAGATCTAATATATTGTTTGAAATAAGCTTGGCCAAATTTTTAATATTTCCATTGGACTTAATTTAAAATGTTATAGAATAATATCTTTCCATCGTTCATTCAATCAAGATAAATTGATTGAATATTCTGTGATATTGAATTGAATACTAATTGAATCCCATCATGAAAACCTCTTTGTCTGACCCCATCACATGCTTAATTAAATTAATTAAATTTTGAATTCATTCCTTTTTTTGCTTAGCTAATTAATTGGAATCATGATATATATGCAATGTTTTTCAAACTCACCTATCTTTTCTCTCTCTTGGCGGACCCTCATGTTCATTAATTTCATAATTACATTAGAGATCTTGTCATGTGATGATTTGATTCAAATTGAATCTCTTTCCAAATTAATTTTACCTCCATATCCTCTTTGACTGATTTTCTTCATCATGCTAAATTAATGTAATTTAATTAATTCAAACTAAATCACTTACTAATTAAACTTTCCCTCTTATTTGCCTTGGCTAAAATCCTTATTTTTTGTATCATTTTATTTTTCTTCTTTCTTTTCTTTTTTGTATAGAGCATTATGATGATTAATTTTGCAAGCAACTTCTGTAAGATGGGAAAGACATGATATTTTGAAGATGACTTATTTTCCATTTCTTTTCAATGTCATTTGAGGTGGTATGACTCTACCATTTTGAATTTGATTTCAAGGATTTCTATTTTGATATGGAGGGAAGGTAGGTCTAACTTAATCCTCAATGGATCAATAGACCTCTTAATCTATTCATTTGAAGGTTCATCATTTAAAGGAGGACCCTTAGGTAAAGGATGTTGTGCTACTAGAAAGTCAAGTATGACTTGTACTTTTTATAGCACAAACAATATTAAAGGTAATCTCAACTTGTAATGAAATCTTTGACCACTATGCTAAACATTAATATAATGTCAAGTGGGTCATAAGACATTTCAAAGGATTCACCATAGATTCACTTTGTATTGAAAGCATATAATGCCTTAGTTTCTAAATAGAGAAATCTAAGGCTTTCTTCATAAATTTGGATTAATAAAGTCCTAAGTGATTTATATCAACACCTGATGCTTCCAATTCATGCTGTCTATTTGAAGAAATATTATCCATAAAAATATGTTTGAAAATAATTATCATCAAAAGAACAAAATATTATTCCAATTCATCAAAATTTTCTATTCATTCGAAGTGTTATTTTCTTATCTTGCAAATCTGCCATGACGTGTTTAGGGTAGGTGTAAGAGAACACAAGAGGCATCATATCCCTCTTTCATAACACAAACACAATCAAACACAATTCCTCGACGCTACTAGGATAGGTGTGAGAGAATCCAAGAGGCATCCTATTTCGATTAGCACAACTAAGTTTGGTGTGAGATAACCCAAGAGGCATCCTTTCTTGGTAGGAATTCCAACTGCCATTCATGGAACCATTTCATCAAATTTCCCAACATGTTTAGGGTAGGTGTGAGATAACCCGAGAGGCATCCTATTCCCTTTAACACAAGCATAAAAACAAACACATATCTTTTGTCTCGCTATTTTGATGTGGGAGCAAGCCCCCTGTGGCACTCACTCATTAGCTGCTCTATGTCAGGTTAACATGCTACCTTGTTAGTATGTCACCCCAGTGGTCATTTATCTGGCAGATGTTTGTCCCTGCGCTTTGTTCCTGACTTGGCCATGGAAAACCAAGGAGTGCCTTATTAGTTTGGTAGACTTCACTGCCCAGCCAGTAAGCTACCTCATGTTGACTTTGTATAAGAAGATGTGAGTCCTCGTGCTTTCTTCTTGAAGTAACCATCATGTATTAACTAGGCTAAGTATATTTGAGGTTTAGGATAAGTCCCCCAGAGGCTCCTTTCATCTTTACTACTCTTGAGTTGATATAAGTTTACCAGTATCATTCACTTAGTAGTCGCCCTAGGTCGGATAGCACCTGCCGAGCTAAAGATAGACTATCCCAACAATCAGTTCTGTTATAGGAAGATGTGAGTCCCCGATGCTTTCTTCCTAGGCTGATTATTGTAAATCGATGGGCACCTTAGGTTGGTTTATGTTCATTATGTTGACAGCGACTCACCCATTGGATACACCACTCTTGGCAGATATGAGTCCCAGCACTTTCTCCTTGAGTTGGCCATCGAATACCTATATATATTATCTTTTTAAGGCTTTGGATAAAGCCCTTAGCGGCCCCTTTCCCTGTGGGCACTCTACTTGGATCACGTCCTCTGTGACCCCATTTAGACACTACCCAAGTTATTCTTGGATTAGATAGTCCCCTTTTCATAATAGCCACCCCTGTGATTGAAGAATTTATTCAACGGATGTGCAGATTCTCCCTTAGTTTAGTAAATCTGAGATAGGTATAGGCTATTATAAGGTCCTTCTCAGTATGATCTCTCATAAACTAACAGGGTCCATGATAAACAAGCAAAGCAAACAAATAAAATATATTCACTTGTGGATTAGGAATTAAAGCCCCCTAATGGCCCCTTTCTCAAGCAGGCATCCTATCTTTAGGATAGTGTCAGCAGAACTCCTATAAGAATTGTCTAACTACTCTTGAGTAGAGATAAGTCCCTAGGTTGGCACTCTCTCAGTAGTCTCCTTTAGATTGAGTTTAATTTATTTTGCCACAAATAAGTAACCTCCGCAGTCATTTTGCTTTGGAAGATGTAAGCCTACTACGCATTCTTTCTAGCATGACTATCGCAAATCGATGGGCAGCCCTAGGTTAGGTTGACATGTTACCTCGCTAATGTGTCTCCCTAGTGGTCTTTTATTTAGGAAAAATGTGAGTCCCCATGCTTTCTACCCTAAATTAATCATTGCAAACTGAAAGACACCCCTTTGGTTGGATAGCTCCCCCTCGGTCGGGAAGCTACTCCCTTTAGATTGGTAAATTTGAAGTAGACCAAGGCCCATGGCTCCTACTCAGTCCATCACAAATTGATGGAATCTATCAAAAATAATTAAAACATGAAATTAATCTTGACTAACTTTGAGCTAATTTAAGTCCCCCAATGGCATTCACTCAATAATTAGCCCTAGATCGGGTTTGATTTATTGCATAAGCAATCGATCACCCCAGTGGTTCCTTATTTTGGAAGATGTGAGTCCCCATGCTTTCTTCCTTGAATTAACCATTGCAAATTGAAAGGCACCCCTTTGGTTGGATAGTTCTCCCCTCGGTAGAAACTACTCCCTTTGGATTGGTAAATCTGTGTTAGACTAAGGCCTACATGGCCCCTACTCAGTGCAGTCTATCGTAAACTGATGGGACCCATCAAAAATAATTAAAAAATGAAATTAATCTTGACTATCTTTAAGTTAATTTAAGTCCCCAGTGACATTCACTCAATAATCAGCCCTAGGTCGGGTTTGATTTGTTGCACAAGCAACCGATCACCCTAATGGTTCTTTATTTTAGAAGATGTGAGTCCTCGTGCTTTCATCTTAACTTGATCATTGCAAATCGAAAGACATCCCTTTGGTTGGATAGTTCTACTATGTGTTTGGTAGACTACCCCTTTGGATTAGTAAATCTGAGCTAGCTCAAAACGGCCTACTATCTACCATCACAACAGATAAGATCCATCAAAAATAACTAAAAAATGAAATTAATATTTGACTTTCTTTGAGCTGATTTAAGTCCCCCAGCGACATTCACTCAATAGCCAGCCTAAGATTGGGTTCAATCTATTTTCTCGCTAATGGATCACCCCAACAACTGATCCTTACTTTGGAGGATGTAAGCTTACTATGCTTTCTTCATAGTATAGCTGCTGCACACCAAAAGGTGACCCCTTTGGTTGGCTAGTCCTACCATGTGTTTGGTAGAATACCCCTTGGTATTGGTAAATCTGAAGTAGATTAAGGCCAACAATGCCCCTACTTAGTGCATTCCATCACAAACTGATGGGATCCATCAAAAATAACTAAAAAATGATATTAATCTTGACTATCTTTAAGCTGATTTAAGTCCTAGCGGCATTCACTCAATAGCCAACCTAAGGTTGGTTTCAATCTATTGCCTTGCCAATGGATTACCCCAGCAACTGATCCCTACTTTGGAGGATGTAAGTCTACTACGCTTTCTTCCTAGCACGGCTGCTACACACCGAAAGGCAATCTTTTTGGTTGGCTAGTCCTACTATGTGTTTGGTAGGCTACCCTTTTGGATTAGTAAATCTGTGTTGGATCAAGGTCAACATGGCCCCTACTCAGTGCAGTCTATCGCAAACCGATGGGATCCATCAAAAATAACTAAAACACAAAATTAATCTTGAATATCTTTGAGCTGATTTAAGTCCTCCCAGTGACATTCACTCAATAGTCAGCCTAAGATTGGGTTCAATCCATTGTCTCGCCAACAGATCACCCCAGCAACTGATCCCTACTTTGGAGGATGTAAGCCTACTACTCTTTCTTCCTAGTACATCTAATGCACACTGAAAGGCAACCCCATCGCAAACCAACATGGTCTATCTAAAAATCCAAAATTTTAAAAATTTTGAAACAAATTCAACCCTCCTCCCTAAGTGGAGTCCAACTAAACAAACAAAATAAATCCAATCAATCTCCCCTAGTGGAGTCAAATCAAATAATCAAAATAATAAAAATAATCAAGCAATCAAAACAATCAAAATAATCAAACAATCAAATCAAAATAAATCAATCAGCTTCTCCTTAGTGAAATGCAAATCTTTCTAGTTCCTCCAGTGGATCTCAAATTCTAATCGCCTAGCGGATTTCACAACCTCTTCTCCCTAGTGGATGACTTGAATTTCTCCCCTAGTGGAGAGTTCACATTTTCATCCTTAGTGGAGCACCAAATCCTAATTCAACAAATCAAATCAAATTTCTCCCCAGCGAGACTCAAATCAAATCAAACCTCTCATCTCCTAGTGGATGACTTGAACCTACTTTTCTGTGGAAGGTTCACATGCTTAATCCCTAGTGGATTCCTCCTTCACTCTCTTATGTTGTTGACATGAATAGAGTCACATTGCACTAAGCCCTTGATTCCTTCTACACCTTGGGAGTAGATTTTTTGTTGCTTGTGATGTGTTGTTGATCATCTCGGTCAACACCAATATGTATGGTATGCATTCTCAGTCACACTACACCTATTAGGCACCCTTTGTTGACCTCATGTTAGAATGATCTCTCAACCACTCCTTCTTAGACATAAGACTCTTCTTAGACACTAAGAGCTCCTTAGTCTTAAGACACCTCTAATGATAAGGTGAACACTTAACCTAACCCTAGAGACTTAGATGAATTAGCCATAGGAATAGGTCATGCCTTAGAGGAGCTAGGAAAACTTTCCTACCCTATAACTTGAACCAAATTTTTACTTCCTTCTTTCAAGTCAAACTCCAAATCCAAACTAACTTCAAATTCAAATCCAATTCCAACTTAATTAATTTTCTCAAACCTTAAATCAATTTCAAATCAAAACTCAAATCAATTCCAACTTAATTGATTTTTTCAAATTCAAATCAATTCAAGCCTTTGGATTTTCTCTCCAAAGAATCAATCCTTCAATCATGAAACTAAATATAAACATAAACTTCAATCATCAAACCAAAACTAGATTCAAAACTCAAACCCAAATCAAACCCATGCCCATCCTTTGAACTTGAAATTATCAAATGAATCAAAATTCATTTGACTCCAAATCACTTGCAAATGGATTTATATTTCAATCATAAGTCCATTTGTGAGTTCAACCAAACTTGAATCAAGCCTTGATCAAGTCAATTGACCCCTTTAGGCTCACTTGACCCAAAGTGACCTAAAGTACCTTTTTGAGCCAAATTCTAATCCAACACAAATTGGATTGAAATAAGCCCATCTAAGCCTCACATTGTGAGCAACAATCTTAGGATGATCCATCACTCAAATTGGGTCAAACCAAGTCAAACCTAGCCTTTGACCAAGTCTACACTTAACCCAAATGAAACCTAAACTAGCCAAAATTCACCATAGACCAAATTGATTGAAACCATTGATCAAAACCAATTCATGATCAATGAATGGACTTGACCAAGTCATCATTTGAGCCAAACCTAGCCCAATTGGGCACTTGACCCAAGTTGACCCAAATTGACCTAAAAAGTCAAAATATATTAAATCTTGATCTAAGCCAAATTGATTGCAACCAATGGGTCAAATTCATTCTAAATCACTTATTGAACTTGACCAAAGCCTCAATTGGCCAACTAGAACCAACTTAGCCCAATTGACCATGAACCCAACTTGGCCTAAAAGGTCAAATCAAGCCACAATCAAATCAAACTAAAATTGATTAAAACCAAAGCTTGCAAAACATTTCAAATGACCAACCAAACCTAAACCAACCCATGACCTAACCCAAATGGGTCAAATGGGTCAAATTGGTCAACTTCACCCATTTGACCTAAGTGAACTCAAATGAAACAAAATGAAATACAAATCAAATTGAACCAAACTAATGATACCAAACCACTCCAAATGGTCATATGAACTTGACCCAACCCTTAGTTTGACCCATTTTGACCTAAATGGGTCAACATAAGACAAATCATATCAAATCAACACCAAATTCATTGAAAATTGGCACAACCCATTTTTCAATCATATCAAATCTGCCTAAATCAAAATCAAAGCCAAATGACCATTTTATCCTTAGGTAAAGGGTACCCTATGGTCAAATTCACTTGGAAGTTGATCATATTTCAACTCAATACCACTTGGCATCCTCTTAGTGGTCCATTTGGACACAAGGGATGTGGTGCACATGACCCAATGGGTTTGGGTCAGCCAAACCCAACCCAAAGCCAAAATCGACCACCCAATGGAAAATGAGCACATGGAATCACTCCATGCTCTCATTTAACACATGGACAACTCCTCCACTACACTCCCTACCAAAATAGAATCACATGGAGCTTGTAACAACCTAACAAACCCATTCAATCAAACCAATTTGATCAAAATGGCATGTAAGCTCACGACTGTCCGATCCAAGTAGGGGGAGATATACTCCCCCTCATTCCATTCCAATTCAAGGTACTTGCATTCAATTGAGCCAGAGAGACCTAAGGTAAGCTCCCCAAGCTCTCTCAAGAAATTCCCAAGCTCTTTCTAATTCCTCATCTCAATTTTTCCTAAGCCAAAAATAGGGGAGGTGAGGGAGAATTCCAACTTAGCCAATTCTCCATAGAAATTCAATTTCTTTTGCAAGCACCATCAGGGAGGCAATTCACCTCATCCAAGGTGTTTTACAAGCTTCCAAGCCATGGGAAGGAAGAACTAGACCAAAGCTGCAAGCCATTGAAGCAAGCTTTGGTCAATAGGAAGATCCACTTCATCTCAAGCCTTCAAACCTTCAACAGGGCTTCGTCTCCACTAGACGAAGCTACCTCAATGTTTGGAAGTGCTGGTCATAGCTTCCAGTGAGGTATTCTTCAAAACTGAGCTTATGGAGAAATTTCTTTGGTCCTTTGTGAAGGGAATTATCATCCCAATCGAATTTGACCATTGGATGTTCTTCCCCACACCTCTTAATGGTGTGGGTTGAATCCTAGCTCAATCTGAGCTGAAGCTAGCTCAAATCAAGCCATGGAGGATGGACAGCCTCCATCTCCATAGCGAGGGTAGGGATGAATCATGAACCCTCCATCCCATGCATTTTGGATGGATGATCCTACTTAAAACACATTAGATCCAATGATTAATCCTTTAGAAACCATGAGTTTAATCTTGACTGTCTGATCTTTGATTAGATGGTCCAAGGAGAAAATGTGTAGCGCCGCCGGCTGACGTGGCATAGGATTTGATAACTTAAATAATGAATCTCATCGTGCCACATGGAAAGCGCATGCTGCATCAGTGGTCCACGTGGTGCCAATGGGATTAACTATATAATTAGGGTATTTAATTATCCTTTAATCACTGAAACTTCAAAAATACATAATTAAATGTAAACAAATCAGAAATATATAAATAAGGGCTCATTTTAAAGATAATTCAGTGATTAATATAAAATTATTTCTAATTAATTTTAAATAATGAATTTTCCTTAATTAAGGTTTATTTAAAATCTTAATAACCCTAATTACTCCCTAATCATTTCATTAATTAATTCCAAACTTTTTAGGTATATTTAGTGGAATGATCTGCCTACCCTAATTTTCTTGGAATTTATTAAAGAGTTAATTAGGAAAATCAATTAATGAATCCCTAATCACTCTATTAATGTAATTAGGGGTAATTAAGCATATGAATAGTGGTTTAATCACTTAATTAAAATAATTAATCATTGTTTAAGTGACTAGGAGGTTCATGGAATAATTTTGGGATATTTTCCTTATGCTATTCCCTAAACCCCTCTCTTTCTTAATCCAAACTTAATTAAGGATTAATCCACTAATGATATACTTAGTTAGCTTAATCTAATTTTCAAAATCAATTTAAACTTAATTATTACTTTGTTGAGTAGATCCTTAGGTGTTCAAAAGCCTAAGGTAAATTTAAAGAAATCAAATCCGACCCACATGTGTGGGAGGGGGTATGAAAGTACTTAATTAAACTCCTTAGCTTGACTAATCAATAATTGTGAGTCAATTTCATTAGGCCCCTTTATTTCTTAAGAGAATTGCTTATTTAAATTCCATGTGGTTGCATACCATATGTTGGCTCATAATTGTTAGATTTATTATGTTAAAGTGGTATAGATAAGGGGTAATTAATGAACTTAATTCACACCTTAACCTAAACAAAATATAAAATCAACTTAATGGTTCTAAAAATTAAACTAAAAACAACACATGAGGGAGATGGGTTAGGACTAGCAAACCCTTTCACATTTCCTAAAATCAAATCAAGCTCAAAATTAAAACAAAACTTCTTTAAATAGTTTTGATTCACTTTAAATGATCTTATTCAATAAGATTGCCTTTAAGAATTGAATAGGGTGAATGAATTCATAGGCTTACATCACTTTATTTCTTTCAAGCATGTTAAATGTGGTTTATCATATGAAATCATGCATTCATACCTTTTGAAAAATCAAATTAAAATGAAATGTTTCCTTTATGTCAAAATTGCATGCTTTGGCTAAAGTAAGAATATGAGTGGCTATTATCACTACTAAATCAAAAATTATTCTTAAAACTTATAAATAAAATACTACAAATGAATATATGCTACTTATAAGTATTTATAAGCTTCCATGTGAATATAGATTAAAATGTGTTATGTGGTTTTCTTGTCTTTTCTTAACATGGTTTGTATAGGATTTGCAAAGTGTATAGTTCCTTTGGAAAGAACATAACACTTGCTTAAATTTATTCCTATGCACTCCCATGTCATGAATCAAGAAGGATCTTCACATCACACATATAAATTAAACAACCAAAATTAAATAAAGAAACAAAAACCTTTTGCATGATTCTTTTTTCATTAATTTTCTTTTATACATGAACATGTATTTAAGAAAAGTAGTATATTAGTCTGGACATCTCGGGGTTGTGAGGCTTTAAGTAGCCCTAAGAAGGTCTTGTACATTATACCCTTGGTGTAGAAAATAATGGTGTCGTACTCACTTATGTCTTTCATACATGTAAATGTGCATTTGATTAATGGATAAAAGAATCCTTCTTCTCTACTTAACAAAATCATGCATCATGAAGCATCCAAATTTTCTTAAGCAACAACCCTTAGCATTCATCATTAAGGTGTGCTAAATATTTACATTTCATGTATAGATATGCTTAGGATTTACTCATATGCATGATACACATGTTGGAAAGAGATAAAGGGTTGTGTGCATTGTCATAGTAATTCATTTTAATTAATCTTAAAATGGCTTTCTTATTGAATAGGTTTATTTAGAGAAAATATAAACTTAGGATTAATTAAAACACATAACAAAACATTCACTTAACAAAAATCATTAATGTATCTATCTTAGAAATTACTTAAGGTAGGGAGGAAAGAGAAGTTCTCTTATCTTTTCCTCTCTTTACAACACTTAGTAATTAAGTGTAGGTTCATTCAAACCAAATTAAACCATCAAGTAAAATTAGCAAATCAACTAAATCATTTAATTAAACCCACCCTCTAAGTTGAACCCTTTCACACTTAGAAAATCATAACATTAAAGCCTAGCTAAGACATACCACACAAGCTTTAAATGACACACACATTAAGCTAAGTCACCATTTCTAAGTCTAAGTTAGGGCGGTACATGATTCGATGCTTGATTTTATTTTGTGATGTGAAGTTTTAGTCTAGATATTAGGGTGTATGTGTGTAGATTGGATGATAGGATGATCTTAGTCTAATCATTGTCTCCTACAGGGGATTGTGCTTAAGGGGCGCTGTAATAAAAATATAAATGCTTTTGTTGTGCAAGTTGCTTATACCCCTAAGTATAATCCAAAATAAGCCAGGTGGACTTGGTTACCCATGTGTGGGGTGCTAAGTCTAATTTATTCATATACATGCTTGGGATTGTGTGGTTTGTTTAGCTAATCTCTATTTTGCAGGTTTTAGTTAGATTTACTTTTCTCATTTTTATGTAATTTTCCAATTAGGATTTGGAATGAATGTTATGGGGAATTAGGATGAACATTGGTCATAAGACTATGTCTTATGCACCATGTGAAGCCATTGGAGTGACCACATTCTAACTAACCAAAAGAAGAAAGAAGAAAGAAGAAAGAAGAAATAAAGAATGAAGACTCCCATAACATGAATTCCTTTTTTATTATAATTAATTCATTTATAATCCGAGTTGTATAAGGGTAGAGCTCGGCTAACCAATTTATTTTTCAAGTTTGTGTGGTGGAGCCTGACCATAAAAGACATTTTATTCTTTTGCGCTAACTTTATAAATTGTTTGATGTATATTTAGCTTGTGCATTAAGATGGCATTATTTTCCTAATTTCTTCCTTGCTTTAATGAATGACCTGGATGTGCTTAGGCTCTTAGAAAAAATTAAATTTTCTATCCAATTAATCAACTCAAAATTAAAAATTAATAACTCATAACCTCACCTAAAGCCTAGGTTATAAAATAAGATAAAAGATTTAGCAATCCCTTAGCTAGATGTTATGTGTTTCATATCATACATAAAAAAGCATCTTGCTTTATTCTTATTTATGGAGGGCTTCCACTTTTGCCAGGGAACTTAGCTTGATCTTTGAGAGCCTTGGTAGAAATACACCTCCCTCTTGCTGAATTTGGCCCATAATCAAATTTCTCATACATTAGGCATATGAATCTCATAGCATGTGTCAAATCAATTGTCCAAAAATAAAAACATAATATAATAAAAATTTGTATTAGATTTAAGTCATTAATCATGCCATACATGATCTAGTCTCTTAGGGAGTGTGTTTAAGGACTTAGTCTCTTTCTAAATAAATAATAGCTTAGCTATCTTGCAAAAGCATATGACTTGCTTACATGTATTTAAAATCATAGGAGGAGTTAGTTGACAGCCACCCTCAGGCGATTGTAAGTCCAACAGTCGGGTGGTTGATCCTCTCTTATGGAGGTAAACCATATACCCATTTTTGCCTGAGATTTATGTCATGCTTCAGCCCTCGCCAAAGCTCCCTAGATTTAGGTTCAGAGGTTGCTACTTCCCTTTACGGGCTACAAGCATAAATCATCACCTCTTAGGCATTTCCATGATCTTGTGTTATGGAATTATAAGCCATAGATTTCTAATAAAAATTCAACTCAAACAAATAAATCACTTCAATTTCAAAACTATGAAACCCAACCATAGGATAGTTTGGACTGCTTACTAAGCTTCCTAGTATCATAAGCATCCCCTACTTATCTTCCTTTGGTTTTGATAATAACTCCCTCCTCTTGATCAATCTCACTTGATCTTCTAAAAATAAACCAATTGATTGATAGTCCTATCTTTTAAATCTTTGAAGACAATGATCATTTACCTTAATCAAGAGTATTCTTAAGGAATCTCATTCCTTAGGATGTAATTAACTATGGGGGCTTGCCTCCATAAGGAACTTTACAAACCCAATTTAAAATAAACCCTGCTTTACTTTCCATATAAAGTAAGGGAAGAATCTATAGTACATTCGAAGACCCATAATCCTTAAGAGTCCTTATTAAGATAATTAGGTCTATTGTAGGATGGTGACTTTTGTCTCTGAGATAGTACACCATTCTTCAATATCATACTCGATCACCCTAATAAGAATATCTACGGATCTACATGGTGTCCAACACAAGAAGTTGTTATTTTTGTTCTTCATTTATTTTTCTTAAAAGATAGATGAAGAATGAAAATAATTTCACCATAACTGCCCACTGAATGGGTGCTCTCACTAGGAGGATCCACATCCATGGGAATTGTGCTGTCATTCCCCTCTTTCTCTACTGCTACTGATGACTACGGTGGTGGTACAATGATGACACTTTTGGGTTACCACTCCCTCTTTGCCACAGCTGAAGTGGAAGGTTGAATAGAGCTTGACATTTCAAATGGGAGAGAGATAGAGTGGATCCTTAGGCCATACCAATCACCAATAGGGATCTCTCTCCTGGATGCACTTTAGACCTTAAAGTGGATGAGAGTGAGTGATGACAAGGGTGAAGTGACACCAACTGCCATCTCACTAGAACTCTCTTCCGATGAGAAATACCATCAAGTAGTACATCCCCAAGTGGCCAATCAAGATTGGAGAAAGCCGTCGATTGTCAAGCATACCTCCGTCTCTCCCTCTTGCTCGCTTGGGCTACTACTCTAGTCTCAGTGGCGCTCTCCCTATGGATCTGACCACTGACACTACAAGGAATCACTAACCTTAGATCAAATAGTGCACCAGGCTCTAAGCATCTGTAAGCTCTACCAACCTGGCAAAGAACTATCTTGAGGCCAGCATAGGGTTTCCTCCTCTCCCTAGCTAGTACCTCGTAATGAGCTGGTGGTGGAAGTGATGCAGCAATCATAAGGCTCAAGTGTGTTTGATGAGTTTATTTTATTTTGTCTTGAAAGAGGGAAACTTATATTTAAAAAATGTGATTTGTTAAATAGAGTTTAATTTATTTTCAATTTTGAAAATTGAAACTCTCATTTGACAAATTTAGGTATGTCAAATAGAGTCCAATTGTATTTGATTTGTTTATGATTTTGAAAAGGGAACTCTACTTAGCAAATGTGTTTATTTTGATTTTTTTTTAAAAAGGGAATTTTCATTTGACAAATTTGGGTATGTCAAATAAAATTTAAATATATTTTGATTTTGTTCTGAAAAAGGGAACTCTACTTAACAAATGTGGGTGTGTTAAGTAAAGTCCAATTTATCTTGATTTTTGAAAAAGGGAATTCTCATTTAACAAATTTGGGTATGTCAAATGGAATTCAAATGTGTTTTGATTTTATTTTTGAGAAAGGGAACTCTACTTAACAAATGTGGGTATGTTAAGTAGAGTCCAAATTATTTTGAATTTTGAAAAAGGGAATTCTCATTTGAAAATTTTGTGTATGTCAAATGGAAGTTAAATGTGTTTTGATTTTGTTTATGATTTTGAAATGGGAAATCTACTTAGCAAATGTGGGTATGTTAAGTAGAGTCCAATTTGTTTTTTTTTTTGAAAAAAAGAGAATTCTCATTTGATAAATTTGGTTATTGTTGGTTAAAAATTTCTATAGGGGTCACCTTCAAATCTGTGGAGAGAAAGAAAGGCAAGACCTATAAAAATTTATCTTTCTAAGATTCCACATAGATTCGCAGATGTACTTATTCAGGTGATCGGGCACGTCATCAAGGAAATAGTGTACTATCTCAAAAGATAGTAGTCACTACCCTTTAATGGACCTAATCACCTCAATAAGGACTCCTAAGGACGATGGGTCTGCATATGTACCAGAGATTCTTCCTCTACTTTACATGAAAAGTAAAGTAGGATTTATTTTAAATTGGGTTCGTTAAGTTCCCTATAATGGAAAGCCCCCATAGTTAATTATATCCTAAGGAATGAGGATTCCTTAGGAAAACTCCCGATTAAGGTGAATGATTATTGTCTTTGAAGATTTCAATAGGAAAAAACTATCAATTGATTGGTTTATGTTTGAAAATAAAATGGGATTAATCAAAAGAGGTAGTTATTATCGAAGCCAAAATGGAAGATAAGTAGGAGATGCCCATGATGCTAGGAAACTTCGCGAGCATCTCAAACTATCCTATGGTTGGGCTTTACATTTTAGAAATTGATTTAGTTTGTTTGAGCTACATTTTTTATTAGAAATTTAGGACTTAAGATTCTTTAACACAAGATTAAGGAAATGCCTAAGAGGTGAGGAATTATGCTTATGGCCCACAAAGGGGAGAAGCAACCTCAGAACCTAAATCTAGGGAGCTTCAGCGAGGGCTGGAAGCACAATCTAAATCTAAGGTAAAAATGGATAATTGGTTTGCCTCCACAAGATTGGGCAAATCACCCGACAACTTGGACTTACAACCGCCTAGGGGTGGCCGCCAACTTCCTCCTATGATTTTAAATACATGTAGGCAAGTCTTTATGCTTTATGCAAGATAGCTAGGTTGTTTATTATTTAGAAAGAGACTAAGTCCTTAAACTCACTCCCTAAAGAGACTAGATCAGGTAAAGGGATATGCTTCAAATGACCTAAATCTAATGCAATTCAAATTTCATTTTATTTTTATTTTTGGGCAATTATTTTGACTATAGCTAGTAGGATTCATATCTCTAATGCATGAGAAAGAAGATTATTGGCCAAAATCAGCGAGAAGGGGGGTGGTGAGTTTCCACCATGGCTCTCAAAGGTTAAGTTTCTCTGATGAAGGTGGAAGCCCTCCAATCAAGAGTGAAATAAGATGCAATTGTGCATGATATTATAAAAGAAATGCTCATCCAGCTAAGGGGTTGCTAATTCTTTTATCTTGATTTTAAACTTAAGCTTTAGATGAGATTATGAGTTGTTTAATTTTAATTTGAGTTGTTAAGTTGGGTAAAAGATTTATTTTTCTCTAAAGAGATTAATCCACATCTAGGCCATACATAAAGCAAGAAAGAAATTAGGAAAATTATTTCACTTAATGCAAAAGCTAAACAAATCATCAATCAACTTATAAAGCTAATCGCAAAAAGAATAAAGGGTCGTTGTGGTCTGCGCCAAATCTGAAAAATATCAAATGTGGGTATCTGAGCTCTACCTTTATACAACTCGGATTATAAATGAATTAAATTATAATTCAGCAAAGAATTCATTATTATGGGGGGTCCTTCAAGCTTTATTTCTTCTTTCTTCTTTTATTCATTCTTCTTTTCTTTTCTTCTTTTGGATGGTTGAATGGTAGATGCTCCAAGGCTTCACATGGTATATAAGATAGGATCTTATGACCAATGCTCATCCTAGTACCCCATAAAAATTATACAAATTTACATGAAAAAGGAAAAGTGGAAATCTAACTAACACATGCAAAACAAAGGTTTGCTAAAACAAACCACACAAATCCCAAGCGTGTATATTGGACTTATCACCCCACACATGGGTGATTAAGTCCACCTAGCATATGGACTATGCTTAGGGGTATAAAGCACCTGCAAGAAAAAGCATTTATATTTTTATTTATGATAGCGCCCCTTAAGCACAATCCCTATAGAAAAGAATAGGTAGGCTAAGCACGTCCTATCATTCATTCTACGAGCATACACCCTAATATCTAGTCTAAAACATATATCACAAAAAACAAACATCAAACCATGCACCTACCTAACCTAAGGCTAGAAGTGATGACTTAGGCTAATGTGTATGCTTTGAAGGCTTGTGTGATAGCTATGGCTTTAGGTTCAAATTTTCTAAGTGTAAAGAACATGTTTAACTTAGAGGAGGGTTTCATTTAATTTGTTTAATTATTTTAGGTTGATTTTATTTCATGTTTTGATTTGATTTAAGTGAATCCTACAATTAATTACTAAGTTATGAAGAGAGGGAAAGAGAAGAGAACCTCTCTATCCTTCCCTAACCTAAGTAATTTCTAAAGTAGATTCACATTTTAGTTTCATTTAGGTGCATTTTTTGATTAAATATTTTAATTAATCCTAAGTTTAGGTAAACTCTAAACAAACCTATCCAAAAAAGAAAGACATTTTAAGATTAAATAAAATGAATCTAAATTCACATAACACACATTACTTCATTTCTTTCCCAACATATATAACATGCATATGGATGGAACCTAAGCATATGTATACATTCAAATGAGAGTATTCAACACACTTCATGATGCATGCTAAGTAATCCTTTTAAGAAAATTTAGAAGTTGAATATGCATGATTTTTTTTTTAGAAAGGGTTTTCTTTATCTAAATTTTCACATACACACATGAAAGTAAGAAAAGCACAAGTGAGTACATCACCATTGTTAACCAGAGGTGCATGGTACAAGACCTACTTAGGGCTACTTAAAGCCTCATAACCTCAGGGTTGTTCAGACTAATATACCACTTTCCTTAAATATGAACATATGTATACAAGAAATGAAAAAAGGAAAATGCAAAAGTTGTTTAATGGATTCATTTTTATTTTATGCAATTTATGTATGCAAGTATAGGTAACCCTTCTCAGGTGATAACATAGGGATGAATAGGGTATCGAATTAAGTAAGTGTTGGGTTCTTTTCAAATGAACCCTACATCTTACCAACTCCTATTCAAAACTATACTAACATAAGAAAGAAAGGAAACATATGCTAAGCATACCTTTATAATCTATCAATTGCAAACTCATAATTAAAGTATAAGTAGCACACTTTCAGATTTGGTATTTGATTTATATGTTTTGAAAATAATTTGGATTTAGTAGTGATAATAGCCACTCATATTTCTACTTTAGCTAACACATGCAAATTTGACATAAAGTAAACAACTTCATTTTAAAATTTGAGAAATGAAATTATGAATACATGAAATCACATGACATACAACTTAACATGTTAGGGAAAGATTCAAAGCAATGAAAGTATGTAAACAAACTCCCTTCACTTAAATCCTAAAGACATTCTCATAAAATGAGAAAATTTAGAATAAATCAAAGTGAATTCAAAATGATTTTTGTTAAGTTTGAAGTTTGATTTAATTTTGAAAATGTGAGATGAGTTTGTTGTTTCTAATCCATTCCCACATGTGTTTGATATTTTTGTTTAATTTTTAAACAATTGAACCCATTTTTATGTGTTAATTAGGTTAAGGTATGAATTAAGTAACTTAATTAACCTTAGAAGAATTAACTAAATAATTATGAGTCAATGAGATGACATAAAACCCACAAGAAATTTAAATTTGCAATGCACCTAATAATGAAAAAGCCTAATGCAATTTGGCTCACAATAAAAGTTAATTAAACTAAGGGGTTAAGCTTAAGTAATTTCAAAACACCCTTTCATACTTATTAATGGGGTTTCGATTTCCTTAATTGAACTTAGACTATTAAACACCTAGGCATCTACCCAAGGTAGATTAATTAAATTCTGGAACTTTTTAGAATTTTTAGAAATTGATTAAGGGGATAATTAATGAATTAACCCTTAATTAAAAGGAGATTAAGGAGAGAAAATGGGTTTAGGGAATAGCTTAAGGGAAATGCCCCCAAAAAAGTTCATAAACCTCCTACTCACTAGATCTAACCTTAATCAACCCTAATCATAGGTTAAAATCACTAATCATACCCTAATTATGCTTAATTGCATAAGGAGGGTAATTAAGGAAACCATATGCAATTCTTCTAATCAAGTATTCAACAAACCCAAGAAAATTAGGGAAGGTAGAAGTCTTTCCCTAAAACTTACCCAAGAAATTTGGGATTAATTAGAGGCTTAATTAAAAAATAATTAGCAAAATAAACTTTTTAATAAAAACCAAATTTAGAGAAAGGCATAATTTAAAACTCATCCAAATTAATTTTAAAATGTTCTAGGTTTAATTGTCTATCCATACAATTTTATTTCACATTTGTCTGAATTTTCTAGAAGGAGTTATGAAATTTAGAAGATCCTTGGATTAATCAAAAATTAATTAAGCATTTTTAACTAATCATAATTAATCTAGCTCACGGTGTAATGCATGGCAGCGACGGTCAGCATGCTTTACATGTATCGCATCATTAGGAATTACTTAAATGTCACATCCCAAATGGTGGCTGGTGGTGCAAGCGCTTTAATTCTCTACCATTATATCAAAGATCAGACGGCCAAGGATCTCCCCGTATTTTAAAAGGGTAAAAGGATTTCTAAACATGTGAGATTATCTCAGTCGTCCATCTAAAATGTGCAGATAAATGGCTTGATCAACAGAGACCGTCATGATCAAGGGGAAGATCCAAGCTCGATCTAGCATGGATTCCAATGAAACTCAACCACATCATCTAAAGACAGAGAGCGGCAAATCCAATGGTCAAAAATCGATGGGGTGAAAATTTCTTTCACAAAGCTCCACACCACATTGTGTTTAATGGTAAAAAAATCCCATACCTCGCCAAAGATGATCACCGGCACTCGATTCCCTTAGAGAAGCTTCATCTGGTTGAAACGAAGCTGTGTTGAGAGTATGAGCACTTGAGGTTGAGTGGATTGATGTATGGACCAAGGCCTCCATAGGTAGCTTGCAGCTTTGATCGAATTAGATCCTTCCTTGCTGTGGGAACTCCAATAAAAGATCATGTGCACTCAACTTAGCTCCTTGATGAAGTGTGCAAGAGCAATTGGAAGAAATTGAATGAGGAAGAAATTGGCTAATGGATTGAGCTCCTCTATTTTTGCTCAATTTTGGCTCAATATGACCCCTTTAGGTCATGTTCGGTCTAAGGTCAATTGGGCTAGGTTGGGTCTAGTTGGCCAATTGAAGCTTTGGTCAAGTTCAACAAGTGATTTGGAATGACTTGACCCATTGGTTCCAAACAATTTGGCTTATATCAAGTTTTGACATATTTTGACCCTTTAGGTCAAAATGGGTCAACTTAGGTCAAGTGAGCCAATTGGGCTAGGTTAGGCTCAAATGTTGGCTTGGTTAAGTTCAAACATAGGTCATGAGTGAACTTACATCAATGGTTTCAATCAATTTTCTTGGTGGAATTTGGCTATGTTAGGTTTCATTTTGGGTTAAGTGTTGACTTGCTCAACCCTTAGGTTTGACTTAGTTTGACCCAATTTGATTGATTGGTCATCCCATGATGATTTTTGATCATGATGAGAGGGATATATGAGTTTGGTTCAATCCAATTTGGTTAGGATCAAAATTTGGTACTTTAGGTCACTTTGGGTCAAGTGAGCCTAAGTGGGTCAAATGGCTTAGTCAAAGCTTGATTTGAAGTTGGTTGATCTTGTATCATGATTGAAATATAAATCCATTTACAAGTGGTTTTAAGTCAAATGGGTTTTGATCCATTTGAAAATTTCATATTCAAAGGAAGAATATGAAAGGGTTTTGGGTTTGATTTTGGACTTGGGTTTGATTGAGTGATTGAAGTTTGGATTTATATATGGGTTCATGATTATAGGGTGATTGAACTATGGGAGAAAATCAAGAGTTTGGCTTGATTTGAAAGTGATTTGGCTAAGTTCAAGATTTTGACTTGAAAGGCTTAGATTGGATATTGAATGGATTTGAGTTTGATTTTTGGATTTTGTTTTGATTGTTTGAATTTTTATTTCATTTATATATCTGCATATAAATGAGAATATGAATTGATCATGAGAAAATTTCAAGGATTTGAAGTGGTTTAATCATGATTTTGGCTAAGTCCATTAAGAAGGATTTAAGGGACTTAGGAAAATTTTGGAGTTTAGAGTTTGAATTTTTGAATTTGGTTTGGATCGATTTATATTTATGTTTCATTTATATATGTGAATATAAATGATTTATGAGAAAATTTCATGAATTTGAAATGGTTTGATCAAGATTTTGGATAAGTCCTTTAATGGAAAATTAAGGGACTTAAGAAATTTTAGATTTGGAATTTAATTTGAGGATTTGATTTGATTGATTTGTATTTATATTTCATTCATATATGTGAGTATAAATGAGAATATAAATGAGTTTTGATAAAATCTCATGATTTTAGTTGGTTTAGAGTTGATTTTGGCAAAGTCCACTAATGGAAAATTAAAGGGACTTGGGAAAATTTCAGCTTAGAAATTTTAAGTTTAGTTTGATTGATTTGAATTTATATTTCATTTATATATGTGAATATAAATGAGAATATAAATGAATTATGAGAAAATCTCAAAGAATTGATTTAGTTTAGATCATGATTTTGGCTAAGTCCTTAAGAGAAGATTAAGGACTTAGGAAAATTTGAGCTTAGGAATTTTGAGTTTAGTTTGATTGGTTTGAATTTATATTTCATTTATATATGTGAATATAAATGAGAATATAAATGAATTATGAGAAAATCTCAAGGATTTGATTTGGTTTAGATCATGATTTTGGCAAAGTCCTTAAGAGAAGTTTAAGGACTTAGGAAAATTTGAGCTTAGGAATTTTTAATGGATTTTGATCATGGTTTTCAATCATAAGTTTCAATCGTGGATTTCAATCATGGATTTTGATCATATGGAATTGATTTGGATTTGGAGAAAATTAAATGAGATTGGTTTGGAGTTTGACTTGAAGGAAAGAAAGTGAGGAATGATTTAAACTAAGGGTAGGCAATTTTCCTAACACCCCTAAGGCATGACCTATTCCTATGGCTAACTCTTCTAAGTCTCTAGGGCTAGGTCAAGTGTCCACCTAATCACTAGATGTGTCTTAAGATTAAGGAACTCTTAAAGTCTAAGAGAAGTCCTATGTCTAAGATGGAGGGGTTGAGAGCTCATTCTAAAAATGAGGTCAACTGTTATGTCAAATGGAATTCAAATGTGTTTTGATTTTATTTTGAAAAAGGAAACTCTACTTAGCAAATGTGGGGACGTTAAGTAGAGTCCAATTAGTCCTTGATTTTTGCAAAAGGGAATTTTCATTTGAAAAATTTGTGTATGTCAAATGGAATTCAATTATATTTATTGATTTTCAAAAATGGAGTTTTTTTGTGTGAGATATTACTTTTTGAAAAGGTGATCTCTAACTTAGCACATGTGGAATATGCTAAATGGAACTTCAATTTTATGTCATGATTTCATTTAAAAATAGGATCGTCATTCAACAAACCTAGGTATGTTGAAATAGAGATAGCTATTTTCAAAAAAAATACTTTGAAAAAGAGATTTTAAAATTATTTGATTTTGATTTTGAAAAGAACCTCCATGTAACAATTGTAGACATTGTTAAATGGTGTTTGGTTATCTTTAAATCTTTTTGAAAAATTTTATGCAAATATTTGTCATGTGACTTTTAATTAATTTGAAAAGTACTTTTTGAAAATAATATTTTTGCAAAAGATTTATTATGGGATGAACCTTTCCTCACCAAGAGGATTGCAAAGAGGTTCTAAAAATTTTTAATCATCTCATTTAGTTTAGTTAATTTATTTTTTCTTATTGGGGGAACCCAATAGGGTTTTAAGAATTACACAAAGTGAGGTGCTAAAACCTAAAGAATATTGGCTAGCTTTGCTTAAGGATGAAATAAGCTAAGTGCCAACAGAAAGAAAGATAGTCTTCAGCTTATATAAAATATAAGTCCACTATCGACGTTTGGAAATAATAATGTCTACTAAAGATGGAGAGAGGAACTATCTCTACAGAGTCGCCAGAAAAATCTATGGTGTTTATTTTTAGGATGTAGGACACTATGTAGATCTTAGGGGATTCTTATTGAAGTGATCGAGTATGACATTAAAGAATGATGCACTATCTCGAAAGATAGAAATCATCACCCTATAATGGACCTAATCACCTAATAAGGACTTCTAAGGCATGATGGGTCTTCAAATGTACGAGAGATCTTTCCCCAACTTTACATGAAAAAGTAAAGTAGGGTTTATATTAAGTTGGGTTCATTAATTTCCCTATGGAGGCAAGCCCCCATAGTTAATTACATCCTAAGGAATGGGAATCCCTTAGGAATACTCTTGATTAAAGTAGAAATTAAAGTCTCCAAAGATTTCAAGGCTAGACTATCAAAGGATTAGTTTTACTGAAAAATTAAGTAGAAAAGCTCAAGGAGAAGACTTATTATCGAAGCCAAAGGAAAAGAGTAGGGAATGCTCATGATACTAGAAACTCTAGTGAGCATTCTAATCTATCATATAATTGGGCTTTACATAAAGTTGAAGGGATTTATTTATTTGGATTGAAATTTCATTAGATTACTATGGCTTATTATCCACCAACACAAGGTTATAGAAATACCTAAGAGGTGAGGATTTATGCTAGTAGCCTGAAGGAAATAGTAACCTCGGATCATAGATCTAAGGAGCTTTGGCATAAGCCAAAGCATGACCTAAGTCTAAGCAAAGATGGGTATATGGTTTTCCTCCACAAGAGAGGATAAACCACCCGACTGCTAGGCTTACAACCACCTCGAGTGGCAGCCAGCTAACTCCTCCTACACTTTAAATCCATGTAGTTCGGTCATATGAATTGCAAGATAGCTAGGGAAATTATTATTTAGAAAGAGAATAAAGTCTTTAAACCCACTCCCTAAGAGATTAGAGCATGAGTGGTATGAACAATGACTTAGTCTAATGTAAAATATTTTCAAATTTTATTTAATTTTTGACACATCATTTAGTAAAAGGCTTTGGGATTTTTATATGTTAAATGCATGATGAAAGTAAGTTATTGGCTAAATCAATATGAAAAAGGTGTTTTCAAACACAGATGATACCCTCAAAGATCAAGTATTCCCCTATCGCACAAGGATAAAAATCCTCTCTTAGCAAGAGTAAAACAATATGATATGCATGTTGTTAGACATTCAACATTCAACTAAGGAGTTGCTAAATCTTTTAATTATTTTTTATGTCCTAGGCTTTATGTGAGGTTATGAGTTATAGAAATTTTAATTATGAGTTTTAGTTGGGTAAAAATAATTATTTTTTCCTAAGAGCCTAATCGCATATAGACCACACATTCAACCATCAATCATGAAGAAATTATGAAAAATACATGTCATTTCTAATGCACAAGCTAAACATAACATCAAACATTTTATAGCTACCACAAAAGAATAAAAGGCCGGTGCGGTCGGGTACCACCGTACAACCTGAATAGAGAAAATGGGTAGCTAAGCTCTACCCTTATACAACCCAGTATATAAAAGAATAACTACAATTTATAAATAAATAAGTGATATGGGGGATCTTCATTCTTCATGTCTTTATGTCTTTATGTATCTTCTCCCTTCTTTGATTTGGTTTGCTCCACTTCAAAGGCATCACATGGCCTCCCAGGATAAAGCCTTCTAGCCAATGCTCATCCTTATCCCCCTTAACACTAATCCTAATTCCTAATGAAAATTACATTAAAATAGGAAAAATAAATCTAACTACACCTGGCAAACAGAGGTTAGTTAAACATACATACAATCCTAAGAAGTTATATTTATAATTTGGGCTTATCACCCTGCATATGGGTAACCAAGCCCACCTGTCCTCCTAACTTGGATTATGCTTAGGGGCTTAAGCAACCTGCAAAGAGAACATTTATATTTTTTTAAGCATCCCCTTAAGCATAATCCCCTCTAGAAAATATGATTAGGCTAATATCAACCTAACATCCATTCTATGAGGCATACACCTTGAAATCTAGTCTAAAATATTACATCACAAAACAAAACATACAACAAACCAAGAACCACCCTAACATAAAACTAAAATAGTGATTTAATTCTAATGTGTGTGTTAAGGCTTGTGTGGTATTTCTTGCTAAGTATTAGAGTTATGATTTTTTAAGTATAAAAAGGAATCAATTTAACATCAAGGGTTGGTTTCACTTTAAGCTGTTTAGTTGATTTGAGGATTTTAAGTTGTGTTTTCTTTTGTTTCATATAACTTATATTTAGCAACTAAGTCTTATAAAGAGAAGAAAAGAGGTTGTCCGCATTCATCCCTACCTTAAGCCACTTTCTAAAGCATTTTAATTTAATTTAGTTCTCTTTAGTGAATGGCTTATTACACATTTTAAATTAATCCTATGTTTAGGTTCACTTTAAATGATCCAATTCAACATGAAAGGCATCTTAAGATTAACTTAACTGAACTACTATCATATGACATATATCAAGTTATTCCTTTACATCACATGTAGCATGCATATGACTTAATTCTAAGTAAAACTATACATGCAACATATTTCTTTTAACACGCTTTAAATGAAAGATGCATATGTGTATTTTGTAGAAAAGGAGATTTTCATTCATTAGCTAAATGCACATACAATTGTATAAAAGTTTTAAGTGGATATGTCACCATTGTTAAACTAGGGGAATAAGATAAAGACCTCCTTGTGGCTACTTGAAGCCTTACATCCCTAGAATGCCAAGACTAGATATACCCACTATTCTTAAATACACATGAATGTACAAATGACTACATGAATGAGAAATCATGCAAAAATTGTATTTCTTCCAATTAAGAGGAGATTTTTATTCATTATCTAAATGCACATACAAGTGTATAAAACTTTTAATGGATACTTTTCCACTGTTAAACCAGGGGAATGAGGTAAAGACCTCCTTGGAGCTACTTAAAGCCTTGTGTCCCCGAAATGTCCAGACTAGATATACCCACTATTCTTAAATACACATGAATGTACAAATGACTACAAGAATGGAAAATCATGCAAAAGTTATATTTTTATTCAATTGAAATATTTATGCATATGGATTAAAGTTCTATCCAAATTCTCATGTAGAGATACATGCAAATAAAATCAATTAAGTACGTGTAATTATTAACCAAGGAAGTGAGGTAATCAAATGACCTCCTTTGGGCTAACTAAAATCTTGTGTTCCTAGTATGTCCAGACTATATACTTATTAACATTCAAGTACATGTAAAACTACATATGAATTAAAGAAAAGAAAGCTTCATTCCATATACTTAGGCTATAATCACACCACATGCATCTCTTATGTATTCATAACTAGCATTCAGAACATCTATAATCATTTGTTTATAAGCTTTTAAAAAATATATTTGGATTTAATAGTGATAATAACCACACATATATTTAAATAAAATCAACACATGCAAGCTTGACATAAAGGAAAACCATTTGATTTAATTAATTTTGAAAAAATGAATGTATGATTTCAAAAGACATATACCATTCAACATGATTAGAAAGGAATAAATAAACATAAATATGTGATTTCATTCAATTAAATTAATTCCTAAGGATAATACTATAAAATAAAATTATTTAAGATAAACCAATGCTTCTTTAATGTCATTTTTAATCTCATGTTTTGATTTGATTTAAGGAATGAAGGGAAGTTTGCTGATCCTAACCCATTCACATGTTTGTGAATTGATTTGGTTTAATAAAATGTGATTAAGTTGATTTTATAGATTAATTAAGTTATAATATGGATTAAATTGATTAATTAACCATTGCTTATGTTACCTTAAAGTAATTAATTAAATAATTATGAGCTGATATGATATTCATGGAAAATAACTTGTAATGATCCTAAGAAATGAAATGGCCTAAAGCAATTTGCTCATAATTAATAATTAATTAGGTTAAGAAACTTAATTAAGTACTTTTATGATTTTCCCACACATGTGGGTTAACCATAATTTTCTTAAATATTTTTAGGTTATTGAACACCTAAAAACCTACCTATGAATTGATTAATTAGGTTTTAATGTGTTTTAGATTTTAATTAAATTTAATAAAATCATTCATCTCTTAATTAAATTTACACTTAATTGTCACATGGGTTAACTATCCTCCAAATGAAGTGGACTTAGAGAAAAGAATAGGAAAGAAGCCCCAATTTAATACCTAAGTCTCCTCGCTATTAAATAGTGACAAATGAGCCCAATTAATTAATGAATTAATTTACTATTCATGTGATTAATTAACCCTTAATCAAATTAAAAAAAAGTAATTAAGGCCTAATCAACTAATTCTCTTAATTAACCAATAAACTCCAAGAAAATTAGGGGAGGCAGAGGTCATCCCCCTAAACAATCTTTAAAAATTTGATATTAATTAATTAATTAGGGACTAATTAAGGCAATTAATTTTTTTCAATTAAACCCTAATTAAACTCAAATTACTGCTCAAAATAAATTAAGGATAGTTTTACTAAATTCCTCTCTAAAATACCTTCAAAATAAATATATATTTTTATTTTTATGATTTTTTAAAGATTTGTTATGATTTTTCAAAGTTTCAGCTAATTTAACCTATTTTTATAAAGTCTATTAATTTATTTTATTAAAATAGATTATTTGAATTTTAGAATGCAATATCTCTGAATCTAGAAATTCTTTTGACTTGAAATTTTTACGGTATGTGTATTTTAATGTCAGTCTAAATCTCTAATAATTTCAAATCAATTTGATATGTATTTTTAGAGTAATTGATGAAATTTTATTTTTACTAAAACTCAAATTAAGCTCAAACAATTCAATGAAATTTAGGGATTTTAGGTTCGTTGAATTCCTCTCAGAAAGACGAATCCAGCATGTTCTTATTTAAAATTTTTCATTGTGTATTTTATTTTTTATGAATTTTTAAAATTTTAAGTGATTTAAATAATTTTTAAAACCATAAAAACCCCTAATTTCCTACTTAACCCAGTCAGTGCCACACAGTGCTGATGGGGCAACGCATTTCCATGAGGCATCACATGAGGGCCACGCGTGGTGCGTTACCGGGTAGAATTATGCATGATTTTGAGAAAAAAATGGTCCATTACTGGATGGGATCAGACCATTCCATCATGGATTGAATGGTCCAGATTGATTTGCATGATCTGAAGGGCTGAAATGGATGGATGTGGGCTGATCTAATGCAAAATCACAGCTGTCTGTCCCCTTTGAAGCAGGATCGGACCTCTGTTGGTCATCTTCTTTGCAGCGGTGATACACAGAACAATAAAATCATGGGATTTTTGTGAAAATTGAATGAAATATGATCTGTTCGGGCTCGATTTTACAGCGATTCTAGCTGGACAACTTCTTGATTTGCGTAGGGATGATATAAAATGAAAAATGCAAGGGTTATGTAAGGAATTTTCCTTGAATCGAGCAAAAAATCATCACAAATAAAAGTTTCTAAGGCCGGCTATGGTTTCTAAAAATTACTTCACCGGGGATAGTTTATGACGGCGGTGTTGATCCTTGCACGTTCCTAGTTGTAGGAAGAAGCTTTGGGATGGACCTAGGCTCTTGCTTGACTTTAGAATGATGTATCGACCAATAACAACCACTTTCTCATCAAGATCCGCTTGATTTTGGTCACTTTTCAATCCAAACGAAGTGAGAATGAATGCTAGTTGCTTGGAGAGCTCTTGGAGAGTGAAATGGGACCATAATGAGTTCTTATTTTTCTTTCCTCCCTTTATGCTTGGTTTGGGCCGAAAATCACCTATAATGGTGATTTTTGGCCCTTAGTGGATGTCTTATGGCTTGGGGTGGTTGGAAATGGCAAGGAATCACCCTAGGTGGCTTCACTTGAGTGGTGGAAGGTGTGAGAATGTAGCCAAGGCAAGGGGAGTGAGAGTCCTCACTTGCCAAGTGCTTCAATGGCGGGGGAGATGGGGGTGAGGTGAATTCATCTCCCCATGAGTCATGGTCGACCCAACCATCTCTTGGGTTAGGCTAATTAGTATCACTGGAGCCTATCTGAACCAATGAATGAGTGCCAAGTGGCCAGGGAAGAGAAATGACTATTTATATGGGTGTTTTCTCTTACGTGATACCCTTAGCCCAATGGTAGAATGGTCATTTGGCATTGATATTGAATTTGATTTGGGCAGATTTGAAATGAGTCAAAAGTGAGTTGGACTAAATTTCATGTCATTTGGAGTTCATTAGGTTCAATTTGATTCAATTTGACCCATTTAGGTCAAATTAGGTCAAATTGAGTTAGGTTGACCAATTGGTCAAATTGGGTCAAACCAAGGGTTGGGTCAAGTTCATATGACCATTTTGAGTGCATTGGTGTCTTTGGTTTGGATTTGATGTTGGCTCATTTGAGTTCATTCAGGTCAAATGGGTCAAGTTGACTAATTTGACCCAATTGACCAAATTGGTTTGGGTCATGGCTTAATTTGGGTTTGGTTTATCATTTGGAATATATTATAGGCTTTGGTTGAGTTCAATTTGGAATTGATTGGGTTTTAGGTTATAATTTGGTTAGTTTAGGCTCATATGGGTTAAATAGTTGACTTGGTCAAAGGGCTAGGTTGACTTGGTTTGACCTAATTTATGATAATTAATCAACCCACGATGACCGACAATCATGTCATAAAGTTTGGATTTGCTTAATTCACTTTGATTTGGATTGAATTGGATTTTGGTTCATGTATGTCAAATTGGCCACTTTGGGTCAAGTGAGCCAATTGGGTTTAGTTTGCTTGATCTTGGGTTGAGTTTGATTTAGTTGAGTTTATGTAGGGATTTGTGATTGATATATAAATTCAATTGCAATTGGTTTGAGTTCAAATGAGTTTTGGTTCATTTGAATATTTCAAGTCAAATGGGCTAAGTTGGGTTTGACTTGGGTTGATTTTAATGACTTAATGATTGTAAGTTTCATTTATATTTGGAATTGTGAGTGATATAATGATTGATTTATGAGAAAATCAATTGAATTTGGCTTGATTCAGATGGATTTTGGCTAAGTTTAAGGAAATGTATTAAAGGGTATCAATTGGGTTTTGATTTGATTTTGGATTAAGTTTTGGCTATTTGAGTTTATATTTCATTTATATTTGTGAATATAAATGAAGATATAAATGAGTTATGAAAAAATCACTTGAGTTTGGAGTGATTTGGAAGCAAATTTGACTAAGCTCATGGAGGTAGGTCAAAAGGGCTAAGAAGGAGATTTTATTTAGTTTGATTTAGTTTTGATCATTGACATATGGGTTTCAATTATATTTGTGAATATAAATGAATGAATAATTGATTTTGGGTTGATTTGGATTTGGCTAAGGCTAAGTCCATAAGATAAATCATAGGGCTTAGGAAGGATTTTGATTTTGGATTCGATCACAGGCTTTAATCATTTCACTTGGATTTGAATTGAATTTAAGAAGGTGTACATGGATTGGATTTAGGTTATAGGGTAGGTGGTTTTCTTAAGTCCCTAAGGCATGGCCTAATCTTATGATTAACTCTTCTAAGTCTCTAGGTTTAGGTTAAGTGTTCACCTAATCACTAGTCTTACAACTAAGGAAACCTTAGTGTCTAGAAGGTTTCTAGCTCTAAGAAGAGGAGATTAAGAACTCACTCCAAAAGTGAGGTCAACAATATGGTAAATGAAAAGCTAATTAAGGATTATTATTTAGTGAAAATTTTTGAGAAGTAGCTAATCATTGATCACAGTGAGAATAAGTTTCATCTAATTACAAAGAAATTTATGTATTTTAAGTGCAAGAAGTGTCTTACTAATTATCACAACCAAAGTAAGTCATCATATGCTAATGCCATTACAAATTGGTTTAAAAAGGATATATCATATATTATTTTAGGGACTAATAAAGATAAATGAAATGACTAATAGATAATAGATTCAACTTGTTCATACAATGTGTGTAAGAAAAAGAGTTTATATATATATATATATATATATATTGTAATTTAGTGTTTAGAAAAATATGATATGTGAGCCACAACTCTTTCTATTTAAGACTATATTCTTTTCAACATCTTTTTGCTTAATAATTTTTAGGGGCAATTTGGGGTCAATTTTGTTTTGTGTTTTTTTTTAATGTTATTTTTAAAAATTTATTTATTTAATGTGTTTTTTATGTATTTTTATTTTTTATTTTTAAAAATAAATAATATTATTTTAAAAATACTCAAAACATCTAAAAGATATTTTGTGTATTTTAAAAAGAAAAATAACAAATAAACATATTTTACTTTGAAATAAAATTTAAACAAAACAAAATAAAAACATAAACTAAAAAATAAAAAATAAAAGTGATCCCAAACAACCCCTTATAATTTTGGATTCTTCATGTAAATTTATGGGTTTATTATTTGTGTTTGTAATTTATCTCTTATTATTCTTACAAGTTACTAGCTATATGATGCTAGCAAATATATCTAATAAATGATACAATAAGCAGTATAATTAATTCTGAATATTAAAATTTCTAACCGCCTGAACGAATATTGATCAGTAAGAATGTCACTAATCAATATTCAAAAGATAAAATAGTAAAAAAAATGCTTAACACATTAAGATAGTTAGATGAGGAGAAGAGCCAAAAGATTTTTAAGTGATTGGTTTTTTTAACTTACATTAATTGTGTGAGAAAAAAAATTTAATATATTTTTTTATATAATCTGCAAGAAAGAGTACAGCAATCTTTTATAAATCTCTTAATAGAAAGTATAATATACGGGGTCAATGTTGCAGTGCAAATCCCCATGTGACAATTCTAAATATCAAATATTTTCAAGCCATAAATTACATTCCCTTATGATGGAATCATGGACTTGGATACCTTTAGAAAATTACTCTTAAAGAATTTAAAAAAAAAAATTAGATTGATTATTACACTAATGGATATGGACATGATTAAATAAATAAGTGAATACCATGAAGTGAGAATAAAGGTCTTGATATGTCATTGAAAACTCTTCTAGTTGAAGCACAAATCTTGATATTGAAAGCAATCTGATTCTGAGTCGAGACTAGCCTAGATCAAGCACTTAAAATATAATTGAAAACTTTCAGATATCAGTTATATTCTTAAATAGCTCAAAATAATGGAATATTTATAGTCAAATCGAGTGTCTTGATGAGTCAAATCAAACAAGTCTAAGATCTCTTAATTCTAACTTCAATTGAGCATTCAAATACTTAAAATACATCAGATGATCGAAGGAATCATTTTGAGCCATCCGATGGAGTGGTTTAGATTTTGCCTGTATTTATAGAAATGACACTCCTGTAATCTGTAAATAACCCCTCATTCTCCACATGAGGGGAGGGGAAGTTAAAGATGAAGAGGAGATGGAGCTCTGATACTTGAAGAATCTCAAGCCATCCCCCGACCTTCGTTGGACTACCTGACAGTCGCCGACCACCACCGCCACCACCGATCACCACGACTTGATAGTCACCAGATCACCACCATCGACCACCACCCGCCACGCCACATCGGCTACCACCGTTCGGCGGTTGCGATCCGCAAGTCGTCACGGTACGCCACCATTAGTATCACCACTGCGCCACCACCGGTCACCACCGCCGATAATCACCAACCACCACAGCCAGCCATCACCGTTAGATGCCACCGCTCGATAGTAGCCCAATCACCACCTGCCATCGCTGCCAACCACCACCACTACCTACAACCAACTTCCATCCGACCATCGCTCGATCGTTGTCGTCGGATCGTCAGACTGTCACTTCAAGCGAAGCCTTCTTCACTGATCCAGTGAAACTTCTCACAAAACTTACTCTTGCAAATTATCCTTTTTCCAACTTTGGAGATAGAATAAAAATTGTAACAACTGTTGATATATTAAAATTATTTCTAAGTTGGCTTGGCCCCATGGTTTTCTCTTTTAGATTTTTCACATAAAAATCTTAGTGTCTCTCAAACTCTTCTACTATTTGTGCAGAACTTTCGTGCAATGCTAAGACATCAAATTCTCCTACTCTACTGACCTAAATCTTCTTGTACATAATAGTTTAGCACCATTTATGAGAAAGAGAATCCCACAATCATAATCTCTGTGAACACCTACATTATAGCCAACAAGTGCAATACCCGCAACAACGGAGCCCGTCATTCCAACTCCCATTATTTCCAAAACCAATCCTTAAACCAAGGATGTCAAGCTTTTGTCTTATTTCCCCCTAATAGGCATTACCCCATCAGTGAAGGTGCAATAGCCTCTCTAGAAGATCGTGTTCACAAAATGAAAGAGTCACAAAATGAGATAATTCAACTTTTACAAGAAACACGACAATCACTACTGCAAAAAACACATGTCCTCCAAGATCAATCATTAGCCATGGGAGGCCAAAATTCTTACACGAGGCCTTCTCGCCATCAGGCTGAAGTTCCTCTACTTCTAGACCATGATGCTGACCTCCTTGACACTACTAGTTCTACTCATACACTTCTTTGCATTCATCATCAAAGTGTGCTAAGATTTATATTGCATGTATAGATATGCTTAGGATGATTCATATACATGATATACATGATGGAAGAAAAATGAATGGGTGTGTGTTATGTGATAGTAATCCATTCTAATTAATCTTAAGATATCTTTCTTATTGAATAGGGTTATTTTAGAATGAACCTAAACCTAGGATTAATTAAAACACATAATAAGTCCATTCATTAAAGAGAACTAAGCTAACTAACTCACCTTAAAAATGACTTAAGGTAAGGATGAAAGAGGGGTCCCCTCTCTTTCTTCTCTTTATAACACTTAGTTATTAAGTATAAGCCAAATGAAACTAAAGAAAATATTAAATAAAACTTACAAATTAACTAAACAACTTAAAGTGAAACCATCCTTTAAATTGAATCTTCCTACACTTATAAAATTCTAACTCTAAAGCCTAGTTAGGACATACCACACAAGCCTTAACATACACATTAGAATTGAATCACCACTTTTAACTGTATGTTAGGGTGGTGTGTGGTTTGATGTATATTTTATTTTGTGATGTATTATTTTATACTGAATGTTAGGGTGTATGTGTGTGGATGTTAGGCCGTTATCAGCCTAATCATATTTTCTGCAGGGGGTTGTGCTTAAGGGGCCACTATAATAAAAATATAAATAATTTTATTTTGCAGGTTTCTTAGCCCCTAAGCATAACCCATGTTAGGATATGTGGGCTTAGTTACCCATGTGTGGGGTGCTAAGTCTAAATTATTCATATAACTACTTGGGTTGTATGGTGTGTTTAGCTAATATTTATTTTATAGGTGTAGCTAAATTTACTTTTCCTATTTTTAATGTAATTTTATATTAAAAATTAGGACTAGTGTTATGGGGGATTAGGATGAGCAGTGGCAAGGATTAGTCCCTAGGGTGCCCTGTGATGCCTTTGGAGAAAATCAAATCAAAATAAAGAGAAGGAAGAAATGAAGAAAATAAGACCCCCATAACATGTATTATTTTTGTAATCCAGGTTATATAAGGGTAGAGCTCGACTACTCTTTTTTCTTTTTGAGTTGTATGGAAGTACCCAACTACACAGGTCTTTTATTCTTTTTGTGCTTATCTGTAAAATGTTTGATGTTTTGTTTAGCTTGTGCATTAGAAATAATATGATTTTCATAGTTTCTTTAATGATTGATGTTTGAATGTGTGGCCTGGATGCGATTAGGCTTCTAGGATAAAAATAAATTTTCTATCCCACTAACAACTCATAATTAAAATTTTAAAATAACTCATAACTTCATATAAAATCCTAAGAATTAAATCAAGAAAATAAAATATTTAGCAACCCCTTAACTGGATGATTGTATGTATAACATGATGCATGTCATATTCTTCCGCTCTTGTTAAGAGGGTGCTTCCATTTGTGCTAGAGAATAAAGGTTTAACCTATGAGAGCCTTTGATGGAAGAACACCCCTTTCTCTTTTAATTTGGCCCATAATCATGTTCTTATGCATTTAGATATACAAAATCTCATAGCCTGTGTCAAAATAAAGAGTCCAAAAGAATCAGATAAATTTGATAAAATTTGCATTAGATTAAGTCATGAAGTCATACTACTCATGCCCTAGTCTCTTAGGGAGTGAGTTTAAGGACTTAGTCTCTCTCTAAATAATAATTACCTAGCCATCTTGCAATATATTAGACTTGGCCACATGGATTTAAAGTGTAGGAGGTGTTAATTTGTGGCCACTCCAAGTGGTTGTAAGTCTAACAGTCGGACGATCTATCCTCTCTTGTGGAGGTAGACCATTATGTCCACCTTTCACTTAGATTTAGGACATACTTTTGGTTTGTACCAAAACTCCCTAGTTTAGGATCCGAGGTAGCTATTTCCTTCATGCTACAAGCATAAATTCTCACTTTTTAAGCATTTCTGCAATCTTATGTTGTGGGATTATAAGTCCTGGTATTCTAATAAAATGTCAACTCAAACAATTAACTCTCTCAATTTTAAAAATATAAAGCTCAACTATAGGATAGGTTGGATTGCTCACTAGGCTTCCTAGTATCATAAGCATTCCCTACTCATCTCCTCGGCCTCCAAACTAAGTCTCTCCTTTTGAACTATCCCATTTGATTTTCCAACATAGCCAATCCTTTGATAGTCTTGCCTTGAAATCTTTGGAGATCATGATTGTCTACTATAATTGAGAGTATTCCTAAGATATCTCATTCCTTAGAATATAATTAACTATGAGGGCTTTCCTCTATAGGGAACTTAACGAACCTAGCTTAATATAAACCCCACTTTACTTCTCCATGTAAAGTAGGGAAAAGATCTCTAGTATATTCGAAGACCCATCATGCCTTAGGAGTCCTTATTAGGTGATTAGGTTCATTATAGAGTGGTGATTTCTATCTTCCGAAATAGTACATCATTCATTAATGTCATACTCGATCACTTTAATAAGTACCCACTAAGATCTATGTGGTGTCAACATCTCAAAAATAAATACCACAAGGGCCATGAACTTAATTTATGTATTAAGATACTGTTCAGTCACTAATTATCACTAATTAAATTAAGAGATTGATTAAAGCTTAATCAATTGATTTCCCCAATTAAGCCAATAAAATTGCAAAAAAATAAGGGAGGCAGAGGTCATCCCCCTAAACATCCACATAAATTTTGAGATTAATTGGGTGATTAATTAAGGAGTAATTAGCTAATTATATTTTAAATTAAATCTTAATTAAGTCAAAATTACTATTCAAAATTAATTAATAATAATTTTTATAGATTCTACTCTGAAATATCTTCAAAATGAGCACTCATTTGTATTTTTTAGATTTTTCTAGGATTAGTTATGATTTTTATAAGTTTCAGCCTTAAAAATAGATTATTTAAGCCTAATTAAAGCCTAAATCCCATCGAGCCACATGGCTGACGTAGCATGCTTTCTACATGGTGTGATGGGATTGACTATTTAAGTTGTCACATTTATCGCTAACTCATATTGTGGCGAACACGCTAACTATGGATCATCCGATCTAAGATTGGACGGCCACGATTCGATGTGTGGTTTAGAAAAGGAATCAGGAGATCTATTGTGGGATTAGATCATGACCGTCCATTTCGATCATGCAGAACGGACGGTCTATGATATGTACCATTCACGAGTGATAAAAGACGGATGTCGTCCATCTTTCTCGATCTGAGCTCACCGATATTGGATTGCCTCCAAATTGATCCCACACCTTCAGGGAGGGGAGGCACACACAGCCAATGTCTAAGATCCAATGGCATTTGAATTTGCTTCATAAAATACCAAATTATTTTCCATACAAGGCTCGGTTTTGCAAAACTACCTCACAGGAGCTAATGTCCGGCAGTGGGATTGATGGAGGTAGCTTCACCTAGTTGAGGTGAGGCCCTATTGAGAAGCTTGGGTCTCAATTTAATGTAGAACTCTCGGTCAACAAAGCCACGCATGTAAAGGCTTCGGCTCCGATTGAACTCTGATCTCCGATGGTCGGCAAGGCTTGGGGATGGTTCGGTTGGCTTCAATGAAGTATGAGGATGGTGTGGGTGTAAAGAATTGAAGTTTGCTTAAATAAAGGAGGAGTATTGCTCAGAAGGAGGTTGTCCTATTTCAGCTTTGCTCGGGGAGGAGGAATGCCGATCGAGGAAGCTTCAGGAATGCTCTTGGCAAGTATCTGGGATTTCAAAAAATTTCTTAGGGACTCACACAAAGCAATTGGTAAAGAATCCTGCTTGAATTCAGGGGGTATACCCCTCAATTGCACTTGATGGATGGACGAGATTGCTCCCTAAAAATCCACTAGTTGGTTGTCATTGAGTCATCAGAGGGGTCACTGTCAGCTCCGTGGCACGCCAAGAGTGGAGGAAGTGGTTGCAGGAGTCTCTAGGCTTGATATGGGGAGATTGTGTGGGATTGATCTTTGCCTTTGCCCATGGGGTTCAACCATGAGAGGGAGTGGCTTAGCTTATTTCCCTTAGTCCATGGCAAGGGCTAGGATGGCTTAGGTTGGGCTAAGGTGGCCTAGGAGTTCCTCATTAGGAAGTTTGATTGCTGTCATGGGGAGGCAAAGTAGACTTTACCATTTAAGGTAAGAATCTAATGTAAAGAGAGGGTGTCCCTTGGTTAATCCCCTTGGGTTGGGTCACACATGGACTTGGGCTAGTTTGAAGCTGACCTAGGGTCCATTTGGGTTGGGTTAGGTCATCCACCAAGGTTCCATAAAGTTGCTTTGGGTGATTTGGCTTAATTTGGTCAAAATGGGTTTATTTGGGTTAGGTTGGGTTGGGTTAACCAATTGTTCAAATTGGGTCAAACCAAGACTTGGGTTAGGTTCATATGATGATTTGGGATGTTTTGGTTTGATTGGTTTTGATTAATTTGGCTTGGGTTTGATTTTGACTCATTTGGATTCAAAAGGGTCAAATGGGTCAAGTTGACCAATTTGACCAAATTGGGTTGGGTTAGGTGTTGAGTCAAGTTCAATTGGTTGATTGAAAGTAATTGTAGGCTTTGGTTTGATTTAATTTGGATTTAATTTGGATGTTGGCCAATTTGACCCTTTAGGTCAATTTGGGCTAGGTTGGGTCAAGTTGACAAATTGGTCAAATTAGGCTCAATCATGACTTTGGTCAAGTTCAATAAGTGATTTGGAATGAACTTGAGCCATTAGTTGTAATCAATTTGGATTAAATCATGATTTGACCCATTTTGGCTTTTTAGGCCAATTTGGGTCAACTTAGGTCAAATGGCCAATTGGACTTAGTTTGGCTCAATTGAGAGTTTGGTTATATTCAATCATTTATTATGAGTGAGTTTGAGTCAATGGCTTCAATCAATTTGATATATGGTGGCTTTTGGCTAGTTTAGATTTCATTTGAGCTAAAGGTTGACTTGGTCAGTGGGCTAGGTTAACATGGTTTGACTCAATTCAAGACAATTGATTAACCTAGGATGATTGTTGATCATGATATGTGGTTTGGATGGGCTTAGTTTAATCCAATTTGGGTTGAATTAGAACTTGGCTAAAAGGACTAAAATTGAGAACTTGATTTGATTTGGGTTTGGGTTTGTCCATTTGGATTTATATTTCATTTATATTTATGAATATAAATGAAAATATAAATAATTCATGAGAAAATCACTTGAGTTTGGAGTGATTTGGAAGTAAATTTGACCAAATTGAGGGATGTGGGTCAAAAGAGCTTAAGTAGGGAGTTGATTTGGTTTGGTTTAGTTTTATTTGATTGAATGGTTTGAATTTGGTCTTCATTTATATTTGTGAATATAAATGAAGGAATGATTGATTTATAAAGAAATCAACCAAATTTGACTTAGTTTGAAAGAGGTTTTGGCTAAGCATATGAAGATGGTTCATATGGCTTAGAAAGGGGTTTTGGAGTTTGAATTCAATCATGGGTTTCAATCATTTGGAGTTGGATTTGATTTGGAATTTAAGTTAGATTTGATTTAAGATTGAATTTGATATTTGAAAAAATTGATTTGAATTTAAGTTGATTTGAATTTGGTTAAGGCTAAGTCCATAAGATAAAATCAAAGGGCTTAGAAAGGAATTTGGAATTTGAATTTAATCATGAGTTTTAATCATTTGATTTAGGATTGGATTTATGATCTTGGATTTGAATTTGAGGTTTGGTTTGGAAGAAGGAAGTAAGGATTGGGTTTAAGGCTATAGGGTAGGCAAGTTTTCCTAAATCCCTAAGAAATAACCTATTCCTTTGGCTAACTCTTCTAAGTCTCTTGGCTTAGGTTAAGTGTTCACCTAATCACTAGAAGTGTCTTAAGACTAAGGAGCTCTTAGTGTCTACAAGAGTCCTAGATCTATGATGAGAAAGTTGAGAGCTCACTCCTAAAAGTGAGGTTAACAAATACTCTCGATTAAAGTAAAAAATTATTGTCTCCAAAAACTTCAAGGTTAAGACTATCAAAGGATTGATTATATTTGGAAAATCAATCAGGATAGATCAAATAGAAAGACTTATTTTGGAAGCCAAATGAGATGAGTAGAGAATGCTCATGATACTAGGAAGCTTAGTGAGCATTCCAATCTATCCTTTAATTGGCCTTTATGTATTTGAAAGTGATGAGATTTATTCATTAGAGTTGAATTTTATTAGATTGCTAGGGCTTATAATATGCCAACACAAGATTGTGTAAATGCCTAAGATGTGAGGATTTATGCTTGTAGCCCAAAGGAAATAGCTACCTCATATCCAGAATCAGGGAGCTTTAGTAAGAGACAAAGCATGACCTAAATCTAAGCGAAGATGGGTATAAGGTTTACCTCCACAAGAGAGGATAAATCACCCGACTGTTGGGCTTATAATCGCCTAGAGTGGCTGCCAGCTAACTCCTCCTATGCTTTAAATCCATGTGGTCTAATCATATAAAATTGCAAGATGGTTGGGCTGTTATTAATTTAGAAAGAGACTAAAGTCTTTAAACCCACTCCCTAAGAGACTAAAGCATGAGTGGTGTGAGTAATGACTTAATCTTCAAATGCAAATCTTTTCAAATTTTATTTGATTTTTTATGCTTCATTTTTATAAAGGCTTTGGGATTTTTATATGTCCAAATGCATGATAAAATTTGATTATTGGTCAAATCGAAAGAGAAGAGGATGAAGCTCCATCAGTAGAAGTTGCTCACATAGGTTAAACGGTTCCCATGCGTGTAAGAATAGAGGACTTCATTTTACAAGAGTGATAAAATATATATGCATGAATTAGACATACAACATACAACTAAGAGGTTGTTAAATCTTTTAGTTATCTTGATTTACAACCTAGGCTTTATGATGAAGTTGAAAGTTGTTTTAAAATTTAATTGCAAGTTGCTAAATGGGTAGAAAATTTAAAATTTTTTTTTCTAAGAGCCTCATCGCATCCAAGCCACACATTCAAACATCAAGCATGTAAGAAATTAAAAAAATGCAAGTCATTTATAATGCACAAGCTAAACATAACATCAAATAATTTTATAACTAGCATAAAAGAATAAGAGGTCGGTGTAGTCGGGTGCCGCCGTACAACCCAAAAAAGAAAGGATGGCTAGCCGAACTCTACCCTTATACAACCCAAAAAAATGAAAAATAATTACAATTATAATGAATGAATGCTATGAGGGTCTTCATATCTTTATTTCTTTTTCATTTCTTCATGTCTCTTCCTTCTCTTATTGATTTGATTTGCTCCACTTCAAAGGCATCATAGGGCACCCCAGGACAAAGCCTTGTGGCCACTGTTTATCCTAATTCCCCATAGCACTAATCCTAATTTCTAATATAAAATTACATTAAAAATAGAAAAAGTAAATCTAACTACACTTGCAAAATACGTGTTAGCTAAACATACATACAATCCCAAATAGTTATATCATAATTTGGACTTAGCACCCTACACATGGGCAGCCAAGCACACCTGTCCTAACTTAGATTATGCATAGGCTTAAGCAACTTATAAAGATAGCATTTATATTGAGTTTTAAGTGGCTCCTTAAGCATAAGCCCCTATAGAAAATATGATTTGGTTAATCACAGCCTACCATCTAGTCTATGAAACATACACCCTAACATCCAGCCTAAAATATTATATCACAAAATAAAATATACACCAAGTATACACCGCCCTAACTTAAGACTAGAAGTGATGAATTAGCTCGAATGTGTGTGTTAAGGCTTATGTGGTATGTCTTACTAGGCATTAAGGTTATGTTTTTCTAAGTGTGAAAGTAATTCAATTTAACCATAAAGGATGATTTCACTTCAAGTTGTTTAATTGATTTGAAAATTTTAATTTGTATTTTGTTTGATTTCATGTAACCTACACTTAGTAACTAAGTGTTGTAAAGAGAGGAAAGAGAATTGCTCTCTTTCATCCCTACCCTAAACCACTTTCTAAAGCATGTTAATTTGATTTCTTTTTAGTGAATGGCTTATCAAATGATTTAATTAACTCAAATTTTAGGTTCACCTTAATTGATTCCATTCAATATGAGAGGCTTCTTAAGATTAACTCAATTGAATTACTATCATATGACATATTTCAAGTGATTCCTTTCCATCACATGTAGCATATGACTTAATTCTAAGTATAACTATCCATGAACATATTTCTTTTAGCACACTTTAAATGAAAGATGCATATATGTATTTTGCAGAAAATAGAATTATCACTCATTAGCTAAATGCACATACAAGTGTATAAAAGTCATAAGCAAGTACTTCGCCATTGTTAACCGTGAAAATGAAGTAACCAAAGACCTCTTTGGGGCTACTTAAAGCATCGTGTTCCCGGGGTGTCCAGACTAGATATATATGTTATTCTTAAATACACATAAATGTACAAATAACTACAATAATAGAAAATCATGCAAAAATTATATTTTATTTGATTGAGTTATTTATGTATGTGAATTAAAGATTTATCCAAATTTTAATGTAGTAATATATGTAATGAAATTAAATAAGTACGTGTCACTTTTAACCAAGGAAGAGAGATAATCAAATGACCTCCTTAGGGTTATCTAAAGCCTCGTATTCCCGGGATGTCCAGACTATATACTTATTACATTCATATACATATAAAGCTACATATGAATTAAGGAAAAAGAGGCTTTCATTCACACATTTAATCTATAAACACATGCAAGATTATAAATATTTATAACTACTAGCACTCTAAATATTGTAGTTTATTTATAAATTTTTGAAAATAGATTTTGATTTAATAGTGATAATAGTCACACATATATTAAGTTAATCAACACATACAAGCTTTACATAAAGGAAAATCATTTGATTTAATTAATTTTAAAAGACATGGATGAATGATTCAAGTGACATACAACATCTAACATGATTGAAAATGAATTACTAAATACAAACACATGATTTCATTCAACTAAGTCAATTCCTAAGGACAATCATCTCAAATAAAAGCATTTAAAGAAAACGAAGGCTTTTTAATTAATTTGACTTAAGATTTGATTAAGTTTAAGGAGGAGAATAATTATTTGTTATTATGATCCCATTCCCACATTGGTAATTTGATTTGGTTTAAGAAAAGGTAATTAAGTAAATTTTATTAATTAATTAAATTGGATCATTAATTAAATCAATTAATTATCCTTACCTATGCTTCTTTTATTTGATTAATCACTTAATTATGAGCCACAAATGACATGAACATGTGAGGAAATAAAATTGCAATGCTCCTACAAGGACCTAATGCAAATGGCTCATAATTAAGGATTAATTAAACTAAAAGAACCTAATTAAGTACTTTTATGATTTTCCCACACTTATGGGCTAATCATAATTTTCTTAAAGGGTCTTTATGTTATTAAACACATAAAAAGGAATCCTTAATTTCATTATTAATTATCTGATTTGATTATGATTTCAATTTTATTAGTTAAGCCACTTAATTAGTTAATTAACTTTTAATTAATTTTCATATTAATTAACTTTCTTTCAAAATTAAGTGGACTTAGGGAAAGAAGCTAGGGAAGGGTCCTAACCCCACTCCCCTTGTCCATTCACTGTTAGACAGTGATTAGTAAGTTTAATTAATTAATTTGCTATTATTTATGGTGTTAATTAGCCATTTAAGTGGATTAAGAGAGTAATTAGGCTTAAATGATCAATTCCCCTAACTAACCAAGTAATAAATCTCAAGAAAATTATGAGAGGCAAAGGTCATCTCATTAAACTAACACATAAATTTTGGGATTAATTACTTAAGAAATTAGGGCTTAATTAAACTAATTAAATTTTCATTTAAACTTTAATTAAGCTTTACTCACTATTCAAAATTAATCGAAATTAAATTTAATTGAATCTCCTATGAAATACCTTCACAACAAATATTTACTTGCATTTTTATGATTTTTTTATGATTTCTTATAATTTTCCAAAGTTTTAGCTAATTTAAATGATTTTTCATGATTTTTATAAAGTCTATTAATTTATTTTTACTAAAAATAGACTATTTGAGCTTCAAAATGCAATATCTCTTAATTCAAATATCCTTTTGACTTGAATTTTTTATTGTATGTGTTTTTTAACTTCAATTTTAATCCCTATAAATTTCAAATTAATCTGATGTGGATTTTTAGATTAATTAATAATTTTTAATTTTTATTAAAACCTAAATTAAGCTCTAAATACTTAATAAAAATTAGGGATTTTAGATTTGTTGGATTTCTATCGAAAAGACGAATCCAACAAGCCCTTATTTACAATTTTTAGTTAAGTATTTTATTTTTTATGATTTTTTTGATGTTTCAGGTGATTTTGTATAATTTTAAAGAGTAGAAAATCCCGAATTTCTTACTTAACCTAGTCAGCGTCGTGCCGCACCGACGAGGCAATGCGGTGCCATGCAATGTCGCACAATTCCATGTGGCACGTGGTGCCACATGGCACCGCGCGATTGGCTAGTGCAGCATTGACGCTGCAAAAAAGTGAGAAAAGGTTTGTGAAGCGTAGTTTCGATTGGACCATTCGGTCATAGATTGGATGGTCTAGATCGGATCCATGATCTA
Organism: Cymbidium sinense; assembly: GCA_021442155.1. Classification (NCBI taxonomy): domain Eukaryota; kingdom Viridiplantae; phylum Streptophyta; class Magnoliopsida; order Asparagales; family Orchidaceae; genus Cymbidium; species Cymbidium sinense. The sequence goes on along the minus strand of CM038218.1, from coordinate 90,631,012 downwards.
ATGGGTTGAAATCATGCGGGATGCCTTCTAATCGTAGTCGTTCATCTCTATTAAAGAGAGATCGGATGGCTGGTGTGTCATCTCCCTCCTAAACGAGGAAAATGAAGGATGAACAGTGAAACCAAGTGGGGTTTATGAGATTTTCACGAAATTGAATGAAATTTCATTCGAATAGGCTCAATTCACGTTGATTCTCACCAGAATCCCTATTTTTGCATTAGGATTATGTAAATTGAAAGATGCAAGGGTATTTTAATGAAAATTCCTAAAATTGAGCAAACACTGTCGCAAATAAGAGATCCTACGGTCAGCTAAAGGATTTAAAAATTATCTCGCCTGAATGGTTTCCGGTGGTTGTGTTGATCCGAGCACACTCCTGAATGTGATATGAAGCCTTGGGATGAACCTAAATCCTTACCTTCACTTGGAATGTTGTATCCACCAATGTACACCACCTCCTTGCTAGAATCCACTCGGTTTGGTGTTCTTCTAGCCCAAAGAAAGTAGGGAATTGGTTTTTTATTGCTTGGGAGAGCTCCTAGAGTGTGTGTGATAGCATAATGAGTTCTCTTCTTGATTCCCTCCCTTTGTGCATGGTTTTGGCCAAAAATCATCACTAATGGTGATTTTTAGTTCCTAGTGGATGTCCTATGGCTTAGGGTGGTTAGGAATGGCAGGGAATCATCCTATGTGGCTTAGTTTAGTTGGCTAAGAGGGATTAGTGGGTGTCCTGTGGGTTTCAAATGCTCTAATGGGAGAGGTGAGGTGAATTCATCTCCCCATGAGTCATAGACAACCGAACCACCTCTTAGGTTAGGTTGGTCAATGTTCTTGGAGCCTAGATGGACCAATGGATGAGTGTCTAGTAGCCAAAGAAGAGAAATGACCATTTACATGAGTGTTTTATCTGATGTGATACCCTTGACCCAAGGGTAAAATGGTCATTTGGCATTATATTTGATTTGGGTAGATTTGAAATGAGTCAAAGTGAGTTGGGTCAAATTTCATGTTATTTGGAGTTCATTAGGTTAGGTTTGGCTCAATTTGACCCATTTGGGTCAAATTAAGTCAAAATGGGTTAGGTTGATCAATTGGTTAAATTGGGTAAAATAAAGGGTTAGATCAAGTTCACATAACCATTTGGAGTGTATTGTATGCTTTGGTTTGATTTAATTTGGGTTTAGTCTAATTTGACCCTTTTATGTTAATTTGGGCTAAGTGGGTCAATTGAGCTCAATTAGACAAATTAGATTCAATTGTGGCCTTGGTCAAGTTTAATAATCAATTTAGAATAAACTTGAGCCATTGGTTGCAATCAATTTTTATTTGATTTTGATTTGACCCATTTTGGTCATTTAGGTCAATTTAGGTCAACTTGGGTCAAGAGGGCCAATTGGGTTATGTTTGGCTTACATGAAGGTTAAATCATGTTCAAATGTTAGTTTTGGGTTGATTTGAATCATTGGTTTCAATGGATTTGGCTTAGTTTGCAATTTGGCTAGTTTGGGTTCATATGGGTTAAAGTGTTGACTTGGTTAACAAGCTAAGTTGACTTGGTTTATACCAATTTATGATAATTGATCAATCTAGGATGATCAACAATCATGTCATGAAGTTTGGATTGACTTAATTCACTTTGATTTGGAGTGAATTAGATTTTGGTTCATGTAGGTCAAATTCACCGATTTGGGTCAAGTGAACTAATTGGATTTAGTTTGATTAATTTTGGGTTGAGTTTGGATTTGGGATTGATATATAAATCCAATTTCATTTGGTTTGGGTACAAATGATTTTTGGTTAATTTGAATATTTCAAGTCAAATGGGCTAAGTTGTGTTTGATTTAGGTTGATTTTGGTTTGACTTGATGATTGTAGATTTCATTTATATTTGGATAGGTAATTGAAAGAATGATTGATTCAAGAGAAAATCCATTAGTTTTGGCTTGATTTAGATGTCATTTGGTTGAGTCTAAGGAAGTGACTCAAAGGGTTCAAATTTGTGTTTTGATTTGATTTAGATTTAGTTTTGGCTATTGATTTGAAGTTGAGTTTGGGTTTGAATTTGATAAATTGATTGAAAGGTTGAGTTGAACTTTGAGAAAATCAATTGAATTTGGATTTATTTGGATTTATTTAAGGCTAGGTCCATAAGATAAATCATAAGGCTTGAGAAGGATTTTGATTTTGGATTTGATCATGGGCTTCAATCCTTTGATTTGGATTTGAATTTGGATTTAGATATTTGAATTGAATTTGAGGTTTGGTTTGAGAAGGTGAACATAGGTCGAATTTAGGCTATAGAGTAGGTCAGTCTCCCTATTCCCTAAAGCATAGCCTAATTCTATGATTAACCCTTCTAAGTCTCTAGGTCTAGGTTAAGTGTTTACTAATCACTAAAAGTGTCTTATGACTAAAGAAGTCATAGTGTCTCAAAGACTCTTAAGTCTAAGATAAGGAGATTGAGAACTCACTCCAAAAATGAGGTCAACAAGAAGTCTTCACTTTTAGCTGAAGCAATTCTTCAACATCCTATTCCAATATGTTTCAAGCTTCCAAACGTCGACTCTTATGATAGGGCAACTGACCCATATAAACACATCATCATCATTCTGAGAACCATCATACATACACGAGCTCCTCATTACTCGCTTGTCGTCTTCCCAATCACCCTCAAGGGTTAGGCTCGCACTTGGTTTTACTCTCTTCCAAGAGGATATATCCATACCTTTAACAAACTCGCCAAAATTTTTGTAAAATAGTTTACTACGAACTGAAGGATCATTAAAGATTCTTCTCATCTCTCAGGAATTCAACAAATGAAGGTTAATCACTTAAGGAGTACTTCCAGAGATTCTCCTTCGAAGCTCGCCATATACCAGGGGTGGACCCTGAATTACTAAAAGGAGTTTTCCTTGGAGGGCTCCGTCCTAGGACTTTGTATTCATTACTAATGTGTGATACGGTTCTCTCATATGCCGACTTAGTTCATCGTGTGGAAGTACAAATTGTATCTAAAGAGGCTATCAATACAAAGCAGTCAATAATATATAGGAATAATCATGGACTTGGGGCAACCCATATTATAACCTCAAAAGATTATTCATGTAAATATATGTGGAATGGTTATGATATTCAATCTCATCGTCCAACTACTTGATTACCAGTCATAAGATAAGCAAGTCAATATTACGGAGCAATTTCACTTTTAAATTCAAATACACATGATAATCACCTCATACTAATCAAGGTATAATCGATCACAAGGGGATGCAATTCAACCCCTTCCATATAGGTTAATGTCAGCAAGTAACACTTTGACAAACCACCTCGAATGGGTCAAAAATTCTTAACGGATTTGATTCGACCCCTTTTAGATAGGTTAATGTCATCAAGTAATACTTTGACAAGCAACCTCAGATGAGTCAAAAATCCTTGGTGGATCTCTTTCGACCTATTTTATACAGGTTAACGTTAGCGAGTAACATCATGACAAATAACTTAGGATAGGTCAAAAATTTTTGATGGATTTCTCTCAACCTCATCCATATAAGTTAATGTCATCGAGTAACACTCCGATGAATAATCTTGATACCAAGAAATTTTGATGGATTCTTTTTGACCTCTTCCATACAAGTTAACATCATCAATTAGTATTAAAACAAACAAGCTCAGATAAGTAAAAAAATTCAAGATGGATTTCTTTCGGCATGATTCATATTAAGTAAATATCATGACAAACAACCTTGGATGGGTTAAAATTATCAATAATAAACCCTGTTGGTCCGACAAGGATAGCTAACGTCTCTTTTGAGAGAAAACTGGAGCATCATTGTATGAACTATGGGCCTTAACCCCCCAAACCCAGACGGTCTAATTATGTTAGTTGATGCCTCTTTCGAGAGATAGGAGCTATGAGCTATGGGCACATCACCTCCAAAGTGTAGGTCATTGATGAGGGCCAGTTGATGCCTCTTTTGAGGAAAAACCTGAGCCTCACTGTATGAACTATAAGCTTTGATCACCTCCAAACCTGGTTAGTCTGGTGAGGACAATTAACACTCTTTCGAGAGAAAATCAAAGCCTCATCGTATGAACTACGAGCCTTGATCGCCTTCAAACCCGATCGGTCCAACGAGGATAGTTAATGCTTCTTTTGAGAGAAAATTGGAGCCTTACGATATGAACTATAGGCCTTGATCACTTTCAAACCTGATCAGTCCGACGAGGATAATTAACACCTCTTTTGAGGGAAAATCGAACCATCCTTGCATGAATTACGGGCCTTGATCGGCTCTAATCTAGATCGGTTCAACGAGGACAGTTGATGCCTCTTTTGAGAAAAATTGGAGCCTCGCCATATGAACTACGAGTCTTAATCAACAAAGAAAATAACCTTCATTTCAAAATAAAGTTAGAGCCTTGCTAACAAAAATAAAAAATAAAAATAGTTATTATTACCCTTAGCCCCTGAACTTCTGCTGGATAATTTCTCATCCATTGTAGGAGAACGTTAGAGCATATGTGAAAAAATTGTCTCCTTGCTTGACTCCAATGGAGTATTTATAAATCCATAATAGGGGCTAAAAAGGGAGAAATTTTTTAAAAAAATTTAGAAAAATTTAGATAGATTTCAAAATTTCTGTCATCAAATATAGTTTTCCTTTTATAAAAGTGAAAAAAAAAAGAAAATAAAAAAAATCGAAGTAAATATAAAAAACCCATAATTTTTGGTATTTGCATTTACGCATGAGGGCGCGTGTTGCTGCACAGATTGTGCACTCACCCGACACCGCCGGCCCCCACCGCCGGTTACCACCGTCGGCTTCCACCACCCAATTGTCATCGGACCACCACTAGTCATCATCGTGATCGCATCATGCGGTCAATCCTCAACCATTTATCAATCCAATTCAATTGATTTTCTCAAGATCAATTAAATCCCTCAATCATTTATCAAACTCAAGTCCAAACTCAATTCCAAATGATTGAAAACCAAAATCAAATTTAAACTCTCAAATCCTCCTTAAGCCTTATGATTGAATTCCATTGACTTAGCCAAATCTCCACTTAATTCAAGCCAAAGTTGATTGAACTCTTCATGAATCATTTATATCTTCATTTATAATCACAAATATAAATAAAATATAAACTCAAATGACCAAAACTAAATCAAACTAAATCCAAATCCAATCAAATCTTAAGCTAACCCATATGGACCTACTTCCATTAGCTTAGCTAAATCTCAACCCAAATCAAGACAAAATTAATTGATTACTTTAAATTAATTATTCCATCATTTATATTCACAAAATAAATAAAAGTAATTTTCTAAGTACTCCAAACTCAAGTGATTTTCTCATAAGTCATTTATATATTCATTTATATTCACAAATATAAATGAAATATAAATTCAATTAGCCAAAACCAACTCCAAAATCAAATCAAAACCCAATTCAAGCCCTTTAAGCCAATTCCTTGAACTTGGCCAAAACCCACCTAAATCAGGCTAAAATCAATGAATTTTCTTTGAATCAATCATTTCTTCAATCATCTATCCAAATATAAATGAAACCTACAATCATCAAGCTAAATTGAAATCAACCCAAGTCAAGCCCAACTTAGCACTTTTGGCTTGAAAATTCCAAGTGAGCCAAAACTTATTGAACACCAAATTGATTGCAGTTGGATATATATTTTAATCCTAGGCTCATATATAAATCCAACCAAACTTAAATCAAGTCAAAACCAAGCCAATTGACCCACTTAGGCTCACTTGACCTAAAGTGACCTAAAGGATCATTTTGAGCCAAGTTCTAATCCAACCAAAATTGGATTGAACCAAGCCCATCGAAGCCTCATATCATGACCAACAATCACACTAGAGTGATCAATTGCCATGGATTGGGTCAAACTAAGTCAACTTAGTTATTTGACCAAGTCAACATTTAGCCCAAATGAATCAAACTAGCCAAAACTCAACATACACCAAATTGGTTGAAACCATTGATTCACATCAACCCATGATCAATGTTTGAACATGACTTGACCATCAATTGAGCTAAACCAAACCCAATTGGCCATTTGACCCCCGTCATCAGGTAGTGCTTAAAATATTTATTCATGTTCGGCTCTCTTTTCAACTTTTAGAGTGAGTTCTCAACCTCCTCAACATAGAACTAGGACTCTTATAGACACTAAGAGCTCCTTAGTCCTAAGATACTTCTAATGATTAGGTGAACACTTAACCTAAGCCTAGAGACTTAGAAGAGTTAGTCAAAGAGGTAGGTTATGCTTTAGGGATTTAAGGAGACTTGCCCATCCTATGGCCTAAACCTAACCTATGTTTACCTTCTCAAACCAAATCTCAAATTCAATGCAAATATCCATATCCAAATCCAAATCTGAATTCCAAATTAAATGATTGAAACCCATAATCAAATCCAAAATCAAAACCCTGCCTATGCCCTATGATTTTATCTTGTGGGCTTAACTTTAGCCAAATTCAATCCAATCCAATTTAATTGATTTTCACCAAGATCAATTCAATCCCTCAATCATTGATCAAATTCAAGTCCAAACTCAATTCCAAATGTTTGAAACCCAAAATCAAATTTAAACTCCCAAATCCTCCTTAAGCCTTATGATTGAATTCCATGGACTTAGCCAAATCTCCACCCAATTCAAGCCAAACTTGATTGATCTCTTCATGAATCATTTATATCTTCATTTATATTCACAAATATAAATGAAATATAAACTTAGATGACCAAAATAAATCAAACTAAATCCAAATCCAATTAAATCCCAAGCTAACCCATATGGACCTACTTCTATGAGCTTACTCATATCTCAACCCAAATCAAGTCAAAATCAATTAATTTCCATATAAATAAATTATTTCTTCATTTATATTCACAAATATAAATGAAACCCACATTCCCATGATCAAAACTAAATCAAACTAAATCAATTTTCTTCTAAGCTCTTTTAACCTACCTCCATGAGCTTAGTCAAATTTGCTTCCAAATCACTCTAAACTCAAGTGATTTTCTCATAAGTCATTTATATTCACAAATATAAATGAAATTTAAATTCAAATCATCAAAACCAAATCCAAAATTAAATCAAAACCCAAGTCAAGCCCTTTAAGCCAATTCCTTGAAATTGGCCAAACCCCACCTAAATCAAGCCAAAATCAATGGATTTTCTCTTAAATCAATCATTCCTTCAATCAGATCCAAATATAAATGAAATCTACAAAAATCAAGCCAAATTGAAATCGACCCAAGTCAAGCCCAACTTAGCCCTTTTGACTTGAAAATTCCAAATGAACCAAAACCTATCATAGCCCATATTGATTGCAATTGGATTTATATTTCAATCCTAAACTCATATATAAATTCAACTAAACCTTAATCAAACCAAAACCAAGCAATTAACCCCTTTAGGTTCACTTGACCCAAAGTGGCCTAAATGAACCTTTTGAGCCAAGTTCTAATCCAACCCAAATTGGATTGAACCAAGCCCATTCAAGCCTCATATTATGACCAACAAACACCCTAGGATGATCAATTGCCTTGAATTGGCTCAAATCAAGTAAATTTGGTCATTTGACTAAGTCAACCCTTAGCCCATATGAAATCCAAACTAGCCAAAACTCACCATACACCGAATTTATTGAAACCATTAATTCACACCAACTCATAATCAATAATTGAACATGAGTTGACCATCAATTGAGCCAAATCAAACTCGATTAGCCATTTAACCCAAGTTGACCCAAATTGACCTAAAAGGATAAAATTGGTCAAATCATGATCTAACCCAAATTGATTGCAACCAATGACTCAAGTTCATTCTAAATTCAATGTTAAACTTGACTAAAGCCCTAATTTGATCAATTGGATCCAACCTAGCCCAATTGACCAACCTAGCCCAAATTGACCTAAATGGTCAAATTAGTCAAAATCTAAATTAAATTTAAATTAATTCAAACCAAAGATTACATTCATCTTCAATTATCTAATTGAACACAAATCAACCCATAACCCAAGCCAATTTCACCAATTTTGGTCAAATTCGTCAACTTGAATCATTTGACCCATTTGATTCTAAATGAGCTAAAATCAATTCTAGGCCAAATTAAATCAAATTGATCATACCAAAATACTTCAAGTCATCATTTGAACCTAACCTAAGCCTTGGTTTGACCCAATTTGACCAATTGTTCAGCTTAAAATAATATGACCCAATGTGACTCATATGACCCAAATTGAGCCAAATCCTTTGAAACCAACCCATGACATATTGGGAGCTGATCAAACCCAACCCAAACTCACTTAGGATTAGCCCGAAATTAGCCCAAACCATTTGGAACAAAATCCAAGATAAATCCTGCATGGATCCTCCCACCACATAGGATTCCACCCATTTATGGCAAAGTCCACTCTCCTATCACTTTTGGCAGCCAACAAACACCCCACATGGGGTTCTACCTAGTCTCTTAGCCCACTCTAAGTGAGCTAGGACTGCCACACATCCCATCATCTTAATAGGATTTTTGGCCACCTCCTTGAAAGGAGAAAAAGAAGCCCCCAAAATACATTATTCTGCATTAGCCACACTCCAAGAGCTCATCTAAGCAACCAGCACCCTTTCCCCACTTCGCTTGAGCTCAAGAAGACCAAAACCAAGTGATTTTCGGTAAAGAGGCAGCAGCCATTGGCAGATACAACATCCCAAGTGAAGGGAAGGGTCTAGGTTCATCCCAAGGCTTCTTCTAGCATCTGGGAGTGTGCTCGGATCAACACAGCTGCCAGAATTCATCCCCGGTGAGGCAATTTCAAATCATTTAGCCGGTCATATGTTCTTTTATTTGTGATGATTCTTGCACGATTTTAGAAATTTCTCTAAGAAAATCATTACATTTCTCATTTCATATAATCCTAATGCAAAAATAGAAGTTTTTCAATTAGAATCGACATGTAATCGAGCCCAATCGGATAAAATTTCATTCATTTTTGCAATTTTTCATGAAAATCCCATCGATTTGCACTATTCATATGCCATTTTTGTCGGCTGGGAAGACGATAGCTCACCGGCCATCCGATCCCGCTTTCAGGGCAATAGGTGGTTGTGATTTAAACCCAAATCGTGCAATTTAGGCCCTTAAATCACACGAATTTGATCTGGATCGTTTGATCCACGATCGGATGGCCGATCAGAACCGCACCCCCTCCCCCACTTTTTCCTAATGCGGCACCACTCTAGCCAATTGCACGACGCCATGTGGCACATGGAACCTCGCAGTCCAATCATGTGGCACCACATTACCCTATTAGCGCCGCGCGGTGCTGACTGGGTTAAGTGAGAAAATCATATATTTTTTTATTTTAAAAATTATTTAAATGGCCCGAAATTTTTTGACATAAAATACTCAACAAAAAAATTACAAATAAGAGCTCGTTCGATTTGTCTTTCTAAGAGGAATCTAATGAGACTAAAATCCCCAATTTATATTTGATAATTTGAGCTTAATTTAAGTTTTAGTAAAAATAAAATTTAATTAATTAAATTAAAACTACAAATCAGATTGATCTAAAAATTTTAGCGATTAAAATTGATGTTAAAATACACCTATCATAAAAATTTCAAGTCAAAAGGAATTCTGGATTGAGTGATATTGCATTTGAAGCTCAAATAGTCTATTTTGGCAAAAATAAATTAATAGACTTTATAAAAATTATGAAAAATCATTTAAATTGGCTGAAACTTCCATAAATCATAACACTTTGTAGAAATATCTAAGAAGTACAAATAAAGGCTCTTTTTAAAGATATTTCAGAGAGAAATTTATTCAAAATATAATTAATTAATTTTGAATAGTAATTAGACCTTAATTAGGGTTTAATTAAAAAATTAATTATCTTAATTACTCCATAGTTAATTAATTAATTAACTCCAAATTTTTTGAGACTGTTTAAGAGGATGGCATCTGCCTCCCCTAATTTTTTGGGATTTATTGATTAATTAATTAGAATAATTAGCTAATTAGGCCTTAATTACTCTCCTAACTTGATTAAGAGTTAATTAAACACATGAACAGTAAATTAATTAATAAATTGGGCTCATTTGTCACTACTTAACAGTGAGGAGACTTAAGGATTAAATTGAAGCCTCTTTTTTAATATTTTTCCTATGTTCACTTCATTTGGAGGATAGTTAACTCATGTGGCAATTAAGTTTATATTAAATTAAGTTATTAATGATTTCATTGACCAAAGTAAAATCTAAAACACATCAGAACCTAATTAATTAATTCATGGGTAGATCTTTAGGTGTTTAATAACTTAAAGATATTTAAGAAAATTATGGTTAGCTCACATGTGTGAGAAAATTATAAATGTACTTAAGTAAGTTCCTTAAGCTTAATTAACCATTAATCGTGAGCCAATTGCATTAGACCCTTTCATTTTATAGGACTATTACTAATTTTCTTTTCAATTCATTTGCATATTATATTGGCTCATAATTATTTAGTTAATTAATTTAATGTAATATAGGTAAGGGTTAATTAATTGATTTAATTCATACCTTAACTTAATTAATCCATAAAATCAATCTAATTACCTTGTCATTAAATCAAGTTAATTTACAAACATGGGATGAGATTAAAATTAGCAAACCTCTTCCTCTCTTTCCTTAAAACAAGTTAAACATCAAATTAAAAATGATATTAAAAAAAGCTTTGGTTTGCTCTAAATAATTGTATTTGATAGGATTTTCCATAGGAATTAGTTTGGTTGAATGAAATCACATGCTTATTTATTCCCCTCCAATCATATTAAATATTGTATATCACTTGATTCATGCATTTATATTTTAAAATATTTAAATTTAAATGATTTTTTTATGTTAAGCTTACATATGTTGATTTAATCTAATATATGTGTGGTTATTATCATTATTAAATCAAAGTTATTCTCAAAAAGATTATAAGTCAACTATAATATTTAGAGTGATGATAGTTATAGATATTTATAAACTTGCATGTGTCTATGACTTAAAGCATGTGATATGGAGTTCTCTTAATTTAATCTATATGAATTTACATAAAGTTTGAATGTTAACAAGTGTATAGTCCATTTGAAAAGAATACAACATTTATTTGAATTCATTCTTATATATTTTTATGTTAGAATTTAGATAGAACTTTAGCTCACATATATACATAATTCAATTGTATAACTTTTGCATGATTTTTTATTCTTGTAGTCATTTGTACATTCTTATGTATTCAAGAATAGTGGGTATATCTAGTCTGGACATTCTAGGGATGCGAAGCTTTAAGTAGCCCCAAGAAGGTCTTTATCTCACTCCCCTGGTTAACAATGGCGAAGTACTTACTTAAACTTTTATACCCTTGTATGTACATTTAGCTAGTTAATGAAAACCTCCTTTTTCAACTTTAGCTCACATGTATAAATAGTTCAATTGAAAGAAATACGATTTTTGCATGATTTTTCATTCTTGTAGTCATTTGTACATTCATGTGTATTCAAGAATAATAAGTATATCTAGTCTAGACATTTTGGAGACGCAAGGCTTTAAGTAGCCCAAAGGAGGTCTTTATCTCACTCCCCACATTAACAATGGTGAAGTACTTGCTTAAAACTTTTGTACACTTGTATGTGCATTTAGCTTATAAATGAGAATCTCCTTTTCAATTTTAGCTCACATGTATAAATAGTTTAATTGAAAGAAAAATAATTTTTGCATGATTTTTCATTCTTGTAGTCATTTGTACATTCATGTGTAATCAAGAATAGTGGGTATATCTATTTTGAACATTTCGAGGATACGAGATTTTAAGTAGCCCCAAGGAGGTCTTTATCTCACTCCCCTGGCTAACAATGGCGAAGTACTTGCTTAAAACTTTTATACACTTGAATATATATTTAGCTAATGAGTGAAAATCTCATTTTCTACAAAATACGCATATACATCTTTCATTTAAAATGTGCAAAAAGAAATATATCGTATGTGTAGGTATACTTAGGATTTAATATCATATGCATGTTACATATGATGGAAATGAATGGTTGGACATATGTCATGTGATAGTAATTCAATTAAATTAATCTTAAGATTCCTTTCATATTGAATATGATCATTGAAAGTGAACCTAAATTTAGGATTAATTTAAAATATGTAATAAGTCATTCACTAAAGAGAACTTATTAATTAACATGCTTTAGAAATGACTTAAGGTAGGGATGAAAGAGAGTAATCTTATCATTTCCTTCTCTTTATAACACTTAGTTGCTAAGTGTAGGTCAAATGAAATAAAAAAAAAAAAACATAAACAAACAAATTCTCAAATCATATAAACCACTTAAAGTGAAATCAACCTCTTAAATTAAAGCCTTTCACATTTAGAAAATCGTAACCTTAATGCCTAGCAAGACATACCACACAAGCCTTAATATACACACATTAAAACTAAGTCACCACTTCTAGTTTTATGTTGCGGTGCATAGTATGATGTATGTTTAGTTTTGTGATGTATTTTTTTAAACTGGATGTTAGGGTGTATGTTTCGTAAACTAAATGGTAGGCCATGGTTAGCTAATCATTTTTTCTGTAAGGGATTATGCTTAAGAGGTGCTTAAAATAAATATAAATGTTCTCTTTCCAAGTTACTTAAACTCCTAAGTATAATCCAAGTTATGACAGCTGGGCTTAGTTACGCATGTGCAGGGTCCTAAGTCTAAATTATATATATAACTGCTTGGGATTATGTAGTGTGTTCATCTAACACTTGTCTTGCACGTGTAGTTAAATTTACTTTTCTTATTTTTAATATAATTTTGTATTATAAATTAAGATTAGTGTTATAGGGGATAAGGATGAGCATTGGTTATAAGATTTTGTCCTAGGGTGCCATGTGATGCCTTGAAGCCTGCCAAATCAAAGGGAGCAAAGATATGAAGAAAGGAAGAGACATGAAGAAATGAAGGAGAAATGAAGATATGAAGACTCACATAGTATTCATTCATTGTAATTGTAATTATTCTTTCATTTTCTGAGTTGTATAAGGGTAGATCTCAGCTACCCATCTCTCTTTTTGGGTTGTACAGCGGCACCCGATCGTACCAGCCTTTTATTATTTTACGTTAGATCTATAAAATTGATTGATATTTTGTTTAAATTGTGCAATATAAGTGACATGCATTTTCATAGTTTCTTTATGAATGATGATTTAATATGTGGCCTGGATCTAATTAAGCTCTTAAGGAAAAATAAATCGTTTACCCAATTACAACTCATAATTTTAAATAATTCATAACCTCACATAAAGCCTAGGTGTTAAATCAAGATAATTAAAAGATTTATCAACCCCTTAGCTGACTGTTGTATGTTTAACATCATGCATTCATATTATCTCACTCTTATTAAGAGGGGGTTTCTATCCTTGCACGATAGGGGAAGACTCGGCCTTTGAGGGTCTCCTCTATGATGGAAAGCATATCTTTCTCTCTAATTTAGCCCATAATCTCATTTCAACATGCATTTAGATATAAGAAATCCCAAAGCCTTTGTCAAAATGAAGCGTCAAAAATCAAGTAAAATTTGAAAAGATTTGCATTTGTAGATTTAAGTCATTACTCATACTACTCATGCTCTAGCATCTTAGAGAGTGGGTTTAAGAACTTTAGTCTCTTTCTAAATAATAACTACCCTAGCTATCTTGTAATTCATATGACCGGACTACATGGATTTAAAGCATGATGAGTTAGTTGGGGGCCACTCCAAGCGGTTGTAAGCCCAACAGTTAGGTGATTTACTCTCTCTTATGGAGGTAAACCTTATGCTCATTTTTGCTTAGATTTAGGTTGTGCTATGTTTCCTTCGGGATAAAAGCATAAATCCTTACCTCTTATGCATTTTCATAATTTTGTATTATTGGATTATAACCCCTAGCAATCTAATAAAATTTCAACTCAAACACAAAATTCTCTTCAATTTCAAAATTATAAAGCTCAACCATAGGATAGATTGGAATGCTCATTAGGCTTCTTAGTATCATAAGCATTCCTTACTCATTTCCTTTGACTTCAATAATAAGTCTTCTCCTTGATCTTTCTTATTTGATTTTTCAAGTATAACTAATTTATTGATAGTCTTATCCTTGAAATATTTGGAGACAACAATTGTCTACTTTAATCAAGAGTATTCTTAAGGAATTCACCTTCCTTAGAATGTAATTAACTATGGAGGCTTGCCTCCATAGGAAACTTTAGAACCTGGTTTAATATAAACTCTACTTTATTCATCCATATAAAGTAGAAAAAAAAATCCCTCGTATATTTGAAGACCCATCATGCTATAGGAGTCCTTATTAGGTGATTATGTCCATTGAAGGGTGATATCTCTATCTTTCGATATAATATATCATATCTTAATTTCATACTCAATCACTTCAATAAGTACCCCCTCAAATCTGCATTGTGTCCCCCCATATACATCTCAAAAATAAACACCACAGGCTCGCTTGCTTAACGAACGAGCCGAACACAGGTTATTCATGAACAACGAGCTTTTTTGATAGCCTGACTCTAGAGATCCACATCATGGCACGTGATATGCTTTATTTCTATAACATTTTTGTTTGCTTTAATTTGAGTTATTAATATTCTTTCATCTCTCTTCATTTCTTCTAATATTTTGTTTAGATTATAATATTTTTTTGGAAGCAATCAGGAGCTCATCCTAGAGGAATAACTGGTTAAACAACACTTATAAATTGGCTAACTTATTTTCTTTTTCTATTAAATTGAAGGCTTATTTGGGTTAATATTTTTACAACTTTACTTTTTTAGAAAACTATCATTGTTCTCTTTATCTATAAATTTTTATTATTTTTCTAAAATCATATGATGTGAATCAACCTTTTTATACCTAAATCTATCTCAATATGATAGTCTAAAATATATATTATTTTTAATTCTACATGCACACCTTTGATCATGTAATTTAGGGTCTGTTTGATTTCTTGAATCACGAATTATAATAAAATTGAAATGTAATATATTTAAAATATTTTAAATTTATTTGATTAAGTGTAAAGCAAATGCAAGATATTACTTTCTTAAGTTAGATTTGAAGTAAAATGAGATTAATGTAAAACTCGACAATAATGGTAGCAAGGACCGTAGGCTGTAGTGACCTACAATGGAAGCAGGGGCTGACAGTCATAGCACCTTGTGTGGTGTATTTAAAAATTAGTTAAATTGGAAGATTTTAAAATGCAACAATTTTTAACTAAAAGTTGACTTTCAAAATCATCAAAAAATTATATTGGATTCCAATAACATCCAACCAATTTCCTAAATTTCACAATAATTTTGAGACCTATGGTGTATTTTTTTTCTTTTTCTTGCAGATTTAAATGATATCACAATTCTTATATATTTAAATATTTATCATCTAAATTTTAATATTTATTTATATAATCATCAAAATTTTAACATAATATTAAAAATAATATGAATATTAGCTTTTTAAATAAAAATATTTGTATGCATTTATTTTAATACGATTATAATTTAAATACTAAATATATATATATATATATATATATATCCGCGTCGAAGTGTAGATGAAAGAAGACCAACCGTTTTTCCCACGAAATAGCCCTTCTTGTCTCTTCATTTCCGTTTTCTTTCCCTAATCCTTCTCCCTCTTCTGCCAAACTTGCTTAGTTTATCCTTTTTTACACCTGGCTCTGTAGAAAAAGAGAAAAAGAAGGGAAACAAACACGCAAAAATATAGCTACCGTTATTTCGGTTCTCTGTTACCTCCCTCTTGCTGCGCTAAGGTGTCGTATTCAATTGAGGATAATCCTTCAAATGCCCATTTAGATTTTAGGATAATTATCCAACCAATGGGGCTTCCACCTCAAAATTTTCTGGCGGATTTCTAAGTCGCTTTCACCTTCTTTTTTCAGCTATTTTTTTAATTGATACAGGAAAATTGAAATTATAGCATTTTAGGGTTTCTCTTTGCTCTAATTGAATTGTTCAATAACAACCGTAATTTGGAGATCAAGAATAGAGGAGGTGAGGTACATAATGCATTCTCTCATTGCTTGTTATTAGAAAATTCTCCATGTTTTTAACATGCTATTCACAATTTTAAATGGTTGAAGTATAATGCGATATCATTGTTAAGGTTGTGCACGAACATAAGTTTTGGGTCGCTCGTGACCAGAAAGATGATGTGCTGTGGCGGAGGGGAGGAGGATATCTATAGCCAGCCAATTAATCCTTCAGTTGCCCCTCCAACTCGAAATGTCCCCGGTACGAGTTTACCCTTTTTTTTTTTTTCTTCATTTTGTGAAACTGCCTTAATTATTATCATTATTTTGTTATTGTTCCATTTCTTTTGGAAGAAAAAACTATGTCAATGCTTTGGGGCATTGAAATACACACTCTTTTCTTGAATTACAAACCCTTTAACCTTTGAAACCTAAGAACATGTGAGATTAACCTTTAATTTCCTATAATTTTGTTGTTTACTGGGATGTGTCAACAGACTCAACACAGCGAAACTATGCTAAAGCTAGGGGTGTTGGAGAAGCTTGATGCAACTGATTGCTCATAATAACAATGATGAAAGAATGCAAAGTAATTATATTGTGTTTTAAATATTCAGGGTGTAGATTTTTTCCAAACAAAAGTGTGTAATTTATCCACAATTGAAAGGCGTCGTGAGTGAAAAATCAACTTATTGAAGTGATTACTAGTGACCATGATTAAGATTGGTTATCTGCAGTTTTTGTTGATTTTATTAATGGTAATTATCTTAAGAGTAGCAATAGTCTACACTTTATTAAAGTGTTATTATCTTTACACTTAGGTTTACTTTACCTAAATTCAATTGCTTTTCTACATCTAAGAGTGGATTTGCAGTTCAACTATTAAGGGATCTTTATCTTGCTATCACATTTTATTTGAAGAATTAACGAGAATATCAACCTTCTATAATAGGACTGAATGTGCTAAAAGCATGAGGATTTAGAATTAACTGAACTACATAAACCAAATGTAGCAAAATCAAGCAACCAACGATAATCAATGATTGTAGAGACACAAGGACATGAAACGAACTAACAAATATTTTAGAGAGCATAACCAATATTCTATAGGGATCAATACTACAGGAATGTTAATTTCAAAACTAAAATTAAAACAACTAAAGCAACTCAAAACTCAATAAAAAAAATAAGAAAAATAAAAAAAAACAATACACTCACCTTCATGTCTCTCATCTTGCATTTCCAACATACATAAATTCTAAAATTTCATCACTCGGGTTCCTCTTTGTTTCTCACTACCAAGTGACATCAAAGTTGAAGGTTTTGTTATGATTCGTAGTTCTTATGGGTCTTTATCATCTTCGACTATTATTGAATAAGGCTCAAGAAAAGATAAAACCAATACAACCTCTACACAGTTGTGTAAGCTTTTAGTGCATGATACATGATGAGCTTAAAAACTTCTATTTGAGAGAAGTGATAATTAACGTGGACAACACTCATGTGAGTGAGGGATTCTAAAACATGAGTGTATTGAGTTTAGTCACACTTCACATAATTGAAAATTATATTTGTCTAAAAATACAAAGTAGTTAGTTCCTTCATTAAGACTTAAGATTTTGAATTGGAAATAAATTCAAACACCAATAAAACAGACTAATTTAAGTTTCATTTTGATTCACACTACCCAACAATAATGCATATATTCTTAATATTTTTTTAATTTTTAATTTATTTTTTACAGGCAATAACAAGAACCAGGAGGTTATATTGAAGCCAAAAGGAGCTCCCCAAAAGGTCTTACGCATTGAGATACCTGCCATACACTTGGCCGAGCTAAACAAGCTAACTAAAAACTTTGGCCCTAAAGCTTTGATTGGGGAAGGCTCTTATGGAAGGTTTACCAATCAACTTTGAGCACAGGGCAAGTTGTTGCAATAAAAAAATTGGATTTCACAGCCTCACAAGAGAGTGTTGCTGACTTTGCTGCCCAGGTGAACTTATTAAGAAATCATGAGAAATATAATTGACACAAGGAAATCATCTCATTCTTTTGTTCTTTTGTGCTTGTAGTTATCATTGGTTTCCCGACTTAAACATGAATATTTTGTGGAGTTGTTGGGATACTGCTTGGAGGATAACAATAGAATCCTTGTTTACCAATTTGCAACATTAGGTTCCTTACATAATATCCTACATGGTAAATATCACTTTTTTTGGTTGCCAGATTTTTTTCTTAGAGTTAATATTGAGCAATTTGTTCAGCAAATGACATACGTACTATTGGATATGTTTGGAAATCACACATCCTTATAAGAATGCAATCATTGACATGTAGATGCATGCATATTTTATTTCTCACGTGCTCCTTACAAAAGGTGCTTTCATGATTTTTATAAACAAATATCATTTTTTTTTCATGAATCTTAAAATGAATCCCAATGACTACATGGGATTGAAGATTGCAATGTGACTAATAAGTGAAAGACATTCGAGAACTTGATAAAATGTGGTTAGTGCCTTACGTAGTCCTTATTGGTAATGGGTTATAACATAATTTACTTCATCTATTTGTATTAAAAGATTTTCAAGTATATGCCTTGTGTAGGGAGCATTGGCGGACCTGCCTTTAGGTGAGCTCAAATTATTTTTTTCACTTAAAAAAATAATTTTTTACATTTTTCTCACCTTCAATTTGCATTTTATGCAATCAACCCCTCCCTCAAAAAAATCAATTTAATTCATTACCTTCAAATGATTACTTAATTAAAATAAAAATTTATAAGTTTAATAATTTTGTCCACGTATATTTTTTTCTTAAAAATTTGTGATATTATTTTACTTATTATTTATTATTTTTTAAAATATTAATTATATATTTTTTTTATTCTTTTAATTAATATATTATTTAATTATTTAAAAATTTTGTCCATCTTGAAATAAAGAACTAGTTCCGGCCCCTGATAGGGAGAGGTATTTATGAAGAAATTGAGAATCTGATGGCCATTAGAGATTGACATATAATGAATACTCTATTGATATAGCACCTAGAGCTGATCTAGTTAATATTAATCCTGCATATGGTGTTAATTAATCCAGAGGAGCCAATTTTATCATCCAGGAACGAAAGGAGTAGAGGGTGCAAAACTAGGTCCTGTTTTGAGCTGGAGCCAAAGAGTGAAAATTGCTTATGGTGCTGCTAGAGGTCTTGAGTATCTTCATGAGAAAGTTCAACCATCAATTGTACATCGAGATGTTAGATCAAGCAATGTGCTCTTATTTGATGATTATGAGGCCAAGATTGCTGATTTTAACTTACCTAATCAGTCTCCTGATACAGCTTCCCGCCTACATTCAACTCGAGTTTTAGGAACATTTGGCTACCATGCTCCAGAGTATGTATCACCATTGTTTCACCATCTAATGTTATTTATACTAAATCTCTTTTCATAACCAATTTGGAAGGCTTTGTTTCATCTTTTGAATTCTTAATTTTATTTAACATTAGAATCTTGTCTGGCAGAATGATTTATATTATGTATTGCTTCTGAAATAAATTTTCATTTACCACAAGCTGAGTTTTATTGAACTTTTCATGAGCTGCTTCATTTCTATTTATGCATAATAAATTGTGGCCGCAAGTTAATTATAACATTTCTTGCAATTGGTTTTCTATAGTTATGTACATGAATTCTTTCTATTCTCAAGCCTCTATCCACACATCATCTCATTGTTGTACATGTACTTTATAAAGGCTTATTTTGTATGTTGTTATTGCATATGTTTAGTTTGAGGTCATGCATAGTGCATCTTATTATGATAAAAACGCTCTACCTATGTTCATTTTGTTAAACAAAGATTACCAGAAGTATATGAAATTACAAGCAAGATTTATTGAGATTTGTAAAGTTTTCCTTCCTACTTTTAGGTATGCAATGACCGGTACACTTAATCAGAAAAGTGATGTCTATAGTTTTGGAGTCATTCTTTTAGAGCTTCTCACTGGAAGAAAGCCAGTTGACCATACAATGCCTAAAGGGCAACAGAGCCTGGTCACTTGGGTATTTAATTCCTTACTCAAAATTATGCATTTGCTCTTCTTATCAAAAATTGAACCTTGAAAACTTCTTATTTTTTATTTTAATTAGGCAACGCCCAGATTAAGTGAAGACAAAGTTAAGCAGTGCGTAGATCCAAAATTGGCAGATAACTACCCACCTAAGGCAGTAGCGAAGGTAATTTTAATGCTATCTCTACTATGCTCTGCTCCTTAGTATTTCTAGGATAGTTACAACGTGCATAAGGTTATCAAAGAAAAATATAGGCATACGGAGCAACTGCAAAAACATAAAAATTGGGAGATGAGTTGATGTTTATTCATGTTTGTGCTTTGCTATCTTTAGAAATGAAGCTTTATTTTCTAAGGCGATTGGCCTTTCTGTATATAACTTTCATGAAAAAATAGTGTGATCAAAATAATAAAATATTATATGTGTATTATGTTTGAAATTATTATTATATGCGGATTATGTATGAAATTCTCTGTATGGAAGCTAGGAGTGCACAACTTTGTGCTTGTTATATATTGAGTACAACACTATAATATGTAAGTTAAACTCCAATTAGGTGGAGTACATACAAGTGCATAACTGTACTCCCACCTTCCAAACATGAGCTATGTATGTAACCTATATGTAATAATTCATCGCTTAAAAGATTTGATAATGCTAACATCATTTATCTTTAAAATGATTTGATATTGCTAATTTCATTTTGGCCAATTTTAATCATTTCAGTTGGCAGCAGTTGCAGCACTTTGTGTGCAATATGAAGCAGATTTTAGGCCCAACATGACCATTGTTGTGAAGGCTCTGCAACCACTTCTCAACTCGAAGTCTGGGCAAGAACACCATTAATGACCACTACTTGGCTCTCATTCTTCAAGACTTCTACAGTTATTTTACTACAATATTTTTATTGGTTTGTTCCTCTGTGGAGGAACAATTCTAGTTTTATTTCTTGTATGGCAATAAAAATTGAGAAATATTCTTTTTATTCACTTAAGTAAATATATATTTTATAATGAAAGTATGTTAATATTTCATAATCTTTTTGGACATTGAACTCAACAACATATCAATGGAGCATATGTGTTGAGATAAGACGAAAAGCATTGCTTCTAAAGTGAAGAAGTTTGCTAAATAAATCCATGTCTTAACGTTAATTAGGGTTGGTTTGTTGGGATATAAGTGTTTGAAAAATAATCTAAATTTTAAGAGGGCTAATTTGCTTTGATATAAGAGTTTCATGGAATTGAGTTCAATCATGTTCGTTCGCTTTATGGGTGGTCTATTCTTGAAAACTAAATTGTAGCATTTTTTTAGACTACATTGGTTTCATTTTTACATATCTTCCCATAAGCTTTATAATTTATTATTATTATTATTATAATTATCATCATCATTATTATCATTATCATTATGACAATGATGATGACAAATGTGGGCTCCAAAAATTTATCATTGACCTCTCAATGAAGAGAGTATGAATTAAATGTCGGTGAAATTTTCAGAAGGCATATGGAATAGTAGATAAGACATTACTCAAAGATTTCGCCCTTATTTTACGAGGACTTTAGATCTTGTTAGGGTTTTAGCGCTATATATTTATTCTCGGTCTTTGAGAGAACTTTCGATTAAGGCTAGTCGTTAGGTAGTTTAATGCATAGCGTATAGTAGCAACATTTGGAGTTTTGGAATTTAGATTTATAAAATTTATTATATTTAACTTAAAGCGGATGGTTGGGGAACGATGTCGCTGAATCCAATGGTCCATCATCCCGATCAGGTCCCTGGCCTACTTAGTTAAAGGAGGTAATTCAACCTAAGGATCCTTAACAACATCCATGGTCGTCGCCCAAGAAACTGTAGAATGATTGTATGGAAAAGTTTTAAGTCCACCTTACAAGATATGGCTTTTGCCCAAGTATACTTTATGATTCACAACTCAAAAGATAATATTGAACATACCTACAACTGAGATATGGGATCATTTGGTGACAACCACCCTGAGGACTCGATCGTCATCGATCATGAGCTACCGCCGCCACGCATGAGACACATGTCACGCCCCAGCATGAGATTGTTTGAGAGTAAATATAGTTGTGTACTTGATTTGACTTTGGCTCCTTTGTGAGCTACGATTTTCATAATTTGTCACCTACAACAAATAATTGCGAAAGGTGGATTGAGTTTTAGCTTTAAGTTATTTAAAGATTGAATTCCACTTAGACATTTATAGCTCAATGATATTTTAAATTCTGCATTTAGATTGATGTTCAATCTAAGTTAATTTGTTTTGAAATTATAATCATATTTTGATGGAAGTATCCCCTCTCGTTAAAATTTTCATTTAACACAGCCATGTGGTTTATTGTTTCGCTGTTTCAGATCCTATCAACTCTATTAATTTAATAATAGATCGAGTCACGACGTAATACCGATGTTTTATTAGGTTGAAGATAATAACATCATTAGATTTTTTAGGTTTTGTTAATCCGGATCGGCCCCAAGACTCAACCGGAATTCAACCCGCAAAGATCCTCGATCACAAGTTTAAGCATTCAAAGATAGGGCCCATGCGTGTATTTGATTCAAAGATTAATTTAAATCTAAAGAATTTGTATAGTATTGCTTGTTTTGACTGAATTCCATTACAAGTATAAAGTTTTAGATAAAATTTTGACAGCCTCCCAGCATTGTCCGCACATAGGAGGCTACAACGGGGGCTGGGCCTGCCCACCATGACAAGAAAGACATGTATAGGTGGTGTAAACACTACGGCTGAATGCGTCATCTCACCATGTTAAGAAAGACATGTATGGGTCTCTGAAGTACCTATATGAAACATAGATTTTCCTGTCGCATTAAGAAAAGCATGTACGGGTACTTACATACTTGCAATGTCAGTTTAAAACATCAATTTTAGCTTTTTAGTTGATTTTTTATTAATTTGCTCATGTCGCGATTTGACAAGATTTTGGTAGTATCCGATCCTATAGGGGGGGTTTAGTATTTGAGTCCGCCACCACGCAAAGAAAGGTTTGTATCGGTGGTATAAACCACCACCTATCCCACCAAAGATATGTATAAATTCTAAAAGACTGGCTGAAACAGATTTTCCCGCCACGCTAAGAAAGGCGTGTACGGGTACTTATATACCTACAATGTTAGTTCAAATAACAATTTTATATTGCGACATAGTTTATTATCAAGCTATGTAGGTCCTTCTGTCGGTGTGAAGTTTGGCAGCATCCCGACCTCATTCCCGTATAGGGGGCTACTTCGGGTATGCTGAGCCTGCCCACCACGCCAAGAAAGACTTGTATGGGTGGTACAAACCACGACCTGAATGCGCCTTCTCACCATGCCAAGAAAGGTATGTATAAGGCTCTAAGGTACTTGTTGAAACAGATTTTTTCTCCACACCAAGAAAAATGTGTACAGGTACTTATACACATACGTGTAGCCTTTTCACGCCAAGAAAGGTAATGTATACTACTGCAATATAGATTTCCCCGTAATGCCAAGAAATATGTATACGGGTACTTATGATCAACAGCGGGCGAGACACGCGCAGACTCGCGCTGGCGCGACACCTGAGCGGGTGCTGAAGCGCACGCGCAGCTGGGGGGAGAGTCGCGGAGTGGGTCGTATTGGGCTGAGGCATTACGCTGGGGTCGCAGGGGTCATGTGCGTGAACGCGAACGATCTAAAGTTCACTCTGAGCGACGCTTCGCGGTCGACGTGCAGCATTTTGTCGAGGGTAATCAGAAGACGAGCTGAGATCGCGAGGATGAGGTGGGCTCGTGGGATTTTGGGGAGAATAGAGGTTAGGGTTAGGGAATAAGAGGTATTTATAGGATTTATTTTTTGATTATTTTATTTATCATAATTTAGATTTTCGTGCCAACATGGTCACATAGATAATATATATTGATTCTATGTTACTCTGATGTTCTAAATGCAAAAGAATGTTTACCGATCGGCCATTTGGTTTAAGTCACCAAATCGGTCAATTTAAGTTCAAATTTGTTGCGTTTCGCCGCCGATATTCAATGCACATCTCAAGAGCGCCAATTATTAAAAGGGTTTCGGCGCTTCGACACTAACGCACAATCAATTTCATAAACGGATGTCATTTTGCATCGCGCTTTTCCTCACCTCGAGCGTGGCGCGTATGCGCCCTCTTTCGATCGTCATGCATTATGCAAGATGCATATTCTTATCAATTTCGATGTTCAACGATGGGATTATCATTGATCGGAGATCGTTTCTGATTTTGCGCCATCAAGTGTATTTCCCGATTTGTTTGTTGTATCCCGAATATCTTGATATCGTCAATTAAGTGCAATAGTCATTTGATAGGTTTTAATGTTTTGACGCTATGATTAATTTTGCAAATGGGGGTCATTTGGCATCGGCTTTTCACTCGATATGCGTGTCGCCGACGGCCCCTCCTTCTTGATCAGTCGACCGTCGAATTATGCAAGATGCATATTCTGGTCAACTTCGACGTTTTGAACGTGATGGTAGAGTCCGTTCGTCGATTGTAGGTCATCTTGACTGATTTTCGCTTGCCGAGTGTATTTCACCCGATGGTCAAGCTCGTCAATTCATCTACTGACTTTGACTTAAGATGCATGTATGGAGGTCAACAACAAATAAAAAATATATTTAAATGAATTTTCTTTTTAAATATTTATTTTAATATTATCTTACGAAAATGTAAAAGTGAAAATGAGTTCCAACTCTAAGATTAGTTTGTTTAGATGAAGTATTTGAAAGCAATTGGAGTAGTGTTTCAGTGGTGGGTGTTATTAGAGTTTTAATGATTTATGTTTGATTGTTTTTTTTAAAAAAATCCCATTTATTTTATATAACTCAATCATCGTGTTTATTTGGCAAGTTGCAAGTTTACTTTTTTTTTTCATCATTATGTTAATTTTGTATTATTTTGTGATTATTATAAATAAATGTAATATAATTTTCTATTATCTCATTGATTTATTATTATTATTATTATTATTAAATATAAAAATATATTGAAGATAATTTTAAATCCTCATTTCTCACTTAAAAGATGTGTTCAAAAAATAAATCACTTTAATTCTCCTTTTTTAAATGAATATTTAATTTTAATTTCAGAGATCAACTTCAACTGATCACATCTTCACAATTGACTCTGAATACATAATTATTCCCACTCGAAATATGATTTTTTTTTTTTTTTTTTGGAAACTAAAATGCAGCTTCAATAGTTATGATATTTTTCTAAGTTAGAGCTTAAAGGAGGGGAGGTTAATCCCTTATCATCATTTTAATTAGCATTATTCCAAATATATAGGGTACGCACTCCAGTCACCACATCATCTAAACAAATATGAAATAGCACACTTATCTACTCCTCGCTAACTACCCTTTCTAACTTTAAACCCATTCCTCGATAAAATAAAAGTTTTGCTTTGGAGCCTCGTTGGATTTTATTATTATTATTATTATATTATTATTATTATTATTATATATATATTATTATTATTATTATTATTAAAATATTTTGAGAGATATCTTAATCACATGACATATATAATATTTATACTTTAATATATATATATATATATATATATATATATATATATATATATATATATATATATATATATATATATATATATATATATATATATATATATATATATATAATGAGATACTTGAGGTATTTATATAAGAGATATTTACATACATATCATATAATTCTTATTTATTTATATAACTTATATTTCAATTTTAATATCTATAGAAATAGTAATTAAATCTTTAATATCATATTAAAAACATCAATATCATTTTTAAAATGAAATATATCTTTTCATATATAAGAAAATTTATATAGTTGTAAATATCAATTTTGGTGTTAAACTCATAAATATATAAAAATTATGTGATATATATAAATTTTTCTTAATTTACTAATTTTAGGATTGCTAGATTTGCTTGAATAATGAGTTCTTTGATATTATAATACATTTAACTAAGGTCTCGGCTGTTATTATCTGTCATAATATAAATTTAAAATTTGTGAGGAATTTGGAATTATTAAGGGACTTTTTGTTTTTACAAATATTTTTATATTTAAAAATATTTTTATTTTTTATTTTTAAAAATAAATAATATTATCTTTAAAAATAATCAAAATATCTTTTAGATATTTTAAATATTTTTAGAAATAATAATTACTATCTAATATATTTTACTTTGAAACAAAATATAAATAAAATAAAATAAAAAATAAAAAATAAAAATGATCTCAAACAGCCTCTAATTTATTTGTTATTATGATATTGAAACAAAAGAAAACATAGGTGTTTTAAACTGGCATGCATCTTTCTTGAGCGTATGGACATAATACTTTATTAACGAACTTAGAGCATTAATTTAATTTCAGATTAAAATGAGTTTCATTTTGGCAATAAAATCAACCACAGATTTTTAGGAAAAACTTGCATGAAAATATCCTAACTTAATTTTAGTCAGAATAAATTTATAATTATTAAATTCATTTTAAAAACAATTATAATATGAATTTTAGTTGATTAGGTATATATTACACCTACTTCTCAAATAAATTTAATAGTTATAAAATTTGTTTTTAAATTGATGAAATAATATTGCGACTCAAAGTTTTTTTTTAACTTTTAGAATCAAATAAATCGACCAATATACATCTATTGTTTAGGTATTGCTTAATTTGATTAAAGGCATTAAAAATGGTTACCACGATTTTGAATTTGATATTCATTTATACAAAATAAACTTTCTTCTTGCAGATTTTAGAATGTGCAAACAAAATTAAAATTAAAAAAAAAATCATATTAAATAATTTAAATATATGTCACTTTAGAAGTCACGTAAATTTTAGAAAAGGCAATGCCATGAGTGGCTCAGAGCATGTAATTGATTAATTTTAATGATTTAATTATTGAGGTAACTAAATTAATTAATATCAATTGAAAAAAATAAAACAAATCGGTTCAACCAATTTTTCTTTAAAATATAAAAATATATATATCATAAATATCTTATATATTTATACATTTAATACCAAAATCTTTATATTTGCTTATATACCAAATTTTTAAGTAGCATAAAATAATATATATTTTATTTTAAATAAATTAATATTGATAGTATTTTTATGAGATTTAGATATTTAAATGCTATGCAAATAAAGGAAACTTAAGATATTAGATATATAAATATATAATACTTTTATATATGTAATTAAGCTTTCACTTATTTATTTAAAAAAATTTACATACATACCATTCAATTCTTATATATTTACACATCTAATACCTAAATTTTAATTTTTACATATATAACATCTAAATCTTCAATATCACATCAAAAATATTACCATTGCTCGCTTTTTAAAAATGGAATACAACTTTTAAAATATAAAAAATATTAGATAAATAAATATCTAACTTTAAGTATTTGATATGTAAATACATAAATATGTGACATGTATGTAAATCTTACATTTATTTATGTATCTAAATAAATTAATATGCTTCATTTTTTTAGTTTAATCAATTTTAGAAAAGCAAAAATCAAATCAACAATTAAAGATAAAAGAAATCATAATTATAATCAACAACAAATACCCTAACAACCAAATCAAATGAACTAAATAAGATTGATTTGATTCTATTTTTTAAATTTATCTTATCAATGCGCACCCTATAAGTGACCATATGCAATGTATTCTAATTATATCTACCCAACTGATTTGATCATAAAAATGGTCTCAAAACCGTAGGGAATTGTCTATTAGATATAAATATATTTTCTACAATTACCTCATGCAATTCTCTTGGTAAACAAGTGAAAGCTGTGTATATTTACAACAGTTTGTAAGAACACAAAAACATTATTTTGCTAATATTAAGATAATCATTACACATAGTATTAAAATAAAAATAAAAATAAAGATCAATAAAAAAACATTCCGATCAAAAATTCTTGACCTTCTGATTCGTTGTCGCAGTAAAATTATTTTAAGTGAAACTATTATTACCTTTATGTTCCTAAAGCTCTTGATTACTATTCTGCAACTTAGACAGTGCAGACTTGAGCCCAATATTTTCTTGCTTCAGTCTTACGAGTTCAGCTATCAGCTCTGCATTATTACGCCGTAATCTTTTCACTTCTTCCAGACTTGATTCATTCCTCTGCAGAAAATAAAAAGAAGTTTATGATTGAACATAGCTCCAAAGACAAGAATAGAGTGTTATAACTGTGCCATGGCTGATACCAAACATTATAACATATAAAAAATACACAAATGAATAGTGTTATTAATTTCACAGTTTGATCGAAAGATATCAATCCATGGAACTAATATTAGTTGTGGGTAGATCAGTTGATGATCTTAATTAAAAAAAAGGAAGATTCACATACATAGCACACAATTCTTATGAATTTACATATCTAACACTTAAAATTTTATTTTTACAAATGTCATTTTTCCTATGCATGAAAATGTGTAAAAGTTGATAATGATAAATTCTATATAATATGAAAATTTTGAGTGTTATTTATATAAATATTAAAATTTAGATGCCAAATGTGTAAATATATATGAATTGTGTACTATGTATGTAAATGCCCAAAAATATATCTAATATTTGTGTTTTTTGGTATTTTATTATTAATAAAAAAAGATATTAGAAAAAAAAAACATTCGCTTACCATGTTCAAGTTCATTGCTGGTGAAACCTGAGCTTTCCCTAGCATATATGGGGCAGAGAGCAATACTTCTTTTATGAAATCATCAGCTGCCAAGTCATGAATTCCCATATTTTCATAGCTCCAAAATGCCCCAAGTGTACCCATGAATCCTTCATGGCATAAGAATGTTGTCTGCACTTCACCTTTAGACCTAATAAAACAAAAAAGGCAAGGCCTATATGATAACAATGGATTAAAATTAAAGCTCTATCGTACTGAATGATATATTACATACCACATAATTCTTGTGTATATATATCTATATATAAAATCTCTAAATCTTCAATATCTCATAAAAAATATCACAATCATTAATTTTAAAAGTAAAATATACTATTTCAAACATAGGAAGGTGTTGTATACATAAATATCAAACTTTGGATGTTAGGTATATATAAATGCATAAGAATGTCAAGTTTTTTTTTTTAAAATAAGTATCTTATTAATCATAATTAACTGTTTAAGTATGTTTAAAAAAAATTTAAAAGTAGATCACAGCAACGGTGGCTTTGAGCATAAAGCTTATTCGGTCCCCAAATTAGAAGGTTTGTCTCCCGTGTCTTGCTTTCTCTTGACCCGTGAACGTGTCTCCCGTGAGGATTGGCAGCTCCACCACCATAAGTGATCCTCATACTCTTCTTGATCGTCCCCCATCCGATTCTCGGCCGACCGACCGAACTTCTCCACTTTGCCACCTCAACTGCGAGCCAACAACACGATTGTAGTCCCCACCCACAGTGAAGGTATGTTTACAAGAATAACTTCTATCTTTATTGTAAAGATGTATGGATGTATAGATCTAGGATTTGAGCCGAATCCAAGTTTAGTTCATTGTAAAGATATGTAACCTCATTGTAGAGGTGTGTAGGCAGCCGCTTTGGCAAGTTTAGGTTTGCATTTAGTGAAATATAAGCGCGTGAAGAATGGTGGGATAGAAGAGTATGTAGGTTTGTTAGATTTAGTTTGTCCAACAAGAGGTAAATCTTGTGCAACAAAACAGCTCCTTAATTCTTCAGAATTAAGAGTATAAAGGGTTTAGATTTGATATTTTTACTACTTACATATGAATTTAAAAAAATTAGTATGAGCATATAATTTCATATAATTTAGCAAACATATATCTCTAGATATCTTATTATTTGCTTAGTGAGCATTGTTGAGCTCTAAATTATTTAAATTTAACCTTGCACACAACGATTTGTGCTTAAGTATGTACATTTTATCATCCAATATTATAGGTTGGTTGATAAGCATACTTTAGGATGAGTCAAAAGCTCGTTTCCCTAATCCTTTTTTATGACTGGCAACTACTAGTTGATGATCAGTTTATTCCAAGTTATAGAAAGAAATCGCCTTAGTTTGACACAAATTTGGACCACAAAAGTTTTGAGATCTCGCTATGATGTAGAAAATCTTTACGTTGTCGCACCTATTGGCTCGGGATTCATACTGATGATGAAGTCTGCGGTTATCTGTGAAACTTCTCGCCAAACATTGATTCTTTATGTAGTGAAGCCTTACTATACTTCAATTGATGATGCTAAAAGATAATATTCCTTCGACATTATACATGACTTCACTTTCCTATCAACAACTGTGATACAACAAAGCTACGAGGAATCAAAACCACGTTAGTAGTTACTTTAAATAAATTTATCTTGTTGATAACCTCATTCAGTGTATCTCTAATATTAATCATGTTAAATGTGATTAAAAAAATAATTTTTATGTACATATTATGAGCAACCTTATCGAGGTTTATGTTTATATAAAACAAAAATAGTGAATCAAGTAATACCGATAGTAATGTCAGGATGATGTTTTCCTTGAATGATCTAGTTTATGTGATAATACTACTAGTCATGACCTTATTAGGAATCATTCTTTAAGAAGTTCTGCAAATGAAGATGAAATGATCTGTAATAATGACTATATTCATACATGTGAAACCACAAAAGATTGAGATGCAGATGTTATATTTGATGGTCCATCTGATAGCATAATTTTCTCAAATGATATTGAAATTCGAGGTGAATTATCTAAAGACATGTGCTACTCAAATAAAAGTAAGCTTCAGTTTGCAGTTATTGATTGGTCAATAAGAAATAATATTCAGTTCCTAACAATTACTTCAACTCAAAAGAATTTCACAGTAGTGTGTGCACAATACAATAATTCAAGTAGATCATGTTAGTGGCACATGCATCAGAACCAGTGATTGGGAGGTGCGGAGAATCTCGAGTGTTGCATATATCACATTATCACAAGTTCTAGATATCGTCAATGTATATCTAAGTTCATTAGTTATTTCATAATACCTGCTATGAGAACTCAGATAGACTTGAAATCGAGAGAGATTATTGGCCGAATAGAATCAAAGTTTAACATTAAAGTGTCTTATATGAAGACATGGATGCGACATAAGAGTATTAAAGTAATTTTTGAGAGTTAGGAGGACTTGTACTGCTCTCTCAACCTATTCATGAAATTGTTGTGTTCCGTTTTGCCAGGATCTATTCATAAGCTCCAGTCAACAACTACACACCAGTTTCAAAGATTATTTTGAATATTTAGACCATCAATATCAGAATGGGAATTCTGTCGTCCAGTTATAAGCATAGATGGGACATTTGTATTTAGAAAGTATTGTGGTACTTTACTCAACTGTTTGGATGTATGCCAATAATGAATTATTTCACTTGCTTTTACTGTTGTTGAATCAGAAAATAAAGAGTCATGGCTTTGGTTCATTATGTGTATACATGACCTGCTGCCAATTGTTTCCTCAAGGAATGATTCATGTATAATTTCAGACAAACACGCAGGCTTTGTACGTGGTTGTAGGGACATTCCCTTGGGCTGCTCATCGTCATAGCTTAAGGCATTTAAGAGAAAACTTCAAAAAAATAGTTAGAAGAATGGGTATTGCATATGTCGAATTTATGTATAAAAAAATGTACATGGCTGGTAGCACAGATGACATAAATATCATCAATCGATACATGACTGATATAAAAAATATTAAGGCAGAAGCATACTAATGGTTAATAAAGTGTGATGTTTCTAAGTGGTCACTAGTTCACGACAGTGGTAAGCGATATAGTACTAATGGCGACTAATGCTTCTAAATGTTTCAATGGGGTACTAAAGCGTGCAAGGGATTTGTCAATTCAAGTCCTAATAAATGTCATTTATTATAACATTGTCACTTTGTTTTTCAAGAGGTCTGGAAGTGTCAGTCAGAATGAATAAATTTACTTTTTCCAAGAGCACAGACTGTGCTAAGTAGGTTTGAACGAGGATAGACATATCCACAACCAATCAACATAAATACTAATGAAGTGTTCGACATTGGGATGTAGCTCCTTCAGAGTTGATTTCACTGATGATCAGTTATGTAAATGTAGCTGCAACAAAACATTTATTTATCATATGTTATGTGGTCATTCAATTACTACTTTTAGCCATCGAAGATTAAATCATTTGGCGTGCGTGTCAAGATACTACATAATGCCCATGTATAGGAATACATACTCCGCAAACTTTCATGTTTTGTTGGATCGTAGCAATTGGCCATTTTTGATAAAGAGAGGAAGTATTCTTGACACCGATGTTAAGAACGGCGAAAAGACAAATAGATATAAAAATACTATGGATGAGAGTAGAGGACAAAATAACCGTATGCAACTTATGTAAATCAGTTGGTCATCCTCGGACATCGTGCCCACATAACCCAAATAGTAGAAGATTAGTATGCACAGTTTAGTAAGCTAAGAATAATATAAGTAGGCCTAAACATTTTCTTAAAGTATATTTTCTTTTCTATGATGCACTTGGTATAATATATTTTTGATATTATAATTTTCTGTTGTTTTGTTATAAGTACGATAGCCGAGGGAGCTACCAGGCAAACTAGACATCGACAGTGGAGGCAGGATGGGGTGACTGACGATGCAACAGATCAGACACCTACAGAGGTTCATCCCAGCATTACCTCCTTACGTGGCCGGCACAGGGCCGTGCACCCGAATATAATATGAATTTAATTGTTAATGTTTAATGCAATCAATTCTTAGTACTAAATTGATTTTGACATTATAAAATTTTTTTTGGAGGGTACTATTTTGGAGGCTGCATCGCATCTACTTATGTTGAAGGAGAGGCCCATTACTTGCCGAGGTTTACATCTGCCTTACGCGCAGTGGGATTGGATTGTGTTAGTCAAATGCACTTCATTCGACTGAATCATCACTTGTTGTGTCGGTTAGGCGGTGGTCTCCTTAGATCAATACTTTTCACTTAGCTGTCAGTGAGATGACCGTTACCTTGCAGGATGTTGTAATGATTCTAGGCTTGTGTATAGATAGACCTCCAATCATTGGACCTATTGTACATGGAGTGGGGAAGCGGTGTCAGAGTTGGCCTGACTACTACTATGAGTTATTGGGTCAACACCCTATTGTAGGTACTATATATCATGATCCAAGCAACCCAGCTTCATCATTCCGGATGGGTCAGACGCACACACAGACATGTATGTCATTAAGGTGCTTGAGGTGGACACTTTATAAGGAGTCGTACATTGATTTGACAGAGCTGAAATTCACTAGACACTTACAGGCATATGTATTGCTTATCTTGAGGAGTTTTTTGCTACCAGATATTTCTGGATCTAAGGTGCTCTTGCAATATTTACCTTTATTAGAAGATCTGAACACATTTAACACTTTTTCAGTTGGAGGAGCAGTGCTAACCCATTTATATAAAGAGTTGCCAAAGAGGCCGGTCATCGCTG
The DNA here is from genome assembly GCA_021442155.1 of Cymbidium sinense. Lineage (NCBI taxonomy): Eukaryota > Viridiplantae > Streptophyta > Magnoliopsida > Asparagales > Orchidaceae > Cymbidium > Cymbidium sinense. The sequence goes on along the minus strand of CM038218.1, from coordinate 90,597,267 downwards.
CTCATTTAATCTTGGGAGCGACTTCATGTTGGAAGACCAACATTACAAGTTCCATATCCTCAGGAGCTTGATAGTTTGAGCATTAGTTTTAGGTAAGAAACTTAAAGTGTTTTTCAATTGGTTTAATATACTGATGCTTTCTAAATTGATTGACTTATGAATACTCATTTGATCAGATGAAACTAACGTTATATGCGCCAGATGCTTGTTGGCAATGTCAGGATGTATCAAGATGAGCTTGACGAACTACTACAAAGCCAAGTATTAAACATAAATTGTAGTCTTTTTTTAGAAATGTTCACTGAAGGTTGATTAGTAGCTTCTCCAAAATGCAAGATATATGAGAGTTGTATGATATTTTGATCAAATCTCTCTTATCAGACATTTTCCTTGCTGGTGAGGCCATATGGCTAGTACATGTTCCCATTATCATCTGGAAGAGGGTGGAATGGTACCTTCCTGACAGAGTTCTTCATCAGTTTGAATACTTACCATGCATAGATGTAGCGCCGATGGGTCCCAACTTTAAAAGAGTCGATGGTCATAGGAAAGTTAATCGATTGCACCATCATACAACTATTTGGGAGAGCAGGAGAGATCACATTGTCATGTCGATGATGATGATGAGGATAGACAGCAAGCCCTAAACCGCTACATGTCATGGTTTAGGTCGTGGGCTTCGCTATACTTGCTAAAAGCCCAATTGATCCACCAATGACATACTATCCCAGAGCACCTGCCGAGCTGTAAGTTAATAGTACTACAAATTTTTTAAGTACCTACGTATAAATATTTGATTTTAACATCTACTCGTTTGGTTAATATAGGCGGAGCATCTCTTACCGACTGAAGATATCTTCTAGTCTTTCTTTGGACATCCCGATGACTCAAACTTATGATAAGTAAATATGAGAAGATGTGCCGTGATATGAGATTATGCATGCATATTAGCGACCATCACTTCCAAAGCATATGCCCCAAGAGTACGCTTTAGCTCCAACTACACAGGCATCAGACATGGGTGCAAGGCCACCTATTTATGCTAATCCAGGGCCTTCGACTTATCAGCAGAGCTCTCAGTCTCAACCCCATACAGAAGTTGCACCTTCACCAGATTGGGTGCCTCTAGGAGAACCACAACCAAAGGTGGGTTCAGATGTTTGAGGGCAGGATCAGGGATCACATGGAGTCTCCTATTAGCTGTGTGATCATCCATTGTAGCCACACTACACACCCTCAGTCCGCGATAACATATAAACTCGCGTTTATAGTTTTATGTATGCTTATTTTGATATCTCTATTATACTTGTAACTTTATATATACATGAATGGGGATTCTTAGCTGATTGTACTTATAACATTTCTTAAAATGAACATTAACCATTTAATTTTTATTTTAGTAAAATATCTCACTTAGTATACTACTAATTATTAAAAAACTTCATCACTTAATTTCACCAGTTATATAAACTTTCCTTGTTAATCAACACAATGTCTTAAACTCAACCTACAGATCTTCAAAAGCTTACATCTTGTATTTTATTAGTTTATCTTCACTGTTTACACAATTAGACAACCAAACAGAGACTTACATTTGTATGAGGCGTTTCATATTAATTAGTGACTCTGTCGGAAGGGATGGAGTTGTTAGTAATAAGAGGTTGTCGTTAGATGTTTTAATGTGTTTACACTCTGATTTGGAGTTCCGGATAGTTAGGAAAGGGATGCACTTTAATGACCAAGAAATGAGCTGAAATTATGGTTGAGAATTTTCAAAATTGTAAAAAAGAACTTATTTTTCTCTGTCAACCAACAACGTGAGGATTTGAAACTAGGATAGAAACGAAAAGAGTTGAGTAGAATGTGTGTATTTTTGTAGGATTGAGAGTTTCCGGTGAATAAAATAGAATGAAAACAAGGAATATTGAGTTTTCCATAAGGAACATTTTGTTTTGATCCCAAATTAAATGAAAATAGGAAAAAGGGAACTGTCATTGGCTAAATTTAATGATGCATGAACAATCTTAATTACTTTTAGTGTAATAAAAAATATAGCTCAAACTTTATGAAAACTTTATTTAGTAAGATATCTCACTTAATAAGTGAGATATCTTACTAATTCTCAGCTGCGTGATCTATGTATGCAGTTTTAAAAAAATATATAAAGCAGGCTAATCGCCCGTTTAACGGGTTACTGTACTTACTTTTAAATTTTTTTTAACGCACTTAAATAGTTAATTATGTTTAATAAGATACTTATTTTTAAAAAACCATCTAAGAATGTTGTGATATGCATGTAAATCTTCCAATTTTTTTACAATTCCAATATACTTGAATGAAAGTACTTGGCTAATTCTTTTATTTGATCAACTTAATTTCAATATATATTATGAAGCATTAAATAAATGCATTAGAAATAAATTGATTTTAAGAATTTTATTCACTTTAAAATTAAAAAAAACATTAAAATAAATCTGTGTTCAAGCAAACTGTTCAAGATGATTAATGACATGACACTAAGTTACCGTAGTATTGATGAGCAAAAAACAAATATCTGAACAGTTATGGCATATTTACATCTAGCTAAATAAAATGATATAATGGCTTAAGTTTACCAATATTTTAACGCACGAGAAATCTTGTCCATTGTCTTGGCATGACCGCAAATGTAAGTTCCTCGAAAGAAGATCCTTTTCAGCCCAGCGAGCTTAGCAACAAAGTAGGAAATCTGTGAATTATGAACATTAATAATATGTTCGCGATTGTGTTGATCTTCATAACTGAAATCCAGAATTCATGCAGAGGAACTTTAAGAAATAGATGAGAGTGGATAATTTACTTCGTCAATCATAAGAATATTCCCCAATAAACCTGCACATAAAATTCAAAAGGCCCCAAAATGGGGGACGTAGATGCATGCGTATCTTCTTATATACAATAAAAGAATAGAAGAATGACGAAGAATGTGATCACACAAGCATCCATGTCAGCAGAATGGGGCCTTTTGGATTTTTACGTGTGAGTTTTGTCTGGAGAGTATTCCATTTTTCTTATCATAATCAGATATACTTGAAGCACTATATTGCAAAGTAAATTTCAAATGACTTGGTGAGCTGTTTCATCCGAAGTAGCGGCTACGTAGCAACTATTTGAACTCGCACAGCTCAAATTGTCTATCTAGCGATCACAGCAAATCAAATGCGGTTTGCATTTTAAGAACCCTGATTGAACATGCCAACAACTACTATTTTCCAGACCTAAGCCCCACCATCAACCGGTCTTGGTTGATCTGGATCCCAAAATGGCGGGAAGGTTTATGATGTTGAAAGATTCAAATTGAAAAGGGGAGGAAATAGGGGGAACAACCAAGGAGATAAATTTAATTGAATTTTTAAAGTTAAAGAATTGGAGTCAAGTGAAACAGCAATTAAGAAATATCATCATGAAGTTGAATCATCTCTTTGAAATAAAGATCAGCTATATACAAGGCATCTATCATCTTATGATAAAGGATGAAATGTATTAATTTAAAGAAGCAATCTACTACCACCATAATAAAATCCTCATTTCATTGAGTTCATGGCAAACCCACAATGAAATCTAAATTCACACCTACTAAGAGAAACTATAGAACAAATAAGGGAGTGTATAGGCCCATACATGACATGCCTCTTACAATCCCTGATTAATCTGGGCCAATAGAAATTCTCTTTTACTAGGGAGAGTCTTATCATTGGCAAAATTCTCTTCCATCATCGCATTGTGACACTTCTATAGTGAACATCTAAGGATGTACATATTGTTATAAAAGACTACATATCAACTGGCTTTGTGATACTGCTCGTAAGGCCTCTTCTAATATATATTCCAAATTTCCTAAATATCTTTATCGATGGCATAAAGATCTTCAGTACTTCAAATCCAACAACCTTCGACTACAAGATAGTAATAAATAAGTGATGATAACTTAGAGCATCAGCTACCTTGTTTTGGCTTCTAGCATTGTGCTTAAAAATAGAAGAGAAGAGAGACCCATGGTGCATACCTACCACTCAACATACTTTGGTTGTTCAAGAATCTTAGGGCTTCATGGTCACTAAAAAAAAAGTGAATTTATTAGCCAACAAATAATAACTCTAATGATTAAGGGCACTCATGATAACATAAAACTCTTTATCATATGTAGAATACTTTTGCCTAAAGTAACTCAGCTTCTCACTAAAAAAGGAATGGGTGTCCTCCCGAATTCAACTTCAATTCCATCCCGATATTGTAGGCATCACAATCCACTTCTAACACTTGATTGAAATCAAAAGAGCTAAAACAAAAGCTTATGCTATCAATTGCTTCAATGTGTCAAAACTAGTTTGTGTTTCCTGACCATGAGAATTTATCTACCTTGAGTAGTTCAATCAGCAGGACTACAACAACAACAACAAGCCTTTATCCCACTAAGAGGGATCGGCTACATGAATCCTTCGTCTCCATTGTGTCCTATTATGTATCAAATTCTCATTTAATTCAAGTATTACATCTTAACCAAGTCTTTTTAGGTCTATCTCTACCTTTCTTAACATAAGACAAATCTAATGCATCTACTCTCCTAACCGAGTCATTGGATGGCCGACGCTTTATGTGGCTAAACCATCTAAGGCGACTCTCTCTAATCTTATCTGCAGAGCTACTCCAATTTTTTCCGAACATACTCATTTTGCATTTATCTCTAAGAGTAAAGCCACTCATCCACTGAGCATCCTCATCTCTCGCAACACTTAATTAGTCTTATGCTTTTCTTTTATTGGCCAACATTCGCACTATAAATCATTGCGGTTTTACCACCATCTTATAAAATTTTTCTTTAAGTTTAAGACTTTTCTATCACACAACAGGCCAAAGGCATTCCTCCACTTCAACCATCCAACTTGAATTCTACTAATAACATCTCCATCTATTTCACCATCATTTTGAACAATAGAGCAGATACCAATCGCCACTCTTTTAATGACTTGTTCACCCACAATACTACCACTAGAATTTCTACAATTAAAATTACACTCCATATATTCAGATCTACTTAAATGAAAACCTTTAGACTCTACGGTTGACCTCCATAATTCAAGTTTCTCTTGGACTCCCTTTCTAATCTTATCAACAAGAACAATGTCATCAGCAAAAAAGAATTACACCAAGGTACATCTTCCTGTAAATGCCTACTAAGAACATCCATAACTAAAGCAAAAATATAAGCTGATCCTTGATGTAATCCAACTAAAATAGCAAAATATTTTGTCAATCCTCCTTGTGTTTGGACACAAGTAACAGCTCGAGTATACATATCCTTAATGACTTGAATATAATCAATATTAACTCCTTTCTTTTCTAGAACTTTTCAAAGAATATCTCTTAAAACTTTATCATAAACTTTCTCTAAATCAATAAATATCTTATTTAGATCCACCTTACTTTCTCCATACTTCTCCATCAAACCTCTTAACAAATGTATAGCATCCATAGTAGATCTACCTAGCATGAAACCAAATTAATTATGAGAAATTTTTGTATCACATCATAACTTATGCTCAATTACTCTCTCCCATAATTTTAATGTATGACACATTAACTTCATTCCTCTCTAATTTGCACACTCTTGTGCATCACCTTTATTCTTAAATATAAGTACCAACAAACTCTTTCTCCACTCATCTGACATATTTTTAGTCTTTAAAATAACATTGAAAAAATTTGTAAGCTAAGAAATTCCTTAATCTCCTAAACATTTTCACATTTCTATTGGAATATCATCAGGTCCTACTGTTTTTCCACATTTTATTTTCTTTAAAGCTTCTCTAATTTCAAACTTACTAATACGATGATAAAAACAAAATTATCTATTTTATTTAGGGTATTAAGATTACTAAAATCAATCGTATTTTCATATCCTTCATTAAAAAGTCTATCAAAAAATCTCATCCACTTATTTTCAATATCCTTTTCTAAGAAAAGCAGCTTATAATTTCCATCCTTAATACACCTAACTTGAACTAGATCTTTACTTCTCTTATCTCTTTGATTGGCTAACTTATACATACATCTTTCACCTTCTTTGGTATCCAATCTATTATATAAATTTCTAAAAGCTAAATTTTTTACATCGTATATTATGTTTTTAGAATCTCTACGGACCACTTTATATCTTTCTCAATTCTCCGAGTTTTTACATTTAAACTAAGTTTTATAACAATGTTTCTTATTTTTTATCTTTTCTTGCACATTCTGACTATCACCAACTATTTTTACTAAAAGTAACTTTTTCTTTTGATTCAAAGCATATTTTTTGCAATTTGCTTTATTTCACTTGCTATTTTTTTTCACATAACATTAACTTCCTTATGAACATTCTAAATTCTAAGTTTCAGAATTGCTCTTAAAAATATTTTATTAAGATTCTTTAAGTTCTCTTATCTAATCCTACATAATTTGATTTATTTTTCATCTTTCAATCTTTCATCTTAAAATCTAAAACTAATGATGTTTGGATACTTTAACTTTCACTTGAATAACTTCTACAATCTAAACGATTTATTTTTCTTATCGAAAATAATCAACCTATGTTTTACTAGATCCATTTTTATAAGTAATAATATCTTCATCTCTTTCTTAAATAGAGTATTAAAACTACAAAATCAAAAGAAAATCTAATATATTTTACCTTCTTCATTATACCCAAATTCATAATCACCATACTTTTAAAATCTTCTACCACTCTACCAACATATCCATTTAAATCTCATCCAATAAATATTTTTCTTCAAGAGATATCTTTTGATTAATCTCTAATTCATTTCAAAAATTTTCTTTCCTACATCCAAACCTACTTGATGAGCATAAACACTTATAATATTAATAATCTTAATATCAATAATAATCTATAAAGCTATAATTCTATCTCCACATCTACTAATATTTATAACATTACCCTTCAAACTTTTATCTACAATCACACCTATGCCATTTCTAATTCGACTTGTACCTAAATACCAATGTTTAAAACCTAAACTATCAATCTCCTTGGCCTTCTCCCCAACCCATTTAGTTTCTTTGACACAAAATATTTATCTTCCTATGAACCATAATATCTATTAATTCCATTAATTTACCTGAAGCGTACTTATATTCCAAGTTCCTAACATAATTCTAGTTTCATGGACTAATTTCTTTGCCCGCATCCATCCATAATGTTAGAACCCTTGCTTATTCAACACTGCACCCGGGCACCGATGCAGCAGTCCTTGCACACTTTTCACTGTATTCAGGTAATACAACGCGTCGCTTCCAAGAGACGACCTAGCATTAACACAATGTTTTAAAGGATTCATGTCATGATTATTTTGACAAGTTTTATGCTAGCTGCCGACCGCATATCGCAACCCTCTACTTTTCACATCCGGACTTGGGACCGGCAAAGGTAGTGTACACCAAAATTTCTAATGAACCTCTTATAAAATTATGTCAGTCCATGTAACCGGTGGATCTATATGAAGTACAACAATCTAGGCCAATTCAAAATAGCCTCTACCCTGATTGGATCCATTCAATTCAAGTTGTTGGGATAATACACTCTTCAAAAGCATATCTAGGAGGTCAGGAAATGACACTTGTTAAGATGTCCATATAATTTCTCTCTTCAAACGTATTCAAAGATTTGTCATAGATGCTCCAAATGATCATTCACTAAATAGTTGTACACCAAAATATCATCAAAATATACAATCACAAGATTTCCAATAAAAGCTCAAAAAAATCGATTCATCAATCTCATAAAAGTGCCGAGGCATTGGAAAAATTGAAAGACATGGCTATCCACTCATATAGACCATATCTAGTCTTGAAAGCTATCTTCCCTCATCCCCAAGTCTTATCCAAATTTGATGGTAGCCTGTGAAGATATATTTTGAAAAAGGTGATTTCCCCATGCAACTAATTGAACAAATCATCTAATCATGGGATATATAATTTACAATTGATGGTGATCTTGTTCACAAATCTACTGTAAATACACATACACCATAAACTATCCTTCTTGATCATGATCAAGGCAGGCACAACAAATGGATTAATACTCTTGCATGTCAATCCTCTAAACATTAAGTCCTCCAGCTATCTCTATAACTCATGTGTTGTTGACCGCATTATGTATACATGTCAGTTGAGAAGGACTGATCCTAAGATAAGATTTATCACATACTATATATCCCGCAAGGGAGGTAACACGACTAGTAGGCTATAAGTCAACACATTTTATAACCCATTCAACAAAGTTGCACTACTCCGATTTTGGCTCTTCCTTCTCAGCCCCCTCTAGCACCACTAGTGCTAATGTCACATGTGCCTCTTTTATAATCTACAGAAAAATAGCTCAATATACTATAGATTAATTTTGACTCATTATTAATTACCTCGATCTCCTTTCAAGGCAAGAGTACAATGCGTTTTCATCATTTGTGAATGTGTAGGCGTTCTTCTAACTATCATAAACCATCCTTCTATCATATTGCCAAAATTGACCTAAGAGGATGTGAGAAGTATCTACAAGCATGACACCACGGTACATCTACTATTGTAGCCTGTCCCTAATAGAGAACTCCACTAGGCACCTCATGTACAAATCTCATTGCTCTTCTTCTACTAGATCAAGTGATATAGCTGGGAGTTTTTCTGTAGAATTATTCAATTTCTCCAGCATCTAGGTAGAGACAACGTCCTCACAATTATTTTTATCAATTATAAAGCTGCATGCCTTCCCCTTACAATACAATTAGTGCGTAAGATGTTATGCCTAAGCCATCACTACTCCTTAAATTCAATATGTAGGACTCGCCAAACCATGAGCATTTCTATTTTATCTGTTCGCAGCTGGTGCTCATCCACAAGTCTATCATCACTTAAGTTCTCACTATCCACCTCCATAATTGGATCCTACTCAGCGGAAAAAAATTATTCTCCTTTTTGGATAGTTGGAGGATGCAGGTTCATATTCATGGTACGTGAAGGAGTTGCTGATCTTTTCACCTTTCTTCCCATCTTAGGTTGATTTTTTTCTCCCTAGAGGTTGATTTTACACTTCATAAAAGTGCAGTCCTGCTGCTTGACCATTGCTTGAGGGAAGGGGTGGTCATAATATTCTTGAGTTGGTTCTCCACTTTAAGAGTAAGGTTTGTAGATCTAGCAAGGACAAGTAAGACTGCAATTACACTATATTGCTGATAGATAGTCTTAAACCTCCAAGATAGCGGGCTATGTCATTCTCCTTTGACTCTACCAACTTACAATTCAACATGAGCTAATCAAATTGTCTTGTATTCACCCACAATCATCTCTCTTTACTGCAGATTGTGGAACTTCACGAAAATATTTATCTGTAGTGTGTCAAAAAATACTTAATGCTATAACTCCCTCTTCATCTGAATCTATATAGTGATTTGACACTTTTTCTTATGTTGATGCATGCACTTCAGATTCTCCTACCACAGAGAATCAATCTTCTTAAGTTTGAAAGCCACTTATTTGATCCTCCTATTTTGGGGATGTCTTTATACTCAAAGATATGGTCCATTGTTTGAAATCACTTAATAAATTCATCCAGATCCATACATCCTTCAAAATCCGACAAATCAATTTTCACTCTACAATCATTATATATTCGCTTATACTCAATATCAAATTATCGTGACATTAGTTCTTCATCATTGAAAACTTCTTAGTAAAAAAGGTTCTCATCATCCCTTTCAGGATGGTCACCATTGAGGCTATTGGTGACTTCCCTGTGATGCTTTCTTCCAAATTCAACGCACCTACGCTGTAATTATAAGATTTCCGTGTTCTAGAACTCCTTTTTAAAGGTTCCTCTTGGTGGTATGATGGATTTCCTCCTTAGTGTTTCAGCTAAGAATAAAAATTGGGGAGGGATTTTGATGAGGATTGGGTTTAAGTAGAATGAATTTTACATAGGAAAAAATGTATAACCAAAGATAGATATAATCTAACTCTCATATCAAATAACACCGTTCTTAAGTAAACAAGAGAGTGTAATGGGTGAAAACCAGAGCTAGATCACGAAGGAAACCTAAAATTCTGGATCAGGTAAGACTGACTGATTGCATATTGCAAGAGAAACCGCTGGAATTTTGAATTCTGATCTGGACAGAGCCGTTGACATCAACTTGAAAGAGAACGACCTGCATTTTCTGAACAGCAATGCAATAGTCATCAACTAGAGGGGAGTCGGTTGGACATGGGGAGAGGCGGACTGAAAGGTTTAGGCGGTTGGGCAAGGACAAAATTGCTAGGAGGTTCGGCAGAAGCAAGAAGAGGGTTGGAGCAGAAGACTGGTGGCTGAACAGCAAGGGAAAACACTTGTCGGGTTCATGTTGACCTACAACTATGTGTCATTTAAAATTAAGTAAATGACATAGAGGTTAAATGCCCTAATCACAATCGAAATCAATTAAATTCAATTCGATTTGAAAATTCGACTTCATAATGCGCCGAAAAGCATCAAATTTAATTAAATGAGAAAGTATCAAATCAGGATCAATCAAATAATTAAAATCAAATTTTTAATAAAATTATGCGCATATCGAAGTCAAGAAGCCTCGACGACGTCTAAACGACCTCCGTTCATGAAATTGATCGCGCATCGCCAAACGCCGAGACCTATCAAACGACGCCAAGGATCGACCGAAAGTGTGAAGCCGATAATTTGAGCACGCCGCAATTTAAACCTAAATTTACCGACCGCCGCGTTGTCCAATGACCGATCACAAATCGATCGCCGCTATGCTCGCATAATCAAACAACTTAAATTGACACCCATATTGTTGTGTTTGTCAAAAGTAATAAAATCATAATTAACGACTATGCTTAATCCGCTTTTACTCTTAAATCCCGCCAATCCCTACCTAACCCGCTCCTTCGACCAATCGAGATCGCCGCCTAAATAAACGAGGCGTTGACCCTCTATTCACGATTTTTCCTCTCGTAAGCTCACGATTTTTCCCCTCGGATTCCTTCGCTCTAAGCTCTCGTCTCCTTTCACGTATGATTTTCCTCTCGATCTTCCTTCTTTCGTCTCCCCAGCGTGGAAGTCGAAAAGCCTTCGTCCCTTCCTCTCTCTCCTCGAGTAATAAAGCCGATGATATCGCTCGAGCGGTTCTCTGTTCGTCCCTTTCCTTTCAGGGTTGTCGCCTCTGAGAAGCGACGACACTCCTTCTTCGCTTTCTGCTTCTGTCAAGAAGACTCTCTCCCTCCTCAGAGTTCTAGCGAGTCTGAGTGGGATCGACCAAGCTCCCGACCAACTCTATCTCTTCCTTTCCCTTGCAACCTAAAAATTCTAGATTTTCTCTAACCCTAAGCTGCTCTTATGCATTTCAGCTTCTTTGGTTAGGGTTTTGCTAAATATGCTATATCTTATGCTTGGGATTATAAGAGTTTCCTTTAGGGATTTGGGATGATGGGCCCAAATCTCATTTCTTATTGTCTTTATTCACTGATTATGTGATTAGCTACTAAAATTGCTTTGGGATGAATGTCATACGCTATCTTTGGGATAATGATGCTATTTTTGCTGAAATTGATTATACCTAAGAAACCAAATCGATTTGTTTTCCTTAAATGTGATGTTTGCTGAAATCATTTCTATGAGAGAAATAATTAATTTGTTATTTGAAGTGTGCTATTTGCTGAAATGTTGTGTTTGCAAATGGGAAATTGTAATTCATGTCTACAAGATGGGTAAAGCTATTAATTTGTTATCTATGCATTTATCTTTGAAAATATTTTTATTAGAAGGGAATTGATTTTGCTTTTAATGTAATTTATACTTGAAAATATTTTCCCTAAGGGGAGTCAATCATTTTGTTAATTGATGAGTATTTTGCTGAACTTTCTTATCTAGAGAAATCAATACACTGTCAATGAGATATGATGCCATTCTCCTATGAATTTCATGCTTCTACTTTGCTTCAATTTATTTCCTATGAAGGGAATTATATATATATATCATGCCTCTTTCATATGCAAGTTGAAATCTGAAATTGAAAGGAAGGTCTCTAAGTATTGTATGGTTACATACATTATGCTTCTTTCATTTCATGCTAAAATCTGAAAGTAAGGAGGATTTGTGTTATGTGACATAGATCCTACATGGAGGATTCTATATTTCTTTCACCTATATGCTGAAATCTAAAATTGAAGGGAAGGCTTACTTTACTTCATTGTACTAGTTCTATTATGAAAGTCAAAATGTGAAAGGAGATTCTTTTTTTAAGATCAATTTCAGATTTTATATATTTTCAACAAATGTTCAATACATGTTTGTTTTCATGAATTTACTTTGGTTCCAATGCAATGATGCAATCTTCTCGCTTATTTGTATGCAAACACAATGTAAATTTTAAATTTATGATATAAAGATACCATGTTTCCAACATGGAAAACGCTACGCTATCAAAATTTGGTATGTCTCAACATACACCTATACATGTTTCTTTCGACTGACTAGCCTCTCATTTGAACCCCCACTCAGGGAAGAGCGGATATCAGAAATTTTGACGCTTTTAATCAAATTTATCAGACTTTCTTTTGTTTATATGCAAACGTGAGCTTTAAATTTGGATATAAGATCACCATATTTTCCAATATGAGTGAAATGCTATGCTATCAAAATTTCTATGGTGTCTCACGACATACACCTATACATGTCTTTCGACATACGTGCCCAGCCTCTCATGAACCCCCACTCAGGGGGGAAGAGCCGGAGGTCAGAATTTTGACGCCCTAATCAAATTTATTGCAGTGCCTTTCTTTTGTTTATATGCAAATGTGAGCTTTAAATTTGTGATATACCTACCATATTTTCATGCTATCAAAATTTCGGTTCTCACGACATACACCTATACATGTTTCTTTAACCACTTAAAGACACCCGAAACGCCCTAATCAGCTATGAATACTGAAATTTCGACTTCTCACATAACATTTTGATAGCTCCTTTCACATGAACCCACTATGGAAGAGCCGGAGGTCAAAATTTTGATATCAAATACGCATTTTTATTTATATGAGAGCTTTAAATTTATGATATAACTACCATGTTCTCCAACATGGTAGGAAATGTTATGCTATCAAAATTTCGCCACCTGTCTCACGACATACACCTATACATGTCTTTCGACATGGTGGGCGCGCCGCCTCATGAACCCCACTCATGGGGGAAGAGCCGAGGTGAGAATTTTGATTATTTTGCTATGTTATAAGCCGCTCACATTGTTCCAATGCGGGAAACCTGCGGATACTGCTCACGCTTGTTCCAATGTGGAAATCATGAGAAAGATTTGCTCACGCTTGTTCCAACGCCAGAAGGAAATGTCTTGGAACCCATACACGCCTGGCGGGTAAATTGGTCATGTCTCACGACACATACACGCCTTTTCGCAGAAGACCGGAGCCCCCATGGGATGACGGGAGGCCAAATTTTCAAAATAAAAAAAATGTCATATAAATGCTTATACTTTAATTTCATATACGTGAATGCAAATTTATCATGCTTATAGTACTGCTCACATCGTCCAACGCTGGAAAATCAGGATAGTATTGCTCTTGTTCCAACGCAAGCGAAATGTCAGGTCAGAACCCATACACGCCTTTCATGGTAAATACTGGTCCGTCTCACGACATTCACCATACACGCCTTTCATGAAGACCTACCCTCAAGTAGCTGATGACGGGAGGTCAAATAAATTTTCTTAAAAAAAAAGATAGAAAAGAAAGGATGAAATGCTTAGTTCATTCACATGTTGGCTTAAAGTGCTTCTTTAGGTTATATATGAATACTCATACCTCTACTTTACTTGTCATTCACACCGCGATTTATCATACATAAATGAGATATACTCAAAGAAAATACATACGATAAACTAAATCTACCATATAACTTGACATATATCAAGAAGATAAAAAATTGTTGAAAAAAGAAACTCACAAGTATGTGGCACACCTTAATCCTCCTCAGAAGGTTGAAAGAACTTAAACTTGGCTTAAGGAGAAGAGAGAGTAGAAAATAAAGACTTTGTAAAAGGAAACCCCTCCTATTTATAGCTTTCGGCCCTTTCCTTTGCCATCTACTCTACTAATCGACATGTCCATAAAATCAGACGCAGGGAACTATCTAAGTGATGCCACTTGTCATGTTGCATGCACATGCATGGACATGTGATGCCCTCGCATCCTTATCCCTTTCTTTGAAAAGTAAAGTTTTCATACCTCTTTAATAAATTTAATGAGTTTGTTCCCCCACTTGCCATGAGATGTGAGGTGGATTTTAATTAATCCACTTCTTTTAAATGAATATGACAACTACTCATATTTTTTTATTCCCTCCCTTATCAAGAGAAATAAATGGGTTTGATATTGATCATACCCAAAGCAATTGTTTTCACCATTTATACCTGATTTTATACATAAAGAGAGGCTATTATTTAAATCAAATCAAGTTCATTTTGATTACTTTACTTATGATCATACTCTAAATCATTATTTTCACTCTTTATGTTGGCTGATTTGCAACATAGAGGGCTATTAGCCTAAATCAAATCCCATTCTGTTTTTCATTACTTTACTTTACGATCATATGCCTTCAAAATAATTATTTCACCTTTATATCGATTTCACATAAAGAAAGGACTAGCCCAAATCAAATGCCTAAATTTATTTTGCCATTACACTTACGATCATATGCTTCCAAATCAATTATTTTTCAGCCTTTATGTTGATTTGTTACAAGGAGGTGATCGCTCAAACAAATACTATTTTAAGCCTATATTACATATGATTATATGCTTCAAATGATTTATCCCCTATATCCTCATTTTGACATAAAGGGGCTTTGGCCAAAATACATGATACCACATTTTAAAGAATCTACATCTTCCTGCTGGTCTTCGACCGGCCCCGTTAACAAAACCTAAAAATGTCATATATAAAAATCTGCAAATTGAACATATATATTTCAACTAGACATTCAATGTCCATACAACATTCTAAAGAAAGATATCAGATGTATTGGAATGTCCAAACAGTGACATATGCAAGTAGCATAAATATAAAAGAATGATACTACGCTTTTTGGTCTTCTGACCCCGTTAACAAAACCTAAAAATCCCATATCAAAACTACGCCAGATTACAATATCAAAAAGAACAATGCTACACTTCCTGGTTTGGGACGTCCCGTTAACAAAACTCAAAATCAAAATTGACATCTTCAACATTAGACATCTTAATGTCCATAATTTTCAAAGAATGATATTTATATGCATGTTGGAGTAAATACTAAGTCAAATACAAAGAACAGACGCTATATCATCCCGCTTTTCTGACCGTCCCGTTAACAAAACCTAAAAATTTGATATTATAAGAATTTCAAATTAATAATATCCGGTGTTTTACTCATATAATACAAGATATGAACCAACTAACATAGCTTCTAAAATTCAAATTCGAAGAAAGTCCCAAACCCGATCCTCTATGTTCAAACTAGTGACAAGGAAATTATACTTTCGAGATAATGCACCATCCAGAAAACCGACGAGTGTAGACGCCTATCAATCGATTTACATCGGTGGGTAATTATAATTAAGATTTCAATGATAAATGATCATATATTCAAATCTAAATCAATCATAAAATGATCAAAATTCAACAAAAAATTTAAAAAAAAATGAAATGAATTATTTAAATTAAAACTAAAAATAATAAAAATAAAAATTAATCCACCCCTCCGCAATTGTTTGTCTTCGGGTGACAAATTAAGAAAACTTTTGCTCACAAAGAGCCAATATCAAATTAAATACATAACTACCTTCACACTCAAATATTCCTAAAGCTCGTAGCGACGTCTGTCCTCGTCCGCTGATTTTCTGATATGGCACCACATAAATGGCTTAATGCACTGAGCCCTGACCGTGGGTCCGCGATAAGACCACTAAATTACTTGGCCACTACCAAATCAGATGTTCCCTTAACCTTTTCGAAATGGAAATGTAGAATGTATTTAATGGGCAAAAAAGCTATGTTATTGGCCGACTTATATTTGTCCCCTGGGACAAACTCCACCCTGCAGTCTACAAGCGACACCTTGGACGACGAACCCATGTGCCGACAAGGATCCTTCTGTCGACTACCACCTCTCGACTTGCTGGACCACGACCCGGATGACTAACCATGGGATCTTGATCTGGCCATCGTTCCCCACAAAAGTTTTAAGTTAAAAATAATAAATTTCATAAGTTCTAAACTCCACTCATCGCAATTATATACTCGTTTTAACGATTCATCGACCAAATTTTAATCGGCTTCTCTGACGGAGGTAATTAACATAGGCTTGCCTATAGAAACCCTAACCAGAAAAGTTCTCACCAAATGAGAACGAAGTCTTATCTACTATTCATCCGCTTTCCAAATTATCACCGACACTTAAACAACTCTTTTCTTTTTTTATCGAAAGATCGACGTCGGGAATTTTCGATCCCAGCTCACTACCTTTTCTCAATCAAGTTACAGCTACACAACTTGACAGAGAAGGGGATACAACCCTCCAATTATGGGAAAACAGATAACAGCTCTCTAGTTTTCTCAAAACAGCTAAAACAACAAAAAAGTCAAGTGTAAGCCTTAAGCAAGTATTTAGATCACTAGCAACAAAACCCTATATCTAATTAATAAAAAAATATTTATAAATTAGAAGTCGGTCACTCTTAGGCAGTTTAAACATGAACCATCTAGGATGAAACCTAGACCAGCTCAAATCAGTTCCCCTTGCAAAGGTTCTTGGGCTGCCGTCACCCAGGTTGACACTTCTGTCTCATGCTGTCTTGATTAAAATATATAAAAAGGAGAAAGGAGAAGTGGTGCAATTTAGAACCCAGAGATGCACCCGCCACTTCAACAAATGTATGACCATTTTGAACAACAAGAGATAATATCTAAAGAAACAATAGTTGGATGAGCCTCTGAAATAGTATGAACTATCAACATAAGATATGGAGGCTGACATGGAGGAACCCCGCACTGTAATAACAGCCAAGTAGGGAGGCGAGTGTAAAGGAATAGGAATTGAAGACAAAGGAAGCCTGTGAGAGCAGCCCAAAAGAAGTGAGGATAAGAGTGGCATGGATTTAGAATAGTTAAAGATGCCAAAGATGCTCGTAGAGGAGAGCACTTGCTGATGAGGGAGAATAGAGTATGGCCAAAACCCCAGTCGGCCCAAGAGGGGCCATTTAGCATTGTGAGTGCAAGTTCAAGCACGTAGGAGTCCACAAGAGCATATAATAGTTAGGGGTGCAAACGAGTTGAGCTGAGTTTGAGCTACCCTTGGCTTGAACTTGATCTTGAACTTGAATAATTTATCAAGTTTAAGCTCGAGCTTTTTTTTACGAATTCAAGCCAGCTCATTTAGTATAGAAGAGATAAAATAATTCTAATTCAAACAATTATTATGATAAAAATAATAAAAAATTAAAAAATTAGAATAAAAATAACAAGAAATTACTTAATATAAGAAAATGAGATATAAATTTTAAACAATTTTAATAATTTTATACTTACACACTATTAAATTCTAATATATTTTAAGTATAATCTATATTAATATTTATTAATCGAGTAGACTTGCAAGTGAACAAGTCAAGCTAGGGTTGACTTGAGTTTAACTTATTATCATTGATAGCATGCGAGAGTGTAGAGCGCAACATGAGCAAGCTGCGAGGTTAAACAAATTAGGGTTGAATTATTGGTTCAATGTGAACTCTCTAATTATTTTCTTATAGTAATAAAATAGAAACAGAATAATAACAACAACGCTGCAATCATTGTTTGAAAAATTATAGAATCTTTTTAAATAGATTTCAAGAATTATATTAAAATAACATTGATAAATCTTTTTTTTTTTCATTTTGATTATTCCAAGAAATCGTACCCTACTAAAATAAATGAAACCTTCAACCTCCCCTTACCGTCCAACATCAAAATTGGTGCAAGACATTATCTACAGAACTAAGAACTAAGATGCTTCCATCTTCTTTAGAATCAAATAAGGACTAATGTGAGATTTTTCTCCTTGTGACCGTCCATGCTACATAGACACGTTTAGAGAACAAATTATAAGATTTAGACTTGATTAGTGGTATTCAATCTTAGGTTACTATTCTCACTAATTTACTAGCCCTCCTCTCTCCCGATCACATCCAGCCTCTGAATCCCTTTGTTTTATTATCCTTACTCTTGCCCTCTCACATCCAAGTTCGATCTTTTGTAGTTCTATTCAACCTACCTACGATAAATCCATTTTAACTAGTTCACAAACTGATTTAATGTCTCTCTGTAATATGACAAAGTGGAAGACTAAGACCTTTCATATTGCATTAGTCTTCAGCAATCCTATCTTTACCAACCTCTAACCTAGAGTCCATCTTCTCTATCTAATTATGCATACTAAAACTATATTAGCTCATTTTAAAATCAACTTTCAATTTTCATGTAATCTCCTATGAAAAAAATGACACAAATTAACTACGAATATCTAATATATATCACAATAAACACAACTCCACTCAAATATTGATGTTTGCTATGAACAAAACTGAGTTAGGGATTCACCAAGAGAAAAAAAAAGAGACAAAACGGAACTAAATTTACTTGTAATTGATTTTAATATTCCTAAGATGATTCCCTTCATAAAAGCATGCCCTTATTTATAAGTAGGATTTTGAGATCTAAAGAAACAACAATAAAGAAAGCAATTAAAATAACAGATAAAAAAAATCCCTGTGAACTTTCATCAAAGATTTGTCATTAATAAAAATAATAATAAATTAACACTTTGCTTACATCTTCACAAAGAACTCTTCCTTGATGACTTGAAAAGATGTAGCTAATATCAATGGGGGCAACGATGTCATAGTACGTGCACCTCACTAAGTATACCCAAAAATATGCAAGCATTCTTGTCATCAGTTGTAGAGGTGGTCAATAGTCATCACAATCCCTTTCCCTTATCAGACTCCCTCACACCCCCTCACATAATTGTTCAATTTTTTGTAGTCCAATTTAGCTTTCCATAAACCTGATCCCAAAAAGTTCTTAATATAATTTAATATAATAGCTGAGATAGACAAAGCAGATGTCCAAGCCCTGCCATATTGCATTAGCCTTTCAACAACCCTATCCTTACCAGCTACTATCCCTACTCCCCACTTCTATGCTCACACATGCTAAAACTACATAACTCATGCATAAAGAACAATTCAGTTTTCAAGTAATCTCACATAGCAGACCAGGGAAGAAAAACCTGAGACGGACATTCACCCAAGAGAAAAGAAAAACATAAGAGGGAACTAGATTTGCTTGGAATCGATTTTGATATTCCTAAGATTATTCCCTTCATACAATCATTCACTTCATTATAAAAAGGATTTTTATATCTAAAGAAAGCAATCAAAATAGCAATCAAAAGAAATCAAGGTGGTTCTTTAATTAAAGATGACTTTAATGAAAGAATCACAACATATCACTTTGCTTACAGTTTTATTTTATTAACTCTCCCTAAGACTTGAAAAGATTAAGTACTGTCAGACAGCGATAAAAAATAAATCTATTTTTTACCTCTCCAAACATACCCGAAAGAGACCAGTATTGTTGTCTGGTGATTGTAGAGTTAGTCAATAGTGATCATGAGAAACTAGTGAAGCTATCAGTAACTAATTAATGTGTAGAGAATCTGGGGGCTTCCGAGCTGGACAGTGACAAACATCATGAATCTAATCACGAATTTTGGCAAAAATCCATTCATAGTATTCTTGGCAATGAGGGAGCACTATGAATGCAATTTATAAGAGTGAAAAAGCAGGAGTCAGCATAGGAAATTGGAAAGCAATCATTGCAATCATATTAATAACAAGGGTATGAGCACCACCACGAGTTAGGCATGAAAGCAGCAGAAAGACAAAATCAATCTATGATGAAGCTGGCAATATACATGAAGCGAGGGGGTAACATATATTGCCATCCGTAAAATTGGATAGTAATGATGGTGGTTGAAGACTCCTCAAACTTAAGTGTACCATCAATCTTTGAAAGAATCTCAATCAACTCAGAGCACGAATTAATGTAGGAGCTCTTAATACAACCAATTACTTCAAAAACTAGACAAATGAAGAAGCCATAACAAAAGTAGTCAATAGTTCAACCAACCTAAAACCACAAATACACCATAATGGCATGGTTGATTCACCCACCATGGTTGTAAGTAGATTCATGACTCATTCAACCATCATGGATACATAAGAAACATGTTAGTAGTTATCCCATACACTAGGATAATCCTCTAGAATCCCCCCTCTATTATGCCACTAGGAATCCAAACCCATAATTAGTGTGATTGATACCAAACGATGCAAACTAGGACATAACAATCATGTCAGGGAAAAATCAAGACAAAAGGCAACCAGACTTTCTTATAATGATTTTAATATTTATAATATAATTCCCTTAATAAAAGCATCTCATACTTTATGAGTAGGATATTGATATGTAAGGAAAAAACAATTACAATAACAAGCAAAAGAAATTATAATCGACCTTTCATTAATGGCTTCTTTAATGAAAGAACCCCCTAAATAAATAAGCACTTTGAATAATCTTTATTTTATCAATAATCCATATAAGAAAGATGTTGAAATATACAATTATGATGGATCCAATATAGGTAGGTGATGACAGGTAATGATAGTGTTCTACGTCAAGTACCATGACATGATAATAACCACCTTCAGCAAAGATGCATGCAAATCTTCCTATGGTGACAATTCATCGTAGTTCAAAATTATGTTAGAATTTTCTAATGAAACCATTTCTTTGTTGGGCAAGCACCAATAAATACTTGCTTGAAAATTCTTGACACGGAGCTTTTCAAGTTCAAATAAATTTAAATATAACCTTTAAAGCTTCTGAAATATAAAGTGAACATTTAGAGAGAAAAAAAAAAGAGAAACATATTTGCATGAACTATTCATCAAAAATGAAATGCAAAAACTATATCACTTAATATTTTCTATGAAGGAAATAGCATATAATATCTTCAATATGTATCTTACAAATCTCAAACTCGTCTATGTGAAATAAGAAAAGTCAGAGGGGGACAGTGAAAATGGGGATGGTGGAAATGGTCAAGGGTAGAAGACTTACTTGCCCAATATTGTATGTAAAAGCATTCAAGAGAGCAGCAGCTAAGTCCTCAGCTTTATAATCAGAGAGTTTATTAGAAGTTACTTTTCCAAAACTAGATGCTGTTGTTGTTGCCGGAAGACCTATCTGTAATTTGTACAGAAATTAATAGATTAATTTTAGCTATAAATGCAAAAAATAATTAAAAGGAATGCTAACATAAGACTATCGAAACATTTCTATTAAGGTGATACCTCTGGATATCTTCATTTGACCATAGAATCATTGCTAGAACGTTAAACTTTTGAAATCAATTCAGGACATAACTACATGGCATGTTTAAAATTTCTTAAAGCTGGTATAAAGCCATTATTTCATTTGATACTAGACTATAAGCATCCACAAGAAATAATGAAGTCTTCTATTTATTCTGAATCAAATTTATAGTCCAACATAAAAGAGAATAAGAAAAAAATATATCCATATTTATATGATATGGTTTATCAACAAACATAAATACAACAGAAAAAATTGGTGCAACTGTACCTATGTATGAAGAAGGCTCTTCTCAAACAAAATCAAAACACCACGTAAATCTATTTCAAATGAAATTAAAGAGAAAATGCCCAAAATAATCTCCCAATTATTCATATGCGACTAATTTAGTCTCAGAGTATCATGATTGTCCAATTTAATCCCTTAATTGTACAAATTTGGTACAAAATAATCCTTTAGGGACAAATTGACAAAAATTAGGTTACAAAATTGATCCCACTTTAGTCCCATGATTATTACAAAATTTATCTCAATTTAATCTCTGACCTAAATATTATACTAAGTTGACCTAGACCCAAAATTTTCATTCAAGCTCAAGTTAAGTTTTCAAGTCAGATCCAACATCGACACCCCTAGCTATGATGGATCCCAAATGAGACTTTTGAGCCCAAAGGCCAAAAGGTTTTGCACAACTTGTTAAAACCCTAGCTACAATTTAACCAAAGAGAA
This sequence comes from Cymbidium sinense, assembly GCA_021442155.1. Lineage (NCBI taxonomy): Eukaryota > Viridiplantae > Streptophyta > Magnoliopsida > Asparagales > Orchidaceae > Cymbidium > Cymbidium sinense. The sequence goes on along the minus strand of CM038218.1, from coordinate 90,574,987 downwards.
CTATGTCTATGGTAGGTTAGCACTTAAGAGCTAACTAATTCAATTGAATCATGATATGGGTCCATAGATTTGAGTTGCTCCTTGATTGAGCACATGTCTAAGTGGATTTCTTATGTCAATCATAGATACCAATGCAGTGAATAAAAGGTTAATATAGGTCTAGCCTAAACAAATGTTCAGAACAGATGTTAGACTACCAAGTTAAGGCTAGAATCCACAAATGTTAGATTGGTTCACTAGGGACTTATGCATCAACCGTAGGAGCAATCTTGACCAAGTGGGAGACAGTTCACTAGTGTTTGATATAAAGTCAGGTTGATGACACCATTCCTGAATAAACAAGGTGTAAAAGGATGTAAACAAGAGCTAGCAGAGGAAGGAACTTGAAATTTGGGAGATTTCTTGGGATCAGTTGCTATAGGGAAGGATTCTGGCTGGTTTGGAGGGTTGGCCAACAATGGAATAGCTGGAACAAGCCTTTCCTGTTGCAGCTCTGATCCCAAACAGCAACAAGCAGGTAGGTTGGAGACAGAACGGAGGTCCTCAAGGACAGGACGGGCAGTGGATGACCAGGGCGACTGCCGGCTGACTGGATAGAAGACTACAGATGCATGAACAATGATCTGGCTGGGAAAAACAAAGCTATAGATGTAATATAACTTGCAAAATTAAAGTTTGCTTCGTACTTTGCATAAAAAATGTAAGACTTAAACATAAAAAATAAAAAGGTGTGAAAAAACTAACTATATTACATGGACATGGGTACAATATAGAACTCTTTGATGACCAAATTGAGCATAAAAGAAATGCAAATATTAAGATTTATTTGTGGTAAAGCTAGAATGGATAGAATTAAAATAAACTTATTAAATAAACAATAAAAGTAATACCTATTGAGAATAACATAGATAAAATAGAACACCTTAGGATACATATAATAGAGGGAAAAAGAAGCATCATTAAAATGGGTAGATAGAATTACATGGTCAAAAGGAAAGATAAAGCTATAACTTATATAGCACTCAATAGAAAATAACGGAGGAGGATTCTTAAAACAAGCTGGGATTATGCTAATCATAGCAATGATGATCAACCAAGGACTACCCAAAGTAGCAATTCCTAATGCAGGATCTGATTAATACAAATATTTTCAACTATGAAAGAGGGCATCTGAAGACACTAGAAATATGATTCATGCAGCATTTTCTAAATGATATGACCAAAAAGTAATAGTCAATTATCTTTACAAATAGAATGCACAGCCTAACTACTGTCTCTGCTCCAGCTACAAGAAAAATGAGAAATCATACCTTAGGATAACCGTGCTCACCATATATATCACCAACAGTCAGGTCAACAGACAAATTATCTCCTCTTTGGCTCAACTCTAAAAAATCATCATAACTAAAGCCCCAAAAAGAAAATGAAAAACAAAATACTGTAAGCCAAATTTCAGTGTGACAACCATCATACAGTTGATGCAAGTGCTGATACTGAATATCAGTTACCTTGTACACCCAGTCAAGAGCCTAGCTAAACCAAGTATAGTACCACCACCGATATGTGTTCCAATGATGCGCTCAAACTTCCCTTTCCCAATCACCTGATTATTACAACACATCATTAGTTTCATGAAAGTTATTAGAAAGGAAGGGTAAGGCATGCCATTCAATAGTGAACAGAGAAACCTATTTCACTAAATTAACATGTACTAAAAGCTTACCTCAATCATACTAACACCTGAACCAATATTGACAAGTAGATATGGAAATATGCTATCTTTACCAAGTTCGCTTGTTAATTCACGATCATCAGCTTTAGAAGAAACATTGTTGAATTCCTGCATAACAATTTTAGAAACATTATTTAATGAGCATACTGAGTATAAGAATAAGCTTGATAGTAGTTGTATCAAATGTATGCCAAAAATGTTATAATTAATGCCAGTTCCAAAAGATTGAATGCATACAAAGGCCAGCATTGTCAAAAGAAATTCTAATATGCTTTCAAGTAATCACCATTTAGCAGGAAAAATACACTACATTTTAAAATAAGGATTCAACTTTCATTCAAAAATCCATTTGATAGAAGTCCATCAACCTATCATGCAAATTCGGCATGATCCTTCAAGTTCATCTTATAGTGAGGAAGATTTAGTAGTTGTGTCCCAAGAACAAAATCAATTGCTTGTTGAATATCATGTCATAAAAGGTATAAAGTGCACCAAGATGACAAGGAAATAAATTTGATGTGAAAAGGTTAGTAAAGAAAAAAGGATAGGCAAACGTAACATAAATATAGGTTGCACAAAAAGACATTTGTAAAATAAAAACACAATAAATACAATTAACTAGATTTGGAAAAAGAATGAAAATTCATAAAGTGGATCCATTAGTTGGTAAGCCTGCCATTTTTGAAAATGTCGATGATGATGATGATGATGATGATGAGATGATGATGTGCCAAAAGACAAAGTGATTCTTTCTTTTTCTTTATATTGATTCTCTAATCTCTTAGTTCGATGCAAAATTAATAGATTCTTAGCTTATTTATAAATCTTAACATTCATAGGATAAGGGTTTAAAGTAATGACAATAAAGAAATTTGAGCTAATTTCCTTGAACATAATTTGTAACCTACTTTTCACATCTTATTTAAGCAACCTATCTAACATGTCATTCTTCTTAAATCAATTAGAAGAACTTCAATCTATGTAATTGTAAGTTCTAGTTTCCGAAAGTAAAGCCTTGTTTCATCACTCTATCATAGCTCACTATCACAACCTACTACTTCAGCATGCATTTGTGCACTGGCCATAATACTCTGTCATATTTGCATCACACTGTGCATTTTTGTGTACTTATGTGTGCACCTTCACTCATTTTGGCAACTACTGCCATGTTGCATGATTTTGTGGCACCTAATGGCTCCCAGTAGATCATTTAGGGTTTCAACCATGCCCTCTTTCTCCCTCCCCGACTGCTTCTCTCACCTTCACTGTCTTTCTTTCCCGTACTAGGTATTAGTCACTCTTACCTTCATCTCTATTGTACTACTCTCATCGGTTCTCCATCTTGTCAATCCTAATTTCTTTGCAATTGCTTCCTCCTCATATGTTCTTAGAAGCATGGATGTTTCACTAAGTTGTCTTTGTCTCATATGCCAATGATTCTAATTTGTTCGAAGGCTCCTTCAACCATCTCTTTGGATACCTCCTATTGTTCACAACCACCTTTCTTTTGTTGAAGTGTGGATAGATCATTAGTTTAAAATTGCCCCCACCGCTTTTGCCCAGTTTCCTTTATATTTTAATAAAGACTTCAATTAATCGCAACATAAGGAACCATCATCTTTTCAAGTGAAAATTACACTTATATTCTTTTGGAAAATCTTTGATCTTATAAGGCTAATCTCTATGTTGATTGTAAACAAATTCTCATTTGGCCAACCCAGTGCAGATGTCATTCATATATTCTTGTCAGATTTATACTTACAAGGTAACTACTTAATTGGATTAATTGATTCGTATCACATTATTATAAGACAATCATTAAATGCAGACTACACATGATTCTTCACCAAGCATACATGCTATATCAATGGCTTTCCGATGTGTATGCTTGAATTGTCCCCACAATTCAATGCTTTTATGGAACCACCAATCACCCCAGTTTCGTCACTTTTCCATAACTTCGATTGCATGTCTTCAACAAATCCTCTTTATATCTATGAGATCTATTTTTGTTAAACCTTTGTAAGTGGTTGCTGCTATAGCACATCTCTCAAGAGCTTCTATGGTTAGAGTTTTTATTGAAATGGGCTTTACATTACAATTATAAAATAAGATGTAGAATGAATTACAGTCATGCGGTCATAGGCAAAAAGATATTTTTGAAAGTCCCTCTATATTGTTATTTCTATAATTTTTGGACACAACCTAATGTTTCAAAACTCGTCCAAATTTAAGACATTCAAATGATAAGGCGTAATCATAACTTCAGGCTTTGCTCTCAAATATGAAATCAACAAATTGTCTTCAAGATCACAAACTTGTGCCTACTAGCCTTATGCAAATGGCTTCTACATCTTCTACAAACAAAAGTATAGATTTTGACTCTTTGGTTGTGGTTGCTTCCCCTACCACCTCATATTAATGAAGTCATAGATAATTATGATTATCAACATCTAAATGATTCTAGTGATATAAATAATGAGCTCTGGTGGATAGAACATTTGAGTAATATAAATAAGTGGTTATGGTGGATAGGATGTTTCAAATTATATTTACTAGATGAGGATATAATCCAAATAAAATATAGTCATTCTCTAACTTCCAACAAGCTTCAAGCAATGCAATTCAATTTTACTTTTAATCTTGTTTAATGCTTTCTTACATTAGTGATATTTCATCCTTTCGCTTCTTGCTTTATGCATTTGTTTTTTTAGAATTATCCTTTGTACTCTAGTTATTCTTATACACTGCCCTCATTGTACTCATTATTTTACTGTTATCATATTTATCGCAGCAAAAAAATCCTAACATTTTAAGTTCAACTTTTTGCATATGTTAACGAACAAGAAGAATAAAGATCTTTCAAAAAGATAGCTAAAATTAGTAAATATCACTTTTAATACACCTGCATTTCATGTAATCACATGCTATCTAATTATGCAAATGATGACTGAACAACTATAATACAAAATATTTTGTAATTATTGTAAATATATATGCATTAACCAAAACATGCAAAAGAACATCTAAGCAATCAAGCATATTGGAGGTTCTTTGTTCAAGGTAGAATAAACCGTAAATCAATTTACGTGTGAATAGCCATCCATACATGATTAATTGTTAGCTATGTTCTCGTTACTTACACAGTCCTTTGAATCTTCACGTATCAAATCATCATTTTTAAGATTCTCGTTACTTAAACTTCTCTTTGAATCTTCAAGTATCAAATCATCATTTTCAAAATTCTCATTACTCAGTAATGCTCCCAGAGCTCCTAAAAACCCTTCATGGCGCAGGAAAATGGCATGCATATGACCTTTTGACCTGAAAGGTTAAAGAAATTACAAGATTAGAAAACTAGCAAAGGATTGGAAGCATAGTTTAATAGTAAAAGTATAATGAACTGCAAATGACTAACAATAGGACACACAAATACGGGTTGGTGTAATGTGGATCATTCAATCAAACTAATAGATTTAGCATGTAGGGTACCAAAAATCAATAGCATATGAAATATTGTCCATTGTGCTAGCGTGTCCCCGTATGTAAGATCCTCCAAAATAAACCTTCTTGAGCCTCAAAAGTGATGCTACAAGATAAGATACCTGTAGTATACAGATCAAGACCAAGAATTATAAATAACTTGACTCACAAATGAATATTTATACCTCTTTTGTCAGCAACGAATTAAAAAAAAAAAAAGATGATTGAAAAACTGCCCAATTATGGAGCTGAACATTTCTATTTCCAAAACAAGAGCTTTTGCATTTTTACAAGGTTCTTAAGGTATGAAGGACTATAGAGGCTTGTTGATTCAAATGGAAGAATTAACACATGCTCAAATTAACAGAAATCCTATTCAAGCTTGGCTCAAACTTGATTAAAAAAAATAAATGAACAAATTTAATATATATATATATATATATATATATATATATAAAGAGAGAGATGACGATCCTTTACTGATAGTTCTTATAACATTTATTCAAATTTTTGAATGGTTGAGATTAAGGTAGATCATTTCCTTTTTATATAATATATATATTTACATATCATACAGAAGATATAGACTAATGATGTTCATAGGCTACTAATACAGTAATTATTATCAAAATTAATAGTCTTAAACATAATGATAACTTGTGTGTAAAATTTCTTTTAATACAAGAAACTTATGAAAAAAAAGTAAACAATATGGTATGCATAATTTGGGGCATTTATTACATAAAATCTTAAAAGTAAATAAACCTAGTGATAAAAAATTGAAAGTATATATTAATCAAAAACACAATATTTAAGCTACAGGATGAGTACAGTGGTGTTTTGAGTTTCAGGTTGAATTTTAGTGATGTATTTTCAATTTATGGTTTACTTTATTATAAAACATGTCAGTAATGACAATCTTATGAGGACAAGATGTATTATCTAATATTTTGATTACCATGTTAAAATGATTTGGTTTATAATTACAAGCCCATTTTAGTTCAACTCTGGCCAATTTCCCTGATGTAATTTGCTTTCAATCCTTAATTAACTTATTTCCACTATTTTGTCTCCTGGAATGAGTGGTTTGTATTATCAATGCATTCATCTCCTAATGTCTAGGATTTACTAGAGCAAAAGTCCGCTTTCTATTTCCGTCGTCGACACCTTCCTGCTGTGTCCAAGCCCTTGCTCTATTTTCTTAATTATCCAATATTTATTGCATCAAGAATTTGGGGATTTGCTATCTATGATATTTCTATTGCAGCTAAAATCAGTTGATTGGTTTCTTCTACTCTCAAGTATTACACAATCGCAGGGATCAATAATTGATTCGAATTACTGAATTGAAATTTCAAAGTTAGAAATTTATTGTATTGTTGAAACTTGGACTAAAAAATTACAATTCTTATAGGTATCTGAATGTATTTAATTAAAATTTGTAAATATTTGATCAAATTTTGATGGATTCTCACTCAATACTAGTTCTAATTCTTTTGGTTACATGCAACCCCTAAGGCATGTATTTTTTTTAGCGAATTATTGAAAAAGATTATCATTTTCACCCAAATTAATGTATGTTCCTCTCAAATTAATATGTGATTTTGGATGTGGATTCTTAATATGTTCTAGAAGTCTTGACGAAAACTTTCAGGGAAAGAATCTCTTTGTACTAGAATGAAGAGCAGATCTTTCAATTATTGATTTTTATTTTCATTCTATCATCTAAGTTGATTTGTTACTAGTTTGTAAGCATGATTTAGAATTTTTTGAGCTTATTATATATTAGTTTTCATTTTATGGTACAAATCTTAATCTTTATTTTATACTCAAATTTATTGTAGAATTTAAAATTTTGGCAACTTTTTTTATTTTGTTTGGAATGAACTAAGGATCCATTTAACTCAGTTGTAGTTACAAATATATATAAATTTAAATATAAAACTACAATAAAAAATAATTTTTTTAAAATTATTGTGGATATTATTAACATTTTCTCATCTAAAGATGTCATATATTAGTTTTCTTACAACCACCACAGTCTAATAGATTTAAGTACAAAATATTTCTCACTATAGAAATTTGGGGAAAGCAGCAAGAACGCTGCAGCAAAATAGAAATGTGGTAACAATTAGTATAATAAAGCTATGAAAAAGGTGCCCCAAACATAACCTATTTGTGTTTTTTGATGTGCATCAAAAGAGAGTAATCTTTGCCAAAAGTGAAAGTTAAGAAGTTATAAATGATTATCTTTTATATGTTTCACTGTGTATCTCATCCTAGATTTGTACTAAAGAAACCTAAGATATCCTACATCACTTGAGATTATATAGATGCATTTTGGTCCCGTATACATTTTCAATGCGCAGAATAGTATAAATGGTCTTAATTCATAATTAAAATCTCAAGGACCAAATCTTACCAAGAAAAATAAGGAAAGAACAATGTTCAAGGTGCGAACAAGAAAACTAAGTCATATATAAGCATATATGGATTTTTATTTTAATAGGCCAAGTGTTGTTAATGGAATAAGTAGCTTTGTTAGATAAACTCTGACCACTTAAGAGCTGTAAGGAAAGAAATTTTAGATATAACAAATACTTTGCAGTTTGGTCCTACTATATTTAGCCAAACACTCCACTAAGTCTAATTTTTTTTTTAAATCCACTACTTTCATCCTTAATTTCTTTAATTTGGCCCATTTTAGCTACATTTCATTAACATATCCCATCAAGCCCATCAATATGATTGACACTCCAAGAAATTTTTATTGCATTGATCTCTATTATTTAAAAAAATATTTTGGACGAATCATTTTTAATCATTAGTGCAATGCGGTCCTTGATTTATGAGTTATATAACTCCATTTTCCCCTCTTAGGCCATTTGATTTGTTGGCTAATTAGTGATGGCAAAGGCAAGAAGCACATTAAGCACGATTCAGCAAATCGCATTGCACATGCTAAACTATAAATTTGTGAAAGTGTCTGCGGAAGATTAGGAACTATTGACCTCCTTGCATCAGTTGTCAACCCACTTTAGGCTACAAGTTCAGGGAATAAGAAAGAGTGTGCATGTAGAATATTCATATATTGGAAGGGTAATCTTCATCAAACTTGAAAATAATAATAATGAAGAAGGGCTAAATTTTAAATAATATAACTTTAAGAGAAGTATCAAATTTTTTTCCAATGAACTATAACAAAATCAAAGAGCTTTAGGTTAATTTTCTGAAGTAAAAAAATGGGAGAAAGAAGATAAATAGAAAAATATTTTCCTCACAATTTTGTATTAAAAGACTCGATAGAGTAAAAACCACAAATCACCACATGCCATATGCATATTCTGTAAGGATCCCTTCATGGATTACCTTTAAATATAAGCATTGATATTGATATACAACTTAAGAAAAACTTGAAGATCTAGTTTAATCACATTTTATAAATATTTGACAATTGATCAAACTTCACCAAAAAATGATTGCAATGCCCCTCAACAAAATCATTAATGCCCCTTCTTGTAATAAAAGGCCATTAAAATAGTTCAAGATTCGAAGTATACATGCATGCTAACTTTCAATTGATTTAGTGTTTTCTAAGACCATAAAATTAGTGAATCATTTATTACATAATCTAGATGAGTTAATGCTAACTAAATCATATCAAAGTTTTGTGAAACTTGTCATCCTACTAGTCTTCTCATGTAAAACTGAACCAACAATATTGATTTATCAAACAGATGTTGAATGCTTAAAAAAATAAAACAGCATAAACTTGCAAATGAAAATGTCACTATCGAAATATCAAGCAATCAATATATGGTGAATATATAAGAAAAAAATATACTACCTTTTTTGTGCAAATGGTTCAATCAATAGAAAATTAATTCTGAGTAATACTTAACTATCGAAAGAAAATCTAAAAAAATGATATTTTCTTTGAAGATTTAGGCATTTCTCATTAATTTTCTAAGGCAAAAGATTTAAATAGAAAATCAAAACCATTAAATATTGATCCACCACAAACAACTTCAGGATAAAATTTACTCACTCTATGAAAGTATGAGTCATGACAAGGATATAAACAAAGGAATGTTGTGCTACACCCACCATCAGAAACTCTATTTTTGAGTATTTCTCTAAATAAATTAAAAATTTTTTAATTTGTTTTAAATAATGCAAAGTACATGTTCATAGAGCTAGGGTGCTATAAAAATCATACAATTTCTCTCATGATAAGGAACAATGATGTGCTATGTTACACAAAACTTAAATCATAGTGAAAAGTTATGTACTTAACTCCTAATTTAAATAAATGATAAATTATATAAATCTAACATTTAAGTTTTGCACTTGAGAATAAGGAAAACTAAACATGCATGCATAAGCTATGATGAATGGCATGCATACATAGGAAAACAAAAACTAAATCATTTAAATGTTATATGGTTAACATATGAGTAAAACTAAACTTATAACATAGATTAATATGAATAGCCTTGAATTACCATATCTATATAGCAAGATCGAGAAATAAGAAAAAAAGTAAACTTGTGCAAAAAGCTGCTTTTTTTTTCCAATTCCTCATTAAATGATAGTAATCTATCCTAGCTATTCAGTGTTGAGAGAGAGAGAGAGAGAATGCACTTATCAATTTTTTTTGAGTGATCTACCCTTGATTATAAATTGTTTCAATATAGGCCAACAAGAAATCTTAACTCAAATGAATAGATGTGACAAAAAATTAATTCAAAGTTCGAGTGAGTTTATGACTAAGACATTCATTTTCTTCCGTAGACTTACTTGGGTCATGAACATAGTCCTAACCATGCAGATATAATGAGAACATTAATATATATATATATATATTATTATTGACAGCAAGCATGACTAGCAGGTTTAAGTATTGCGCTATAAAGTATTAAGGGCATACAAACAAACAACTTACCTGGGCAATATTATAAGTAAATGCGCTCAATAGAGTTGTGGCAAGATCCTCAGCTTTGTAGTCAGAAAGCTTTTTTCTTGAGCTTAGAACCTTTCCAAAGCTGGAAGCAAGCGTTGAAGCTGATAGACCTTGCTGAGATTTGAACGGTAAAACTTGTTAAGTGAAATTGTATCTAGTCATCTAAGGAATATATTCACTGCTCAAGAAAGGCGGGTAAACCTATACACCAACTAAACAAAATTGTAAAGAATACAATTCTATAAACTGCAGATTAAATTATCCCAAATCAATAGCTAGTGGTACCACTTTCTTGACTGGAACCATGTCTACTGTCTCAGCCACCTGCAGCTCCTTGTGGTACTAGACATGCACACGCAAAATAGAATTGAATATTTCCAGAGCCACTAGTCCTCCTTTTCAAAGAATCTCAAATCCATGCATCTTGATGAATATATTGGTGCTCATACTAAAAAAATAATCAATGCATGTGATCATTCCGAAGACAATGCACATTGCAAAAATATTATCCTTTCCCTTTTGATGCAAATTGACATTCTGAACTTGATTTTTAATTGATATTAAATAGTTCTTTGATTTTCAGCTAGTTTCTTTTTTTTTCTTAAGTATGTATATAATGATGATTCCAATAGAGAACAAGACAACAGTAGCGTGTGCTGTGTTTGATTCCTGTGTTAATTTATGCCAGTTTAACTTCTGGTTCCCTGGCATAGCCACTGTTCTGCCGTTTTTGGCTTTCCATTGGGATGGTTATTACACTCTGGTTCATATAATTGGGCCTGGCTATTGGGACGTGAGATGATTCCTTGTTCATTCCATGTTCCTTGGTAAAAGGGCCTAATTGCTAAGTTCTTATTTGGGACTTGAAGTAGCCTATGGCTTTTGCATTATGGTTTATCCTGGACGTGAACTAATCCTATTGATTCTGTGATAAAGAGGTTTGTTATTTGAAGTCTTCTGACTATATTTTTGTGAGGCAGAGGCTTCAACTGTTACAGTTCTTGAATTTAATATGTGGCCATTACATGAATTCCGTCAATGGACCTAGCTGTTTTGCAGCTTGTTATGGATTGCATTGTTAAGAGGCTGCTTTAGAACTTCCGGATGACTGGTTACTGGATAGGCGGCCTCAAACTACCCATGAATTATTGGATTGGGTACTTGGAAATATCATAATTTTAGCTATTTGTGAACAGAAGCTACAATCTTAATTCAAAATTTTAATGACAATAAATAAAAGAAAACCTCTGACAAGTAGAAATCTTTTTTTTTTTTGAATAATACTTTTTTTGAGTTTTTATTTCCTCTTTGAGTCTTACTTCCTGAGTGCTAGTTGGATGTGCATCGTTCAAGTGTGGTGAAAGTGACAACTAAGCATTTTTGGGAGAAGTTATCATCTTGTACTATCATAAGGCCTGAATTGTTATATGGTGACTTCTTTTCCTTATTCTCTTTCTATTTTATAAATTTGACAATTGATCTGCTCGAATGATTAAAATATTTTAAAATCTTGTATAATTTGAATTTTTGATTGTTGTGTGTTTCAGATTGACATGTGGTTTTATTCATCTCAAATTTCTTGTAATTTGCTTATTACGGTGACCAAAAAATTATTGTTTGGAATGAATTTGTCTTCTCAAATTTTCATCAAAGAAATAAATTTTTTGTCAGAATTAAAAGTTAGTGGATTGCGGATTTAATCTTTTGAGCATCTCATTTTTGATCTACATTAGTAAGTCCTATGTTAAGATGCCATACATTAGACTTGATATTAGATCTTAATATTGCATCAAATAAATTAGAAATATGACATAATAATTTGGTCAACTAGCATAAAAACAAAATATTCAATATAAATAAATACTCAAGCTATCGTTCTATACAACTAAAATATGTTTAGAATTATACTCCAACATTCAATGGGAGATATATATTATGAATTTTAAAATTAGATCGATAATTTGAATATTTTGAATAATACAAATCATTTGATTTCTAAATAGTTTTAAGTACTATATCAAAACTAGTGTGCATGCTCAATCATTTAGATGAAATGTTACAACTAAATGGGCCAAACTAAAATATAAAATTCAAAGTAATTTTTTTCCATTCAATAATTATAAAGATCAATTCCAAAATCAATTTAAGAGTTATAAATAAAATGATTATAGTGCATTTCAACATTATGCAAAATTTACAAATCTTATAACTAAATATTATAGTCTAGATGACTATGTTATCATAATACATTTCACTAAAGATCTGAGGGAAGAGATTAATGATAAATTTAGAGCTACATTTCACCAAAAATAATAATGAGAGGTTTATATAGATATTTAAATATTGAGAAAATATTGCAATCATCTTATTAGTATTATTACACTAGTCATTAATGTCCTTTATTAATCATCAATATCAACTCTTCTTAAGCCTGCCATACACAAATTAACACAAGAATCATGTACAATTAAATCTGATAATATCAAAGAAACTATAGTTCAAGATTTTTTTTAATTTAATAGATGTGAAAGATCATTTGCAATTGTTATATGATTAATATATATTGCAAACATTTTAGAAAATTTGTCAGTAATGAATACATCTAAAGAAATTTGAGTTTTAAAACTACATCTATTTGATCAAATATAAAACTAATTTTTAACCAATTTAGATTAGTATTACTTAAAGATGTTGTTCGTCCATATAGCCATATATATATATATATATATATATGTGATATAAATATTTTTAAACTTCATCATTTTCTCCTCTAAAAATATAATATATTATCAATAACTATTTATTAAGATGCACATAAGTATCTTAGCATTTTGATATTTTTCCTTATGTTATATTGAATACAAGTTAATAGCCCGCCCTACGGGCAGACTATAACACATAGCTCCAATAGTGCGTGTTATTTTAAATTACATGATTTAAGGTTTATAATTAATAGCAATATTATTTATATATTATTTATTACTTTTGTTGTATTTTTATTAGCATTTATTAAGACAATATGCTCAAAACGTCTTGTTGATGTAAGCACACACAAGGCGTTCTCGACGCAAGCACATAAATGAAATGGGATTAGACATGTAACTGTAAAGGAAAAGTCCATAGTCACTCTGATGGGGTTCAACAAGCAACTATGAAGGCCAATTCAAAGGCTACTATGACTACAAAGGGTTCGATAGTCTTCAATATGTGGCTACAAAGACAATGGTTTTGCTTGGTGACACTGAAAAGCTAGCACTTCAGTCATAAAGGCTTTATTAGGTAATGATAAAAGTGAAGACAAGGGCATTAATAGGTAATGGAATAGCCTCGATATTTAGTAGAGCGCTTGCTCTTGCTTTTCTATACATAAAAATTGTGTCATTTACTTTTTAAAATTTTTGTTATGCAAAAAAAGATTTACTTGGATCAAGGGCTAGATAATTTTTAGTATTTTGTTAATGTACTTCATTCATGTTTAAATCATTAATTTCATCCATTAATTATGTACATGATAAAAGAAATATTGAATTTAAGTCAAAGTTTGAAAAAAGTTTCACAATAAAATATGTTATCTTATCAAAAGAAAATGATGTCAATTTTCTATGACATTATTATGAAAAAATCAATAATAAACAACATTTGGCAAGCAATCTTAACAAAATACAATTTTGAGAGCAATTCTAAAGGAACAAGGAAGGAATTTTAATCTAGGCTTAACACTAGCAAAAAAATATTTTAAAAATGATTATGATTAAAATAATAATAGTAATAATAATAATAATAATAATAATAATAATAATAATGAAACCAAAGCTATTTTAGCCTATGATGATGATTCACAAGATAATTAATTTTGTTTCAATAAAAAATGAAATTTACAAAAAAATGTATTATAATATTTTGAATTTTGAGTAGTTAAAAACTTGAACTTAAGCATCAACATTTAACATTATAATAGTGATAATGTTATTTATAAATTTAGCTCTTGTCATTATCGAATGGTTTATTTTTCAATTTAGTTGTCTTTCATAAATGTTCAAATATTTAGCTGCATCTTTAGTTGTCTTTTGAGCTATGGTGCATTGTTCACCATTAACAAATATAATCATTTGCATAATTTAACCAATTTGTATAAAATAATGCTAACCATGATAATTATAAGTTTTTTGCTTATGTGAATATGAGGTATACAAAATTTAAATTAGGTGTTAAAGTAATGGTGCATCTAAATTCTGAATGGTCTCCTATATTAGAAAGCAAAGAATACGAGAGAAACCCTACATGAGTTCAAATATTGATTATTATTATCCCCTTTTTTTTCTTTTTTTAATCAAAATGACATGAATAGAAAGAGATAAATGAGGCCCATGAGGTTTGCAAAACGAAGACTACGATGTATGGCAAGTAAATTTTTGGGATTTTAGGGTACAATGATTTGAAAAATGATAATTTTTATATGAAATTTTACTATATATTAATCTTAATTTATAATTTGATTTGCATAATAATAGTGATTTAAATTTTAATTTATGCATATGTATTTAATAATATAATGAAAAGAATATTAAAAATATTTAACTTAGTTTAATTTAATGTAATTTATTCTTATAATAACTTGAACAATTTTTATATCATATTCCCTCATAAATTTGTCATCCGTACATCTTACGTTAATTAACTCACATGCGGGTAAATATTTCTCGTGCTCTCATTAACAAAGCAGGTGATAAGGGCTATCCTCTCTAAGTAATTTGGCATTTCTGGCACATTAGCATAGTCCATTTTGTGCAACGGGAAATATTTGAATAATTTTGATTCTAGTCAATGCATTTCGATCCAAACTTGCAAGATAATGTGCTCATATCACCTTGTGGTGGTTTATAGACATGAGTGGTCTTTCTTGGGTATTATTTTGTGCTCTGGACATGTTGCTATGGTTCTTTTTGCAAAATGCATCACGATTTGAGTGATTTTTACGACGGTCCAGACGTTTTCAGCCAAATTTGTGTAACATTGCATCCATTTTTTTGTCTACTACAATCATTGCATTCAATTGGATCAATCACAAGTCTTTCCGGTGTTTTTTAACACTTTGGAATGCATCGACGCAATATATTTTTTGAATAAGTGATGATTAATCATTTTGATTGCGACCGAGGCATGTTGAGCTTGATTTCTCATTGTGTTTGACCAAATCGATCACAAAGGTTCTTCCTCGACAATTTGGAGTTCATTTTGCAAACCAATCAACACTTCAACATTTTTTATTTGTGCGCATCAAATATCCAATTTATGAGATATGATGACCATTGTTCAACATTTTAGCCTATTTGATTGAATCGATTGTTCAACATTTTTTTGTGCTCTGGACATGTTGCTATGGTTCTTTTTGCAAAATGCATAAGATTTGAGTGATTTTTACAAGGGAATGCATCGACGCAATATATTTTTTGAACAAGTGATAATTAATCATTTTGATTGCGACGGAGGCATGTTGAGCTTGATTTCTCATCGTGTTTGACCGAATCGATCACAAATGTTCTTCCTCGACAATTTGGAGTTCACTTTGCAAACCAATCAACACTTTAACATTTTTTATTTGTACGCATCAAAAATCCGATTTATGAGGTATGACCATTGTTCAACATTTTAGCCTATTTGATTGAATCGATTGTGATAATCCTTTATTGGTAATTTTAAGGCTCTAGATGCATTGATGGGGTCCTTTTTTGTAAAATTAGTGTTGATTAGGTGGTTTTAGGTTGGATTTGCATGGCATCACATCATTTGGTCAACATTTTCATTGCTTTTGAACATATTATGTGCAAGATTGATATCGAGTTCAACACAAATTTGATCTTTTGTGGATCTCATTCTATATCTACATTAATAAATTTAAACTCTAAGATGTCCTACATCTCCTTTTGCCTCGATAATTTGTTCACAATAAAAATGCATATGATAAAATAGGAGTTATTCTAAAAATTATCATGTGCTTAGAGCATTCTATATAAGATGGTGCACTTATCCCATGATATTTTTACAACACATGAAAAGTTGGTATGGCCTAAAAAGTAGGTTAATAAACTGTATGAGTTAAATGCTTGCGTCTACTTTATGAGGAAATTTCTTAAAAAAGCCTTTCTAAATTTACCATTTAAGAAAGGTTTTGAACAAATTCAAGGTGCAAAATCTTTCAAGGGCCCTTGCCTATACATAAAAAAAAAGCTTTTCTATGAGCCATAAACAAAAAAGAGCTTTAAGAAGATTTATTTAGATATGTGGCTTCTTAGAAAATAGTGTGCATCATGAATGGGAGTTGGTTAAATAAAAGAAAATAAATGAAAGGGCTGTAAAACAAGGAATTAACAATTGTCTAAATTACCATTACTTTAAAAAAAATGGACATAAATCCTAAAAAAATTAACTCATGAAAAAGAAATGCATAATAAAAAATAATGTTCAACAAATAGACATAACTATAATGGAAATTACTTGGCGATTAAAAGAAAACTCGTATTCTAAAAAATTCTAGCAAAGTTGTGATATTACTTGTAATTGATAAATTCAAAAAGTAAATGGTATGCATTAGCATAATTTTTCAAACAGAAGATCGGTAGGTAAACTGGGAAAACACTTCACCTTTTCACAAACAAGTTCTCCACAAATATCTTTAACAATCAAGTCTAGCACAAGGTTGTCTCCTTGCTGGCTCAATTGTAAAAACTCATCATACCTGCAAAAGTGTATACAAAAAAAGGTCAGTTTGTTTGTTACTATGATATTCTGCTTCTTCAACAGAAGTGCTCTGCACATACACTAATCAAGATTTTTGCCATCCATTCTTTCCCACAATAACAACAACAACAAGCCTTTATCCCACTTTGTAGGGTCGGCTACATGAATCTTTCTTCTCGATTGTATCCTATTAAATGTCAAATTCTCATTTAATTCTAATGAACCAATGTATGTATAAGTTACCTTGTGCAACCTGTTAAAAGTTTTGCTAGGCCAAACATAGTTCCACCACCAATGTGTGTGCCAGTAACCCGTTCAAACTTCCTGTCTCCCATCACCTACACACTATTGTCATTTATAAGAACTTCTGCACAGGTACAGAGATTAGGCAGAAAAATTGTGGAAAAACAAACCAACTAACTAATGATGTGCCAGAATTACCTTTATCATACTAACTCCAGAGCCAATATTGACAAGAAGGTACGGAAACAAGTTCTTTTGGTTAACATCTACAGGAGTCCGTTTCCCGTGCATGAATGCAAAGGATTCATTTGGGATTTTCTATTTGGAAAACAACTGAAAAATCAGTAAGTTTCTCCCTTCAATTTAGAAACAAAGGACTTGAATAATGAAAACAATAAATTCTCAACCCGCCACTTATAAAATGGACATAAGTTAATAAATATCACTGATTTAAATAGGCATGCAATTTTCAATTTTGTGAGCTATAGATATACGGAAAGAAAAGTATATATAAAAAGAAAGTTATATTAAACATTTCTTAAGAGAAAACTCAAGTTATCAACATGCAGGTGCAAGTGTCCTTGGTACATAAAATATCTATGATGCCATAACATTTTTGTTTAATGGAAACTGCTTGGACGAAAATTCAGTTCAAGTAAAACTAGCTTATTTTCTATCACTTGGCATTAGATATTATTCGACTAGTCAGTTTTTTTGTAAAACGTGATGAAAATGAAAACTTTAGTGGCTTTCCATTAATCCATGATTTAATGTCAATCAGATGATTTTATCAACAAGGTGATGGGAATTCTCCAGAATAGTGAAAGTTGTACAATTGAGTCAAATGAATAGCATGTACTTCTTAATGTCAGGAGAAAAATTTTTCTAAAAGAAGGTAAGCTTAACATTTCATTATAATAGAAAATAAAATTTTCATGCTAGATTCCCTAATGCCACCTATTTCCACACCAGAGTCCTAGAATGATTTTAAATATTTGGTAAAACTCATTAAGATAGCTGAATGAACATCAAACACATCATATCAGATGGTTGTAGGTCAGACTAGCAGGATAAGAAACTAGATGTATACTTAAGTAACACAATAAACTACGGCACACAGAAGAGTGAATACCTTCAACAAGAAATTAGCTCCAGTAACTACAGTGTCCATTTCGTCCAATTTAACAAGAGATACACCTAATTTCTCTTTGAAAACATCAGCAAATTTAAAGGCGCCACCACCTGTAGCCTACACATGCGTTGAAAATAAGTCATTTGATAGTTTATATGATGAAGAATGCATAATTGATTAACATGAGAAGCTGGCCTATGGAAAACTATACATTCATTATAGAGCAAAGGAATCTTAGGTCCTGAACTATTTACTAATTTTTCTCATTATCAAAATGTTCATCAAGTTGACACCACTGTTTAATAAAAAATGTGAATGCATCCCGCCTATGGATGTTCACTGTCAAGATCCAAGTGAAGTTTCACTTAGCAGTCCAAATGAAGTTTCACAGGAAATTAAGCAGTAGCGCTAGTGGTGTTGACTTCAGTAGATGTGACAACAGCTGCGGCTACAATATTAACCGGAATATAGCACATTAGCAGGTAGAATTAATAGTAGTGACAACAGAAGTGTAACAGCATCAGGAGCCTAACGATAGAGTAGCAGGTGGAATGTCAACAGAATAACAAGAAAAAGCAGCCAAGGCTTCAAATATGGGATGGCAAGTTTATACCAGTTGAAGCTTGCATGCCAAAATCGAATATTGTATGATATATCAAGGAGGAGAATACTAGGACAAAAGCAAAATCACATATACCAATGGCATCAAAATCACAAATAATAATTTTTAAAACCAGTAGAAGCTTGCATGCCGGTAATGAGATGGTAAGCTTCCATTGATAATCTACACAGAATAAAATGGGTGTAGGGCAAAAACATAAGACGTATGTAAGGAAGCTAAAGCAGCCAAGGCAACTATAACAAGCTAGGAGTTTTACAAAGAATGTACTAGAGTTTCTAATGATTGGATAATAACTGTGTGCTCTGAAAAAGATTCATAAAGTTAAGGTTCTGATTTCATATTAAATATCCATTGAGACTTCAAAAATTATGGAAGCAGTTGAAGTAATTAAGCCATCAAACAATTTTAATATAATCTTAAAAACTAAGAGCGCACCAAGTAATTGAATAATAAGCAATTTGGAAAAACTATATAAGAACAAAAATAATATTTGAGATGGTGGTAATAATAAAGGAACCAAGCTATGAGACATTAGGAATATTGGGGAAGATAATAGAACATAGCCTTGTTTAAAAAGGCGTTTGAGCCATTCCTCCAACTAAGGCACAAAGTCACCAACAGTCACCAGTGAAGCTTATGCTTTTTTGTCTATGTATGCTTAAGGCATTTGAGGCAACGTATCAATAAGGTTATGTTAATATATATATATATACTAAATTTATATTATTGATACATATTTACATATTACATTATATTATATTATACTTATATTTAATATATTGAATACAATGCTTAGAAAAATTTAAAACTAATTTAAGTACAATGAATTATTGAGTTGTGTTAATAATTTATTATTTTATTTTAAATATATTAAATTTAATGTTAGCTAATATAGGGTGTAGGAAGAAAAATATTGTGATCAAAGAAAATTTGAAATATGTCGATGAAACAAAATGAATGGATCATAGAATGATTTCATATGATGATTTTTTTTAAAAATGATGAAAGTGAGGTTGAGGCCTCCGTGGATTTGAATTCTCATAGCATGTTAAATTTTAGGTGAATACTTACCCTGAGTTTCATATCAAATTTCTATTTTATAATAATAAATTAAATAAATATATTGATAGTTTATCATATTTATAAATTATTTTTAATTGTATGAGTTTTTTATTTTTATATTTCAGGCTTACGCTAGACCTGCCTCAAGACTTACAACTCATCTGGCTAAGATAGAACACATTAGTTCTTAATTTTGTCTTTTTAAATGATAGAACATTGTGTAGTTCAAAATTACATCTCTCGATTAAGAGAGTGATTGTCGATAATTTTGTAATAATAAAGTAGATGCAACACTACCCGGAGATTTCGCCTTACAAGACTTTAGATTCTGCCTGGTTTATGCAAAGACCATATAATACCTCTCAACGCCGAGAGAGAACTTTCGATTAAAGCAATGTTAGCCGAGCTTATAATACAAAGAAACTTTTAGAATTTAGATTTATGAAATTCATTATATTTAACTTATGGTTGGGAGAATGATGACGATCTAAATCTCGTCTCATTATCTCATGCCGCGCCCCTTTCATCGAAGTTGAGGTGAATAACTAACTGACCGAATGATCCTTATCAACAACACATGAATTACGCCCAAGAAATCAGACGAGTAATGTTTCGAGGCGATGAAATCTACCTGATAAAGAGGCTTTTACCCTATCAAGTATACCCTACTCACAACTCAAAGCGACAGTATCGGGAACATACTGCTACAATCGTGCGTGATATAGTTCATTTGGCACAACACCCGGCCGATGACTCATCGATCAGATCATGTGCAGGCCAGCCATGCTAGCAGGACACAAGCCACGCCCGGCATGAGATTGTTTGAGTAAACATAATCACAGATTGATTTGCCCTTTTCTGAAGTTTTAATTTCACACATAACAATAAGACAAGTTGAATTTTAGCTTTAAATTTTAATATCAATTTCACTTACATTTATACAATGATATTTTAAATTTTGATTTAGATTAAGATTCAATCTAAGTTAATTTGCTTTGAAATTATAATCATATTTTGATCAAGATCCTCTCCGCTTAATTTTCATTTGAATACGCTATCATCGGGTGATTGTTTGTTATTTCGAGATCCTATCGATTAATTTAATAATAAAGGATCGACCACGTCATACGATAACTACTCGAGATGTTTTATTAAAGATATCATAATAACATCGGATTTTAGGTTTTGTTTAACCTGCACTCCCCTAAGACTCCAACCGAATCAACCCGGCAAAGATCCTGACACTAAATTTAAACATTCAAAGATAGGTTGTCCCATAGATTATTTAATTTAAACTTTAGAGATTTGAATAGTGTTGCTTATTTTGATTGAGTTTTCTTTCAAGTTTATAATTTTAGATAAAATTTTGACAGTATTTTAGCAACCTCCCGACGTCAACCCCACATAAGGGCTACAAAGAAGGCTGAGCCCGCCCACCATGCCAAGAAAAGCATGTATGGTGAAAACACCTACTGAACAGCCATCCCACCATGAAGAAAAGACGATGAGTCTCAAGCACTCGCAGATAACGATGCTCCACGCCAAGAAAGGCGTGTACATGCATTTATATACTTATAATATCAAGTTAAAAATCAATTTTAGCTAGCATTTATATTAAGTTGTTAGTCTCCTATTGATGTTTTAGCAACATTTCAGATCGTCGCCGTCGCAGTAAGGCTACTGCATTGCCGCCGCACCAAGAAAGTAGCGCGGTGGGTATAAACCACTAATAAGCACATCCCATCATGCCAATAAAGGCATGTATGAAGCTCTGAGGTACCTGTTGAAAAAGATTTTTCCTCCATGCCAAGAGAGGCGTGTACGGGTACTTATACACCTGCAATGTTAGTCTAAACAACAATTTTATATTATGACATAACTTTATGTTAAGTTGTTTAGGCCCCTCTCATCGGTTAAGCGGATTTCGACATCATCCCAACATCGCCCCGCAGGTGGCTACCGCATGTAGCCCCACCACGCAAAAAAGCGTGCCAGATAAATCACGCAACGCATCCCACCACGCTAACAAAGATGTATGAGGCTCATACTGGCCGAACACATTTCTCCACCACACATATCAGTTGAGCTCAACTCGACTGATTCAGCATGCATGGAGGTCAACAAACATAAGCTAAACAAATAATGGAAAGCTTTCAAGAGAGAATATTGATTATGATTTTTGTTCTAACATGATTAATAAAAAAATAAAAAGTAAAAAAGTACATTCATATTCCTTTTTATTGGTCGTAAGCAAGAATGTCATGGAGAACATGAGAATTAATTTCAAATGCATTAAGGGTTGTTTGAGAAAAGAGAAATGTAACGAATGTATTTGAATTATTTTAAAGTCGTTTTGTTGGAAATTTTACAAATATATGGATTTATTTTTTTTTTTTTGATGGAATGAATGTGATGGTTTGGCCACATAAAAGTCGTCCGATGACCGATTAGAGAGTAGACGATTAGATTCTTTATGTTAAGAAATAAAAGACTTAAAAAGATGTATAAAAATGATCTTAGATATGAATTAAAATGAGAATTGACACATAAGAGACACAATGGAGATAAAGTGACCCCACTAGGGATTAAGGCTGTTGTTGATGGAATGAATGTAATGTAAAATATTTTTTTGGTATTGTGGTGGTGGTGAAGTGGTGTTCTACGGCCAACACGGCACGAGCTCTGATGTCGATGGTGGCACAGAGAGAGGCGGCCTTTACTTTACACTAATTGAATTCCAAATACACTACAAATACCCTTTTCAATGATTTTCAAATACACTAAATACCTATAATTTTATTTTGCACCATACTAAATGCTCCAAAAGATAAAATCCCACATTTGATTTACTTTATAGCCAAAATACATCCAACCAAACAGTCCCTAAGAAAAGAAAAGTCAAAGGCAAGTTGAAGTAATGGTTTAATAAAGTAACAAGTGGCATTAGAAATTATTGTGAAGTGATCCAAGAGCTCCCTATCATAGAAAAATGACATCAATGATTAACAATATATCCTTATCTTTTTATATTACTTACAAAGATGCTAACAAAAGATATTCAAGATGAGGTACCATGTTGTAATTCTCTAGCAGATAATATAATCTAATTGGAAAAACCTCTCCTAAAAATAAGTAAACATTTAGAAAAATAGAGAAACCTTTAGAATATAAGAGCTTATAATTAGAAGAACAAAGACAGTATTTTAAATGCAAATTTACCGAATGTAAAACTAATAATTATCAACCAACATGATTGAAGATCAACAGATACCAATGTGTGATGGAATTATGTATTTTGAATCTATTATATAAAAATAAGGATATATATATATATATATATATGTATATAGTAGCACTATATGATGTAGATTATCATGGAGACAATGTAAATTTATGATCTTATTGAATAATTTATGTCTACCTTGATTTCTACATTTTTGCTTGTTGATCCTGTTGCAAATCCTGCAAAATCAATGAATAGTAATTTTCAGTAAAAATCTATTCTAAATCACAAAAAATAGAAAATTTACAAAAATTTCAACTTTCTTTATGTTCAAGTAATCGCTAGCTTATTGGGCAAATAATATAAAGAATGGTTAACATGGGATTAATGGCCTAGAAATTTTAAAAAAAATTACATTTTAGTTGCATAAAATTTTCAAAGCCAAACCTTCAAATTGTATTTTGAAAAAAACTATAAAGAGAAATCTTCAAGGACAAAACATAGAAACTTACATCACTACTGTAACACATTAAAAGCCAAAAGTAGATCTTTTCAATTTGGATCTAGTTCAAATTATGTAAAACACAATAGATTTAATTCTGTGGCAACTTCAGCTAGGAACACAACAAAAAAGACAACAACCCATACACCTAAATTGGAAAATTGGTAAAGACTGTTCCACAAATCTTTATAGAAAACTTAAAATAATAATAATAATAATAATAAATAATAATAAAATAAAAAATAAAAATAAAATAAAATAAAAAATCTTTATAGAAAACTTAAGTGTCAATAAGCAGTGACAGCCACATATTGAAGACCCACCACCCCCAAAAATTTTTGAGTTGCTCTTTTAGATTTCAAGAAGAAAACTGTTTTATTGTCTATTGATTTTGAAATTGCATCACCTCAAAACTTAGAGTGGGATAGATATTTGAATGTTTGCTAGGGTTAGAGAGAATCTACTAAAATACATTTTATAATTGCACCCTTTGATAAGGCATATGAGAAAGAGGCCTTTAAAGAACTAGTAATATCTAAATTATATGAAATCCCAAATAGACCACTTATTTATGTAAGAACATCAGAAAATCGAAGAACAGTAATGCCCATTTACTTTTCCATAGATTTTATATTCATTGGTCAGAGAATAATGAGGTGTGAAGCAACCAGGTTCAGAAAATTTATTGACTTGGGTTCTCAACAAAAGGAATTTTACTATGAGAAAGAAAGAAAGAAAAAGGGAGGAAGACAAAGGATCATAGCGCATTCCCATAGCTTGATTCAGCTAGAAACAAGACTGATGCCAAGGGGCAACGGAATCTACCAGAGAAAAGGTGGAGAACGAGAGAGAGGGTATGAGAAATCTTTAAAATTTAAATAGCCATACATAGAAAAAAGAGAAGGCAAAGATGAGTCGAGAAAACAACAAGAACCATCAAATGCGGGAGGAAGTTCCCTGCACTAGCAAGGGGGGTGCGGACTTTTATTTTGATAGTTTCACCAATATATAATTAAACCTGTACCTTAAATTTCATTGATATTCTTTTATACGATTCTTGAATCTTCAATGAGTTACCATACCTTTTTTTCAATCAATTTTCCATCTTTCCAAGAACAATTTCCATCATTAAACCAGGTATATTACACTAATTCAACCATCATAATAAAATGGAATGCCACTGTTAATAAGGTCAATAAGTTAAAGACACAGTCAGCAAGTCATGTCGAGGAATTACAACACAAGATGCAAAAATCTTAGTTTAATGGCCCGAAAACAGTCAGACATGAGAAACCGCTTAAAAAGCACAATAGCTAGGCAAAAGTTTAACAACCCAGCCAAGCAATTCGTATAGTCAAAAAACCAATACCTCCACCATAGAGCAACCTCTTTGAGCGAATAAATTCCAGGCACTCATCCAGACGACTTGTTTGGAACTTCATGAATCTCAATTGTCCCCCACTTACCTTCCCGTGGCTCTTAACCTCCTCATTGCCCTCGAAATAAACCAACTTGATCAAAGTCCCTAACAAATTCCAACCATTACATCAACTTAATGTCGATTAATTGCATGGTCAAGTAAAAACTAGTTCCAGCAAAGGCAAACGGACCTCCTATGTCGACCGCGAGAAGGGCACTATCCGAAGACTGGTTGGGAAGCGAAATCGGAGGATTCCGATCCTCGATATCTCCGCAAATCTCCGCACCTTGGAGATCCAACAAACCCTTGTAGTCCATGACGTCGAGATTCGTCAGATTGATCGAAATCCAAGATCAGCTGCAGCATTAGTATGAAATATTAGGGTTCGTCGGGTTGGTGAAGTGAAGAAGACAATTTGTACAAGCAAACGAGCAACTAAATTTCTATGCAACGTGTCTGCGAAAAACTACCACTGATTATACAAAATTGCAAATTCTTCATGGCAAGTATAACGTAGGGGTGTGTAACTTGGTTTCCGAGGGAGTGGTTCAAGATTTCCTCGTCAATTTTGAATTTAGAATCTAAAAAATTAAATCGTTGTAGGACTATTTGAGATTGCTTTTATTTATATTTTTTATTTTTATTTTTTTATATTATTATTATAAATATATTTTTATTTTTAAAATAAACAATATTACTTTTAAAAATATTTAAAATAAATTTTAAAAATTTTAAAAATTTTAAAAACAATAATATCATCAAATATTTTTTCCTTTAAAATAAAATATACATAAATAAATAAAATATAAAGCACAAGTTAAAATATAAAAGTTATATCAAACAATTTCTTAGGGGATATTTATGATCAATTTTGTTTTCTATTTTTTTAATGTTATTTTTAAAAATATATTTATTTAAAATATTTTTAATGTAATTTTATTTTTTATTTTTAAAAATAAATATTATTATTTTTAAAAATAAGTATAATTAAATCAGTTTTCTTTTTAAACAAAATAAAATAAAATAAAAAATACAAAATAAAAGTGATTCTAAACTGCTCCTTAATGTACAACATAAATTGGATAAATCTTTTTTTTTTCAATTATGTAGCTAGGTTATCAAAAAAATAAAAATTAAAATATAAATTTCTCTAACAAAATTCTTGAAACTATAGCTAAGAATTAAATTATGTAAATTTGGGGTTGTTTGGGATCACTTTCAATTTTATTTTTTGTTTTATGTTTTTATTTTATTTTATTTTATTTATGTTTTGTTTCAAAAATAAATATATTTGTATTAATTATTATTTTTAAAAATATTTAAAATATTTAAAAATTATTTTTTGAGTATTTTTAAAATAATGTTATTTATTTTTAAAACAAAAAATAAAAACATATAAAAATATATCAAATAAATATATTTTTAAAAATAACATAAAAATAAAAACAAAAATAATAAAACAAAATTAATCCCAAACAGCCTCTTTTTTTTTTTTTTTTTTTAATGGTATCCACAACACCCCACCCATTCATGGGGAGTGACTTTAATCCAGCCTAAATACCACATTCATCACCCACACGTGTCGGGTCCCCACTAAACAGCCTCCTTAGCTTTTATGTTCTGTTAATCAGTTTAATTGGTTTGATAAGACAACCGAAATAACTGAATGCTATCAAACTTTAAATTGTAAATTAAAAAATTAATGTCCAATCAAACTAAATTAGGATATAAAGCTCAATAAATGTCGTTAAAGCGCTCAATATAAAACATGCTTAATACTTGTTCCTTGATCTTTCAAAGTCTATTTTTATTTGGGACATTTAGACCCACATTATTAAGATATTTTAAAATAGTATTATTTATAAATTTTAAATAATAAAGATAAAAAATTTGTAGCTCACATAAACAACTTTTAAAAGGTTTAAAGCTTAATTAATTAAAAGTTCATTGTTTAAGCTAATAAATATTATCTTATTAAGATTCAGTAGACTCAACTTGATAAAACTAATTTATGTTTTCAGGCGAACTACTTATTTAAAATTTATTGTTCATTGAAAAAATTAATTAAGCTTTAATTTAACTCAATTTAAGATAACCAATTTGAATCTACTTTGTAATAATATAGCTTTTACTTTAATAAATTTCTTTCCAAGCATGCGAGCATCTTTCTATTTTCATAAGCCTTTGCTGAAATTATTTGATGGTTCAGCATCAATTTTTTATTCGATGTTCTTAAAAAATTTTATTACGTATGAAATTTTTATAATGTTTACTATATTAATTATAAATAAATATTTTTAATATTTTATAAATTCATGATTTATTTCATAATGAATATCTTCATCGTTTTTTATTTATTTACAAATTCAAATTATATAATTTAATATCACAAATAAAATAAAATATGGAAGCTTTACATACATATCATGCAAATTTTATCTATTTATATATCTAATATTAAAAATTTAATATGTGCTTTTTTTTTGGAAATATTTTAGCAAATTTAATCTCACATATATAACGCACGTATGAGATTGAAGATTGAAAGTATAAGCTCTTAATCAATATGTTAATGAAAATAATCTGATTGTGATCAACTAAAATGCAAAGGAGAACATTGGAAGAATTGTAAAAGACCAACAAGGAAGGCTAAAGTAAATTCATTTCGGAAAATCAGCTTGCCTAGCTAACTACAACGGTGAAGTATATATAGCAAGGAATGTCAAAGTTTGTTACAGCTGAATCGTGGAGATTAATTCAATGATGGAGGATCAATAGTTGAGCAAAATAGCACATGCAAGAGGAGATAAGGTATTCTGTTTATCATAACAAACTCAAATAAAGACCTATCTTATCATAACAAACTCATATAAGGACTTATCTTATTGGCGCCCTTCAAATTAAGCATTCAAAGACTGAATGGTTAATGAAATTTTTTTTAAAATAAGTATCATTATAAACTTAATTATGGAATTAAGTATCATTAAAAAAAATTTAGAAATAGGTATAGTCGTCACTAAGTGGGCGACTAGGTAGCCACGCCAACCCCGACATGACGTGGAAGTTGCCACGTTTAGTTGAAGCCAGTTTTCCACTTAGTAGGCGACTAGTCAAGGGTTAAAGAAATAGGGCTGATTGACCGATCGCCCTTATTCTTTCCTCTATTGCCGATCCTGGTACGCCCGCATGCGCCCACGCGGAGTGCCCATTATTTCTCCTTCCAAGCACGCTCAACTTCGTTTCCAAGCTTCCCGACAGACATCAACATTGCTCCATCTTCCCCTTCTAGCCGAACCCACCTCATTCAATGCTCTTGAAACTAAATCTAGCTTCCAAATGATGATTCTCCTCGCTCGGGACGTCAGATCTGGATTATAGTTTTAGCACACATTCGCCGTTTCTTCAGAATACACTGTAAATCCCTAATTTTTTCTTATTTATAAATTAGTAGATTATGTGTTCTAGGGCTTAGAGCTGTATGGTTAGAATTTTATAGTAGGATTTGATTTGTAAGTTTGTGTTAGCATTGCGGTTCAAGTAATTGATTTGTAATTTTAGGTGATAATATGTCGAGTATATTATTATAAGTGACTACGAAATATTTATGAAAAGGTATGAGTTGCTGCAGTTGGCCTATAAGATTAGAGCTTCGTTACCTATAGAGGTAGTCACCTTAGATGGCGGCGTTCGCATAACATGTCGATTGATTTAAATTTTATTTGATTTATGTAGTCTGTTTTACAAATAAATTTAGACACGCAATATTTTTCTATATTTAGAAAATATTGATATGATTGATTATTCTCTAGTTATTTGAGAAATGAGTAGAGGGTTTGTTTCGTTGATCATATTCTATGAAGACAAATTAAGTATCGATGAGCAGTTCACTCCAAGTTATGTGGGAGGTCGAAATCGTTCAGTTAAGGTTCTGCGGCACAGCACCTTAATGGAATTGAAATAATGAATTATGAGGTCCTTGCACATTGATTCAGATCGTCACTCTGTAAGTCTTACATGTAGTTATCTGGTGGGAAACGGATTTATAGTGTCTGTTATATTTGATGATGAAGTTTGTGACGTTACACTGGATGAAGCTTCCCGTTAGATATTAATGTTGAATGTAGAAGTGAAGGATGCTAATATTGCATCCACATCAGCTGATCTGGTAGTAAGGTCAGTAGATATACCAACGACACATATACAGGATTTTATCTCACATGCTCCTGTGGCGATAAGGAGCAGCTTTGACGAATTGATTCCCATGTAATACCTTGTCTATCTTTCCCTATTTATACTTGTAATATTTAATATCAAAGTGTGTTGTCCTACTTATGAGTTTTCTAGCAGCAATGATGTTATTTATCATTCAGAGAAATCGTATGTGCCTCAGAGTATTACCGGCGATGATGAATTAGACTATGAGCAGTGGATCAAATAGTGAGTCTGAGCAGGATATCAATGATGATGATTGTTCACTTGGTTTAGAAGCTACTATGGTTGGGAATGTAGATAGTCATGATCTTTTAAAAATTCATTCATTCTGGAATATTGATAGTGAAAGTCAGATGTTATCTACAAATAAGTATGTACGGATGTGTCAAACTACGAGAAAGTGAGACAATGATATTTACTTTGATGGTCCATCTAATGAAAATGTCCTAACAGATGATGTTGAAATCCCAAGTGACCTTGTAGAAGGAATGTGTTTTACAAGTAAAAGGAGTCTTCAATTTGCTATTATTGGGTGGTGAATAGTGAATAACGTTTAATTCCAAACAGTTACCTCAAACCAAAAGAACTATGCGGTAATATGTGTACATCATGATAGTCCTACCAGACCATGTAATTGACGTCTGCATTATAACAGCAGCATATGCTTAAGGGGTTCTTGGAGAATATCCAGAATTGGGGAACACCGCAGATGTATCAATGCAGTTAGCGCAGGCGGTCATCGGCAGTGCAGTTCCAAGTTCATAGCTTATTTCATTATACATGTGATCAGGCATCAAATTGATCTGAAACCTAAGGAGATCATAAGTAGAATTGAGTCAAAGTTTAATGTCAAAGTTTCCTACATGAAGGCCTGGAATGCTAGGCGTAAGGCAATAAAAAAAATCTTTGGTAGTTGGGAAGAGTCTTATAGGACTCTCAGCCTTTACATAGAAGCATTTTGTACTACTTTACTTGGTACAATCTACAAAATTCAATCTTGCAGTACACAACACTTACAGAGACTTTTTTGGCATTTGGTCCTTCCATTATGGGTTGGGATAGTCAGCTCAAACTCTTAGATGACACATTTTTGCTAAAAAATCTTGTGGTACTTTACTCTTGGAATAGATGGAAATAATAGTTTGTTTCCTCTTGTCTTCATTATTGTGGTGTCTGAGTCGATTGATTCTTGGTTATGGTTCTTAATGTGCTTACATGATATGCTGCCTATAACATCAGCTAGACGTGATTTATGCATTATATCTGATAAACATGCTGGTTTGTTATATGGGTGTAGAGAAGTTTTTTCATGGGTCGCTCACAGACACTGCTTGCGCCATCTACATGAAAATTTTAAAAAGGTGATATGCAGATTATGAATTTGTGATGTTGAATTTCTTTGCTAAAAGATGTATATGGTAGGAAACACGGATGACATTCGTGAGTTTAATGATTTCATGATAGATATTAAAAATGTGAAAGAAGAAACTCACAAATGGCTTGTAGAATGCGACCTAGTTAAATGGTCACTTGTACATGATGGTGGAATGCATTACAGTATAATGACGACTAATGCATCTGAATGTTTCAACGGTATTCTGAAACATGCACATGGTTTGCCTGTTCAGGCTCTAATCACTATTATTTATTACGATTTAGTTGCACTGTTCTTGAAAAGACTTGCCTCTGCAACTCAGCAACAGGATGCCAATTTATCTATTTTCACCCAAAGGGTATCCACTATGTTACTACGTATTGAGAGGGAAGCCAGACATTTCATGAACCGGTGAACATCAACCCCCAGGAGATGTAGGTGTTTGATAGGTCAAGCTAATCATTTAGAGTTGATTTGCTTGATAATGGCCAGTGTAGCTGTAGTTGCGACAAAATAGTCATATATCATTGGTCATGCCTGCATGTTATTGCTGCATTGAGATTTAGAAGATTAAACCACCTAACGTGTGTGTCATAGTACTACACGCTGCATCTGTATAAGCTCGTGTACTTAACTGAATTTCACACTTTGCTTGACCATTCTAATTGGCCATCTTATAGTGCAGAGCATGGATTAATAACATTACAGCCACCCAATTTTTGTAGGCGGTCAGGTAGACCTCATACCACTAGGTTTAGAAATACATTGGATGAAAATAGAGCTAGTAGTAATAGAACCTGCAGTCTATGCAAGATAGTTGTCCACTAAGATTCAATGTGCCCACACAATGTTAATAGTAGAAGGAATGTCGTAGATACATTAGCATACAATGTATATGTTTAGTGCATGTTATTTAAACTTTTCATGTAGGTTGTAGCACTCTTTTTTGGCTTACTTTACGCTTTAGTTTTCCCTTTTATTATTTAGAACTGTCTGACACTGACTCAAGTATTTATTTTTTTTCAACAGGTATGATGGCCGAGGAGCACCGCCTACCAGTTAAACGTTGGCATCGAGGCCATGCTAGGGAAGACACCCCACAGTTGGAGCAGCCACCTACTAAGGTCAACCCTATCATAGCCTCCCTACGTGGACGACATAGAGCCGCTCACCCTGATACTGTAAGTAATATTTAATTTATGTTTCTACGTTACACCTGCATAACCTTCATTTTGGCTAATGAATGATCGATCATATTTTTTTTTTGTAGAGTACTATTCTAGAGGCTGCTTCACACTTGCTTATGCTGAAAGAGTGACCCATCACTTATAGAAGATTCATCAGTGGCCTAGAGGCAGCAGGCCTACAATGTGCCAGCCAATTTCATTTCATCCGCCAGGATCATCATCTGCTTACTGCCCTGGTTGAAAGATGGTCTCCACAAACCAATACCATCCACTTAGGTGTTGGTGAGATGACAGTGATGCTCCAGGACGTGGCGATGATCCTGGGATTACGTGTTGATGGGCCACCTATTATTGGCCCAATTGTGATCGGTGATGGGAAGAGATTGTCTAGCTAGCCAGACTGCTGCGATGAGTTATTGGGATGACACCTTATACCAGATGTGGTGTATCATGACCCGATCAGTCCACACATCAGATCGACCTTCAGGATGGGTCAGGCACAGATGTAGACATGCATGCCACTAAGCTGGATTAGGTGGGCTTTTTACAGAGAGCCATATGCACATCTGAGTGTTGAGGAGTACTTCAGGCACCTGCGTGCTTACATTTTGTTTCTTATTAGGTGTTTCTTACTGCCGGATACATCAGGTTCTGAGGTCCACCTGCAGTATCTTTCACTTCTTAAGGACCTAGATTCATTCAGTTCATTGTCTATAAGAGGAGTAGTTCTAGCCCACCTCTATAGAGAGTTGTACGAGTCTACTAGGCTCAACCGGCCCAATATGACTGGTTGTTTACACTTACTGCAGATATGGTCTTGTGAGCATCTTCATATGGGGAGGTTGACCCTGCATGTGCCATATTCGACTAATCTTGATGGTCTCAGCATTGGTTTAAGATATATTTTAGTTTTTACAATTTCAAATTTTTTAGCGTATATGTTAAAATGTGTTGTGTGTATAAGTGGAAAGAGAGATATGTACGCCAGATGCCAATGATGAATGTTGCATTGTATAGTAATGATTTGGATGGATTGCTGCATACACAGGTTAGACTTGCAGAGTACATTTCCATTCTAATTTCTATAATACAAATTCTAATTTAACATAATTTTTACTATGTACAGATGATTTGAGAGCCGCATTAATCGAGAAGATCACGCCACTGCCACGCATGCTCGAAGCTCGATATATGGTTAGTCGTAGATCACCGAAAGAGGGTGGAGTGGCATTTACCTGATCGAATGTTGCGATGGTTTGGACTCATACCCAGAGTAGATGTGGCACCAGTTGACCTTAGTTTCAAAAGGGTCGATGGTCGAGGCAAAGCAGATGTAAACTGAGTTGATTACCACCAAGTGCACATTGCCTCTTGGGAGAGGCGGAGGGGATTACCTAGTCGAGGGCTTGGATGAAGATGAGGACAAGCTGGCGGTTATCAATCAGTACATGTGCTGGTTCATATCTTGAGCTTCTCTCTACTTACTGGCTGTCCTGACAGATCCTCCGACCACTTACTATCTTAGAGAACCTGTAGAGCATATATATATATATAAGTGTTAACATAAGTATTCTGTTGAATTCAATATGTTACTTGAGGCTAATTTCACACACTATTTTTTTCATGTAGTCGGAGCACATCTTGGCGACTCAGAACATCTTCTAGCCGTACTTCAGCCGTGTAGATAAGCACGAGCTACAGGGAGTCATAGATATAAGGTGTTATGTAGATACTTGTGGTTGCGTGTACATACCGGTGACCCACATTACCGATCGGAGCCTACGGAAGATGTCCCATAGCATGACTGGGGCGTCGGACCATCTACATATGCTGATCCAGGTCCTTCTACATACCAGCCTAAGTATGAGTCATGGTCTCCTATCTTCCCATCGCAGGACTATCCTACGTAGACTTCTGAAGATCTTGCATTGGAGGGCCACCATCAGCTACGCGATCGTCCATCATGTGTACATGACCAGTACACACTTGAGAGTGGTGCGATTCCACACAGACGATGGAGGCGTTAGCTGTTTAGGATAGTCTATTTATGCGTATGTACTATATTTGTTCTTATCTATTTTATTTTTATTTCTGGATCATCCATTTATGAAAATACTTATACTCACTTTATGAAATGACTTGTAGAACTTATATTCATTTTTTATAATGAATCATCTAAATTACTCACCTAATGTCATAATACTAACACTATAACTTCTACAATTTAAATTACAATCCATATACTTAGTTTTAGATCTACTTAAATGAAAACCCGCAGACTCTAATGTTGACCTCCATAATTGATGATAAGGACTTAAAGCTCACAAATGGAACATCCAAATCTAAAGAAAAAACATAAGAGCTTAAAGCCAATCCTTGATGTAATAGCCAATCCTATGTTAAAAAAAAAATCTCTGCAGGCTAGTCGTCCACTTACTAGGCACTAGCCTGTAGATGCTACAGACTAGTCGCCCAATTATTGGGTGACTAGCCTGAGACGTTACGGACCTAGTCGCCCACTAATTAGGCAATTAAGTACTGTTACACCCGGAATAGCTTCCCTGCAACATAGGAGTTGACGTGGCTACCTAGTCGCCCACATAGTGGGCGACTATACCTATTTCTAAATTTTTTTAATGATACTTAATTCTCTAATTAAGTTTATAATGATACTTCTTTTAAAAAAATGCCCATGGTTAATTTGCTTCTTAGTTCTTGAAAACGAGTGATGGAGAGTGATTTGGTAAGAATATCAGCTGGTTGATCAGAGGAGCTAATATGATGGACTTGAATTTCTTTTGATTGAATATGTTCCCATATAAAGTTATAATCAATTTCAATATGCTTAGTGCAAGCATGATAGACTGGATTATCAGTAATTGCCATTGCTGAGTCACAATGAAGTGGAGTTTAACTAGAAATAGAAATATTGAAGTTAGCCAATAAACGATAAATCCAAACAATGTCAGTGGCTATAGTAGCTAGATCACGATATTCTGCCTCAGCAGAAGAATTTGCCACTGTAGACTATTTCTTAACAGTCCAAGAAATCAAGGTTGAACCAAAGAAGGTGTAGTGGCCCATGATAGATCTTCGGGTGTCTGGATTAATAGCCCAATCTAAGTTCGAATAAGAGTGTAGTGAAAAGTCTCCTTTAGTTATAGGAGGCCCGAAGGTAAGAGAGCATTGATGTAACGTAACAGCCATTTTAATAGTTTGAAATAATGTTCAAGGGGATGATGCATAAATTTACAAGGAAAGTTGACTGTAAAGGCAATGTCTGGTCTAGTAATTGTCAAGTATTGCAAACTTTCAACAAGTTAACGATAAGATGTTGGATCATGAAAAGGTACTGATGTAGAAGCAGTTAAAGAATACTTGGACAACATTATAGAATTAACAGGCTTGCATGAAGTCATGCCTGATTTCTGAAGTGCATCAACTGCATATTTAGCTTGACTAAGAAAGTATCCAGCAACAATTTTATGAAATTATATCCCAAGAAAATATGAGATTGGTCCCAGATTCTTCATATTGAAGTGTTGATGAAGATCATTAGTGAGATTTTTGAGAGCTGAAGAATCATTGCTTGTGACAAGGATATCATTAGCATATACGAGAATAAATAGGTGTTTTCCCATGATGTAATGTAAGCAAAGATGAATCAGATTTACTGAACTGAAAATCTTGATTAAGTATGTGTGTAGTAAATGTAAGGTACCATCGTCGAGGAGATTGCTTGAGTCCATAAATGGCTTTATGTGGATTGCAAACGTAATGTGGATATTTGCTATCTTGAAAAATTGGTGGTTGTTGCATAAAGACATTAATATCTAATGATCCAAGTAGAAATGCATTGGCAACATCTAATTGAAGAACGGGCCAATCATTAGTAGCTGCAATAGTTAATAAGACACGAATTGTAGGCATTTTAGCCACTGGACTGAATGTTTCTGAATAATTCAAGCCAAATTATTGATTAAATCCTTGAGCAACAAGTCGTGCTTTGCACTTATTGATAGTACCATCTAGATTAAGTTTGATCCTGTAAACCCTTTGCAACCAAGAATAGGAGTGTTTGTAAGTGGAGCAATTAAGGACCAAGTTCCCTGTTGTTGTAAAGTAAGGAATTCTTGAGACATGGCTTGCTGCCATTCTGAAGATTTACTGGCTTGAAGATATGTGGTAGGAGTGGACTAAAAGGATTCTTAAGCGTGCAGATTAAATATCTATTTTGGTTTTAAGTTACCTATCTTAAAACGAGTGATCATGTGGTGACCAGAGGGTGAAGGGGGCAGAACAGAAGAGGTAATGATAGGTATAGTAGCTGAATTAGAGGGATGTGCAGTGAAAGAAGGAGAAATTACTGAAGAAGCTATTGGGAAAGCTGTAGGAATTTTGGAAGTAGTGGTAGAATGATTGGAAGAAGAAGAAGAATTAGGAAGTAGTAGTAATGGAGGAACTGAAGGAGGAGAAGGGGGAGAGAAAGACTTATTACCTGGAAAAGTTGTTTCATCAAAGATAACATGCCGAGAAACAAATATTTTTTGTTTGTCCACATTGAAACAAAGATAAGCTTTGTGATGAGTAGAATATTTAAGGACGATACATGGATGAGACCTTGAAGAAAATTTATTTGAGGAATAAGGTTTAAGCCATGGAAAACAAAGA
Organism: Cymbidium sinense; assembly: GCA_021442155.1. Lineage (NCBI taxonomy): Eukaryota > Viridiplantae > Streptophyta > Magnoliopsida > Asparagales > Orchidaceae > Cymbidium > Cymbidium sinense. Next base: position 90,538,422 of record CM038218.1, on the reverse strand, counting down.
CAACCAAAAACCTTAAGATGATTGTAGATAGGTGGTTTGTTGAACAAAAGTTCAAATGGAGATTTCATCGAGGTAGTGGGAGAAGGTAAGTGGTTGATAAGGTAGGTGGACATGAAGAGAGCCGCAAGCCAAAAGCTGGCGAAGAAATGTGCTTGTTGTAAAAGAGAGCGGGTGGTTTCAATGAGATGGCGATGTTTGCGTTCAGCAATGCCATTTTGTTTAGGAGTATATGGAGAACTATATTGATGGAGAATACCATGTTTTGTAAGAAAATTATGAAGATGTGCAGTTTTATATTCAGTGCCACCATCTGATCAAAGAACTTTAAGCATGGCATTAAACTGTGTCTCAATCATACAAATAAAGTTTATAAGATGTTGAGATATTTTAGATTTAGATTTCATGGGAAAAACCCAAGAATAATGGGAGAAATCATCAATAAGCAAAACATAATATCGAAAACTATCTATAGATAAAACTGAGGAAGGACCCTAAACATCGGTATGAATTAATTCAAAAGGATTACAACTATATTCCATATGTTTTGAAAATGGGTAATTTATGGCTTTCCACCATTTTACAAGCCAAACAAAAAACATTATGGGATGAAATACATAGAGAACTATTTTGCTGAGCAATAGTTGAAAGAATAGCTGCATGTGGATGACCCAACTGGTTATGCCAAAGAAAAGCATTGGAGAGATTAGAAGACAAAGTTGTTTCAAGTGATGAAGCTGAAATAGGATAGAGACCATTGTAGCTAGTTCCCTTTAAAAGAACTTGATTGGTCGAAGGATCCTTGATGATGTAGCCATGTTTATCAAAAGAAATAACACGGTTATTATCAAGAATAAACTTATGGATGGATTAAAGATTGTGAGAAATAGAAGGAACATGTAAAAGACGTTTGAGTATAAGCTTACGGGTTGCATTAGGGGTAGGTATAATCTCTTGAACTATATTGGTTATAAGAAGAGAGGCACCATTGCCTACAATAACATCATCATTTCCTCTATATGGTTCAGAATGTTGCAGTTGATCAAATTCAGCCATCATATGTGAGGTAGCTTCGCTGTCCAATCACTGGTGTTAGATGATTGATATTTGGTGAGAAAGGAAGTAGAATGATTTGGAGTCTGTTGTTCATTGGAATTATTGTTGTAACAATACCAACAATGGATAGCTGAATGCCCTTGTTTATTATAGATTTGGCAAGTCAGATGTGTAGCAACTGCTCTTCCTCCTTTATGAGATTACTAGTTTCCTCTTTTGTTAAAAAACATGACCTCCTCTCTGAGTATATGGATTTCCTCCTTTATAGGTGTGTCTATCTCTATTTGAGACAAGAGCAAGAGATAGACTATCAACTGAGTTGTCTTTAATTTGTTCATTACTTATATTAATTTCCTCACAGATTAAGAGGGAATACAAATCTTCCAGAGAAATGGGTTGAAGTGTGGTACGAATTGTAGTTTTGAATGCATGATATTATGGAGGTAATCCATTAAGAATGTATAATATAATATCCTCAATATCAATGTGTGATCCAACAGTTGTAATATTATCTACTAAGATCTTAACAGAAGATAGATATTGCGTCATTAATTAATTTTTCATAGAGATATTATCAATGCATTCTTCAATTGAATGACTCATGATCTATTTGTAGGTTGAAGACGCCTTTCAAGAGTAGTCCAAATATCAAAACATGAATGTAAATTGAGAATATAAGGTAAAATAGATGTAAAAATTGTAGAATATATAGCAGCAGCTAGATTTTGGTCAATTAATTTCCCTGAGTTGTAATCCGGCTTATGAGAGAACTCTTCAGTTTGAAGCATCATTTGTTTGAATGGACAAGAAATGGTTCCATCAAGGTAACCTTCAAAGCCATTTGCTGTAAACATCCTCAAAATTTGCAGTCTCCATATAGGACAATTTTTTGTTGTCATTTGAACATTGATAATATTCTTTAGATTTGAAATTAGAAATTTCAAAGCAGAAGGAATAATAAGATCTCATGTCTTAAACTGAGAGGAAGATTGAATTGTTTCAGTAGCAGAGTTTTGAGAATCACCCATACCTATAGCGGTAAAGCTCAAAGCTCTGATACTATAAAAATAGTCTGGTTGGGATCAGCTAAAAGCAAAGGAGAACATTGAAGAATTGTAAAAGACCAACAAGGAAGGTTGAAGTAATTTCATTTTAGAAAATTAGCTTGCTTAGCTAACTACAACAGTGAAGTATATATAGCAGGAAATGCCAGAGTTTGTTACAGTTGAATCGTGGAAATGAATTCAATGATGGAGGATCAATGGTTGAGCAAAGCAACACATGCAAGAGGAGATAAGGTATTATGCTTATCATAACAAACTCATAAAAAGACTTATCTTATCATAACAAACTCATATAAAGACTTATCTTATCATAACATACTCATATAATGACTTATCTTATCAGTTAAGATGTGTTATAAAAAAATATCTAATTTAATATTTGGTTTAGCGATTAATTTGAATAAATTGATAGCCATTTGAATTTTCTGTTAGAGTGATGGGTGTTTGTATCTACTTTTGGTGATTCAACAATAACAAATTATCATATATAAATACTTCTTATTTTTTAGGGCATGTAAATGTATATAATACATAACTTTTATATATTTATACATCTAACATCTAAAATTTTCATAATTATAAAAATGGCACTCAAATTTATAATATTATATCAAAAATAACAATATCATTATTTTTAAAGTAAAATGTATATTTTTATGTATAAAAAAACTATTATATTTATAAATATCAAATTTTAGGTGTTAGATATTTAATGCATAAGAATTATGTGCTATATATGTAATTTTTTTATTTAAATTATTGCAACATAGAAAGAGCGAGTTGGGTTGTATAATTTCATTTTGTATGGTTGGTGATTTGAATAAATTAGAGTGTGGTTTTTTTTGGACCTTCGAGCAAATTTATAATTTCATTTTGTATGGTTGGTGATTTGAATAAATTAGAGTGTGGTTTTTTTTGGACCTTCGAGCAAATTTAATCTCAAACTCACACACATAACCATGTGCAAGGATTTGAACTCAAGACCTCTTAGTTGAAAGCCAAAACTCTCAACCACTAGGCTAAGGTGCTTTGCACTGGTATGTGGGGGTTTTTCTTCATTAATCGACACCATTAATGTTGAAAGAGAAAGAACAAAAAATCACTTTGAAAAAGAAGTTTTTTCTATTATAATAGATAGTGAAATTTAATATAACAAGTACTAATCATGTGTAAGATTTGGTAGCTTAATAATTAGAGAAGATTGTTTCTACGTATCAAAGATCTAAGTCATATGCTTCATAGTATATCACTCTATCTTTAAAAAAAGTGAATAAATATTAATTATAAATAAATTCTTTATCTCAAACTATTCGTTGAGGTTATGCTTTATTCTCGAAGATCTCAAGTTCAAAACGTGGAGAATACACAATGTGTGGATTTATCATGAAAATAACTCAAATGATCTAAAAAATTATATTAATTATAAATGAAGAATCATAAATCATAAGTCCTATCATGCATCTTCAAGCCTCAACCTCAAATAAGAAATAATGTACTAATTGTATCATGAGTTGTCTTTATATAAAGAAAATTTTGATTAGTTTCTATCATGATAAAATTTGAAGTCTATATATATATTTTGAGGTACAATATATAAATAATTAATCAACTATTATATTATATTAATCTTAACAAATCAATAAAAAATTTTAGCTATTTTAAAACTTATCCGTACAAAAATCTTATGAAAATATCATCATCTAACCTTTTCTTTTGGTACTTTGATACTAGAAATGATGGTTGATAGCTTCTTCTTTTTTTTTGTACAAGTCCAAAATTATGTGTTATCTTTAAATGCATAATTTGATAATTGTTGCTTCGTACAAATTTTGTTTTTATTTTCATATATTAATTCATAGTCACTTTTTATTTAAGTATGTTAATTTTTGTTATTTGATATATACATTTAGAAAGTAATAATGTTATTATTTTCTTAAGTTTGTTACCATTTTAATGAAATTAAGAGTAAGGCTCAAAATGTATCTTGCTTATAGTAAACATTACAAAGTACAAAATTTAACAGCTAATAAAAGAGCTACAATGAAAGAAAAAATCAACTTAAAAAAGATAAAACTATATAGGAGGGATATCATAAGAGTTGACTCAAAGATGAGCAAGAGCAAACAAGGAGGTTCGAGAGAATAAAACATATCCACTAATGGTTGAATCCTCAAAATGAGGAGGCTTATCAAAATGCTATCCTAGGTAAGAATAAGTAAAGAAGCTATATTATCAATATCCTAAAAAAAAAACCAGCCATTGGGAAATACCGCTAATTCAATTAGTCAAAAAATTGTTAAGAATTACTAGTATTAAAACATCATACTCCTAATTCTTACTCTCTAATCTCATGGCTCACTTAACTTTAGTCAAAATGGAAGATATACTTGCATTTTTCTTCCCAAATTTACGAGTAATCTTTCTCTCCATAAGTGATATATTAAATAATGAATAAAAAGATAGATGAATCTTCTTTTGGCCTTAAATATATTCTTCATCTTCTCAATGGGCGCTAAAATTATACAATTGAGGGACACATAAGAAAAGTGGCAATCCAAGGAAGCCAAGTTATGAGAACTAAGAATGAGAAATGGTAGTTAATAAAGAGATGGTAGTTAATAAAGAGATGGTAAGTAGATTCATTTTTGATGTGATGAAATAAGCATAAGGGAAGGGGGAGTTGCGATGTTGCAAGCTGTGAGGACATCAATAGTTTTTAGTCCCCTTTAATTATCATCCATGTGTAAATAAAACATTTTAGAGCATGTTTTCCAAGACAAATTATTTTGGACTAATTAACATTAATATACATAATTTAGTTTTCTTCACAAAATATTTTGAATGTGGGATTAAAATAGTCCCTTCAAAAATAACATCAACAATAACAATAACATCTAGATTGAATAGTAAAGTCACTTTATCAAGAGATTCTTAAAATTAAGAGCTATTAACTCTTTGAGAGTTCTATATTAAACCATGCCTACCTTGAAACTAATTAGCAATTAATAAGCATGAATTCCATAACCACTATAGTAGTTTCACCAAAAAACCCCAAGAGAGATAGTTCATAAAATGCAAATCAAGTCCTCCCATAAATCTAGGGATGGAGTTGTTGTCCCAAGAGATCACGAGTAATATATTTCTCTTCCATATTTCCATGACATTGAAATTTAGAGCAATATCTAATGAAAAGTTAAATGCAACCAATAGGGATAAATAAATCATGAGTTTGATAAGTAATAACATTAGAAATGAAGAATCTAAGAACCTAAAAATGTTCATTCAGAGATAAACATTTGGCTTTATTATCATCAAGTATGATCTTAACCTTATCTAGTATAGGTTCAAAAAAAAAAAAAAACTTGACAAGGTTCAAAGACATCAACCACGAGGCCACCAAGTATTTAAATTGGGGTGTGTGAAGATAAATCTAGATAAGTGGCATAGCAATTATAGAGTAGTTGTATTTTTACATAGGCAAATATATGCTATTTGTAAAATTAATTAAAAAATTAGAATAGTATTTAAATGCGATGAGCATTTTAGAAAGGAAATTGATGTTATTAGTGAAATCCTATCTAAAAATTAAGAAAGTCATCAATATTTAATAGGTGGGAGGAGTGGGAGAGATGGGTCAAATAATATATTGTTTCAAAAAGGTGAGATAAGCCATCAATAGAAATGCAAAAATATATACTAAAAGAGGGGTACCTTATTTAGGACAAGCAGAGGAATTGAAGAAACCTTCCTAAACTTCGTTAATATAGATTAAGAGATATTAGTGATGTAGGTTTCAATATAAAAAATAAAAATCAAAGTAGAGCCTTCCATAAGGAGTCTATTTAGAATTAGTCCCCTACGTATATATTCAAGGCTTTCTTAATATCCAATTTCATGCATAATTTAACTAGCAAGTGTCTAGTGATAAAGTCATTGAGAATATTATTGTTAGAATGATGTTTTCAATATGAATTCTATGTTAAATAAAATTAGATAGACATTCTAAACATTAAAGGGTATGACCACCATCTGATTGTTAGCCAAGAGAGCTTAATAATAATTTTGTAGGTGGTGTTGCTCAATAAGATGGGATTACAATCTATTATATTTGAGTGAGAGGACTTGGAGGCTAGGGTGATTGTGGTGGCCTTGACATTAGAGAGATGCTTACAAATAAAGAAGAAATGCTTTGAAGCCACAAAAATAGTAAAAACTTGGTCTTCTTTATTATATGTTATAAAAGTAATCAAAACTTACCATTTCATACTGATTTAAACTGAATATCTCATTTATTAAAAACAAATGTTCATTGTTTAATGGCATCCCTCATTGCCCATTCTATACATCCATATGCATGTTATCATTTTTGACACCCACGTGCTGTCTTGTGGTAGATATTAGTTATTGTTGGAATGAAAGCATTAGATAAATCATATTAATTTTTTTAGAATAAAATACCGAAAGCCTTATCGAAAACATGCCTTGTCTATTGAGGGAATGATTTTGATATAGTATATCATTTATTTTTTGGTAAAAAAAAAGAAAAATAATCATTTTTTGCAATAAAATTCATTAGATATTTATATTTTTGGCAACCAAAATATTTAATACAATGTCCATTGACAATATCTTCTGAGGGAAACTTAAAGTATTCAAAACAATAGTAGCACCACTCTCGGAGTTAATCGTCCAATTTACCACCCAATTATAATATGATAGAATAAATTGAATATTAAATATGATATTCATTAAAATAAAAATATTCAATTATGAATCTCCTTCTTTATTTGATATGTGAAATTGATCTACTATTGTGTAGGAAGGTGCCTATGCCCTCATAGCCGAACCCATCCTATTTGATTTTTAAAATTATGAGCAATATTATTAAACATAAGAAATTATAAAGATTTAGTCGATATTTAATACATTTTTTTAAAATTGCATTAAAAAACTAAATGATGAGGCGTACAATAGCTATTGATGATAAAATCAATAGGTTATAAAATTATTAGTTTTTTCTGCATAATAATTGAGAAATGTTTTTTTTACAAATTAACTAGACCAACTTCACTAGTCGATATCACTTGATGATAATGGCCTCTATGCATTGTTGCATGAAAAATATAATCATTGACAATATGAGTGTTGGAAGAAGACTCAGAAAAATCAGAGCAAACTTATGATGAAAAATAAAATAAAAACAATGAAAAAAAATCATGGACCCATGCCACATGATTAATAAATCTACTATGCAAAAATATTTAGGAGAAATGTACAAATGACTTTTCACTGAAGCCTTTTTAGTAGTCTCCACATCTCACTCACTTTATAATACTCTAAATTCACTTACTAAAAATAATTTACACTTAAAATTGGAGAAAATTATTTTAAAATGAAATATGTGGCTTTGTCATGCCATGACACCATAGAAGTAGCACTTATGCACTAGCTCCAATCCTCTGTCAGTATGGCTCTTTCACATGAATTCTAATAATGTGGCACTGCTTCTATAGTGCTAAGGTGCTTGCTCTTCTATCTTTATGAGCACCAAGGTCCTAAGGGAGCTGACCTTTAAGTGCCGAGATGTTGGCTTCTCTATCAAAATGTCAGTCAAGCAAATCCTTTGTTTCACAACATGATGGCGTTATCACTAGAAAAAAATTCATTAAAATTAAAAGCTTGAGTCGATAGTATTTCCCTAATTGATTAACACAAACAGGCTCCACAAAATAACATTGAATCATAATTGAGATGATTAAATATTAGTTTTTGTTTATGTTTATATCTATGATAAACATTTTGGTTCCATGAAAATTGATGTCCAATTAATTTGAGTTTGCATTGTATTTATTTCCATGTGATTTGGTTTACTTCAAGTTAGGCCAAAGAATTTGTTTGACTTTAATTTATGGACAAGTCTTAAAAGTAATTATAATACTATAAAATAACAACAAAAATATTTAAGCTACATAAAAAAAATTAAAATTTATATGATTTAGCTTAAGTAAGCTTACATCTAGAAAAAGAAAGAAAAAAATAGAAAGAGGATAAATGCATTAAAAAGTTACATCTTAACTTGTAATAAAAGGACACTTATTAACTTGTAATAAGAGGACACCGAAACGTTCATCCCCTTGCTTTCAAAGACATGACTTGGCTCTGGAATAAATTATGCAACATAAAACTAATATTCCTGGTCATCTCTAAAAAGCTTCCCACTCAACTTATTCTTCTTTTATGCTAAAGACCTTTAATATTGCTTATAAGTTAACTTTTTTTACGATGCTTCATTAATGTTGATCACCTCACTATCAATTACTTTAGACGTCTCTCTCCGAAACAAATTCATAAGGTATGAGACTTATGCATATTCAATGCTCTCTACGGGAGGAGCACCATTTAGTAGATTGCTTCCTGGTTAAAAATATGAGAATAGGCTTCCTATACTGAAGGTAGGGCCCTTAAGCCATCCATGCACTATCAAATTTGAAAAAAATATCATGTGCGAGTCCCGATGTAGCTCTGCATCCAAATGCTAATGAAATTTAGCCATGTGTCAATGCTTAAAATAGGGGATTTTAAGTTTCACATTGTCATAATCGTGGGACATAATGTCGTTAACGTCACTGTAACTTGACTTGGCCGGTTAAAACAATGGGAGTGCTTTGCATGCCATTTTCGACATCGGATGGACTCTGTTTGAATGTGTGGGAGATATTTAGATATTTTGCATTCTACTGGATTCATTCATGCAGAGATATTTTTAGCTCCCTCTCGGCCCGACGTTCATCAGTATGAGCATCCGACATTCTTTCATGGTGGTGCAAATTCTTGGACATTCAAATTTGAGGTACTACCTCATATTCTACACTCCATGAGGTATTATTTCAGTCATTCTTGAAATTTAGAGATTTTAGGGTTTTCACATTGATCTGACTGTTAGCATCTCTTCTCCTCCATCGAATAAAACTATATAAGGTATTATTCTACACTCTTTTGAAGTTTAAAGCCTTTAGCTCAGTACATTTAGTATACTAAAGATTGTTTAGGGTTATTTTATGTTTATACACCAAGTGATTGAGCTCCCAAAAGGAATTGGATTGTTATCTATGTGTTTTCCATGTGTGCATTCGGTACACTCAAAGTGTACACCCTTTTTTTTCTTAATTTAAAGCATTGTGGGACCTTCAAATAAAGATGTAAATGACATTTTTAGCTATTTGGAGTTCTTTCTAGGAGGAATTAAGCTATTTCTGGGATGTACACTCTGTTATTTTAAAGCACTTAGGGACTTCCTACTATGGATTCATATGACATTCTATGGTGTTGTGAGTTCTTCTAAGAGGAATTGGGTTGTTTCCTATGTATTTTTCATGTGTACACTCCAGAGTGTACACCCTTTATTTTCTTCTTTTAAATCAGTGTGGGACTTCCAATGATGGCTCTATATGGCATTCTAAGATGTTATGAGTTCTCTCTAGTGGGATTTGGGCTATTTTCTTTCTGTTTTCCAAGTGTATACTCTGTACACTCCAAATTGTACACCCTTTTTTCTTATTTTAAATTAGTGTGGGACTTTCCAAAAAATACATGTAAATGGTATTATCAGGTGTTTGGAGTTATTTTCAAGATGATTTGGGCTATTTTGTGTGTGTTTTCAAGGTGTACACTGTGTACACCCTTTCTTTAAATTGTTCAACAGTGTGAGACTTCTAATTATTGCTCTATATGTCATTCTAAAGTGTTGTGAGTTCTCTCTAGTGGGATTTGGACTATTTTCTATGTGTTTCCCATGTGTACACTCTTTACACTCTAGAATGTAAATCCTTTTTTTTTATTTTAAAGCATTGGGTGACTTCCTACTATGGATCTATATGACATTCTTCGGTATTATTAGTTCTTCTAGGAGGAATTGAGCTATTTTCTATGTGTTTTCCAAGTGTACACTCTATACACCCCAGAGTGTACACCTTTTTTAAATTGTATAGTACTGTGGGACTTCCAATTAGGGCTTTATATGACATTCTAAGGTGTTGTGAGTTCTCTCCAGTGGAATTTGGGTTATTTTCTTTCTGTTTTCCAGGTGTACACTCTGTACACTCTGGAGTGTACACCCTTTTATTATTTTAAAGCATTGAGGGACTTCCTGTTATGGATCTATATAGCATTCTAAGGTGTTGTGAGTTCTTCTAGGAGAAATTAGGCTATTTTTTATATATTTTTTATGTGTACATTCTATACACTCCAGAGTATACACTTTGGACACTCTAGAGTGTACACCTTTTTTTTTTTTTAAGACGAGACTTCCTACAATGGATCAATATGACATTCTAAGGTGTTGTGAATTCTTCCAAAAGGAATTGGGCTATTTTTTATGTGGTTTTCATGTGTACACTCTATACACTCCAGAGTATACAATCTTTTTTTTTAAATTATACAGTAGTGTGGGACTTCCAATTATGACTCTATATGACATTCTATGTTGTTATGAGTTCTCTCCAATAGGATTTGGGCTATTTTCTTTCTATTTTTAAGTGTACACTCTGTACACTCTAGAGTGTATACTTTTTTTTATTTTAAAGCACTGGGGACTTCCTATTATGGATCTATATAGCATTCTAAGGTGTTGTGAGTTCTTCAAGGAGGAATTAGGTTATTTTCTATGTGAGTATACTCTCGACACTTGAGTGTACTCAAGACACTCTAGAGGTACACTCAGAGTATACACAGACACTCAGAGTGAGTGTACACTCGGACTTCCTACTATGGATCTATATGGCATTCTAAGCTGTTGTGAGTTCTTCTATGAAGAATTGGGTTATTTTCTATGTGGTTTTCATGTGTATACTCTATACACTCTAGAGTGTACACCTTTTTTTTAAATTGTACAGTAGTGAGTGACTTCCAATTATGGCTCTCAACAAGAATTTTAAGGTGTTGTGAGTTCTCTCTAATGGGGTTTGGGCTATTTTCTTTTCGTTTTCCAAGCGTACACTCTGTACACTCTAGAGTGTTCACCTATTTTAAATTAAATAAGTGTGACACTTCCAGAAATATATGTAAATGATATTATCAAGTGTTTGGAGTTATTTATAGGATGATTTGGGTTATTTTCTATATTTTTTAAGGTGTACACCCTTTTTAAAAATTGTATAGTAGTGTGGGACTTCTAATTATGGCTCAGTGTGACCTTCTAAGGTGTTGTGAGGTCTCTTCAGTGAGATTTAGGCTGCTTCTCCCTAGAGTGTACTCTCTGTATACTTCAGAGTGTACAGATGTACCCTTTTTTTATTTTAGAGTAGTATGAGACTTCCAACTATGGATCCATTTGGCATTATAACATGTTCTGACTTCTTTCAAGATGATTTCAGCTATTTTTTTGGTGTACACTGTGTACACTCCAGAGTGTACAATCTTTTCTTATTATTTTTTTATAGCACTGTTGGACTTATAATTGTGAATGTATATGACATTATAATCTATTTTAAGTTTTTTCTAGGAGACTTTGGGCTATTTTCTATCTATTTTCCAGGTGTACACTCTGTACACTCCAGAGAGTGCAATCTTTTCTTTTAATTGTATAGCAGTGCTGGACTTCCTTTCATGGATCTATATGGCATTATGGGTTGTACTGAGCTGTTCCAAGAAGATTTAGACTATTTCCTTTATGTTTTCCAGGTGTACACTTGTTGACCTCACTTTTGGAGTGAGCTCTCAACTTCTCCATCTTAGACATAGAGCTTCTCTTAGACATTAAGAGTTTATTAGTCTTAAGACACTTCTAGTGATTAAGTGAACACTTAACCTAAACCTAGAGACTTAGAAGAGTTAGCCATAGGAATAGGTCATGCCTTATTGGTATTAGAAAAACTAGCCTACCCTATAACTTAGACCAAATTTTTACTTCATTCTTTCAAGTCAGACTTCAAATTCAAATTAACTTCAAATTCAAACCAACTTCAAATTCAAACCAAGACCAACACCAAATTCAAATTAACTTCAAATTCAAATAACTTCAAATTCAAATCAACTTCAAATTCAAACCAACTTTAAATTCAAACCAACTCCAAATTCAAATCAACTTCAAATTCAAACCAACTTCAAATTCAAACCAACTTCAAATTCAAACCAACTTCAAATCCAAACCACTTCAAACTCAAATCAACTTCAAATTCAAATCAAATTCAAATCAAATCTTAAATCAATTCCAACTTAGTTGATTTTCTCAAATCACAAATCAATTCCAAACTCAAATCATGAATCAATTCCAAATGATTGAAATTCATAATCAATTCTAAATCCAAAATCTTTCCTAAGCCATTTTGATTTCATCTTATGGACTTAGCTCAAATCAAATTCAAATCACTGCAAATTCAAAAGATTTTCTCATAACTCATTTATATTCTCATTTATATTCAGAAATATAAATAAATTATAAATTCAAATGATCAAAACTAAATTCAAAACTCAAATCCAAATCTAACCTAAAGCCAACCTATACTTTTTCAAGTCAAATTCTTGAACTTAACTAAATCAAACTCAAACCAATCCAAACCTTTGGAATTTCATCCTCAAAACAATCAATCCTTCAATCACAAACAAAATTCAAACATAAACTTCAATCATCAAACCAAAATCAAAGTCAAACCAACCAAATCAAACCCATGTTCACCCTTTTGAAATTGAAATTATCAAATGAATCAAAACACATTTGACTCCAAATCACTTGCAATTGGATTTATATTTTAATCATAAGTCCATATGTGAGTTCAACCAAACTTGAATCAAGCCTTGATCAAGCCAATTGACCTACTTAGGCTCACTTGACCCAAAGTGTCCTAAAACTCCTTTTTGAGCCAAATTCTAATCCTACCCAAATTGGATTGAATTAAGCTCATCTAAGCCTCACATTGTGAGCAATAATTATCATAGGATGATCAATCACTCGAATTGGGTCAAACCAAGTCAAACCAAGCTTTTGACCAAGTCAACACTTAACCTAAATGAAACCCAAACTAGCCAAAATCCACTATAAGCCAAATTTATTGAAACCATTAATCTAAACTAATTCATAAACAATGATTGAACTTGCCCAAGTCATCATTTGAGTCAAACCTAGCCCAATTGGCCACTTGACCTAAGTAGACCCAAGTTGCATAAAAAGTCAAAATGGGTAAAATCTTGATCTAAGCTAAATTGATTGCAACCAATGGGTCAAATTGATTTTAAATCACTTGTTGAACTTGACCAAAGCCTCAATTAGCCAACTAGACCTAACCTAGCTCGATTGACCGTGAACCCAACTTGACTTGAAAGGTCAAATCAACTTGAAACTTAAACAAACAAAAATAGATTGAAACCAAAGCTTAAAAAATATTTCAAATGATCAACCAAGCCTAAACCAATCCATGACCTAACCCAATTGGGTCAAATTGGTCAAATTGATCAAGTTGACCCATTTGACCTAAGTGAACTCAAATGAACCCAAACCAAATCTAAACCAAATTGAACCAAACTAATGATACCAAATCACTCCCAATGATCATTTGAACTTGACCTAACCCTTGGTTTGATCCAATTTGACCAATTGGTGAACTTGACCCAAGTTGACCCATTTTGACCTGAATGGGTCAACTTGAGCCAAATCATATCAAATGAACTCCAAATTCATTGAAATTTGGCCCAAGCTATTTTTGAAACATCTCAAATCTGCCTAAATCAAAATCAAGTCCAAATGACCATTTTACCCCTAGGTCAAAGGGTAACCTATGATCAAATCTACTTTGAATTTAGTCAATTTCTTTTCATGGCCACTTGACATCCTCCTAGTAGACCATTTTGACACCAAGGGGTGTGGTGCACATGATACAATGGGTTTGGGTCAGCCATGACCCAACCCAAGGCCAAATCGATCCCTCCAATCAAATTTCTCCACTTGGATCACCTATCACACTCACCTAGCACATGTGCACCTCCTCCATTCCACTCCTCTGCCAAAACTGAATCACCTTGGAGCTCCTAACAACCTAAACAACACATTCAATTAGAGAAATTGATAAAAAATGGAAGAACAAGCTTCGACCGTCCGATCCAAGTAGAGGGAGATATACTCCCCCTCATTTCCACTCAAACGACCTTCCTTGCATTCGATTGAGCTCAGAGGATCAAAGGCAAGCTTCTCCAAGTTTCCCTAAGCATTCCTAAGATCATTCTAATTTCCCCTTCTAGGATTTCTTCAAATCCAAAATAGGGGAGGTGAGGGAGATTTTCACTTTGCTCAATTCTCAATCAAACTCCAATTGCTCTTGCAAGAACCATCAAGGGACTAAGTCGAGCTCACCCAAAGCAAATCCTAAACATCCAAGCCATGGGAAGGTAGACCTAGACCAAAGCAACAAGCCATTAGAGGGGAGCTTGGTCAATTGGAAGATCCACTTCATCTCAAGGCTTAAAACTTTCAGCAGGGCTTCATCTCCACTAGACGAAGCTACCTTAACTGTTGGAAGTGCCGGTGATAGCCTTTGGTGAGGTATGACTCAAAACTGAGCTCCCATTAAAAATTGCTTGGTCTTTTGTCGAGGGAATTGTAATCCCATTGAAATTCAACCGTAAGATCTTCTTCTCTATGCTTCTTGATGGTGTGGTTTAAATCTCTGCCTAATCCAAGCTCAAATGAGCTTGGATAAAGCCATGGAGTACGGACGGTCTCCATCTCGCAGCCAAAGGCAGGGATGAATCATGGGCCGTCCATCCCGCATGTTTTGGATGGACGACCCTGATTAAAACACGTTAGATCCTCTGATTTATCCCTTTGAAACCATGGGTTTGATCCTGACCGTCCGATCCTTGATCGGATGGCCAAAGAAAAAGCTCATAGCACCATCAGCTGATGCGATAGCCGATTTAACAACTTAAATAAATAATCTCATCACACCATGTGGAAAGTGCGCGCCACATCAGCAGCCCACGTGGCGCCGACGGGATTAGTTATATAATTAGGTTATTTAATTACCTATTAATCACATAAACTTTATAAATTCATAATTAAATGTAGAAAAATCCAAAAAATGTTAAATCAATTTAATTTTAAAGATAATTTAGAGGAGAATTCAATAAAAATTTTACTAATTGATTTTGAATAGTGAATTCTCCTTAATTAGGGTTTAATTAAAAACTTAATAACCTTAATTACTCTCTAATTATTTCATTAATCAATTCCAAACTTCTCAGACATATTTAGGGGGATGACTTCTACCTACCCTAATTTTCTTGGAATTTATTAATGAGTTAATTAAGAAAATCAATTAATGAATCCTTAATCACCCTTTTAATATATTTAGAATAATTAAGCATGTGAACAGTGCTTTAATCATTTAATTGAGATAATTAAATATTGTTTAAGTGAATAGGAGGTTTATGAAATGGGTTTGGGGTACTTTTCCTAAGTTTCTCCCTAAACCCGCTTTCTTCCTTAATCTAAACCTAATTAAGGGTTAATCCACTAATGATCTATTTAATTAATCTAATCAAATTTTCAAAACCAATATGAACTTAATCAATCTCTTGCTGGGTGAATCCTTAGGTGTTCAAAAGCCTAATATAAATTTAAGAAAATCATTTCTAACTCATATGTGTGGGAAGGTTATGAAAGTACTTAATTAAACCTTTTAGCTTAATTAATCAATAATTGTGAGCCAATTGTATTAGGCCCCTTTCTTTCTTAGGTGCAATTTTGATTTAAATTTTATGTGGTTGCATATCATATGTTGGCTCATAATTGTTAGGTTAATTATGTTAAAGTGGTGTAGGTAAGGGGTAATTAATGGACTTAATTCACACCTTAACATAAATAAAACATAAAATCAATCTAATTGTTCTAAAAATAAAACTAAATCAATTCAAACATGAGGTAAATGAGTTAGGACCAGCAAACTCTTTTCACATTTCTTAAATCAAATTCAAAACAAAAATAAAAATCTCTTCAAAGAATTTTGGTTCACTTTAAATAGTCTTATTACATAGGATTTTCTTTAGAAATTAATTAGGGTGAATGACGTTACATGCTTGCATCACTTTATTTCTTTCCAAGCATGCTAAATATTATATTCCATATGAAATAATGCATTCATATCTTTCTAAAAAAATCAAAATAAATGAAATATTTTCTTTATGTCAAATTGCATATTTTGGCTAAAGTAAGAATATGAGTGGCTATTATCACTATTAAATCAAAATAATTATTTTCAAAATCTAGAAATCAAATATTGTAAATGAAGGTATGCTACTTATAAATATTTATAAGCTTGCATGTGATTATAGCATAAAATGAGTTATGTGATTTTCTTCTCTTTTCTTAACATAAGTATATAGGATTTACAATGTGTATAGTTCATTTGAAAAGAACATAACACTTACTTAAATCTATTCATATACAGTTCTATGTTATGGCTTAAGAAGGATCATCACATTGCACATGTAAATTAAATAACTAAGATCAAACAAATAAATATAAACCTTCTGCATGATTCTTCATCCATTTATTTTCTTTTTGTACATGCACATGTATTTAAGAAAAGTGGTATATTAGTCTGGACATCCCGGAGTTGCGAGGCTTTAAGTAGCCCTAAGAAGGTCTTGTACCTTATACCCTTAGTGTAGAAAATAATGGCGTTGTACTCACTTATGTATTTCATACATTTAAATGTGCATTTGATTAATGGATAAAAGAATCTCTCTCTTTTTTACTTAACAAAATCATGCATCATGAAACATCCAAATTTTTCTAAACAACATTTCTTAGCATTCATCATCAAAGTGTGCTATGGTTTGTATTTGTATGTATAGATATGCTTACGATCATTCATATGCATGATATACATGTTGAAAAGAGATAAATAATTATGTGTTTTGTGATAGTAATTCAATTTAATTAATCCTAAGATGCCTTTCTTATTGAATAGGTTTATTCAGAGCCAATTTAAACTTAGGATTAATTAAAATACATAATAAAAAATTCACTAAAGAAAAATCACTAACGAATCTATCTTAGAAATTACTTAAGGTAGGGAGGAAAGAGAGGTTCTCTTCTATTTTTCTCTCTTTATATTACTTAGTAATTAAGTGTAGGTTCATTCAAATTAAATAAAATCATCAAATACAATTAACAAATCAACTAAATCACTTAAATGAAACTACCCTCTAAGTTGAATCATTCACACTTAGAAAATTTCAACCTTAAAGCCTAGCTAAGACATGCCACACAAGCCTTAAATGGCACACACATTAAGCTAAGTCACCATTTCTAGCTCTATGTTAGAGTGATGCATGGATTGATGCCTAATTTTATTTTGTGATGTAATGTTTAGTCTGGATGTTAAGGTGTATATGTGTAGACTGGATGATATGATGATCTTAGTATAATCATTATCTTCTGCAGGAGATTATGCTTAAGGGGCGCTGTAATAAAAATATAAATAATTTTGCTACACATGTTGCTTATACCCCTAAGCATAATCCAAAATAGGCCAGGTGAACTGGTTACCCTTGTGTGGGGTGCTAAGTCCAATTTATTCATATACATGCTTGGGATTGTGTGGTATGTTTTGCTAATCTATATTTTGCAAGTTTAGTTAAATTTACATTTCATTTTTCATGTAATTTTATAATTAAGATTTGGAATGAATGTTATGGGAGATTAGGATGAACATTAGTCATAAGACCATGTATTATACACCATGTGAAGCCTTGGAGCAACCACATCCTAACCAACTAAAAGAAGGAAAGTCCAAATGAAGAAAGAAGAAAGAAAGAAATGAAGAAATGAAGAATGAAGAAAGAAGAATGAAGACCCCCATAGCATGAATTCTTTCTAAATTGTAATTAATTCATTTGTAATCTGGGTTGTACAAGGGTAGAGCTTGGCTACCCATTTCTTTTCGGTTTTGTGGGGTGGAGCCCGACCACAAAGGCCTCTTATTCTTTTATGCTAGCTTTATGAAATTATTTTATATTTGTTTAGCTTGTGCACTAAGATGACATATTTTTTTTCTAGTTTCTTCCTTGCTTTGATGAATGGCCTGGATGCGATTAGGCTCTTAGGAAAAAAATTAATTTTCTATCCAATTCATCAACTCAAAATTAAAAATTAATAACTCATACCTCACATAAACCCTAGGTTATAAATCAAGATAAAAGGTTTAGCAACCCCTCAGCTGGATGTTGTATGTCTCACATCATGCATAAAAAAGCATCTTACTTCACTCTTACTTTTGGAGGGCTTCCACCTTTGCTAGAGAACTTAGTTTGACCTTTGAGAGCCATGGTGGAAACACACCTCCTTCTTGCTGATTTTGGCCCACAACCAAATTATCATGCATTAGATAAATGAATCCCATAGCCTATGTCAAATAAATTATCCAAAAATGAAAATAAATTATAACAAAAAATTGCATTAGATTTAAGTCATTATTCATGTCCTACATGATCTAGTCTCTTAGGGAGTGTGTTTAAGGACATAACCTCTTTTTAAATAAATAGCAGCCTAGCTACCTTGCAAAAGCATATGACTTGCCTACATATATTTAAAATCGTTGGATGAGTTAGTTCGCAACCACCCCCAGGCGGTTGTAAGTCCAACAATTGGGTGCTTTATCCTCTCTTGTGGAGGTAAACCATATGCCTATTTTTGTCTTAGACTTAGGTCATGCATTGGCTCTCACCAAAGCTCCCTAGATTTAGGTTCAAAGGTTTTGTTTCCCTTTGCAGGCTACAAGCATAAATCCTCACCTCTTAGGCATTTTCACGATTTTGTGTTGTTGAAATATAAGCCCTAGATTTTTAATAAAAATTTAATCCAAACACATAATTCCTCTTAAATTTTAAAAATATAAAGCCCAACCATAAGATAGTTTGGGATGCTCATTAGGTTTCCTAGCATCGTGAGCATCCCCTACTTATCTCCACTTGGTTTCAATAATAAGTCATTCCTCTTAATCAATCTCACTTGATCTTCAAAAAATAACCAATTTGTTGATTGCCCTATCTTTGAAATCTTTGGAGGCAACAATCATTTATCTTAATCGAGAGTATTCTTAAGGAATCTCATTCCTTAAAATGTAATTAAATATGGGGGCTTGCCTCCATAGGGGACTTAATGAACCTGGTTTAAAAAGAAATCTTGCTTTACTTTTTCATGTAAAGTAGGGGAAGAATCTCTAGTACATTTGAAGCACCATAGTCCTTAGGAGTCCTTATTAGGTGATTAGGTCCATAACAGGATGGTGACTTATGTCTCTCGAGATATTAAACCATTTCTCAATATCATACCTGATAATCCTAATGAGAATATTTACGGATCTACGTGGTGTCCACCAAGCATTTATTTTTGCCTTCATTTATTTTTTAAATATAGATGAAGATGAAAATATTTCACCACAACACTCTGTATAATCTCGAGTGTACACCCTTCTTTTTTAAAATTTTAAAGCAGTGTGGGACATCCAACTATGGATCTACATGTCAATTTCTTAGGACTGCAATTAGGCTGTAATGTTATGATTAGTTTACTTTTCATTTGAAGCTGAAAATGTCTATGAAGCATATAACTTTCAGATGCAAACCATCCACATTTAGAGCATTGTATGATTCCATCTCAGAACACTTCACTGAGGAAGTTGTTGAGATTTTAAGTAGGCTTCACATTCATCAATTCATTAGGTTGTTTGCCTTCCAACAAGATTAGGTTGATATCACTTCACTCATGTCCTGTTGGCACATTGAAAAGTAGGCCTTCCATATAGGTGGCCACTACCTTTCGTTCATAGCCAATGAAGTTGCTTTAATAATTGGGATGCTTAACAGAGAGGATAAGGTGACATGACAAAAATCCCCATTGTGTAAATATAATTCAAAGGATTTTAGAAATAGAATTGAGAAGGCCAAGGCTAGCACTGGCATAATACAGTTTGTGTGGTTATATATACAATTTTTGCTTTCAAATTTATTTTTTATATATCATAATTATAGAGTGGATTTAGAGCTGATCTCCTTCACTAAGAATATAGAAAAGTTTGCTGATTGCAATTAGCCAGAAGCCATTTAGAGCTTTTTGGTTTCACAATTTGATGTAATCACATAACACATTTTGACATAGAAAATAACAGGCTATATGAGTGGCTTTGTCACTCTTCTGATGGTATGTGTTTTATTATTTGATTTAGATTTCGTTTAGGATTGAAGGCTACTAATTTTAGCACTTTAATATAGATTTGGCTATCGGAGCACACAAGAGTGGTCAATCTTACAATTCCTGCTGCAAAGCCCAGTATGTTACGGTGGTTGAAAATAAAATTCACAGAGATATCCATTGCTGATTTGCAAGGAGATCAAGTAATGCTAGTTTTACTTACTTTATTTACATCAAAATTTATCTATTCCTACTCGAAAACCTGAAACTTTTATATTTTTATACAATAGGCCTTCCAATCATTTGATGAGATAACAGAGGATGAGACCTGGCTCTTAAAGACAATTCCCCTTCATTCGTAGCCATCCCAAAGTGGTACAAAGAGGAGTCCAAGCTAAAGTCCAAGGAGTGAAGCCCTGAGTGGATCTCCATACATATCTCCTCGATATTCTCCTCCTTCATATGCATCCAGCCTGCCTTCTGCAACTACCCCTCCAAAGAGTCTTGAAAAGGAGAAGACATTGTCATTAATCAAAGCTCTGGGGATAGATTGTCCTATTTTGAAGCTACAGTGAGTCAGAGATTTGATGGCATTGATGCAATGTTTGCTGCTATTAAAGTAAGGGTTGCTAGATAGAGAAGTCCAAAATTGGGTGAAGCTGCCAAGGAGGCTAACACTGGGGCAGCCACCAAGCCCACATGTCCGGAGGTGCCTCCGGATACTACCCTATTGAGGGATGAGCAATTAATTGAATGCACAACCCCCACAACAGAAGATCATACTACTCAGTCTTCAATAGGTAGCATTGCACGCGGGGTAAATGTGAGATAGGTGAGGAAGAGGAAAACTGCCTCGTCCCCGTTCACAAGCATGTACAGGAAGAAGCGGAGGATAGCAGAGCCTCCTGTTCTTGCCACTCTAGTTGCAGACAAAGCAGAGGAGGTAGTTTACTGTACGTTATACTAATTTAATATAATAATGTTAATTTAGTAATTTTTTTCTATAGGTGAAGGTTGAAGAAGTTCTTATAGGTATTCTTCATTTTGGTTGCTTTTGCTTGAAATCATAATGGGTTGTTGTCTTATAAAATATTTAAAATGATGTAACCAGTTGAGGCGCTAGAGACCATTGAGTTCTTCTCAAGAGATGTTATACCGAAGGCAATGCTAGAATTAATCGACTCCCCTTGCACCTGATTTAGGGACACGTATTACATTCTTTCATATATTTAACTCACTTTAAATAAAATCATTGTTTAGTTCAGATTGCTCACATGCCCACTCTGCTCAAATGCAGGGGTGTTAATATTCTCCTAGTTGGAAATATCATTATTAGTAGAGGATAAATTGATGACTTACTGACATATCAGTATTTGTCCAATGCACGTGTTGATGCATTTGCATATTTACTAGCCAAGAAGAATAAGATCTATCATGGGTTATATGTCGCATACATGTACATCTCATGTCTACATTGGGTGAATTTAAGCAAGGTTTATTGGGTTATAAAATTCCTTCATAAATTTTAGCAAGTTAAAAATTATTTAATTTTACTCTTCTTTTTAATCTTTGAAATTTATTCCTAATTTGGCTATGAAAAGGAGAGCTAAATGTTTATGGAGCACATCAATAGAGAGAGTATTTCAAGGGATGATTTAAACTTAATTCTAATCATCAATAATCAGTATTGGACACTGCTAGTGTGGCATCTTAAGAAAGGGAAATGGTTCCTTTATGATTCACTGTCAAACCTAATATATAAGGCTATAGTACTTGTCATTGTAAGTATACTTGCCTTACTCAATTTCTTCCTAAATGCGTAGTTTTTAATAAACTTATTGGATTTCTTTTGGTGCATATGTAAATCAAACTACTTGTCAGTGATGCATGCAAGGCTTTCGAGCCCAACATTGAAGAATGGCCAGTCAAGGTGCTCAATGGTATATCAGTCCAATATAATAGTGTCGACTGCGGTATATTTGTGTGCAAATATATGGAGGCAGATGTAAGCAAAACCTGCAGTGGACTAGTCTGATCACCTAGATTGGTCTAAGAAGATGAATCTATTCAGGGTCGAGTTAGTTTATGTTCTTTTTTATTTAAATATGAAATGACTAAAATATTTGTATATATGAAATGTTTACACACAAATGTGTTTGTAAATGATCTCTTTGATTATCCTTCTTGTACATATCTTCATAGAAGTTCATGTATTTTGGAAGCTGTTGTTTAATTTCTGCTTATCAGTTGTACAATAGGAATTAATTATTTTATTTCAGTTTTTCAGAGTGTACACTCTCAATACATTATGTGCAATCTGGGGTGTACATTCTGTACACACTGGAGTGTACACTCTGAGGTGTACAGTCTGTGCTATACAGTTTGTACACTCTGGGGTGTACACTGTGTACACTCTGGAGTGTACACCCATTTTTTTAAATTTAAATGATGTGAGGATACCAGTTGTCGATCCAAATGTTTTGTTATGCTATGCGGGGTGCCTCTCAGCATAATTTGATTTTTATTTTTAGTTTTTCAGAATGTACTCTCTCGAATCTGTACACTATATGGTATGCAGCGTAGGGTGTACTTTGTGGGGTGTACACTGTGGGGTGTACATTCTGTACACTCTGAGGTGTACACTCTGTGGTGTACACTCTAGATTTGTTGACCTTCATATATCTCCCATAAGTCAAGTCAAGCAAATTTAGAGAATTTAATGAATTATGGATGCAGTGTTATGCAAATCGAAGCCCAAAATACACCGAACATCACAAAAATTGCTTGAAGTAATCTCCAATCAATGAACAGTCTTTTCCAATGAGTTTAGAATGTTGAAATTAATCAAAATATACATATCGCATAATCCGACGGTCGACTGATGAAGACTGGGAGCCGTCAATGCGTCTACGTGCATATCGAAGTCGGGAGGTTGCGATGACACCCAAATGACCTCCATTCATAAAATTGATTATTTTGTTAGCATGAAAACATTGAAACCTATCAAATGAACTATCGCTAATTGGATGAGCTATAAATATCAGGTCAAAATAGATGGTGCACAAATCAGAGTTAAAATTAACCATAATTGACGTCGACTCAAACCAAATAGCCTCTAATCGTGAAATGGATTGCACCATTGCATTCAAAATGTCAAAATTACCTGGAATAAACATCCAATTTAATTAAAATTATCGTGCTTAAAATTTCATTAATTTAGCAAGCATTTTGAGTTAAAATTTACTTGATTATATCTCAATTACATCCAATCAGCGCTTTAGAACTTGCAGCCGCCCACTCCCATGCCTCTACCTCCCATTCGACTAATAATAGGATGCCATATCATCTTTCCCACACCCCCCTTGCACCTTATCCCATCATCACACATGCAAAAGGGATGAAGAGAAAATCGAGCAACGTCCCTCTCTGGTTGGTTCCAAGGATCACACAACAAGACCTTATTATGGTGACTCCTTTTCTCCCTTGCGATCGACCTCACAACCACTCGGTCTATCCCCTATTCCTCCATCTCTCGTTCATCTTGTCAGTCACACACACGTAGAGCCAAAGCTCCTCGTTTGTCTGTCTTCTACCCGAGACGCTCGAAAATCAAGAATTGATGGGATTTCGACATTCGAAACCTTCATCTTTCTCCCTTTTTGCTCCACTACTGCTCGAATAAAAGAGAAGGGAGATGTCACAAAGGTGACTCTCATCTTTCCCTCTCTGTCATCCTCACACACTTCTGCTTGCCTAATTCCCGTAAGTCAGCCTACCAGGAGGATTTACTAAATCTGGGATTTAAGGAAAAACGGAGGAGAAACTGGATTCAAAATTATGTAGGATTTAGTCACCGTTTCTGCTATTTTGAACAGTAGATCCAACCTTTTCTCGGCTCTTCCCACCTCATTTGCATCTCCATAAAGCATCTCCCATCTGTCCGTTGCTACTGCAAACCGACTGCTCCAATCCTAAATAGCCCAATTCCACTTCACTCCTCTCAATTCTTCTCTTATTCTCGGTATGCATTGCAAGTGTTCAGTCCGATTCTTGCTTCCTAAAACTAGCTCTATGTTTCTCTTCTCCTCTTCTCAGCATTATTCTTCACATATGATATGTTCACTGCCTCCTAACCTGATTTATCAACTACCCTTTAGATCCTGACATTCATCTTTATTCTAGCCAAACATCAGGTCAACTCATGCGACAGACTTCAAATGTCACTTGCAAATTCATAACATTAGTCGAAATAATTTTGTGCTCTAATAGCTAATGCAAAGTATAAATGAGGAATGGCTGGTTATAAAAATATGTAAGCTAAATAAAATTCTCAAATTCTAACGCTGACGAAGAACCAGTATCGCTCTTTGTAGACAGGGAAAACTTTTAGATACTGGCACGACGGAAAATCACATAATTTCTTGCGTGAACCTATACAGCTCTGTAGTATGGTAGGTAAGAAGAAATGAAGACTTAGGCCATGGTTTATCTGCTCATTCTCTTTTGGCAGCGGTGAGCAGTGAACTCCCGGCTGACCCCTTTACGGGGACGACGCTGGGAGGATGCTAAAATTTTGTCAAATTTTTGGGAATTAAATTTAAAATTAATTGGATATTAAACTAATTTTGAAGCATAAAATCCTTAAACAAAATAAATTAATAAAGATCGAATTCAAATGAGCTCAATGAATATTAATATTATATAATATTATGCTAAGTGAGAATGATTGTGGATGAAAATTAATATGTGAGACAAGAGATTAGCAAGATAGCAACATAGCTGCAAGGAAAAAAATAGCTCCCTTATGAGCTGGAGAATATTGAAGTGAACTTTAAAGTGAACCTACATAATGATTGATAGTTCACTCATCAACAAAAAAATTGTTTAATAGCTCTAACATTAACAAGGCTCTTTATTGAATATTGAAATTATAGTATCGAATGAAGCTAGCCTTCTGTTGAACTTGATAACTCAACACTAAACTTTTGCAAGACTCATAGAGAATCTGATTATTTATGTACATGAATGTCATCCATTACTGGACAATTTAATCCATAACTTGAGCTCCAAATGAATTAAAAAGGATTTGCATAAGATGTGCAAATAAACATGATGATTACTTTGTAAGCAAGACAAATACTAAGTAACTAGTTTACAAACAGGAATGAGATAGAATAGCTCACTGATGAGCACGAATAGAACTATTTATCGAATGCTTAGATAGCGTTGTATCTAATGAATTAAAGACAAGAAAAAAAGAAGAAGTCTAAAGAAGAATTATAATGAGCTTATAAGCTAATCAATAAGCAGAGATGAGACTTGTTGATTTTTTTTAAAATTCAATAAAGAAAGAAACAAATATAAATGATGGTACGATTCTCTGAATTAAGTAAGAGCTAAAATATATGGTCATCGGATTCGTAACACATCGTATAAGTGAATAGAAGACTTACTAAATTAATTTTGCATAAATTATGGAGCCAATTCAAGTGCTTCAGAATTTGTGCAATCATTTAAAAGTGATAAATTCTTGTACAAAATATAAAGTAATCTTCAATTCAATTAGATCTTTTCAAATTTGTACAAGTATTCTAAATAACCCACATGGGTCCTGACACTATGTTGAATGCATGAACTTAGTGTCTGAAGATGTTGCGTGGGTCGATTCCCGGTTTGGTCTTAGGACTTGGTCCAGGTTAACAAAACCTAAAAATCTAATGATGCTTGTGGTGTTTATTTTTGGATTCGTTTGGGTGTGTATATGTGAGGGGACACCACGTAAATCTGAGGATGTACTTATTGAGGTGATCGGGTATGACATCAAGGAATAGTGCATTATCTTGAAAGATAGAAATTACTACCATATGATGGACCTAATCACCTGATAAGGACTCCTAAGGCATGATGGGTCTTTGAATATACTAGAGATTTTTCCCTTACTTTACATGGAAAAGTAAAGCAGAGTTTATTTAAACTGGATTCGTTAAGTTCCTTATGGAGGCAAGCCTCCATAGTTAATTACATCTTAAAGAAAATAAATTCCTTAAGAATACTATCGATTAAAGTAGGCGATTGTTATCTCTAAAAAATTTAAAGATAAGACTATTAATAAATTATTTATGTTTAAGAAGATCAAGTGGATGGATCAAAGGGGAAGAGTTATTATCAAAACCAAAGGAGATGAGTAAGGAGTGCTCATGATACTAAGAAATCGAGTGAACACTCCAATTTTTCCTATGGTTAGGCTTTATATATTTGAAATATTTATTAGAAATTTAGGACTTATAATTCCATAATATAAGATTATGGAAATGTCTAAGAGGTGAGGATTTATGCTCGTAGCCCATAAAGAGAAACATCGACCTCAGATCCTAAATTTAGGGAGCTTTGGTGAGGGCCAAAGCATGACCTAAATCTAAGGCAAAAATGGGTATATGATTTACCTCCATAAGAGAGGGTAAACCACCTGACTGCTGGACTTATAACCGCTTGGAGTGGCAGCTAGCTTACTCCTCATACGCTTTAAAACCATGTGATCAAGTCATATGCTTTGTAAGATGGTTAGGCTATTATTTATTTAGAAAAGAAACTAATTCCTTAAACCCACTCCCTAAGAGATTAGAGCATGAGGGGTATGAATAATGACTTAATCTCATGAAAATTTTTATCACATTTTTTTCTAATTTGGGACTCTTTATTTTGACACAAGCTATAGGATTTTGTATGCCTAAATGCATGAGAAGTTGATTATGGGCCAAATCAAAAGAGAAAGATGAGTTCTTCCATCATAGGATCTTAAAGATTAAGCTCATTTCTATCTAGCAAAGATGGAAGCCCTCTCTTAATAAGAGTGAAACAAGATGATTATGCATAATAAACATACAACATCTAGTTAAGGGGTTGCTAAATATTTTATTATCATGATTTAATGCCTAGGCTTTTACATGAGATTATGAGTTATTTTAAAGAATTATGTTATGAGTTGTTAGTTTGGGTAGAAAAATTAATTTTTATCCTAGGAGCCTAATCTCATCCAGGCCATATAACAATCACCAAATCATAAATAAACTATGAAGAGGCCTGCTTTTCTAATGCACAAGCTAAGCAAAATACCAAATAATTTTATAGAATATGAAAAGAATAAAAGATAAATCTCGGTCAGGTGCAACAAAAAAATGTGGGTAGCCGAGCTCAACCCTTATAGATCCCGACATAATGAAAGAATATTTACAATTATAAATGATGAATGTTATGAGGGTCTTCATTCTTCATTCTTTCTTCTTTCTTCTTTCATTTCTTCATTTGATTTGCTCCATTTATTTCTTCATTCTATCTTGATTTGGATGTGCTTGCTCCAAAGGCATCACATGGTACATAAGACTTGATCTTATAACTAATGCTCATCCTAATCCCCCTTAACACTTATCATAATCCTAATGCAAAATTACATTAAAAGAAAGAAAGTAAATCTAGCTACACCTGCAAAATAGATGTTAGCTAAACACACCACATAACCCAAGCAGTTATAAGAATAACTTAGACTTAGCACCCCATGCATGGGTAACCAAGCCCACCTGTCCTAACTAGGCCATGCTTAGGGGTATAAGCAATCTGCATAGCAAATGCATTTGTATCTTTATTACAACGACTCCTTGTGCATGACCCTGTGCAAAAAGCATGATTACCCTAATAACGACCTAACATCCAGACTGCATACATACACCCAAACATTCAGACTCAATAATACATCACAAAATAAGTATACATCAAATCATACACTACCTTAACATAAAGCAAGAAATTGTGACTTAGTCTAATGTGTGTGTGTGTGTGTTAAGGCTTGTGTGGTATGTCCTAACTAGGCTATAGAGTTGTAAATTGCTAAGTGTGAGGAATTTATTTTATAAAGGGGTTGATTTCTCTTTAAGTGATTTAATTAATTTAAAGATGTTACTTAATATTTTCTTTTATTTCATATGGCCTACACTTAATAACTAAGTGTTATAAGTAAAAGAAAGAGAGGAAATCTTTCTTTCATTCCTACCGTAAGTCACTTCTAAAGTAAATTAATTAATCAATTTCCTTTAGTGAATAGCTTATTATATGTTTTAATCAATCCTAAGTTTAAGTTCACTATACATGACCTTATTCAATAAGAAAGACATCTTAAGATTAATTAGAATGGATTACTATCACATAATAAATATTCATTCATTTCTTTTCATCATGTGTATCATGCATATGTGTAAATCCTAAACATACATATACATGCAATTTATATCTTTAGCATACTTGAATGATAAATGCAAAGAATTGTATTTGAACTTTAAATATTTCACATGATTGAATTATGAATGCCTGTCTTTTTAATAAGAAAGAGGGAATTTTCATCCATTAACTAGATACACATTCGCATGTATAAAAGTTTTAAGTGAGTACGGCGCCATTGTTCTGCACCAGGGCCGTAAGGTACAAAACCTACTTAAGGCTATTTAAGGCCTCAAAACCCCAAGGTGTTGTGGAGAAAAATTCCTATAAGGAGAT
Organism: Cymbidium sinense; assembly: GCA_021442155.1. Lineage (NCBI taxonomy): Eukaryota > Viridiplantae > Streptophyta > Magnoliopsida > Asparagales > Orchidaceae > Cymbidium > Cymbidium sinense. Next base: position 90,509,577 of record CM038218.1, on the reverse strand, counting down.
GGAGTCGCCTTTCAAATCTGTTGGTGAGAAATGAAAGAGAACAAAGCCCTTATAGAAATTCATCTTTTTAGGCTGCCACGCATATCTGCAGATGTACTTATTCAAGTGATCGAGTACGTCATCAAGGAAATAGTGTACTATCTTGAAAAGGAAAAGTGTACTTATTCATTCTTCATTCTTCTTTTCTTCTTTCTTTTTCTTCTTTCTTCTTTTGGTTCCTCCTTTGGATGGTTGGAAGGTGGATACTCCAAGGCTTCAGGATCTTATGACCAATGCTCATCCTAATCCCCATAATAATCATTCCAAAATCCTAATTGCACAAATTTACATGAAAAGGAAAAATGGAAATCTAACTAACACCTGCAAAATAAAGGTTAGCTAAAACAAGCCACACAAATTCCAAGCATGTATATTGGACTTATCACCCTACACATGGGTGACTAAGTCCACCTGACCTATGGATTATGCTTAGGGGTATAAAGCACCTATAAGCAAAAGCATTTATATATATATTTTTTATGATAGCGCCCCTTAAGCAAAATCACCTTAACATTGATTCTAAAATATATATCACAAAATAAAACAAACATCAAACCATGCACCGACCTAACCTAAAGCTAGAAGTGATAACTTAGGCTAATGTGTGTGCATTGAAGGTTTGTGTGGTATGCTTAGTTATGGCTTTAGGTTCAAATTTTCTAAGTGTGGAGAACATGTTCAACTTAGAGGAGGGTTTCATTTAAGTTGTTTAGTTATTTTGGGTTGATTTTACTTTATGTTTTGATTTGATTTAAGTGGATCCTATAATTAATTACTAGGTTATGAAGAGATGGAAAGAGAAGAGAACTTCTCTTTTCTTCCTTAACCTAAGTAATTTCTAAAGTACATTCACATTTTTATTTTATTTAGGTGAATATTTTGATTAAATCTTTTACTTAATTCTAAGTTTAGATAAACTTTAAACAAACCTATTCAAAAAGAAAGGCATTTTAAGATTAAATAAAATGAATCAAAATTTATATAACACACATTACTTCATTTCTTTCCCAACATATATAACATGCATATGGATAGATCCTAAGCATATCTATACATACAAATGAGAGTATTTAACGCACTTTATGATGCATACTAAGTAATCCATTTAAGGAAATTTAGAAGTTGAATATGCATGATTTTTCTTAAGTAGAAAGGGTTTTCCTTATCCAAATTTTCACATACACACATGAAGGTAAAAAAGGCATAAGTGAGTATAACGACATTATTAACCAGAGGTGTAAGATACAAGATCTACGTAGGGCTGCTTAAAGCCTTGCAACCTCGGGGTTATCCAGACTAATATATCACTTTTTTCTAAATACAAACATATGTATAAAAGAAATGAATAGAAAAGGAGAATGCAAAAGTTGTTTAATGGATTCATTTTATTTTATGCAATTTATGTATGCAAGTATAGGTAACTCTTCTTAGCTAATAGCATAAAGATGAATAGGGTGTGGAATTAAGCAAGTGTTGGGTTCTTTTCAAATGAATCCTACATCTTATCAACTCCTATTCAAAACTAAACCAACATAAGAAAGAAAGGAAACCTATGCTAACCATGCCTTTATATTCTATCGCATGCAAACTCATAATTAAAGTATAAGTAGCACACTTTCATATTTGGTATTTGATTTATATGTTTCGAAAATAATTTGAATTTAGTGGTGATAATAGTCACTCATATTTACTTTAGCTAATACATGCAAATTTGACATAAAGTAAATAATTTCATTTTAAAATTTGAATTTTAAAATTATGAATGCATGAAACCACATGACATACAACTTAACATGTTGGGGAAAAGATTCAAAGTAATGAAAGCATGTAAATAAGTTAACTTCACTTAAATCCTAAAGACGTTCTTATAGAATAAGAAAGTTTAAAATAAATCAAAGTGAATTAAAAGTGATTTTTTTGTTTAGTTTGAAGTTTGATTTAATTTTGAAAAGGTGAGATGAGTTTGCTGTTCCTAACCCATTCCCACATGTGTTTGATATTTTTTGTTTAATTTGTAGATAATTAGATCCATTTTTATGCATTAATTAGGTTAAGGTGTGAATTAAGTAACTTACTTAACCCTTACCTACACCACCTTTGAAGAATTAACCAAATAATTATGAGCCAATGAGATGAGATAAAACCCACAAGGAATTTAAATTTGTAATGAACCTAATAAGAAAAAGGCCTAATGCAATTTGGCTCACAATTAAAAAGTAATTAAGCTAAGGGGTTTAGCTTAAGTAATTTCAAAACACCCTTTCACACATGTGAATTGGGTTTTGATTTTCTTAATTGAACTTAGGCTATTAAACACCTAAGCATCTACCCAAAGTAGATTAATTAAGTTGGAACTTTTAGAATTTTAGAAATTGATTAAGGGATAATTAATGATTTAACCCTTAATTAAGAGGAGATTAAGGAGAGAAGAGGGGTTTAGGGAATAGCTTAGGGGAATGCCCCAAAATTATTCCATAAACTCCTACTTACTAGATCTGACCTTAATCAATCGTAATCATGGGTTAAAATTACAAATCATACCTTAATTATGCTTAATTGCATAAGGAGGTTAATTAAAGAAACCATATGCAATTCTTCTAATCAAGCCTTTAATAAATCCCAAGAAAATTAGGGAGGTAGAAGTCATCCCTTAAAATATACCTAAGAAATTTAGGATTAATCAGAGGCTTAATTAAAAAGTAATTAGCAAAATAAAATTTCTAATAAAACTTAAATTCAGAGAAAAGCATAATTCAAAAGCCATTGAAATTAATTTTAAATATTCTAGGTTTAATTATCTTTCCATAAAATTTTATTTTACATTTTTCTGAATTTTTTAGAAAGAGTTATAAATTCTAGAAGATCCTTAAGTTAATTAAAATTTAATTAAGCATTTAACTAATCCCCTAACTCACGGTGCGACGCGTGGTGGCGGTGGTCAGCGCGCTTTGCATGCATCACGCCGTGAAGGGGTTACTTAAATAGTCAAATCCCAGATGGCAGTTGGCGGTGCACGCTATTTGATCCATGTCATCCGATCAAAGATCAGACGACCAGGGATCTCCCCGTAGTTTTAAAACGAATAACATATATCTAAACATGAGGAATTATCTCAGCCGTCCATCTAAAATGCACGGATGGATGGTTGAGATCTCCCAAGTTCTTCTTCTTGATCAACAGAGATCATCCATGATCAAGGGGAAGATCCAAGCTTGATTTAGCAAGTATTCAAATCAAACTCGACCCACATCGTCTAAAGTTAAAGAGAGATAAATCCAATGGTCAAAAATCCATGGGATGAAAATTTCTTTCACGAAGCTAGACACCACATTGAGTTTAATGGTCAAAAAATCTCATACCTCGCTGGAGGTGATCACTACGAGTCCTGGAGAAGCTTTCGAGACAAAGCTTGGAGTATGAGCACTTGAGGTTGAGTGGATCTATGAACCAACTCCTCTTAGCTAGCTTGATTTGTTCCAATAGGTCTCTCCCCTTGACTTGAAGTTGGTTGATCTTGTATATGGACTTGCAAAATATAAATCCATTTACAAGTGATTTAAAGTCAAATGGGTTTAGATCCACTGATCACATATTCAAAGGAAGAAATGAAATGGTTTTGGCTTTGATTTTTTGACATAGGTTTTGATTGCTTGATTGAAGTTTGACTTGTGTGTTTGAGCTCATGATTATAGATTGAATCATGAGAGAATGAGAAATGGCCATTTGAAATTGATTTGGTTTTAAAGATATTGACTTGAAAGGCTTAGATTGGATTTGAGTTGATTTGAATTTGATTTTTGGAATTGGTTTTGGTTGTATGAATTTATATTTCATTATATATGTGAATATAAATGAGAATATAAATGGATCATGAAAAAATTTTAAGGATTTGAAGTGGTTTAATCATGATTTAGGCTAAGTCAATGAAGATGGATTTAAAGGACTTAGGAAAATTTTATGAAGTTTGGAGTTTGAATTTTTGAATTTGGCTTGATTGATTTATATTTATATTTGTGAGTATAAATGAGAATATAATTGAATTATGAGAAAATCTTATGAATTTGAAATGGTTTGATGATGGTTTGGCTAAGTGCATTAATGGAAAATTAATGACTTAAGAAGATTTTAAATTGGGAATTTAATTTTTGCCTTTGATTTGATTGATTTGTATTTATATTTCATTTATATATGTGAATATAAATTTAAAATGAGTTTTGAGAAAATCATGAGTTTGAAATTTGGTTTGATCAGAGGCAAGTCCATTAATGAAAATTGGGACTTAGAAAATTTCATGAATTGATTTTGAGTTAGTTTGATTGATTTGAATTTATATTTCATATATGTGAATATAAATGAATTATAAGTCAAAGATTTGAATTATTTTTTATTGAGTTTTGCTAAGTCCTTAAGGGAAGATTAAGGACTTAGCAAAATTTGGGGACTTTTGGAATTTTTTGAAGGATTTTCATCATAGGTTTCAATCATAGATTTCAATCATGAATTTCAATCATGTGGAGTTGATTTGAGTTTGGAGAAAATCAAATTGAATTTATTTAGAGTTTTACTTGAAAGAAGAAAGGCGAGGAATGGTTTAAGCTAAGCTAAGGGTAGGTAATTTTCCTAACACCCCTAAGGCATGACCTATTCCTATGGCTAACTCTTCAAGTTTGATTGAGGTCCACCTAATCATTAGATGTATTTAAGACTAAGGAACTCCTAAAGTTGAGAAGTCCTAAGCTAAGATGGAGTTGAGAGCTCATTCAAAATGAGATCAACAAGTGTCATGGGTCAAAGGAACATAATGATTGAAATTTGAAGATTGCAATTTCAAAAGAAATAATTATCAAGCTTATGAATGTGATCACTTATGTTCAAGACATAAGAGAGAGGGAAGAATACTTGATAGTGTGAACCATCCAATGGGAATGGTTCAAGTCATCCATGATGAGAGGTTTGATTTGATTCAGAGGAGAAAAGATTTGATTTGTTCTACTTGAAGAGGGTCAATATTATTAATTTTATTAGAGAATTTGAGATGATTTGTTGGTTTGAATGGGTTGTTAAGCCATGGATATGATAATTGATTTATAATCAAATATACTAAGCACATAGGAAATGAACCAAATGGATGTCTTTCAAGATGTGAAAGGTAGAAGAAAGCATAGTAGACTTACATCCTCCAAGTAAAGACTAGTTACTAGGGTAATCTATTAACAAGATAACATATAGAACACAACTTAAGGTTGACTATTGAGTGAATGTCGTTGGAGACTTAAAGCAACTCAAACATAGTTAAGATTGATTTCATTTTTTTTTTAAATTTGTTTATTTTGATTGTTATGGATCTCATAGGTTATGAATTTAATAGACTAAGTATTGAGGCTAGTAACAAATTTATTAAAAGGGAGTGGTCTACCAACCATAAGGTAGAACTATCTAATCAAAGCAGAGCTGCCATTTGGTATACAATGGCCAAGTTTTAAGAAGAAAGCACAGGGACTCATATCTTCTAAAAATAAGAAACCACTAAGGTGACCAGTTGCTTTGGGCAACAAATCGAACCTGACCTAGGGCTGATTATTGAGTGAATGCCACTAGGAGACTTAAATCAACTCAAGAATAGTCAAGATTATTTTTTTTAAAAAAAAATTGTTTGTTTTAATTGTTATGGATCTCATAGGTTTGCAATGAACTGTACTGAGTAGGGACCATGGAGGCCTAGACCTAACTTAGATTTACCAATTCAATGGGAGTGGTCTACCAACCACAAGGTAGAATTATCTAACCAAAGGGGAACTTCCTTTTGGTATACAATGGCCAAGTTTTAAGAAGAAAGCATATGGACTCATATTTCTAAAAATAAGGAACCATTTGAGATAGTTGCTTTGGGCAACAAATCAAATCATTGGGTGATTATTGAGTGAATGCCACTGGGGGACTTAAATCAGCTCAAGAATAGTCAAGATTAATTTTCATTTTTAGATTTTTTTTGTGGATTCCATTGGTTTGCAATGAACTATACTAAGTAGGGGCCATAGAGGCCTAGACCTAACTTAGATTTACCAATTCAAAGGGAGTGGTTTATCAACCATAAGATAGAACTATCCAACCAAAGGGGAGATGCTTTTTAGTATACAATGGCAAAATTTTAAGAAGAAAGCATGGGGACTCATATCTTCTAGAAATAAGGAACCACTAGGGTGACCGATTGCTTTGGGCAACAAATCAAACCCGACCTAGGGCTGACTATTGAGTGAATGCCATTGGGGGACTTAAATCAGCTCAAGAATAGTCAAGATTAATTTTCATTTTTAGATTTGTTTGGATTTTATTAGTTTTTGATGGATCAAATTGAGAAGGAGCTTATAGAAGCCTAAACCTATCTCAGATTTATTGAAACAAAAGGAGTAGCTTCCCGACTGATGGGAGAACTATCCGACCAAAGGAGTGCCTTTCGATTTGAAATGATCAATTAGAGGGAAGAAAGCTCGGGGTCTCACATATTCCACTAGAAAAGATCACTAGGGTGATCATTGCTTGGGCAACAAATCAACCACCTATCGCCATGCTTGCAAACAATCATGCTAGAAAGAATGCATCATAGTCTTATATCTTTCAAAGCATGACGGGTAACATGTTTATGGTGAAAATAGATTGAACTCACCAAGGATGACTATGGAGTGAGTACCACGGGGATTTATCTCAACTCAAGTAGTCAGGCAATTCCTATAGGGAGTTATATTGACACTGCCCTAAAGATAGGATGCCTGCTTTGGAAAAGGGGGCCTTTTGGGGGCTTGAATTCCTAATCCACAAGCAAATTAATTTTATTTATTTATTTTTAGTTTGTTTTATCATGAACCATGTTAGTTTGCGAGGGATCAAACTGAGAAGGAGCTTATATTAGCCTAGACCTATCTCCGATTTACTGAACCAAGGGAGAATTTGTGCATTTATTGAATAAATTTTCCAACCATAAGGGTGGATACTAGGAAAGGGGGATTGTCTGATCCAAAAGTAACCCGGATAGTTTCTAAATGGGGTCACAAAGGACTTGATCCAAATAGAGTGCCCGTAGGGGATGGGGCTGGTAAGGGCTTAATCCAACATCCTGGAAAAAATGACATGGCTAGTCATATATTTAATAGGAATTTGGTGGCCAACTTAAGGAGAAAGCATGGGAACTCACATCTACCGAGAGTGGTGTACTCACTGGGTGAGTCACTGTTAGCATAATGAACATCAACTAACCTAAGGTGCTCATCAGTTTGCAATAATCAGCCTAGAAGAAAGCTGGGACTCACATCCTCCTAAAATGATTGGGATAGTCTATCTTCTACCGACAAGTGATATCCAACCTAGGGCGACTACTAAGTGAATGCCACTGGGGGAATTATATCGACTCAAATGTAGTCAAGAGGAAAGGAGCTTATGGGGGACTTATCCTAAACCTTGGATATACTCAACCTAGTTAGAGCATGGTGGCTAGTTCAAGAAGAAAGCACGGGGACTCACATCTTCTTAAATGAAGCCAACATGAGGTAGTTTACTAGCTGGGCAGTGAAGACTACCGTACTAACAAGGTGCTCTTTGGTTTTCAATGATCAAGTTAGGAAGAAAGCACAGAGACTCACATCTTCCAAACAAGTTACCACTAGCACGACATATTAACGAAGTAGTATATGGACCTGACCTAGAGCAGTTAATGAGTGAGTGTCACAGGGGGCTTGCTCCCACATCAAAGTAGCTCGAGACAAAATATTTGTGTTTGTTGTTGTGCATATGTTAAAAGGGAATATGACACCTCTAAGGGACTCTTACACCTACCTTAAACACACTAGGGATCTGATGAAAAGATGTCAATGATGGTAAACAAGATTCCAACTATGAAAGGATGCCACTTGGGTTCTCTCACACCTAACTTAGTTATGCTAATCCAAATAGGATGCCTCTCAGGTTTTCTTACACCTATTCTTATAGCGTCAGGAGATTATGTTTGTGTTGTGAAAGAGGAATATGATACCACTGGGGGACTCTCACACCTACCCTAGACACGTCACGATAGATTCGCAAGATAAGCAAACATCACTTCAAAAGAAGAGAAGATTTGATGAATGGAATCAAATTTTGTTCTTTTTATTAATGATTATTTTCAAACATGATTTATTTCATGGGTAATATTTCTTTAGATAGAGCCCATTAATTGGAAGTATCGGGTGTTCCCCTTTACAAATAATAAGCTGATAAGATAGGAAATAATTGGTCTCCTTAGGACTAACACAGGTTCTCCTACTCAGAAAGACCTAGGGTGGACTAGCTTGTTATGAGCTTGAATCATTTTGGCCTTGTATAACTCAAGGTTTTGGCATGCCCATAGGCAACTCTCCTTCAAACCTTCGAGCTCTTCTAACTGCAACTTTGCATTCTACTCTGTAGTGATCTTGTTACCCAATGTTATCCTTAGTGATGGGAGTTGAACTTCTAAAGGAAGAACGGCTAACCCATACACTAAGGAAAATGGGGTCGAGTTGGAGTTCGATGTGGTGCAAGGCACAAGCTTCAACCAACCGCCGTTTCCGCTTGTTATCATCAAGAGTTTTCTTCAGATCCGATGAGTTTTGTTGAATGCTAAACCATTATGGTAGTAGATGGTGAAGTATCTCCAATCTATGCCATATCTTATGGTGAAGCTATTGATCTTCATGCTTTTGAATGCAGTGTCATTATCAGATATAATTCATCGAGGCACCCCAAACCTATATACGATATGGTTCCTGAAAAATTGAAGCACATGGTGAGTTGTGACCTCTCTGAGTGGGATGGCTTCCGCCCACTTGGAAAAGTAGTCGGTGGTAGCTAAGATGAATTGATGCCCCTTGAAAGAACAAGGATCGATCGGACCTACTCAAATGGCCATGAAGCCAATGTAGGGTGTAGAATGTTGGGTGGTTGGTGGAGGACCACATCATGCACCTGACATTGATGGCATCTTCTAGCTACATCCATGCAATGACATCACCAAGTATCCAAGTCTTTTGATCTTCATCTACATCTTCGGACTGAATTTATGTGCTCCACACAGACCTGAGTGTACTGTTATAATGCCATAGGCTTCATATTTTTCTAAACAACATAACCACATTTGGTCAAAGGACCGTCAGTATAGGGTGCCATCAACAAGAGCGTAGGAGAGAGCTCTTTATTTCACGTAATGGGCTTGTGACTTTTCTTGAGGCAATTTGTCGGTGTTCAAGTAATCTATGAACGGTTTCCTCCAATCTAGCTCCTTATTCATTTTGGCAACGGCAACCTCCCCTTCAAGAGAAAGTCTCTCGATGAGTTCAACATCAATAAGGATAAGACTTATCTATTTTGGACCTTTATTTAAATGGACTCATCTTCCGGACATGCCAACTCTTTAGCAAGTTTGGACAAAACATCTGCTATTGCATTCTTTGCTCAGGGAACCTTGTAGATGGTAACTTTGAGAATCTGGGCTAACAACTTCATGGTATACTCGTAGTAATGATAAAACTTGGGCTTGAGGACTTGTAGGACTAACACCTCTAGTTGATGACCAACCGAGAATCCCAAAGATGTTGATGCTCTTGACTAATAGATCCTGACAACAATCAAAGCCTCATACTATTGTGGGTTGAAAAGATAGTATGAGAATCTCATCACATCGTAGTTTGGAGTTAGAAGAACTATTCCTACCCCTACCTTTCCTGGGAGAATAGATCGCGGTGCTTCTTCTTTGAGAAAAAAAAGCAGCACCATCAAAATACATCTCCCATGGTTGCCTCCTAAGTTCATGATTTGTTCATCGACAGTCACTGAGAATCGCCAGAAGTGTGCGCTAAGAAATGCTAGTGCCCTTTTACCGCATGAGGGGTAATGTGATATCAAACTGTGAGAGTATCATGGACCAATAAGCCAAACGTCTAGAAAGTGTTGGCCGTGTCATGAGATACTACAGTGGATTGGTTCGGGAGATCAAGTTCATCTTATGAGAAAGTATGTAGTGTCGTAGCTTTTGAGATATAAAGATCAAAGCTAGGCAATGTTTCTCAATATATGTGGATAGTTTGCTTTAATAGGATCGGGACACGAGGTAGTAAGAGAGCTTCATTTCCTTCATCATTTGGGCCAATGAGCACCGAGAGAGTCATCCAATGTAAATAAAGTATAAGATGAGTCTCTACCAGATAGGGTCGCTAGAACGGCTTCACCAACTTTTGATGTCTTCAAAGTATGCGACACTTGTCATCCCACTTGAACTTGGCATCCTTTTGACAAGTGAGAATGGCTTGCATCTCTTCGATAGGTTTGAGATAAAGCATCTTAGATATGCCAACCATCCTTGAAAGGATCTGAGTTGAGTTAAACTGGAGGTGGCATTTCTAAGATAGCTTTGATCTTTCGAGATCTATTTTATTCCCAATGTCTAACAACAAACCCAAGGAATTTTCTGACTCAATGCACACTTCGGGATTCATTTTGAGGTTATATTATCTTAACTATTAGAAAATGACTCTCAAGTCAAAGAGATGGTCTTCCTTTTCTCTACTCTTAACTACTAGATCATCAACGCAACACTCAACCTAATGATGGATGAGTTCATCAGAAGAGTCATGCCAGCAAAGCACCAAAGATGCAAAGACCCTATAATGTAAGATTTTGATCGGTGTTTGAAAAGCAGCATTTCTTTCATCATCAAGAGACATCTTGATTTGGTTATAACTAGATGATCCATCCATGAAAGAGAAGACTGCATGAGATGAGACAATGTCCACCATTAATTCTGGTATAGGAAAAGAAAACTCATCCTTAGGACACGCCTTATTTAAGTCTCTAAAATTGATGCAAATGCGAATTTAGTCATTCTTCTTCTTAATTGGATGACACTAGCTAACCGTAGGATATTTTTCTTCCCGATGAAACCAAAGATCATCGTTTATTGACTTTAAATGATCTATTGTTCAATTTCTAATCGCATGCCTAGAGCTTGCTTAATGGGGTAACGTAGGTATATGCTATAGGACTACGCTAGAGATAATCCAGGAATTTCTTCATAACTCCATGTGAAGCAGTCTTTAAACTTAGTCAATAGCCTAACTAAGTCCTTAGTTTCTTCGTCATTTAGTAATGAACTGATGTATGTCGGGCGAGTATTTTCTTTTGTCTCAAGGTTGATTTCTTTAAATTTGTCGATTGTTGAATGGATCTCCTCTTCAAATTCCAGTGGTTCCTCTTTGAGTTGGAGGTCATCTAGATCATCTAAAGTTCCTAAACACACATTCTCATAAGAGTTGGGGATGTGTGAGAAGAAACTATCAGATTTCAAATGGTTGGTAACAACTTAATAATATTCCCAATCGACCAACTATACCAATCCTAGCCCTCTTGATGCTTCCCACTTGTATTGTTCCATAGTTTCAAAGTATTCTAACTGTGCTTGGACCATGTGAGGAACTAAACCTTCAGTATAAGATTTTGAACACAAGAGTAAAAGTCAAAAGGTAATTCCATTAATTCTTTAAAAGTATCTTCCTCAAGTCTACATCAACTTGAGGGCTTGAGGATGATCCCAAAAAACCTCTTCTGCCATGTCACCGGAAGACTTAGACTTCCTTAACTACTAAACCTTCAACTTTCTCGAGATGTAAGTGTGGTAAGAGCTAAGGTTCCCAACACGCCTAATAGTTTCACATAAACTAGATTTGAATACTTTGCTTTGAAGGCCCGCCTAGTCTGACTGAAAGTCACCTCCAATGGAACCTGAGAGGGTTATTGGTATACTAATCATATTGGACTCATCCTCCGAGCTGGATTCCAAGTCTATATGAATAGTAGGGGTACTCTTATAAACTGAAACATGACCTCTACTAGGTGAAGGCCAACTAGGGCATCTCCCACCTTTGAAACTTCCTCTATTTCAGCCTCTGCCTCTACATGGTGGAGGTTGAGCAATCCTACCCACATGTCCATATGATGGAATGAACTGTGGGTGGAATGTGATATGCGAATCTACTTCTTATTTTATTTCTCTTTCTTGTGTACTTGGACTTCTATTTTTCTTTTCATTTTCTTTTATCTTTTCTTTTATTTCATTTTCTTTTTCTTTCATATTCGCATTTGAATTTTGTCCAAGTTCATGAGGAAGGGTGTTTTGAGGAAGATAGTAGGTCACATCCTCATAAATCTCAATCTCTTTAACTGAAAATGGCTTTTCATCTCCGTTGACACAGTATTCAATTCCATCTTTTCTGAACTTGATGCACTGATGGAGGGAGGATAGAATAATCTTGTTCTGATGTATCCAAGGCCTACCAAGCAAAGCAGTGAATGAAATATTCAAATCAACGATGTAGAACTTGGCTTCAGTCTTCCAGTCACCTATCTCCGAAGGTAACACTATAGAACCTAAAGCCCGCTACCTTGATCATTGAATCCTCTCAACATCATCTTATCTCCTCGAGTGTGAGATGTCGATCTTCAAATAGGCAAGGGTCTTTAGACTCATAATATTCACTGATGCACCTGAATCCACGAGAACCCTGGCAAGTCTTAACATGTCCATGTCAACTGTGATGTAGAGGGGACGGTTGTGCTCCAAGTCCCTAGAAGAAGGTCTTCATCTGTGAAGGTGATCACTTGAGCTTTTTTTCATAATGTGCTTCCTCACCTATAACGGTCAGCTGAGCTAAGCATATTTCAAGATCAAAGAGAGCCTTGATTAGCGATTCTCTCATCTCTTTGGATAAGATAATGACATCATATATGCTTAGCTTAGATGATAACTTTCTTAGATGAGAAAGGATGTTGTAGTCTTTGGTCTTCCACAAGCATATCAAGGGTGGAGCATCCTGTGGAAGGGCTTCTCGATCTTCAGTACCAATGACTTGTTTCCCTCTATCTTGAGGTGCTACCTAGGAGGTAGAACCTTGCCACTACGGAGGTTGACTTTGGTGATCTCTTGAGGCAAGGTGGTGGAAGGTTACACTTGCCACTCTCTTCTATGGGACTCGAATCAGGATGATTCCAAGTCTATCTCAAGAAGTGAACCCATAGTATTCAGTGTTGGAAAGTCCAACTCTGGATCAAAAAGAGGAAGATAGGAATTGTTATAGTTAATTAGACTTGAAGAGTTATCATTAGGAATAGAAGAAGACAATCCATCAGAAGTGACACGGATGTAATTCAAACTAGCTTTATTCTTTAATTTCTTGGAATTATTTGGAGGAATAAAGTAGAAGTCAAGTAGAGTGAGTGGAGTAAGGGATTTGATACCCTTATCTACTGATACAAGAGTTCTACTAATAGAAGAAATAGAAGAGCTATTTGAAATGGAAGAAGTCCGGTGTGGAAAGCTGTAGGAGGCTAGACATGATGGGTGGCTAAAGGGCTATCCCACAGCACGCTGATGTTCTTCTTGAGCTCCCACTTTCTAGAGTTGGCACGCAACTTAAACCTTCCTTGGTGTTGGAGGTTTGGTGACTTAAGCACTGAAAGCTTCTTGATCTTCAAATTATTTTCTTAGAGGTTTTAGACAAAGAAATATCCCAACCTTCTTTGGTTTTGGTAGGATCACTTGTATCCCCAAGGATTACCCTAATAGAACTGAAAGGTTGTTCCACAAGGTATTCCTTTGAGATAACTATAGCAACGGTCTTGAAATTGTGTTCAAGCCAGTCCTTGAATGTGAAGCAATCCTCCAAAATGTGGCCAAGCATACGGTGGTAAGGAAAAAAGTTTGGATCATGACTTTTTCCTGCTTCCTCTAGTCTCCTAAGCTCGGGTAGCTGAAAATCAGGTTTCTTTAAGAGATTATTAAAAATTTTCCCGATAAACTCTCTCTTAAAAGAATAAGGTTTGTTTAACTTATCTAAAAGAGTAGGTGGACCATAGCTACCTAGCGATGGATATGCATGTCATGTTGGTGGTGGTATGGGCTGGCGGTGTCTGGCCATGGAGGCTGGTGGAGGTTGGTAGGGTTACCATGGTGGTGGCAGGAGGTGGAGGTTGTGGTCTCTTGACTCTAGGCGCTTCCCATGTCAACCCATTGCTATTACTCGCTTCTTTCATAAACCTCTGGCTACTTGGGCAACTGATATTGAAAAGGTAATTGTTTGGCCTCTCCTTGTAGACTAGTCGCCTTGTTGATTAGCTTCTCAAATGTCTTGATAGTGAAGCCCTTAAGCATGAAGGCGATCGGGCCATGGATATTCTTCAAGAGAATCTCAATGGTATGATGTTTAGATAGATGTGGTTCACCCTTCATACTCAGGTTACACCATCAGAGAATATAATCAATAAGTGACTCACCGGGGTGTGTTGTGCTGAGATCACTACAATCCCTTTGTTGAGCTCTCAAATCTTGATGAAGAGTTGCTCTAACTTCGATTATCTTGAATCATTGGGCTTCAACATACCAATCAAAAGCAATACCCACTAGGCTCTTGACAAAAAAGAAAAACAAAGCATCCCACGCATTGCAATAATTGGCCAAATGAGCTATGTGTTGCCTCAATTTCCCTACCATCAAAGCTTTTGAAGGAGGCATGAAACCCTTGGGATATTGGATAGCATCGAATTCCTCTGGGTAGGGTCTACCCTTTGGAACCGATGATCCACCCTGGGCTTGAGCCAAAGCTTCCTTCACTTATTACTTAACCATGGATTTTATATCTTTTTCTTATATGGAGGTAATTTCCACTACCTTCCTTATGGGCTAGTGCTACCTTGCTCAATGGGAGGTAGAGTCTTAGCTGGGTCCAAGACATGCACTAACGGTGACATGACTCTAGGATGAAGCGGGCTTATTTCAAGCACTGCTTCTAACAAGTCCTATGCGATGACAATCAATCTCATCCTTCTAGCGATGTCGAGGTGTTGGGCTGATTTTGCGGTGTCTCTTGATCAACCTCATCACCACTTGCATTTGTTCCCTAGAAGAGACATCCTCTAGTGTCATATGCATAAGTTGAATCCCCATCATCATCTTCGTTGGGATCAAAGTTAACTCTCTCTTCATCGAACCAGGCGTACCCTAAGATCTCCTTCTTCTCCATGAAATAATGTGCAACTATCTAATCTAAGGAATGATCCAACTCATAAGGAATAAACAATTTAGGCGACTGTGATTGATGATGCCGAGAACCGACCTCGCTTCTGGAGAGTCAATCCTATGTGGACTGTACTCACTGCATGAACGACACTCTAGACTGATATTAGTTGTAAGAGGGGTATCAATCCTAGGATGTTCCTCTACCACTAGCATAGCTGGACTATCATATAGAATATTTGTAATAATTGTCACCATCTCCACATCCGGCTGTATGGGCAGAGTTGGTGAAGGGACGACCATGATGCGAGTGCTCACTCCTTTAACCATTGGAGGCGAAGGTCAAGTAGAGAGCTTCGCCCCACCATAATGTGGTGTAGGGAGGTAGGATCCCCATGGCCGGATCACCAATGGGATGTACTTTTCCCGGATGCTTCATGGCCTTAGATGGAATGGGAGATGTTGTAACCTTTGGGTGGGAGGGTAGAGTGGTGGGGTGGAGACACCATCTCTCTGCATAGGAACGCCCTCCTATGGTGGGTCCCATGAGAAGAATACTATCGGTATGGTGGGTGGGTAGCAGAAAAATCAATCAAAATAGCGGCGAACCAGACTCTCACTTAATGTGGGATGTATGGCCTCAGGCCCTCTCACGAAAATTTGCCTCCTCTGTGTGGGGATAATAGATGGAAGATCAAGCGAGTGTGCGTCCCTGCTCCTAGCATAAAATAGGAGAGGCGTGCGACCTCCTACTAGCAGATGCACCACTAGGAGGTGATAGATCCTCGACATCCTCTTATCTAATCCAAGAGAGGATGGAACGTTTTCTGGTGGTGAAGTGATGAGACTCATCCATGGTGAAGATCAGCCACCTGTATCCAAGTGTTATACCGCTTGATCATGAAGTTCTTGTTCCCTGTGCAGGGTAGGATGGGAGGAGTGTGAGCTAGACCCATACTCAAATGTGGGGAGGTGCCCGAGAGGGGAGCCTTGAGGAGAATGGATGGTAGCCAGCCCTAGGGCAACATGAGCAACTCAGGATGAGCGCATGACTGCCGTACTCGACACTACAACAGTCTAATGCGGCACCCTCTTGGTGAGGAGACATCGAATCAAGGTAAGTTTATCACGATGGCCCGACTTCACCTTTTTGTATGGTGAGGGGAATGCCCTCACAAGTGATCTTGGCTCCCTCAAATCCCTGACCAAAGTGAATCAGGTGGGTATGGTCTATACGGAGGAAGTCAGCCTAATCTAAAGCTAGATCCATACCGTGTGGAAAAGTAAAGACAAACTTCTGAGAACCAGCCATTTCCAAAATTGTAGTAAAATTGGATTGTCTTATGTAAAAGGATCTACAATGAGAAATGAACTTGTATCAGATTTCTATCTCTATAGATTTTTGAATTTTGAATTTGAAATTTTGAACCCACATCCAACAACTTGGAAGCGTTAAGTGCGGTTCAAATGGATTTGAGAAGATTGATTGAAAGTGGAATTTGAATATGAATCCAAACTTCAATAAATTTAGGTCTGTTGAAATATCGATTCAAAATTTTTGATAAAGATGCTTCCATAGGTTCATTGTTGTTTTGGATTTGAATTTTTGATTTGAGGACCATTTCTTTTAACAAATTTGGGTATGTTAAAGTAAGAGTCAAATTGATTTTATTTTGGTTTGATTGTTTTGGAATTTCACTTACTTAACAAATTTAGGTATGCTTAGTGAAGTGTTTGAGAACGATTATTTCATTTTTTGTCAATTTTGTTTAGATTTTGAAAATTTTGGAATTCTTACTTAGCAAATTTAGGTATGCTAAGTGAAGAATCCAAGCGTATTCTGTTTGATTTTTGAAAATAGGATTCTTAGCAAATTTAGGTAAGCTAAAAAAATCCTAAGTGTTTCATTTGTTTAGAATATATTGATTTTTGAAAAGGGTAGGATCCTTAGTAAATTTGGTATGCTAAGGGAATCCTAAGTGTTTTGTTTTATTTTTGATGTATTTTTGAAAGTGGAGACTTAACTTTAGCAAATTTGGTATGCTAAAGAGGAAGTCCCACTTGGTTTTGTGAAATGAAAATTTCACTTAGTAAATTTGAGTATGCTAAATGAAATTCCAAATGGTGTGTTCAAGATTTTTTATTTCATTTTGATTTTGAAAATGGAAACTTCTCCTTATCAAATTTGGTATGCTAAGGAAAGAAGCCCCAAAAATGTTTGAAAATTTTGGTTTTGACTTTGGAAACTTCACTTAGCAAATTTGAGTATGCTAGGTGAAGTTTCAAAAATATGTTTTGCAAAAATATTTGATTTTGGATTTGGAAACTTCACTTAGCAAATTCGAGTATGCTAAATGAAGTTCCAAATATGTGTTTGAAAATTTTTGGAATTTCAATTTTGAGACCTCACTTAACAATTTTGGATATGTTAAATGAAGTTCCAAAATGTGTTTAGAAAAATTTTGGATTTTGAATTTGGATTTGGATACTTCACTTAACAAATTTGGGTATGTTAAATGAACTTCCAAAATGTGTTCAGAAATTTTTTGAATTTTTGAATTTGGAGACTTCACTTAACAAATTTGGGTATGTTAAATGAAGTTCCAAAATGTGTTTTAGAACATTTTGAAATATGATTGTTGATTTTGGATTTTTGGATTTGGAAACTTCTCTTAGCAAATTTGATTATGCTAAATGAAATTTCAAATTTATGTTTGAAAAATTTTGTTGGATTTTGAATTTAGAAACTTCACTTAACAAATTTGGGTAAGTTAAACTAAGTTCCAAATGTGTTTTAGAAGATTTTTGGATTTTAGATTTGGAAACTTCACTTAGCAATGTTGATTATGCTAAATGAAGTTCCAAATGTATGTTTGAAAATTTTAAAATATGATTGTTGATTTTTTTTATTTTAGATTTGAAAACTTCACTTAGCAAGTTTGTTTATGTTAAATGAAGTTCCAAATATGTGTATGAAAGATTTTTGGATTTTGGACTTGGAGACTTCACTTAACAAATTTGAGTATGTTAAATGAAGTTCCAAATGTGTTTTTGAAAAATTTTGAAATATGATTGTTGATTTTTGATTTTAGATTTGGAAACTTTACTTAGCAAGTTTGAATGTGATAAATGAAGTTCCAAAATGTGTTTAGAAAAATTTTGAAATATGGTTGTTGATTTTTGATTTTAGATTTCGAAACTTCACTAAGTAAGTTTGAATGTGCTAAATGAAGTCCCAAAATGTGTTTAGAAAAAAATATTTGAAATATGATTGTTAAAATTTTTAATGTTTTGAAAAGAGGACTTCCATTCAATAAATTTAAGTATGTAGAATGGAGATCAATCTTATTTTTGAAATATGAAAATTTTGTTTTGTGTGTGATAGTTGCTTTTTGTAAGAGAGGAATTCCAGCTTAAAACATATTTGAGATATGTTCAAATGAGATTTCCCAAATGATATTTTATTTTTTGCTGGGAATAAAATATTTATTTAATAAACTTGAGTATATTAAATGAAGATGTTCATGTGTGCTTTTTGAAAAGCTTAAATTTATTTGGAAGTGAATTTTCAATTCAATAAGTGTGAGTGTATTGAATAGAAAGATTCATGTGTGCTTTTTGAAAACTTTATGATTATGATAATGATTTTTGGAAAAGATGATTATTCATTTTATTTTAAAAATGACATCTTCATCAAAGTGAATTGAAAGAAGATGTTCATTTGTGCTTTTGGAAAATGTTATTAGTTTTATTTTTGAAAATCCCTACATATAACAATTATGAGAATTGTTAAATGAAAATACTTTATTAAGTGCATTTTTGAAAAGGTGCTTTTGAAAAGCAAAGTTATTTTATGGAAGATTTATTATTTTAGGATGAACCTTTCCGTATCATAAAAATGATAAGGAGGAAGCCTTTAAGATGTTTCTTTTAATTTAGATCTTTTCATTTTTAACCCATTGGAGAACCCAAAGGGGGTTTTAAGACCAACAAGGAATGCGGTCCTAAAACCTAAAGATGTTGGTTAACTCAACTCAAGAATGAAATGAGCTAAGTGCCAATGGAAAGAAGGATAGTCTTGGATTCATACCAAAGTACAAACCCACTATCAATACTCAAAGACAATGATCATTTACCAAAGATGGAGAGAGGAACCATCCCCAGCAGAGTCACCAAAAAAATTTGTGGAGAAAAATTCCTATAAGGAGATGGAGTCGCCTTTCAAATCTGTTGGTGAGAAATGAAAGAGAACAAGGCCCTTATAGAAATTCATCTTTTTAGGGTGCCATGCAGATCTATAGATGTACTTATTCAGGTGATCGAGTACGTCATTAAGAAAATAGTGTACTATCTAAAAAGACAGAAGTCGCTACCCTTTAATGGACCTAATCACCTTAATAAGGACTCCTAAGGATGATGGGTTTACATGTGTACCAATGATTTTTCCCCTATTTTACATAAAAAAGTAAAGCAGGGTTTATTTTAAATCAGGTTCATTAAGTTCCCTACAGGGGCAAGCCCCCATAGTTAATTATATTCTAAGGAATGGGGACTCCTTAAGAAATCTCTTGATTAAGGTAAATGATCATTATTTTTGAAGATTTTAATAGGAAGGACTATCAATCTATTGATTTATTTTTGAGGGATCAAATGGGTTTGATCAAAAGAAGGAGTTATTATCGAAGCCAAAATGGGAGATAAGTATAAGATACTCATGATGTTAGGAAACCTAGCGAGCATCTCAAGTTATCCTATAGTTAGGCTTTACATTTTTGAAATTGATTTAGTTTGTTTGAGTTACATTTTTCATTAGAAGTTTAGGACTTAACATTCCTTAACACAAGATTAAAGAAATGCCTAAGAGGTGAGGAATTAAGCTTATGGCCCACAAAGGGGAGAAACAACCTCAAAACCTAAATCTTGGGAGCTTTGGTGAGGGCTGAAAGCACAACCTAAATTTAAGGTGAAAATGGGTAATTGATTTGGCTCCACAAGAGAGGACAATGTACCCGATAGCTTGGACTTACAACCGCCTAGGGGTGGCCACCAACTGACTCCTCCTATGATTTTAAATTCATGTAGGCAAGTCATTATATTTATTCAAGATAGCTAGGCTGTTATTTATTAGAAAGAAACTAAGTCCTTAAACTCACTCCCTAAAGAGACTATATCATGACAAGGAACATGCTTCAAATGACCTAAATCTAATGCAATTCAAGTTTCATTTTATTTTTATTTTGGACAATTATTTTGACTAAGTCTAATAGGATTCATATGACTAATGCATGAGAAAGAAGGTTATTAGCCAAAATCAAGGGAGGAGGTGAGTTTCACCATGGCTCTCAAAGTCAAGTTTCTCAAAGTGGAAGCCCTCCAATCAAGAGTGAAATAAGATGCATTTGTGCATGATATTATAAAAGAAATGCTCATCCAGCTAAGGGGTTTCTAATTCTTTTATCTTGATTTTAAACCTAAGCTTTAGGTGAGGTTATGAGTTATTTAATTTTAATTTGAGTTGTTAGGTTGTGTAAAAGATTTATTTTTCTCTAAAAGCCTAATCCACATCCAGGCCATACATAAAGTAAGAAAAAAATTAGGAAAATCATGCCACTTAATGCAAAAGCTAAATAAATCATCAACCAATTTATAAAGATAATCGCAAAAAGAAAAAAAGGTCGTTGTGGTCGGGCACCACCGCACAAACCCGAAAAATATCAAATATGGGTAGCCGAGCCCTACCCTTATACAACCCGGATCACAAATGAATTAAGTTACAATTAAGCAAGGAATTCATTATTATGGGGTTCTTCAAGCTTCATTCTTCTTTCTTCTATTCTTCTTTCTTTTTCTTCTTTCTTCTTTTAGTTCATCCTTTGGATGGTTGGAAGGTGGATACTCCAAGGCTTCACATTATGCATAAGATAGGATCTTATGATCAATGCTCATCCTAATCCCCATAACAATCATTCCAAAATTCTAATTGCATAAATTTACATGAAAAGGAAAAGTGGAAATCTAACTAACACCTACAAAATAAAGGTTAGCTAAAATAAACCACATAAATATCGAGCATGTATATTGGACTTATCACCCTACACATGGGTGACTAAGCCCACCTGGCCTATTGATTATGCTTAGGGGTATAAAGCACTTACAAGCAAAATCATTTATATTTTTTTTATTTATGATAGCGCCTCTTAAGCACAATCCCCTACAAAAAAGAATAGTTAGACTAAGAACGTCCTACCATTCATTCTATGAGCATACACCCTAACATCTAGTCTAAAATATATATCACAAAATAAAACAAACATTAAACCATGCACCGCCCTAACTTAAACCTAGAAGTGGTGACTTAAGTTAATGTGTGTGCTTTGAAGGTTTGTGTGGTATGCTTAGCTATAGCTTTAAGTTCAAATTTTTTAAGTGTGGGGAACATGTTCAACTTAGAGGAGGGTTTCATTTAAGTTATTTAGTTATTTTGGGTTGATTTTATTTCATATTTTGATTTGATTTAAGTGGATCCTACAATTAATTATTATGAGAGAGAGGAAAGAGAAGAGAACTTCTTTCCTTCCCTAACCTAAGTAATTTTTAAAGTAGATTCACATTTTTGTTTTGTTTAGGTGAATGTTTTGATTAAATCTTTTAATTAATCCTAAGTTTAGATAAACTCTAAACAAACCTATTAAAAAAGAATGACATTTTAAGATTAAATAAAATGAATCAAAATTTACATAACACACATTACTTCATTTCTTTCCCAACATATATAACATGCATATGGATAGACCCTAAACATATCTATACATACAAATGAGAGTATTTAACACAATTTATGATGCATGCTAAGTAATCCATTTAAGAAAATTCAGAAGTTGAATATGCATGATTTTTCTTAAGTAGAAAGGGCTTTCCTTATCCAAATTTTTACATACACACATGAAGGTAAGAAAGGAATAAGTGAGTGTAGCACCATTGTCAACCAGAGGTGTAAGGTACATGACCTACTTAGGGCTACTTAAAGCCTCGCAACCTTGGGGTTGTCCATACTAATATACCATTTTCCTTAAATACAAACATATGCATAAAAGAAATGAAATAGAAAAAGAGAATGCAAAAGTTGTTTAATGGATTCATTTTATTTTATGCAATTTATATATGCAAGTATAGGTAACCCTTCTTTGGTGATACCATAGAGATGAATAGGGTATGAAATTAAGCAAGTGTTAGGTTCTTTTCAAATGAACCCTACATCTTACCTACTCCTATTCAAAACTATACCAACATAAGAAAGAAAGAAAACCTATGCTAAGCATGCCTTTATATTCTATCATATGCAAACTAATAATTAAAGTATGCACACTTTCAGATTTGGTATTTGATTTATATATTTTGAAAATAATTTAGATTTAAATTTTAAAATTATGAATGCATGAAACCACATGACATATAACTTAACATGTTGGGAAAAATATTCAAAGTAATGAAAGCATGTAAATATGTTCACTTCGCTTAAATCCTAAAGACACTTATAGAATAAGAAAGTTTAAAATAAATCAAAGTGAATTCAAAGTGATTTTTGTTTAGTTTGAAGTTTGATTTAATTTTAAAAAGGTGAGATGAGTTTACTGTTCATAACCCATTCTCACATGTGTTTGATATTTTTGTTTAATTTTTAGATAATTAGATCCATTTTTATGCATTAATTAGGTTAAGGTATGAATTAAGTAACCTAATTAACCCTTACCTACACTACCTTGGAAAATTAACCAAATAATTATGAGCTAATGAGATGACATAAAACTCACAAAGAATTTAAATTTGTAATGCACCTAATAAGAAAAAGGCCTAATGTAATTTGGCTCACAATTAAAAGTTAATTAAGCTAAGGGGTTTAGCTTAAGTAATTTCAAAACACCCTTTCACACATATGAATTGGATTTTAATTTTCTTAATTGAACTTAGAGTATTAAACACCTAAGCATCTACTCAAACTAGATTAATTAAGTTCTGGAACTTTTTAGAATTTTTAGAAATTGATTAAGGGTATATTAAATAATTAAACCTTAATTAAGAGGAGATTAAGGAGAGAAGATGGGGGTTTAGGGAATAGCTTAGGGGAAATGCCCCAAAATTATTTTATAAATCTCCTACTTACTAGATCTGACCTTAATCAACCCTAATCATATGTTAAAATCACTAATCATACCTTAATTATGCTTAAGTACATAAGGAGGGTAATTAAGAAATTCATATGCAATTTTTCTAATCAAGACTTCAATAAATCCCAAGAAAATTAGGGGAGGAAGAAGCCATCCCCTAAGATGTACCCAAGAATTTTGGGATTAATTATAGGGTTAATTTAAAAGTGATTAGCAAAATAAACTTTCCAATAAAACCCAAATTTAGAGAAAAGTATAATTTAAAACCCATTGAAATTAATTTTAAAATATTCTAGGTTTAATTATCTTTCCATAAGATTTTATTTAATATTTTTTTTGAATTTTCTAGAAAGAGTTATGGATTTTAGAAGATCCTTAAGTTAAATAGAAATTAATTAAGCATTTAACTAATCCCCTGGCTCACGGTACGACGCATGGCGGTGATGCTCAACGCGCTTTACATGCGTCACGCCGTGAAGGGGTTACTTAAGTAGTCAAATCCTAGATGGCAGCTGGTGGCGCACGCGATTTGATCCCTGTCGTGCAATCAAAGATCAGACGGACAAGGATCTCCCCGTGGTTTTAAAACGAATAACAGATATCTAAACATGGGGAATTATCTCAACCGTCCATCTAAAATGTGCGGATGGACGACTGAGATCTCCCAAGTTCTTCCCCTTGATCAACAAAGAATGTTCATGATCAAGGGGAAGATCCAAGCTCAATCTAGCATGGATTCAAATCAAACTCAACCCACACCTTCTAAAGCTAAAGAGCGGCAAATCCGACGGTCAAAAATCCATGGGGTGAAAATTTCTTTCACAAAGCTCCACACCACATTGAGTTTTATGGTCGGAAAAACCCATACCTCGCTGGAGGTGATCACCGGTGTTCGAGTCTCTCGGAGAAGCTTCGTCTGGTTGAGATGAAGCTATGTTGAGAGTATGAGCACTTGAGGTTGAGTGGATTGATGTATGGACCAACTCCTCCTTAGCAATCTTGCAGCTTTGATCCAATTAGGTCCCCCCTTGCCTTTAGAACTTGGGAAAGAACTTAGGTAAGCTCGACATGGCCAACTAAGAGTGCTTGCAAAAGGAATTGCAGTGAATTGTAGTGTGGAAGAAGTTGAAAATTCAGTGAACCTCCCCTGTTTCCAAGCTCTGAAAACTAAGAAATAGAGTTTTCAAATCCTCTCTAAGAAGCTTGGGAATACTCTCTGATGATTGTTCTGAGTTCCTTAGCTTCAATTGACAGAGGGGAGGTGAGAATTGAATTGAATTAGGGGGAGTATATCTCCCCCTTGAAGGATCGGACGGTCGGCAATGCACTTTCCATTTTGATCCAATTGAGCATAGGCAATGGTTTTTTTTATCAGTTAAAGTGTACACGTGATTGGTTTGAGCCAAGGAGTGGATTGCCAACCTCCCATATGCTTGAATTTGAATTTGAGAGGGAGTTTGAATTTTGCATTTTGACTCATAGGGTCGTGTTTGGTCTAGGTACCAAATGGGCTGACCCAAACCCATTGGGTTGGGTGCACCACTCTTCCCTAGGTCCCCTTGAGCTTTCAGGAAATCCTCAAGTGAATGTGAAGAGGGTATGACCATATTACCCATGGATTAAGCCAAAATTTGTTCTTTGTCCTAGGGGTAGAATGGTCATTTTGCTATTTTTTCACTTTGGATATATTGGGTATGTGGAGAAACTAGGTTTGGCAAAGTTTCATGAGATTTGGAATTCATTTGATAGGGTTTAGCTCAGGTTGACCCTTTTAGGTCAAAATGGGTCAACTTCGGTCAAGTTGACCAATTGGTCAAATTGGGTCAAACCAAGGGTTGGGTCAAGTTCATATGACCATTTGAAATATTTTGGTGGCTTTGGTTTGAATCAATTTGATTTAGTATTGAATTTGGCTCATATGACTTCATTTAGGTCAAATGGGTCAAGTTAACCTATTTGACCCATTTGACCTATTTGAGGTAGGTCAAGGGTAGGTTTAGGTTAGGTTAGTCATATGGAGTGGATTGATATCTTTATTTCCAATCAATTTTGGTTAAGTTCAAATTTGGCTCAACATGACCCTTTAGGTCATGTTGGGTCTAAGGTCAATTGGGCTAGGTTGGGTCTAGTTGGCCAATTGAGGCTTTGGTCAAGTTCACAAGTGATTTGGAATGGACTTGACATCAATTTGGCTTAGATCAGTTTTGACACATTTTGACCCTTTAGGTCAAAATGGGTCAACTTTAATTAAAGTGGCCAATTGGGCTAGGATAGGCTCAAATGTTGGCTTGGTCAAGTTCAAACATAAGTCATGAGTGAACTTAGATCGATGGTTTCAATCAATTTGGCCTATGGTGAAATTTGGCTATGTTAGGTTTCATTTTGGGCTAAGTGTTGACTTGGTCAACCCTTAGGTTTGACTTGGTTTGACCCAATTTGATTGATTGATCATCCCATAATGATTTTTGATAATTATGAGAGGGATAAAAGAGTTTGGTTCAATCCAATTTGATTAAGATTAAAATTTGGCTCATAAGGGTACTTTAGGTCACTTTGGGTCAAGTGAGCCTAAGTGGGTCAAATGGCTTGGTCAAAGCTTAATTTGAAGTTGGTTGATCTTATATATGGACTTATGATTAAAATATAAATCCATTTATAAGTGGCTTGAAGTCAAATGGGTTTAGATCCATTTGATAATTTCATATTCAAAGGAAGAACATGAAAAGGTTTTGGCTTTGATTTTTTGACTTAGGTTCTAATTATTTGATTGAAGTTTGGATTTATGTATAAGCTCATGATTGTAGGGTTGATTGAATCATGAGAGAAAATCGAGAGTTGGCTTGATTTGAAATTTATTTGGTTAAGTTCAAGATTTTGACTTGAAAGGCTTAGATTGGATTTTTAGTTGATTCGAATTTGATTTTTGGAATAGGTTTTGATTGTTTGAATTTATATTTCATTTATATATGTAAATATAAATGAGAATATAAATGGATCATGAGAAAGTTTGAAGGATTTGAAGTGATTTAATCATGATTTAGGCTAAGTCCATTAAGGGGGATTTAAAGGGCTTAGGAAAATTTTATGAAGTTTGGAGTTTGAATTTTTGAATTTGGATTGATTGATTTATATTTATATTTCATTTATGTATGTGAGTATGAATGAGAATATAAATGAATTATGAGAAAATCCCATGAATTTGAAATGGTTTGATGATGGTTTAAGCTAAGTTTATTAATGGAAAATTAATGACTTGAGGAGATTTTAAATTGGGAATTTATTTTTTTTCCCTTTGATTTGATTGATTTATATTTATATTTCATTTATATATGTGAATATAAATGAGAATATAAATGAGTTTTGACAAAATCCCATGAGTTTGAAATGGTTTGATCAAGGTTTAGGCTAAGTCCATTAATGAAAAATTAATGGACTTGGGAAAATTTCATGAATTGAATTGGAATTTTGAGTTTAGTTTGATTGATTTGAATTTATATTTCATTTATATATGTGAATATAAATGAGAATATAAATGAATTATGAGAAAAATTTAAATATTTGAATTGGTTTTGATTGTAGTTTTGGTTAAGTCCTTAAAGCAAGATTAAGGACTTAAGAATTTTTGATAGATTTTGATCATAGGTTCAATCATGGATTTCAATCATGTGGAGTTGATTTGAATTTGGAGAAAATCAAATAGAATTGATTTGGAGTTTGACTTGAAAGAAGGAAGGTGAGGAATAGTTTAAGCTAAGGGTAAGTAATTTCTTAACGCCCCTAAGGCATGACCTATTCCTATGGCTAACTCTTCTAAGTCTCTAGGGCTAGGTTTGAGTGTCCACTTAATCACTAGATGTGTCTTAATACTAAGAAACTCTTAAAGTCTAAGAGAAGTCCTAAGCCTAAGATGGAGGGGTTGAGAGCTCATTCTAAAAATGAGGTCAACACATACATTTTCTGGCATATGAAGTCAACATCTCCTATTCCAAGTTGTCTAATTGTCTTTTTAAAATTCTCCCTCAAATCAAAATTAATGAATTGATAATATTTCCCTACAATGCAGACCTGCATGATCTTTCAAATCAATGGAATTAAGTCTAGGAGTGTCCATAGAAATCAATGCCATGACTCAATACTCTCTGATTTCACTACTGCAAAGGCTAGTGAAAATAAATCATTATTGACATCAATTCCAACAGCGCTAAGTAGAGTCCCCTCTACTTACCTAAGAGGAAAGTCCCATCAAGACATAAAACTGGGTGACAGTATTTTCAACCAGTAATTGAAGGCTCGAATGACTATAATGATCATTAGAATCTGTTTGACTATGTCGATTGCACTCGGTAAACTGAACTTGGCATAGATAAACATACAACACCCATGAATCTCTTCAACGAGCAGTAAGATTCCTCCCAACTGCCAAAAATTTCCTTCACTGCCTTACGCAAGCTTTCATATAGGACACTCTTATGTTAAATTTGGACTCGATATAGCCTATAATCTCTCTAGGCTTTAAATCCAGTTGACGTCTAATTGCAGGTTGAATGAAATAACTGATAAACTGTGTTGTACATTGCATGTATCCGACATTGAGCATCGAATGACTACATGTATGAGATGAGCCAATACTGTCAATTCTTCACGCACCTGCCAATCTCTTGCTTGAGCTTGCATGTAAGTGTCATATGCAAGGTGTAGTTTGGTTCGCATGTTGGTTGCATAATACATTGAATTTTACTTTATTTGAAGCATATATCACATAATCAATATTATTTATGATAAACCAACCTTAAACAGCAAACTACAGCTGCTTCTTATCATAGAAGCACACACCTTCTAGCAGTTCATCTGAAATAAAATTTTTTTGTTCAAAAGTTGACTCATCTGATAGTCCATCAAATGTAAGCTCTTCATCATATTCTCTAGCTGTTTGAGCAGTACGCATGTACTCATTGTTACATAACAAGTGCTCTTCAGTATGACTTATTCTAGCTGAGTAATCCCTGATAAGCTCTGTGACCCTGAAAGATGGTTTTATGACCCTTAAAGAAGACTACTCTGCATCACTACCATTCTCGTCATCAGCATCACTGTTAGTTGCAGTAGGCATAGTTTCATATAGATATTCTTCTGAAGATAGTGAATTTATGTTATCACTTTCAGGATCACTCATAAAACCAGAACTTGTCCTAGCAAAGTAAGTAGGTTATGTTGGCCCGTACACTTCCACTTGAGCAGTTAGTTGAGAAGCTGGTGTGATGTACTCAGAACTGATTGGAGCTCTCTAACACTCCTTAATATTGTCAACCTCTCTTTCTTTGTACTGCAGTTCTTCAACTTCAACATAAATTATAATAGGATGAACGCATGCTGCGTTGATTACAGATTCACATACTTCATCATCAGTAATATGAGTTGTAATAAATCAAGCACCAATAGGAAAATGACCTATAAGATTAACACAGGACTTTGCTGGATCTAACTTCAATGATCTCGTAATTCGTTTATGTAACTCCATCAAGTTAATCCATCATGAGATCTGGATTGGACAATTTTTTCCACTGATATAAGTCGGAATAAAATCGTCACTTACATTGAGTTCGATGTCATAATATAGAACTATGTAGACATTATTTGAACTCATTTTTAACTAACAGCAACCCTAAACACTAAGAATCCTTTATCTCACCTCGTCAAAGAAAAAATTCAATTCAAGATATAGTACACTTTCGCATTTCACTTGGAATTATTCTGCGAACTCAAAAATATTATTTTCCAAACCCAATATCAATATCTCTTCACAAAGGTATTATATAAATAAGCGAATCATAAAAACAAGAAATTTAAAAAAAACATGTGTATAAAGTTATCTTCATTTTTAGAAAATAAATCTTTTTTTTCCCATTTCTATATTCAATTACCTTTTTTTTCCTATAGTTACTTTATCATTTATTAACCAAGGCATACTTTCTGATATATATATATATATATATATATATATATATATATATATATATATATATATATATATATATATATATATATATATATATATATATTCCACACATGATTAAATAATTTGAGAGTAGCAAATATTAAACATAATTATTTCTTGTAAAAAACTGATAAAAAATAATCATAAGAATAGCTTAATTGAAATGATTTCATTAAATATAGTCCATAATATATAATATTATAAGTACTCACCATTTTCCACAGTTGTAGAAGGTATGATGCAATGTATAAGAATTGAACTATGAACATCCTCTAGCAATGGAAGAGGTAGTATTGAGGATATTGAAGTGGATGGATGATGTTGGATGATTATAGAAAATTGAGAGCATCAGCTAGTGATCAACATCAAATATTGGTTGATGACAAGTAACAAATATTTGTTAATGGTGGGCATAGGAATTGGAGTAATGTTAGCGATAATATGTTAATATGCATTGAGTGAACAACAACAATTAACGTCATTGTTCTCCTGAAAAGAAAGGATATTAGGTGTCAACAATGGAGAAATTTGGATAAGTAAACACTAAAGACAATTAGTTAGCATTCTAGATAATAATTGAGGCTTTATATTTCTATACAAATGAACTTTATTTATGAAAACTCTATTTAAAATGTATAGAAATAAGCTATATTTATAGATTTTTTGAAATGTCATTACATGAATATGACTTTGATCTACATAAGGGAGAAGAAAGTACTAATAATCTTTAATATTTTACGCACTAGAGTTGTCACATTATGAGAATGGTACATGATTGAGGATAAGCTTTTCAATGCTAGCTTTTTAATTTAAATAGGGAGATGTCATGCATATCAACATAAAAAAGTTCAATTAAGGAACAAGAAAAAAACACCTTAATTATGGATTTTAATCAAAGAGATCCTCATAGGATTGTAAAGACAAAGACTTTTTTTTTCAGTTAAATTAAAAAAGGCAATAACATTATTACAATGAGTATCCACACTGACTATAGGGCAATCATATAATCAATATTTTGCAAACCCCATATAAATAAGTGAATTATATAAACAAAAGCCCTAAAGCTCATATGCATTCACAAAATACTCAAATCTAATCAAACAAAAGTATTATAACTCAATCTAGCCTAACAATACAACTAAATAAGCGATTTATATAAAATAAAGCTATATATAACTAGATCTAAAATAAATTTAGCATTTAGGGTAAAAAATACCTAAACCGGTGGGCAAAAAACTACGAAATATGCGATCTCCGGCGGTGGCGCCGACGAAAATCTACTCCTTGGCCAGCGGCTAGCTCCTCCTTGGCTGGTGGCATGCTCGGGCAGTGCAAGATTTGCGGTGGAAGGCATTTTCGGAGCAGTCGAGCCGAAGAAAAAAAAAGAAGGTCTGAATCATGAAGGCGGGCGCGGATTTCGTTCGAATGTGAGGACAAGCTCAACGGGCGACTAATGTTGGCATGGATGTCACGTTGGCACTAGTTGAACAGGCGACTGAGCTTATTTTGCTTCTTTTTTTTGCCATGCCTAATTTGCTAATTAAGGTTATAATTAGGCCTAATTTAAAATTTTAGCCTCCATCATATATCCCTTTGAGTGAAAAGTAGAATATCTTGCAATATAACTCGTTTAATGGTGAGTTCATGGCTTTCTTGATTCTGAGGTTGACCATTGCCTTCGCATCCTTCCTCCACTTAGCCATTTCCCCTATATCTCCTATATAAGAGAGGGGCATTATTAAGTCCTTAATTACTCCACATTGTCATTGCCCCCTCCACTTTGCCTTGAGCACAAAGTTCTCTTCCACTGTGAAGTCTCATGAATTATTTATTGGAGCTGGGTAGACTCTCCATGCTTAAAGGTTGCCCAGACCAAAAACGAGAAGTTAACACCTCACTTGAAAGAACTACAAAAATTATTGTGTTAACCAATGAAGTAATAGCCATATCAAAAACCCATCAAACATGATGAACTTATTTCTCGCTTTCTCGAGAATTTGGGTGATCATTGAGCTTCGGGAGAATATCATCTCCACACAGTCCTAAGGATAAGTTGGGAGATCGTTCTGTGCAGTCTCAACTGACACTGACAGTCTTAATAACCAAGCGCACAAGGGTGCTTCAACATTACACATATAAGAAAGAAGAAGGTAGCAGCTTTAAACCACGTAACGAGGGAACCCAAGAGTCTTACACCGCATATATTTAAGAACCAGCTGAATGGAATTTTCAAAGAAAATCAAATGCCACATGGGAATATAGATTGATGTGCCATTATCCACGGCCTTGTCACATTAAACATATCTTAGCTGAAGCTTTATTAAAAGGGGAAATTTTATATATATATATATATATATATATATATATCATATATATATATATATATATATATATTTACATGTTTAACACCTATATTTAAAATTATTATATTCAATATTTAATATCATATTAAAAATATTATTATTGTTATTTTTTAAAAGTGTATAGAGTTTTTTGGGCACAAGTAAAGTTTTAATTAAGTAAATACCAAACTTTAGATATTAGATATGTAAATACATAAAAATTGAGTGTTATGTATGTAAATCTTTCAAAAAAATATATTTTAGTCTTAAAGTTATACTTATTAAATCATATTTCTGCATAGCCCTTTTATATTGTGATCTATTTAACTCAAGATTGCATTACTCTCTCTTGGCCATCATTATCCTATCTTGGGTATTTAGGACTCTAATGAGTCTATTTTCGTTTCATTCTAAAATCTAATGCCTTATCTTAAAAACTTTCATCCCATCTCAATTTACTTTCATCTAATCTTGAAACTTCATTGCTGTCACTCAAACTTTCTTTCCTTAGCAACCCTCACCTCTCTCTATTCTAAAAATTCTGAGTATCAACCTTTCATTTCATTTTAAAATTACAAAAACATAAGTCACAACATGACATACTAATACGATTCTGATTACTTTATAATTGCTGGAATTAGCTTGATTAACTGTAATTAACCAGAATACAATGCACTTCTAATTAAGTGGCTCAAATTTCCCTGATTTTGGTGTAGTCTGAATCAATTGCTCTGTTGGGTCTTGATCTGGTTTGCTGAGTTGACTCAGTCTGAGTGGAATGAACCCGGCTGAGTTTGATTATTTTTGTGGGAATTGTCGGGTGCTTTCTGAACCGTTGGATTGCTCCTTTTCACTCTCAGCCGTTGGATGCTTTTCAGTGTGCTTTCGCTCTTTAATTGGGCGTTGGATCTTAATCTTTCTTGAGTGGAATCCACGTCTTTCTTGTGTTTGGATCTCGCCTTGATCTTTGTATCCGGAATGAAATCTCACCGAGTTTACCTTTCTGGCTCTGTTTTGGCCGATTAGTCTTAAGATAAGCTTCATCTTTAACCTATTTTCTTTTACTCTTTTATTTGTTGAGTGGCTCAGAAAGGATGGTTTCGGGGAGAACACCCGAGGGGTTTCTCCGAGGAATGGTTTTCCAGTGAGGGAAAACCGGTGAAGATGGTAGAGATGATGGAGCAGAAGGATAGACACTGAGAGAAGGGTTTCTTTTCAGAATATTTTGATCTCCCCTCTATTTTGTGTCTTACCTCTATTTATAGTTTTCTTTTTCTTCATATAATCTAGATCTCTGTCTTTTTCTATGCTAACGATTTTCTGTTATAGTTTGTTATCAATTTTTGCTTCTGTCTTTTTGGCGGTTGAGGTACGAGCCACCTGTTATTTACTCTTCTTCTTGATTTCTTGAATTTAAGTCTTTGTTCTTCTGTTCTTTTATTAAATCTGCTATGGTTCTTTACTTTCCTAAGGTGTGGAAATAGTTTCCGTTGATTTAGTTTAAGGCTGGCTTTCATTGGTCTTTGGTTTGACTGTTTCATATATCTTGTATTTAATAAAGTACCTTGGGCATTTTATTGTTCTTTTTGTAAAAGTCTCATCCTCTTCCTCTGTAATTGCCCTTGTCCTTCCTTACCCGGTGGTTTGGGAGAATTTATCTCGTTCTTTATTATTGTGCACTTAAGGGTTCTAATAGCTTTTATTTTGTTATCTCCAGAACTTCCTTCTTTCTCTGAATCATCCCGAAGACGTAATGATTTTCTATATTATTTTGCTGTATCTTGTATTCCTTACTGTTTGAGTGTATTCTTATTGTTAATTTGGCCATTGGATGATTTGGATTCATATCATTACTCTCCTCCTCAAACTGACCTTGTCCTCAAGGTCAAAAATGAACATCTACTTTCTCTGTTTCTTCAATTCATTTCTCAGAAGCTCCTGTTGATACTTTCCCTCCCACTGACTATGAAAGTAGCAATTTGATTGTCTGTTGGAAGTAGTATTCTTTTGTCAAATGATTGATGGTTTCTATTACTAAGAACGAAAATTATGTCCCTTATTGTAGACTTGTTTCACTCATGCTCATGATCCTGTACGGATTAACTTAGGTGGATATTGTAGTTGCAGCTCTGGGAATTCACCTGAACTAGACTCATCTATTGGATAGGGCTGTATGTAATGAACTGCTGGTTGTAGTTATACTCTATATTAGGGAATAGCTTATTGGTAATTCTGTGCTAGAGTAGGCTATGTAAGGATGTGTTATCTGAAAACACTAAAGCTATATAGGATATAGGTGGCCAATAATTATGTATACTTGATAGATAGGCTTTCTTAGCCTGGGTTAAATGGTTGATACATGAAGCTTGTTGCTAATATTTTTTCTTGTACCCATTGGTTGTCGGGCTGATTATCATGTTGCAGTTGATGTTGCTGGTCATCATTGATTACCATTAATGCAAATAACTTAGACTTACAGATATGCCCTCTATGGTACTTCTCATCACAATTGAAGCATAAGCCTCTTCTTTTGTCTTCTAGTTCTTTGTTAAATTCGAATGATATTTGTTGTTTATGTTGACCGTGTTGAGTGGCATTTTGTGGGAGGTGCGTAAGGAGCACTCTAATATTGTTGTTTACTTCTTGAAGTGTCTGATTTCTATTTCTATGCATTTGTTTCATCGACAATCTCTTCCATTAGCTTTTAATTGAAATGCTTGTTGCAAGGAAGAAGGCTAGGATCTTACTTCCCTTTTAATATCGATTTAAGCCCGATTCAAAGCACTTTGTAGAAATTCATGTGGAATGAAATTTGGTTAGCTAGGTC
Source organism: Cymbidium sinense (assembly GCA_021442155.1). NCBI lineage: Eukaryota > Viridiplantae > Streptophyta > Magnoliopsida > Asparagales > Orchidaceae > Cymbidium > Cymbidium sinense. The sequence continues at coordinate 90,475,142 of CM038218.1, read as the reverse complement.
TTCAAACTCATTATAAAAGTGTTGCATGGTTTCTTTGTTGAAGCTTAGCTAATTCTCCTCTTAAATCTCTATAGAGGCAAATCTTTGCATAACTTGTTCTTTAAATTGTGGCCATGAATACAATTGTTTATTTAATTGCATCCATTGATACCAACTCAAAGCGGTCCATCCATGTATATGAGGATATTAAAATTTTTGCTCCTCGATGTGTTATAAAGCTGAAAGAATTGATCTGCTTTAAGGAGCCAAACTGGGTTTTCTCCATTAAATCTGGGCATATCTATTTTGGAGTATTGACATGGATGTGTGTGTATGTGGTGCTTTGGAGAATAGGATTACAGGGGATGCATCACATACCCGGATTTGAGGTTGTTTTTCCAATCTGCTTTCTTTGGCGTCAATCTTCTTGATATTTTCAATACCATAGTGGTGAGGTCATTTGCTCTTCTTTTGTTTAGCCTTGTCACACACTCTTCTAGGGTTTTGATGTATTTCTTGTTCCTTCGCCATTTTAAGTATTGAGTCACGAGGGCACCAATATCTGATTAATTACTTGTAATTCTTTGAATTACTCGCAATTAACCAATACAATGCACTTCTAATTAAGTGGCTCAAATTTCCCCGATTTTGGTAGTGCGTCAATTGCTTGGGTCTTGATCGTTTTTGAGTTGACGATCAGTGGAATGAACAGGCCGAGTTTGAGTATTTGGAATTGTGGTGCTTTCTGAACCATTGGATTGCTCCTTTTCACTCTCATCCATTGGATGCTAGCACTCAGATTGTGCTTTCTGCTCTTTGAATTGGGCCGTTGGATCTTAATCTTTCTTGAGTGGAATCCACGCGTCTGTTTCTTGTGGGCTGGATCTGTCTGCCTTGATCTTTGTATCCTGGAATGAAATCTCACCGTAGTTTACCTTTGCTCTTTGGCCATCCGATTAGTCTTAGATAAGCTTCATCTTTAACCTATTTTCTTTTACTCTTTTTATTTATTCGACCGCTCGAGAGAAAGGATGGTTTGCGGGAGCGAAGGGAGAACACCCGAGGGGTTTCTCGCCGGAGGAATGGTTTTCCAGTGAGGGAAAATCGGTGAAGATGGCAGGGATGATGGAGCAGAAGGATAGACACTGAGAGAAGGGTTTCTTTTCAGAATATCTTGATCTCCCCTCTGTTTTGCGTCTTACCTCTATTTATAGTTTTCTTTTTCTTCATATAATCTAGATCTCTATCTTTTTCTATGCTAACGGTTTTTTGTTATAGTTTGTTATCAATTTTTGCTTCTGTCTTTCTGGCGGTTGAGGTACGAGCCATCTGTTATTTACTCTTCTTCTTGATTTCTTGAATTTAAGTCTTTGTTCTTCTGTTCTTTTGGCAGTTAAATCTGTTATGGTTCTTTACTTTCCGGAAGGCTGTGGAAATAGTTTCCGTTGATTTAGTTTAAGCTCTGGCTTGCTTCTGTTGGTCTTTGGTTCTGGACTGTTTCATATGTCTTGTATTTAATAAAGTCTAAATTGCCCTTGTCCTTTCCCTTACCTACCCAAGTTTGGTTTGCGTTAACTCTGATTCTTTGCATTATTACCGTGCACTTAAAGGGTTACATGTGGCTTTTATTTTGTTATCTCCTCAGTAACTTCATACCTTCTTTCTCTGTAATCATCCACGAAGAAATTTCTTTGTAATGATTTTACATTATTTTGCTATATCTTGTATTCCTTACTATTTGAGTCTGTTCTTATTGTTAATTTGGCCATTGGATGATTTGGATTCATATCACATACACTAGGACATGTAATAAAACGTCAAAATCATAATACATGCCAAGAAAATAATTAGAAAAATAGCCATAAAAAAGAAAAAAAATGTCATACATTTCATAGAAACTATGATTCACATCTTAAAATTTATAAAAAAAATAAAATATGTAAGAAGATTAATATAATCATATCTTTCTCTCACTGCCAATTAAAGTGCAAAAAACTATGTCATATATTTCTCCCTCTACTTTGATGACCTCCTTGGTAGTCTCTAGAGGGTACGAGCATCTAGCTCAGGTTATGGCATCAAACATACCGAGCTAAGCCAAGTATGTGGTTGTTCGAGTTCAAGCTTGTTTACTATCATCGAGCTAGAGCTCAACTCGAGCTTGATTCAAGCTTTTAGGATGGGGTTAAAGCTTGAGCTTATTTAAAAAAATCTTGTTCTAACTTGGCTCGAGTTGGTTCATGAGCTCAGTTCAAATTGGGATCATTAAACTTATTAATGAGCAGCTCATTTAACAAAGCCTTAATCAATTTTGTTCGTGAGCAGTTCTTCAGAAATGTACACGAAATGTATCAATTAAAGCTTATTAAGTCTAAAAAATTAAAATTTAAAAAATATTATTCACAAACAAGGCTTAATTGAGCTTTAATCGAGCCATAATCAAGCTCCTTGATGAACTTATTCATGAATATAAATGAGCCGAATGACAAGTTGTTTAAGCTTGTTCATTTAGCAATTAAGTACTTACAAAAATGTTTAAGCTCGGTTGATTAGTTAATATAACGATCATGAATGAGCTCTAATCGAGCCAACTCAACGAGTAGCTTGTCGAACACTTAATTCATTTGTAACTCTAGCTCGAATTTTCTTGAGAATAAAATTGTTGAGTCTTCATAGACTAGTGTGTTCTCCTTGCTTGTATTATGATCAACTATGATGATTTAAATGTCTTCAAGAAGTCTCAGACACAACATAATGATGCTTAATTAATAAGAAAATAGCTATGTTTTCTCACCATGAAAATACCCATATCGAACTACTTGAACCACACCTTGCTGCAATAATTTGGCTCGTGTGGATCTATTGGTCACAGTTTCTCTTCCATCAATGTATCTTCCTTTTGTATTCATTTGAGAATTTCTTCAACTTGTGCAACTTATTGAAACAGTCATTTATCTTCTCATCTAGGTTTGCTATCTCCTTCTCCATAGCCTATAAATTATCGGTCCTCAAACTCCAGACTCCTCTCCAAGAAGAGCACCTGAACCTAGAGTTGCTCAATCTAATTTTCTTGCTATGTGGTAAAAGAAGCTATGAAGGGAATCATAATCCGGACCCCCTTACATATACACACTTTAGATCACCGAATGCACGAAATCCTTGAAACTTTATAACTCACACAACTCTGCTACTTGCACTTTTGTTGTGTGTAATGCATTACCATTTCACTGAGTTTGGTCAATATCATTGTCAAGGAGTAAACTATGCCTCTTTTTGTTGTATTGACACCTTAAATAGTGACGGAAGCTTCACCCTTCTCTCCTCCTTCACGATTGTCCTTTTTATCCTCCCGATACCACACCTTAGGTTAGTAAGGCAGAATTAGACCAAGTCTTTTTCCACTTAAGGGAGTGTTTGTTAATGTATTGGATTAAATTTAATTTGGATTTAGTAAATCTCGTAGCTCTATATTTTAGAAAATATTGAGCTACTAAATTCTGAAAATGGTTTTATAACAGTTACCTCTTTAATCCTGCAAAGCTATTTGGCAACTTATTTAAAGATTTATATCTATTAATTCGAGCAATAATTTTAGATTAGTTCAAAATTAGTTAAATATCTAACATATAATAATTATAATTACATTTAATAAATTATAATTATTTTTGAAAATATATCAATTAATGATCGATAGTATTATTTTAAATTAGTTAAAATTAAGTTCAATTAAACTAAAAATATTAACTATTAAGTTAGCTTAAATTACGTAAATCTAATTAACTATCAATTATAATTACATTTAAAAAGTTGTAATTAAATTATAATAACATATCAATAAATAATTAATAATATTAAATTAACTTAACATAATATATTAACTAAGAAACAATTTGTAATTAACTAAAGTAATTAAAATTAATAAAATTTAAGTTAATAAAAAATAAGATTTTTAAATTGAAAAATTAAAACAAGAATGGTAGTAACCATCATTTATTAGTGAGTTTAAACCAGATGGAAATTTTTAGAAAAATCTTTGCATGAAATACCCTTAGTGCCACAACTAATTTTCAAAGGTCTGTCTTCAAGCTCTTGGCTAGCGGCTACCCGCCACCATTTTCCCACTTTCCCTAGCCATCGTTTTCTCCAGTGCGGCGTAGTGGCAACAGGAGCACTCAGTCGAATGCATCGATGGGCTTTTGGCATCCTTCCTCTCTGTTACTACCCGAAACCATCGAGAAAGAGAAGCGAGACATCACGATGGTAACTGCCGTCTTTCCACCCACCTTTCTTCGCGCTGTAAATTTCTTAAATCCATCATCCGACGGGATTTACTAAATCTTGGATTTATTGAGTCCGTGGAAAGCATGTGGCAGGAACAGGATTTAACTGCTGAAATCTCTAGTAAATGTCTACCAAACAACCCTAAAAGATATTTAAAAAGCAAAATTTTTAGATTAAACTTAATTCTAATCTTAATTAATAATTTAGAAATAAAATATTATTTTTTTTAAAAAAATAGCATATAAATCGATGGACTTATATATGGATCTTACATCTTCTTTTTTTTTTTATTTGTATATTTTTTGATAGCAGAGAGAGAATGCTCTTCCCGGATAAGATAAGAATTTTTTTTTTATAAAAAAAAATGGAAATTTTTCATTTAAATAAAAAATTGAATTGAGATTGATTATGATAAAATTTTTAATTATTTTGATGAGAATCATGATAATATCTTTAATAAATAAATATAAATATATATATATATATATATATATATATATATATATATATATATATATATATATATATATATATATATATATATATATCTCAATATTATCATTGTATAATTAAAATAGAAATATAATTAAATTTTAATATTAAATATAAATTTGATTAAATTAAATCAAAATGATTAACTATCAAATAAATAATAAATATATAATTCAAATAATCATTATTTATAAACTTCAATTAAAATTAATATAAAGTTATTAAAATTATGAAGATTTATAAATTAAAAAGAAAGAAAAAAAGAAATAAGTCTAAAATAATAATAATAATAATAAAATATTAAAAAATATAAATATAAAAAATAATAATAATTCATCTTTAATCATGTGAAATATATATGTATTAAAAATTATTATTATTATTATTATTATTATTATTATATATATATATATTATATATATATATAATTTATTTATTTATTAAAAAATATTTATTTATTTAATTATTAATATATATGTATTTTACGTGACTAAAGATGAATTATTATTTATATTTTTATATTTTTATATATTTTTATATTTTTTTTGTTATTATTATTATTTTAGACTTTTTTTTCTTTTTCTTTCTTTTTAATTTATAAATCTTCATAATTTTTAATAACTTTGATATTATAGTTTTAATTTAACTGAACTTTATAAATAATGATTATTTGAATTATATATTTATTATTTATTTAATAGTTAATTATTTTGATCTAATTTAATCAAATTTATATTTGATATTAAAATTTAATTATATTTCAATTTTTTATAATATATAATATATATATATATATATATATATATATATATATATATATATATATATATATATATATATGCATATTTATTTATTTATTTATTTATTTATTAAGCATATTAGCCGTTACAGTTCTCACCAAAAAAATCAAAAAAATTTTATTACAAGTAAATCTCAATTCAATTTTTTATTTAAATGAAAATCAGCTCTCTGTTTTTTTTATAAAAAAAAATTCTTATCTTATCCGGGGAGAACACACTCTCTCTCTCTCTCTCTTATCAAAAATCATAAATAAAAAAAAAAGTCCAGCCCCAACTTAGTCATGTGTATGACGGGATTATCTTTATTTTCTTTAAAAAAATTTTTTTTGTCTAAACTGCTAATTAAAATTAGGATTAAGCCTAATCTAAAAATTTTGCCTATTTACAAATATCATTTTCCTATATATTTGTCAACATCTCTATCTTCGTAGGTATTAGTGTGCTTATATTTTTCTATTTTAATGATTCTAATTCATATTACAGTTTATTCCTCCCTCGTTATTACTCAGAGGTCTCTGCCCACCATTTGCATCACCACCATAACAATCTTCGGTTTCTTTCTAGTAGTATGAATTATTGTAGGTTGAAGTTTAGGACCCTGTACTCAGTGCTTCAAGGAGAGATTTTCTATCAAGATCACTACTTATTACTTTGGATCCATGGAAAAGGGACAAATAAATGATCGTTTTCTCTCTCTTTAAAACACCGGGAATCATAGCGGTGTTCAATGGCAGGAAAAATGAGAATATTGGATGCTTGATGGAGGGACTAGTTTGGATTAATTTGAAGCCCTTTAAAACCTCTCAAAGGCTCTTGAAAAGGAAGACAAGTGTCATCCATAAAGTTCTATTATTCATTGGAGCCATGCGTATCTTATATGTGGCATAATAAAGTTTTGAACTGATTAGGCCCATGTATTATGTATCCTATTTTTTGATAGTTCATGTGCTGATGTGCTAGTCATATTCATTGTGTGCCTAAAAATGATGGTATGACTTATCATAATAATTAATAAATAATAAATTCATACACACAAGGATTGGTACATGTTGAAGAATTTGTATAAATTACAGAAAATTAAACAAGATTACTATGAAGAATAATGTTGAATAAATTAGTAGGACAGAGAACAATGCTCAAACCCATCTCAAACATGATTTGAATCATGTTCTAATCATATTTGAAAATATTTTCAAAACATATTTGATATACAGCTGAATATGATTTTATCATCTATTTAGCACTATATTAGAACTCCATCAAAATAATTTAATATGCATGGATCATATAATAAGAATAATTCAAATATTAAGAAAAAACTTACTCATGTTTGTTGAAGTCAATCTTAAACTAATTGTTTTTATTGATCTTCATCATTGATGATTGTCTTATCCTGTTGAGCTAATTAAATAAATAAAAGGATGATGAAACAATGATGAAGTGTCAAATGGCACAATTTGTTCTTCCTAAATAATGAGAATGTATGTATATGAAGGGCATCTTGATTTGAAATTAACTTTCAAACATATTTTTAAAAGAAAATGAAAAAGAGTCATATTTAGCTCGATAAAATGAGACATATAAAGACAAACTTTACTAAAAGAACTCTTTATATTGATTTTATTTAAAATATGTATTTTTATTAATAAGTGAGTTAGTACTTATGTCTTAATATTGAATGGAGATTGATGTGTACATAGATAAAATAGCTCATAAAAGATGTAATATTTTTATATAAAAAATTCAAGAAAGAAAGAGACCACAAGGCTTGACCTAATTTAGATAATTTAGTTTGTAAATAAATATTACAAAAATTCATTCTTCCCCTAATTAGACAATAGTGAATTTTAATTAAGAGATGATCATCGAGTGACAATTATTTGACGACAGTTGTTGGTTGAAGAGAGAAACAACAAATAATAATGGTAGTAATTATGATATAATTATTACTTGGTATACATTAGTGTCATCGTCAAATGATGATGATTAGGAGATTATCATTGAGAGATATTAGTTGGCGACAACTATTAGATAATGAGAGTCAAATGATATTGATATCTAGAGTCAATTATTGAACAGAGCTTTAGAATTCTTAGAACTATAAGCTCTCATCCCTTTCAGTTGTTCTAAATGTGAAGGGTGAATGTATATTTATAATTTATTAGTGTCATTGATGCAGGGCATCATCATCACCATCGTCAATGTCATCATCATAAAGCTTAAATCCATGATTGAGCCTTTTGTTATAATTTAAGTTATGTATTATTGAGCTTTTATATTTTGTATATGTCTTGATCTTATATGTATTGGGCTATTCTTATGTCATGGCCCATGAGTCATTATAGTAGATATGACTTTTTGAGTATGTATAGAATAAGTGGTAGGTTTGATGATCATGGTAGGTTTGGTAGTAGGTGGTGGTAGGTGTAGTTATGATGGTGTTAGGTTTGAGTTTGGAGTTAGGTTTGAGTATTCTTAACTCTCTCTTTCAATCCTATAAATAGGGAGGCTCTTGTAATGCTTGACACTTGGATTTGGAATAAAGTTATCTTAAATTTCTTTTACTATTCCTGTGCTTTCTCTTGAGGTGTGAACTACTTGAGTGTGTGAGCTCACAACCCTTAGAGAAGGACTTCTATGGAAGGAACTTGATCTCCACAACGACGGACTGTTTGTAGAGGTTGACTTCAACTTATCCCCGCTTTGCTGCTGGTTATTTTAAATCTGTTATAGGTTATATCATTCATAATTTTTCAGTTATTTCTTTGTACTTATAAGATTCATAGTGTGGTTAACATAACTTTAATCAAAATCTTTTCAACTTCACTAAATTCATAATATTGTGAATGTACTCAATAGTAGTGTACATTTATCATTACTCTTTTGTGAGGATTTAAGAATTATCGGTATAATAAATATCATATCATAAAAGGCACCATTGTCCTACATCATATATGGTATCAGAGCAGTATGTTTCTTTAGGAACATCTTGTTTAGTATTAAGTTTTATTTTTGCATTAGAGTAATCTTGTAATTCATTGTTAAAAAAACATACAAAATTTTTATCTAATTAGGGCATTTATTTACTTTTTTTAATCGTGTCTTTGATTTCATTACATTGCATATTTTTTAAAAAAAAAATTTACTTAAATATTTGCTTATATTAAAATTTTAAAAGAATATCATCATGTCAACTCGTAGTGGTCTTAGATATCAAGATCAATAATTAGATGAAAAACATGATTCCTATGAATTTTTACTAGAAAAAAATAAAAAAGCTTACCCTTATGCACCAACAAACCTATAATGAATTCCAAAAAAGATTTGAAGTCTTAGAATAAAAAGTTGGTAGGCTTACAACACATTCACCTAACAACAACCAACTTGAAGAGAGGGAAGGTCATCATGTCGATCTCATTCCTCTTCCTCTCTCGCCTCATCCACATTCTCCTATTAGACCCCGTTATCGTCCTAGGAACAACTTTAATGAATATCCCAAGTTTGATGAGGTGCTTCCTCACCCACCTCATCGAATAGGAAGACGATTAAGATGAGATGAAAGTTATGCTCATCGAACTCCTTGTGAGCATTATCCTCGACATTATGAAGAGTCATTATCTAATTTTGTTTCCCCTCGACGTACACTTAGAGAACCTGATGATGATGTTATTCGTAGGGTTAAAATTGATCCACTGACTTTTGATGGTCGACTTGATCCTAAAATTTTCTTAGATTGGTTAGTAGATATAGACCAATATTTTGATTAGATGTCCATGTCGGAAGAAAGATAAGTTCGTTTTGCCTGCATGAAACTAACTAGCTATGTTAAGACTTATTGAATTAATCTCACACGAAAATTTCAACGATTAGGACAACCACCTATTGCTTCTTGAGATGAGATGGAAGAAATTTTAAAACAAAAATATGTACCATTAAATTTTCATGATCAACTTATGGATGAAATGACTACACTTAAATAAGGATCTTTAACTATTATTGAGTATATGATACGGTTTGATGAATTGATGACCCATTGTGATGTTAGAGAGGATCACTGCACCACAATCTCTAGATTTAGATCTAGGTTACAAACTGATATTCATAATAAAATGATAACCCGAGAAATTTATTCTCTTGAGGATGCATTTGGTGGCGACTCAAATTGAACGATATCTTAGACACAACCTTATAAGCGATTCACAACTTCATCTGGAAATAACTCTCAATCGCGTGTTACCCCTCCTACTTTAGCAGTTCCTAAAGGACTTAGTGAAACAAAAGGAAAAGCTTTAGTGGGAACATCTAGTTCTAAGACTTCTAACATTACTTATTTTACATGTGGTAAAATTGGTCATTATGCAAGTACTTGTCCTCGTCAAAACTTACACTTAGATTATGAAAATGAGGATCAACAAAATGAAAATAATGATAATCAAATTGCAGTTGACCCTTGTGAAGAAGCTAGTGATGCAGAAGAAGCATTAGATGAGTCTCATATAGCTGTTATGCGTTGTGTGTTAGCAACCCCACGAGCTAATATTGATTGGGCGCGCATCAATTTTCCACACTTATTTTAAGAGTGGTGAAAAGAAGTTAATCATTGATAGTGGCTTGCATGAATGTTGCTACCTCACTTTAGCTAGGATGAAGCTCACCCAGAGACCCACCCATAACCTTATAAGGTTGCTTGGGGTAAGACCTCTATCTCTATATCTCGTTGTCTTGTACCCATTCAATTAGGAGAATATAGTGATAAAATTTGGTGTGATGTTCTTCCATGGATGTTGCTCATATACTTTTAGGTAGACCTTGGCTTTTTTGATATGGATGTCACAAATTATGGGCGATCTAATACATATGCTTTTAATTTTCAAGGTAAGAGAATTGTCTTAAACCACTAAGCTTTAAAGAGGTCACTCCACTTCAACCCCAAAATTCTTCTCCACCCATAGAAAGAAATCCCTACATATTATTAATAAACATCAATTTCAACAAGAGATTATGAGAATATCATTTTGCATTAGTTGTTCTAACCTCAAAATCAATATTAAATCATTCTCATCTCAAGCACGAACTTTTTGGAATATCAAGATATTTGTCCTCAAGAACTTCCTAGTGAGCTTCCCCATTAAGAAGTATCCAACATGCCAGCTAGTTCTGATCATCACTCCCAAATTTGCCACATTATCGTATGAACCCAAAAGAACATGCAGAGCTAAAACGACAAGTTGATGATTAATTAGCAAAAGGATTTATCAGGAAAAATTTATCTCCATGCGCAGTGTCTGCTCTTCTTACTTCAAAGTAAGATAGTACTTGGCATATGTGTGTAGATAGTCATGTTATAAATAAAATCACTGTTAAGTATAAGTTCCCCATACCTAGACTTGATGACTGGATCAATAGTTTTCTCTAAAATTGATCTTAGAAGTGGATATTAACAAATTTGTATGAGAGAATGTGATGAATGAAAAACATCATTCAAGACAAAAGATGATATGTATGAATGACTAGTAATGTCATTTGGATTGACTAATGCTCCAAGTATATTTATATGAGTGATGACTCATATCTTACGGCTGTTCATTGGGAAATTTATAGTTGCGTACTTTGATGATATTTTAATTTTTAGTCAAATTAAGAGCGATCATGAGAATCATTTACGACAAGTCTTTGAAGTACTTCGTAAAAAAAGACTATATGTTCACTTAAAAAATGATCATGTCTTTAATCTTCGATTCATTGTTTCTTGATTGCATCTGTGATCCCAAAAAAATGGGGTTATTCAAGAGTGGCCTACCCCAACCATAATTCATGATGTACGTAGTTTTTATGGGTTAGCCATATTTTATCTAAGGTTTATTCGTGGATTTAGCACTATTATGACCCCAATAACTCAATGTCTTAAAAAAGGAGACTTTGTTTGGACAAAGGCAGCTGCTGATGCCTTCTCTAAAATTAAAGAACTTTTAACAAGTCCACCGATATTGAAATTATCAAATTTTGACAAAGTATTTGAGGTATCATCTGATGCTTCTAGAGTTGGTATTGGAGGTGTTCTTAAACAAGAAGGTCATCCTTACTTTCTTTAGTGAAAAATTAAACGAAGCGCGTCAACGATATTCCACATATGATCGTGAGCTGTATGATGTCATCCAAACTTTATGTTATTGGCTACATTATCTTCTTTCACGAAAATTTATACTTTATTCTGATCATGAAGAGCTTAAATATCTAAACACCCAAAAGACACTTAGTTCTCATCATGCAAAATGGGTTCAATTTCTTCAAGAATATACGTTTGTTCCTAAACATAAATCTGGTGCCAAGAATAAAGTAGCAGATGCCTTAAGAAGATTATGTACTTTATTAAATACCATGAGTGTGAAGGTTATTGGATTCGAAAATGTTAAAGATGATTATTCTAATTGTAAAGATTTTCAACAAAATTTTGAATCTTTGAAATTTGATGTTTCAATTAATAGTCATTATCTAGAACAACATCTTTTTTGTGACACACAACTATGTATCCCAGATTCATCACTTCGAAATTTTCTTATTGATAAAATTCATTCACGAGGTGTGTCTAGTCATTTTGGTCGTGATAAGACAATAGCTATGATAGAGGATATGTTCTTTTGGTCTAGTCTTAAGAAAGATGTTGCTCGTATCATTGTCCAATGTCGTTTTTGCCAAATAGCAAAAAGTGAAAAATAAAATTATGGTCTATACACACCACTCCCAATTCCCCACAAACCATGAGTAGATCTTAATATGGACTTCATCTTAGGATTACCTCGCACTGTACAACATTTTGATACTATCCTAGTAGTTGTTGACTGATTTTCTAAAATGACATACTTCATTCCATGTTATAAGATATCAGATGCATCACATATAGTGATAATTTTTTTTCATAAGATAGTTCGCTTACATGAACTTTCTAAGATAATTGTGTCTGATCGTGATGTAAGGTTTATAAACTATTTTTGGAAAACTTTATGAAAAAAGTTTGGCACAAAACTCTTATTTTCTACAGTTTACCACCCTCAAACAGATGGACAAACTGAAGTTGTTAATAGAAGCTTAGAAAATTTACTTAGGTGTCTAGTGACCGATCATACTACTAGTTGGGACCTAGTTCTTCCTACTGCAGAGTTTGCTTATAACAATTCAATTAATAGATCAACCGGTATGAGTCCTTTTCATATTGTAACTAGTTATGATTCAAGAAAACCAATTGATCTTGTTGAATTTCTTGTAACATATAGGTCTAGTGCATTTGCATCATCATTTGCACAAAGCATGCATGATTTACATCGTGAAATTCAACAAAATTTACTCGAAGTTATGATAAATATAAAGCTAATGTTGATGCACATGTATATATGTAAAATTTAATGAGGGAGATTTGATTCTTGTTAAAGTTAGACTTGAGGAATTTCTAACTAGAACTCTTAAGAAATTAACTCTCAAGAGATCTGGTCCTTATAAAGTTGTAAGAAAGATAAATGATAATGCTTATGAAATAGAACTTCCAATGAATGTTGGAATTTCTCCAATATTCAATGTATCAGATTTAATGTTGTACCATGGCAAGACACGGATAACACTATTCTCTCTACAAATAGTACTGACATGCATGTTCATACTTCATCACCAACTCCTATACCATCTCGTCGCTTAAGATCACATCGTCCATATCAAATTTTAGAATACCATATTATCATCACATCTAATGGAGGCACTCAAAGGTTTCTCGTTCGTTGGAAAGGTCTTTCTCCACTTGAAGATTCATGGCTTATATTTGATGAGTTACATCAACTAGACTCACAATTATGACAAGAGTACTTGGATTTTCATTCTCCAGAGGAGAATCCTTTAAAGCCGGAAAATCGGGATTACCTTTTAATTTAAGTTATGTATTTTATATTTTGTATATTCCTTATATGAGACTACTATGTCATGACCCATCATTGTAGTAGGTATGATATTTATGTATGGAATGAGTAGTAGTTTGATAATAGGTTTGGTAGAGTGGGTGGTGGTATAGTTATGATAGATAGTTTGAGTATTATTAACTCTCTCTTTCAATCCTATAAATAGGGAGGCTCTTGTAATGTTTGACACTTGGATTTGGAATAAACGTTATCTCTTAAATTTATTTTACTATTCTTCTGTGTGTTTTTCTCTTGAGTAATAGACTACTTGAGTGTGTGAGCTCATAACCCTTAGAGAATGACTTCTAAGGAAGGAACATGATCTCCACAATGACGGACTGTTTGTAGAGGTCGACTTCAACATATCCCCGCTTCGCTGCTGGTTATTTTAAATCTTTTCAACTTCAGTAAATTCATAATATTGTGAATGTGCTCAATAGTAGTGTGCATTTATCATTGCTCTTTTATGAGGATTTAAGAATTATCATTGTAATAAACATCATATCATAAAAGACACCCTTGTCCTACACCAGTCATTTTGATTATTTTAATTAAAATTTTCAAACACTCCATCAAATAATAATGTTGATTATTTGTTCAAAACTATTTGTAAGGTGGTTAAGTAGCTTAATGATATCAAAATTGATTTTTGCCTTGTTGGATCCATCTCATTGAAATATTTCTTTGGACTATAAGTATGTGAATGTAAAGTTTGTTTGGTCTCTCAAACAGTGTTATGAATGTTCGATTTAAGATTATTTAAACTCGAATCAAAATATCTTTATATCATTTAGTTCATTCAAATTATATTTGCTTTGATTATAAATTTAATAAAATTAGATTTTGTTTGATCCTCAATTTAATTTTAAAAAAATTTAATTTATAATTTGTGACAAGTTTCTTCTTCAATCAGATGAATTGTTTTTGGTGATTTATCAATTAAAAACAACTTGTTCTAAAATTTTAATATTAAAATAAAAAATATTATGTTAAATTAATATTTATTCTTCAAAAAGAATATTAGAATAAGAAGACATAATGCATACGTTGTTAAGTTTATGAAACATTAGTTTTTTTTTTAATTTTTTCTAAAGATAACAACTAGCCTGAATTAATAGCCCGTTAAGAATTATTTTATAATAATGAAAATCATCGCATATCATCAAATTAATATTACAAATAAGTATACATAACATAATTGTGTTTAAGATGCAACTCTTATTTTAATTGAAATGAAAATTTTAACTCTCCAATTTAAACTTAAAAGTTGATATTTTAATTATGTAGATAAAATCACAAAGGACTTCATAAGACTAATACACCGAATATAAATGCCTCTCAAATCCATCAAAAACTTTTGGTAAACAGTAAAAGAAAACTCTCCTTTAAATAAACGTAAACCTCGCATAGTCTGTTTTTTATCACTCGAGAGTAGTTGGCCAATGGCTCTGATTCCACTCAACAGATCTACTAAAGCAGAGTAGTAAACCTATATAATGGAGAACTACTTTGCTTCCACCTTAACACTTTCTAGGCCAAAAAACAAAAGGGAGTAAGACTCCACTAGAACTTTGTCAAGCAGCTTTAGTCTTTACTTATCCTGCAAAAAAAAAAAAAAGGAATTTATCTGCGATTTCAAGCCAATGAAAATGTGATTTTTTTTTTCTTTTTCTTTTTTTTGCATATTTACCCTACTCATGCTTTTTAAGTATTTCTTGAAATTACACTTTTATCAGGTGGATGATGACTGTGAAATCTATTATATCATATCAGAATTTCATTAAAACTCAACTGCCAAAACAGTGGGTACTCATAGTTTTGATGGTAAAGGGGAGTGTGATATGTTAATAGGAAATATTAGGCATAATATGACATAACATTCAGGTACATATAAGATGCATTATATTATCATAATAAATACACTTTTTTCATATGTTATGCCATATTTTCTACTTCATGAGATTATTATGTGCTCATGAGATTATTTTATCATATTTTATAAGTAGTACAAAGAAATAGAAAAAAAATAAGTAAATTAATTTTATAAGTAAAATTGAATTAATTCTCAAAATTATCAGATCACATGCTCTACTAATTTCGAAAGCAAATTAAGCATATATTGCATTACAAAAGAGTTGATTTTATGGAACCCCAAGACATCATGTACGCTTATTGGCTAAATTTTGCCAATTTTCATAACAATATTGCCCTTTTAGGCATCCTTTCTACTGAGGAGCATTGTTATTTTTGATCGAATACACAAAGACATAAGATATAATTAACATATATTCATGATAATGCTCTATTTTCTAGTCATTTTTTTTATTTGAATCTTGGTGAGCCCTTAAATCCAACATTTTGAGATTCTATACATAATTTCCAATCATTATGCTATGATTTCAAAAACAATTAGTATCTAATATTAATAAAAATATATTAAAACTAATATTAAAAAAGGTCATTTTAAGATTTTTTTTAAAATATTTGGATCGATATAGTGTGATCAAAACTGTTATGATGGATTCAAAAAAACTATTAAATTTATTTTTAGATGAGTTCAATTATAACTTATATATTTCATTCGTCTTAAATAAAATATAATGATATTTAAAATATGATAATTAAAATTTTATTAGAATATCTAAATCATAATTTTTTTCTATTTTAAACTCTCTATTTTTATCTAAATTAATTTTTTTTCTTATCTAACTTTTATATTTATTATTTTATTTCAATACCTATTTGAATTGAAATCAATGCCTCTTTTACTTTAAAAGAATCCACATATAAGTTGACAAAAATTCATGAAATAAAATTAAATTTATATCTTAAATTCAATTAATTAATTTAAGCTCAAATTACAAAATTTTCAAGCTATAAACTTATTTTCACTTAAAAATATTTAGATACAATTTTTATCATTTTAATTGATTCACAATTAGTATGAAAGTTACGTTGTATAGTATCTAATCCCCCACTGCAAAACCCTTATATAAGCTCCACCACCTCGCACTCCCCAGTCCAAAATACCTTTAATATGGGAACCCTCACTGGCCACCTCCTCCCCGGCGCTGCCTTCTCCCTCCTCGGCCTCTGGCACCTCCTCAACACCGCTGCCTCCTACCGCCTCGCCGGCTCGTCCTCCTTCTCCTCCCGCACCTGGTTCCCTTCCCCCTTCATCAAACACCTCGAACTCCTTCTACTTCTCCTTCTCTCCCTCCTCTCCTCCACCTACCTCCTCTTCTTCTCTCCGTCCTCCTCCCCATCCGACCTCGAACATGCTTCCATGTTCCTTCACCTCCTCATCTACTCCTCCGCCGCAATCGCCGCCGACCTGCTCCCCTCCCCTTCTTCCTCCGCCATTGTCGGCGTCCTTGCAGCCTCCGCTTTCGCTCAAGAGCTTCTTCTCATTCACTTCCACTCCATCGACCATACGAGTCTCGAGGGACACTACCATAGCCTTATGCAGATAGTTGTGGCCGCGTGTTTGGTGTCGACGGCGGCGACGGTGGGGTTTCCAGCGAGTTATGTGGCGGCGGTGGTGAGGTCGGCTGCGGTGGCTCTACAGGGGATGTGGTTTGTATGCATGGGTTTGGTTTTGTGGGGCCCGGAAAGGCTTTTACCATTGGGGTGTGCAGTGGATGAAGGCTCGGTGGTGTGTGCGGGTGGAGGAGCGGCGGCGGCTGCGAATGTGCAGTTTAGTTGGATGCCAGCGGTGATCTGTTTGGTGCAGGAAATGGGGCTCAAAATTCCGGCGACGGTGAAGGCAGCTGCGGCGGCAGTGGTGGGGTGAAGCCTTTAGTTTGATTTGCCTTGAAAGGAGAAACTGAGGAGAGAGGGATATAAGTCTCGGTAAAGATATTTAACGGGCAAATTAAATATGTAAATATAATCCTTTGCGGCAAATTTGATTTTTGCTTCATGGGATTAGTTGTCCAATAATTAAGGTGATGAACTATTGAGGACCAGTCTGAACAGTGCTGTATCCACGCCGTTTTAACGGATAAAAAACAGGGAAACTTGACTAAACTCATAACATTCATAGCTATAAAATTTTACTTATTAATAATAATAGTCATAATTAAGGAAATATTTTCATTATTTATTTTTAAAAAATTATATCTACAATTTTATTTTAAACTAAAATGCTTTTATATAGATTTAAATCGTAAATCCTAAATTCTAAACTCTTAAGTGCAAACTATTTATTAAAATCCATCTAAAATGAAATTGATCCGAATTGTTTAATATTTTACATATAAATATTAATTTAAATATTTGCTTTAACAGGGTTTTAATTTGATTCAAATCAAGCTAAAATTATTCAAGGTTGGAACAAGATTTAGCATTGCTTGATTAATTAAATCTTATGCACATCTTAAATTAGATTTGAACTAAGTTTAAATAAAAATCAAACAAAATTTGAAAAATATTTAAAATAAGTTTAAACTTAATTTGAACTTTGTTTGAATTCTTTTTAAATAGGGTGCAAACACATAATAGGTATTTGCGAAGTTATAGTAAAGATATTGGAGGTCTATGCGCTCACTTGCTTGGCTCTTTGTATTAAAATTTTTTTTTATAATTAAATTTATCACTCAAAATATATATCAATATAATTGTTTTCCGCTTCTCCCATTTGCCTTAAGGCATGAAGGTAATTGATTATGACTAAGACCATAAATTGGTGTTATTTTACTTCCAATCATCAATGTTGCTCATTATGAGATACTAGGGTCCTTTTCTCCCTTGTCTTATCGCTTAATATCATCGCTCAGTTGACCTAAGATATTATTTTTTCTTTTTTTCTTATTTTGTCATTAGTGTAACATCTATATTTGAAAATATTTATATTAGAGAATAAATTCATGATTGATCGAAGATGAGTAATGTAATCAATGCTGAAAATTTTATTATATAATAAATTTATATCTACTTAGACTTAGAATATCTTAACATCTTACATTGACAAGTTTAAGAAAAACAAATTAACAATAAATTCATGAATATGATCTTGTATATATATCCTTAATGATTTGAATATAACATACATTAACTCATTTCTTTTCTAGGGTTTTTCAACACACTTTTCTTGAAACAAATATCATATGTAAATTCTCTTTACTTTTTCTGTACTTCTTCATCAAATCTCTCAACTAATGTACAGCACAAGTAATAACATTTAGATCACTCGATAGGATATTAAAAATTATAAATAAAATCATTTCATTTTCATATTATTATTTTATAGTTTACTACTATAAACTAAACCCACAATTCTATTGTTCCCGATTGAAATCAAATCCTAAGCATACGAGCTATTATTAACATGGTCCACTAATAATTTTGTTACACTTCTCAATAATTTGATAATATTTTATGTGCTTCTTCGAAAGGTTTTATAACTCAGCATTTTTTTTTATCAATGATTGATTTTAAAGAACTAAGGCATATATATATATATATATATATATATATATATATATATATATATATATATATATATATATATATATATATATATATATATATATATATATATATATATATTATGTTAGGTGCATGTCTCGTTGAGCGGAACTCTCATGATCTGGGCCTGTTTGCCTGCCAAAGGTTGATTGTGGGCTAAAGTAAAGGTATACAATTTTAAAAGGTCCACAGCCCACGCCACTAAAACTGATTAAATATTTATATATATAAATTATTTCATTAATACGAGATGAGCGGACCACAACGGTAGATGGGTGTTGTTACAGGTAATGAGAACTGAAAAGCGGATTAATCTTAACATATCACATAATTATTATTCATTTATATATCTAACATCTAAAATTTGATAATTATATATTATAAATATAATACTTTTCTCTATTTATGAAAACATGTATTTCCCTTTAAACAACTAACGATAGTAATATTTTTAATTAATATTAAAATTTAAGTATTATATATATATATATAAGAATTACATAATTTATATGTAAATATCCCGAATTTTTAATCATATATGAGCTTTATAATTTTAACTATTAGAGCTGAAACGGTTTTCAATATTAAAAAAAATGGAGACGGGTTAGGCTATTTGATTAATAAAAGAGATAAAGTGTTGCAAATTAAGATTAAGTTAGAAAATTATTTGACAAGTCCGACATAATAAGTTGCGGCTCCTATCCATTAATTTAAATTTTTTTATTGATGGACGTACCCCTAATATATTTGACTGATTTTTTACATCCATTATTTTAACTTTATAATTTATGACATCAGTGCAAACGATTTGGGAACATTTATAAAAGAAACAAAATTATTGTTGAGATTCACACGAAATTTGTAAAGCCTTATCCAATACTAGCATTTTTAATGTTATAACTTTTTATCATAAAAATCAAAATTATTAATAGTGAAACTAAGGAGATGCCATAATTTGTGAAAATCTTGTGGGTCTATACATAATTTTAAAATTTTGCCTTTAATTCTCTCGTATGCAATCATATATAATTATAGAAGCTTCACCCATCCAAAATTTTAGGTGAACTTGTTCTCCTTCTCTCCCTCTCTCCTTCCCTTAGTTGAAATTCTAAGGGATCCCCTTTTATATTATTTCTAAAACTAGTTGATTTTCGAGATAATATTTTTGAATTTAAAAATTTTATTTAGTATAAAAGAGAAAATTATAATTTAAATATTAAATTTATTATTTTAGTTGCATAGTAATATTTATGTAAATAATAAAAAAAAATTTGTTATGCACTCATATCTATTATAAGAAGCTTCAACTCCTCAAAATTTTAGGTTAACTCTTTGGCCCTCTCTCTTTATTTTAGTTTCATAATATTATTTGTGAAGATAGGTAGATTTTAGACATAATGTTTTTGAATTTAACATTTTAAATATTATGAAAGAAAATATTATAATTTAGATATTAAATATATAAATATATTAGATTTTAGTTCTTTAAGAAAGGTGTAAGCGGTCATATTATAAGACAAACGAGATTATTTTTAAAATATTGGGTACCCCTCGCATTGATAATTGTTGTGGTGCAAACAAGGGGCATCGACTAGTTTAATACATGGGCCAGTTTTTTTTTCAACGCCTTCTTATTAATTTTATCATGATTTAATAATCACTATATGATTATTCTTAATTTTCAACATATATTTTGATGACAAATATATATATATATATATATATATATATATATTTAAGATAAGATCTAGAATCAAGTAATGGACATATTCATCACTGCCAATGAATGATCAAGAAAAGTGCGAATAATCTTTGTTTAGCGACCTTATCTCAACTAATGGGACAACATGGATGACCAGTTGTCTATGATCAATTATCTAGATCAGGGGCTGAGGAGAGGGGCACGGCACCTTGCTATTCAAAACCCTCAACTTTCCTCTCACCCTCGTTGCTTAAATCAATGATCCTCCCCATGGTTTTTCGGATGATGGATTTCTGATATGCGCCGTCGTCTTTCCTCATAGTATTTAGCCCTTTCTTTTTGCAAGTTAAGGGTTGTTTGGCTGAGATTTGAGGGATTTAGTTGAATTTAAATCCAGCCAAATGATATTTTGGACAAGTTAAATCGGTGCTTTTCCAATCCGTTAAAAGCGCTTTAGCAAGTTAAATCGGATTTGCTAAATCCTATTGATAGGCGGTTTAAAGGGATTTAGAAGCGGCAGAGTGGGAGGGAAGAAGAAGAGGATTACCGGGCCCTTCTTTTTTGAGCAATTCTGAAAGATTTGAACAGAAATCCCCTCAATCTCTTACCTTTTAGTTTATTAATTTTATTTTGATTTATTTTTAATTTCATATTAATTTATTTAAATAATGATTAATTAATATATCATTTTAGATTAATTATAATTTAATGAAATTAGATGTAAATGATATAGACTTATTATTTTATGATTAATAAATAGATTTATGATGTATTATATTATGATAATTATATTTAATTAATTTACTTATGATTATATTATTTTTATGTAAATACAACAAATAAACAACAATACAAACATCTTTAAGTGGAGTGTACATAAATCTTTTGTCTCCATTGTCTATTATGTGTCAAATTTCATTTAATTTAAGTATGCTAAGTTCATTTTTATACATCTTAAAATTCTTTTGGGTCTATCTATTTCTTAACATAAATTCTAAATCTACTCTTTTTTATTAGACGATCAACTTTTATATAATAAATACTCTCTCTAATCTTATCTGTCACTTTGAGCTACTCAACTTTTTCATTTTTTATATAAATAAATTAAATAAAAATGAGAATAATTATAAAAATATTAACATTGTTGTCTCTTTATATAATATTTTTTTTTATAAATTATATATATATATATATATATATATATATAAGATAGAAGAATAAATTTTTAGATGCTTGATAATGCCTAAATTAAGTAGTCAACCACTATACAAAATTTTTTATATTATATACATTCTTCAAAGATTAATTTTTATAAACAAAGATAAATAATCATCTATGTTTAAAATATAATTTTATTCAAAATAATATTGAATATCTTCAAGGCAAAAATATTCTTAATTTATTTTGATATTATCATAAAATTCAACTAATATGCATCTAATTTTAATTAAATTTTATTCACAAACAGATAATTTTTAATTATAAATCTCATTGATTATTTTAAAATAAATATCATTGATATTATTTGTTCTCAATAAATAATATCTAATTTGTATCGTTTAGTCAATTTGCATTACTTAGTTATTTTTTATCTAAAATATATATATCATATATATTTTAATTTATATATTAGGTAATCTTATAGAGGTAGAATATTGAAATATCTTTTAATAGAACAATTTTTTACAATCAATTAAGGTATATAAATATTTTTTTTATTAAAGTATTGAAAATTAATTGTCTGACGATTTCAAAAATATGAAGATTAGGGAGAAGTTATAAATGATATATAATGTGAAAATTTTTTTGTTATTATGAGATTTTATTTCTTTATTTTATTATATGGGATGCTCTATTTTTAACTTTATATAAAAGTGAATTATTTTTTATCTTATTGTGCCATGACTAAAATAAATTTCTAGATTCGCCCCTGATCGAGATGGTCACTAAAACATACTCGCCTTAAGACAAAGCGAACTTGGATTTATATTTGATTTATCTTATCTATACTTACTATATGTATATATATATATATATATGTGTTGCGTGCTAGAGTATTTTATTAGGTAGATCGAGATCTTGTAGCAAAATTATCCAACACAAGCGGGGATATGAACAGGGTTATATCATTGGAAAACCGTTAAGGGAAAAAACCACGGGCTTGCAGTCTAGAACTTTATGTGTTCAAAAGATCTGGTCGCTTCTTAGTTAGGAGAAGAAGGTGTTTCTGAGGCGGAACAATATTCGAGTGTAGAAAAAATACAATATCGGTCAACTCAACCCGAGAAGTTTCCCAAAAGCGGCGAACGGATCTTACGGGAGCAACCTCTTGATCTTGAGGAGAAAAGAGCGGCAAGCGGTCTTTTCTAGTCCTCAGAGGCGATCTCTAGCTCTCGATCTTGAGCACTTCTTGGTGTAGCTTGGTGGTGATAGATCGTCGGCGTCGATCGGCGGTGGTTCTCGAGCTCTCGGTCTTCAATCGATTAGGTCTTAAGGTGAGAATGAGGCTCTATTTATAGATTTTTTGGGAGTGTGGCGGTAAATTCGTGGAAAACTCCAACTCCCATCGGACGTCGATCCCTCGATCGGACGGTGTATTTTGATGATCTGGGTGCCTTAATGATGTCAGAATTAGGTGATCTTGGATTCGTTGGATTCGTCTTGACGAGCCGATCGACTATAAATATGTCATTTTGGTGACCATTTGGCGATCGGGATCCATTTTCATGTCGATAAAACGATCGATTCGATTCGATCGGACTATGCTTGATGTTCTTATGTTCGTCTCATCGAGGCGGTCATTTATTTGTAAAGCTTTGAAATCGGTGATTAGATCGAAGCATTTAAAATGCCTTGAGATTCGTGCTTGATCGATTAATTTTACGAGGATGTATCGGTTCTCTATTTTTGGGTGACATTATCTCGGTCATCAAAAATATATGTCAATACTTGAAAATAGCAAATTCTTGAAATTTGAGGGTCCATCAATTGCGCATTTTGAGAGAACAAATCTTCATAGAACATATTATAACTTCGGAAAGCGCGTATGATCGCGTGTGGTATGCGGTGCGAGTTGATTCTGGATCCATCCGTGCAAAAGCGAGAGCTCATGAGCGCCGTGATACGTAGCAAAACCTTATGTATATACCATGGCGTCCTTGGCCGCCGAATACATGGCGAATGTGAACCCTTGATCAGGCCCGGCATGTGAATAAGCGGGGAAGCGGGTGTGAGTCGGCGAGTCATGACAACTGCTTGATCAGCGAACATGGCCGGGAAGCGGTTCTGCGCGTTCAGATTCGCCGCCAGCCAATTCGACAGCAATTGGCCAGTTCTGACGAACTATGATTTGCGGCCATGTCAGCCAATTCGGCCAGCTGAAGCGGTCGACAGTGGATCAGCGATTCGGCCCATGGCCTTATGGTGAGCGGTAGCGCCAAGATGATTTTAGCGATTTTGGCGGTTTTGAGTTTTCGCTTTTGCCCCTAGAAGGGTCTATAAAACCCTCCCAGGAAAGGAGAAGGCACACTCTCATCTCCCTTCTCCTCTTAGAG
This sequence comes from Cymbidium sinense, assembly GCA_021442155.1. Taxonomy (NCBI): domain Eukaryota; kingdom Viridiplantae; phylum Streptophyta; class Magnoliopsida; order Asparagales; family Orchidaceae; genus Cymbidium; species Cymbidium sinense. The sequence continues at coordinate 90,450,925 of CM038218.1, read as the reverse complement.
TGCATAGCCCTCCCCACGGTGGGAGTTTGGGCACTCTTTTTGGATCCACCTCTCCCAGGTGCATATCCCTCCCCACGGTGGGAGTTTGGGCACTCTTTGGATCCACCTTTCCTCCTGAGGTGCATAGCCCTCCCGGTGGGAGTTTGGGCACTCTTCTTGGATCAACCTTCCTCCTCATCTCCAGAGAGTGCATAGCCCTCCCCACGGTGGGAGTTTGGGCACTCTTCTTGGATCAAATCATCCCACTCGAGCAGTGCATGCGGTGGGAGTTTGTAGATGGGTGAGAATCTTTTGAAAGAGACACGTCAGACCACTTGTAGGAGGCGGAGGAACCTAAAATGGGAGGGAAGGTTAGTCGTCGATCCGGGAGACACATTGATCGTGCTTGGAAAAATATTATTTTAGAATGATTTGGTTCTTAAGTGTCAGAAGAAGTGCATAGAGCCCAATCTCAGCTAGGGTATTTCACCATTACGAGATGAGTTTGGGGCGGGATTGCGGTTTCCCCATCCCGAGATGATCGCCATTTTGTCGACATCACGAGGTTTGCATTTCCAGTTTTTTGGCGGCAATGGCGATCGTGATGGGACTTATAGTCTTTTTTGAGCGGTGACGACTCTGATTACCTCGCGCGGATGTGCAAGTTTACTGCGATGCACGTGGTGTATCACTGCGAGTCACTACTTGACCTCGGACGAAGGATTCTCCCAGTTGGGCAAGCGATTCTTTTTTGTGAAGAATGGCGGTCTTCGAGAAATGGGGAAAGGCGAGATTTACCCATTCCCTACAGTTGGTGATGAAGATATCCTGAGAAATTCGAGAATATTGAAGATCTTGATTTGAGATTGATATATCGGCAATTTGTGCGGGAGGAATCTTTGTTCGGAGGGCTTTATTCATCCGGTCTTATGCGATTCGTTGAAAGCCAACAAAGAGGTTTCAGTATCTCCCAGCGTCCTCGGCTTCTTCCAGTGAAGGACGTCTCCGATAGAGAAGAGGAAAAGGGCGAAGAGGTGATGGTGATATCGGATACGAAAAGAATGCCTTGAGTAGTCGTCCCCAAGGATCTTCATTCACGGGGCGTGTTGAATCATTCTGCGTAGGTGCATTGACATCTTAGAAGTAACAATCCTTCTTGCGTTCATCATCTTTTATTTCCCATTTCCGGTGCTTAACGTAATTTTTCTTATTTGAATCTTGAAGAAGCAAGAACTTGACTTCAAAATGAACATTGTCTTTGAATATGGGAATTGAGTTCGTGAAGGTCAAGTTTCTCCATGGTGAATATAAAGCGGTATGTGGAGAAAGTAAAAGAGATGTCCGTGTTGGAGAATCAACTTGATGAGTCGAGGGCGAGTTGGCGACTCAGCGACTTCTCTTTCTTTTGACATCGAAGTTGGCGGACTGGGATGAATTAGTGGAGGCTAGAGCGAGGTTGGTTGCTCATGAAAGGATCGAAGATCTTTTAGAAGGTTTAGTCTTGAGGCAAGAACCGAGTTCGCTGCCTTTCGAGAAAGAGGCGCCTTATCTCGGGTAGAAGCGGGGATCAGGCGGTGGAGGACTTCAAGAACTTCGGCTTAAGAGTATCATCTGAGGATCAGCGTTGAGGCCGAGACCACGTGTATGATGTAGAGGTGAAGGCTTTGGAGCGGCGGTGTGTTGATGAAGGCTTCATCGAGGTTTCTTGAAGGGGACACGCTTGGCGTGTCATGGTAGGAGGCGGTGTTGAGGTCCTTTCTCCCAGCCCTTCCCAGACCCTTCTAGCGGCGAGGATGACTCGAGATAGTTCTTCATCATCGATGAGACCATCAAGGCGTGTAGTTGTAGTTCCTTTATGTTTGTTGTTAGTGTTGTATATTATTTACGGTTGATTGTACTTGTATGTTACAGAAGTATTAACAATCCACAAAATTGTTTGTGAATATTTCGAGTTGTGTGTCAAAGCGTACTTTCGATGATAAAGATTCGCGTAGAAGAGATCATCGAGAATCCCTTTAGGATAATTGATCTATTCTAAGATCATTACGTTACTTGATGACAAACTTGCACGGAATATATTTATAGAGGTTCTCTCAGAACCTCTCGATCTATCCTAGGTTGTGTATCGGAGCGTTTACTCGATGATGTTAACCTGCTTATGGAGAAAGTTGTAGGCAGTTTATAGAGGATTGCCAACTTATCCAAGGTTGTTTATCAGAGCGTTACTCGACGATGTTAACCTGTATAGGAAGATCTCGAATTGAATCCGAGGATTTTGACCTATCGAGGTTGTTTGTCGGTGTTGCGATGGCGTTAACACTGGAAGAGGTAGTCGGACCTCTCGATCTATCAGGTTGTGTATGGGCGTTTTCGATGATGTTAACGTTATGGAGAAAGTTGTGGCATATAGAGGATTGCCAACTTATCAAGGTTGTTTATCGAGGCGTTGATGTTAACTGTAGAAGATCGGTCGAATTCCACATCGATCTTACCCTGAATGAGATACAACAATAGTTGCGTGTCTCTTGAGTCGGGTATGTTTTAAAATGCAAACAGTAAAAAAACAATAAGTATGAGAACTTTAACATAGATAGAAACATAAATCCAAACACCTTGATGCCAAGGTTGGACAATAAATACGACAAGCAGTATCGATAAATGTTTAATTCGATAACAATAATTGCAATACAAACATACGATGATAATACGCATTCACTAGAATAAAAAAGGCGTCGTCAGGTACTTACGGAGGTTTGTAGCATTCAGTGCGTGGGAGAGTGTCTTATCCTTAAGCTTGAGCGTGCGGAGCTTGATTTTAGACACCACAGACCCAAGCTGGTGAGAGTTTGTTACATTTGTGGGCCTTTTCTGGGTCGAGACAGGGGCGAGGTCCCCAGAGATATTGGTCGTGGCTTTACCCGGTTGAAACCTCGAGCAATCCTTTCTGGCGATAGGAAAGCCAGTCTTGACATGTCGGGTCTCTTGCAGGAGATCCAGATGGAATCGAAGCTTATCGTCGTTGCTGTCGGCATCAAAGTTATGGGTTCTAGGGCTCGGGACCCCGATGTCGACTGGAATAACAGCCTCAGTTCCGAAACACAGATTGTACGGCGTTTCTCCAGTAGGGGTCCTTGATGTAGTGCGGTAAGCCCAAAGAACATTGGATAGTTCTTCGGCCCATTGCCCCCCGGCGTGGTTCAGTCGTGTCTTTAGCCCTTTTAGTATTGTCCTATTGGTGACTTGATTACGCCCATTTACTGGATGGGATACTGTTGTGGATTAAGCGGATATGCACTCTGGCGAAAGATGTGAATGTCTTTCACGTGAGCTGCGTCCCATTATCGGTGATGATTTTTCTTTGGAATCTAGCGATAAATAATATTTTTCGGACAAATTGCTTGGCATTTGTTTGGTGATTTTTTTGGCGGTTCGCTTCCACCCACTTGAAGTAATCAAGCGGCCAAGATTATGAATTTTCGTTGCCCGTGGCAATGGGAAAGGGTCCCATTATATCGATCCCCATTGAGCAAAGGGCGGGCTCTGATTGTGGTGAGTTACTGAGATGGTGTATGAGTGAGATTGGAATGTAGCGACACTTGTTACACTTCTTTACAAACTCAATCGTCCTTCTTCATTGTAGGCGGTAAAACCTCATGATTTTGAGGCGAGCTTTCCTCCCAAATGTTCACCACAAATTCCTGAATGAACCTCTCGCATTGCATAGTTAGCCTCCGAAGGTGGTAGACACTTTAAGTAGGGCCCTAAGAAGGACCGCTTGTAGAGTTCGTCACGATTATGGTGAAGTTCGATTACGTCGAGGCGGATAGCATCGGTGGGGTCTGTTGTGGCCGCTTTGAAGAAAGGACATGATCGGGTCAATCCATGAAGATTCTTTTGGGTCCTCCAGGAGTGTATCACCCGAGGGCTTGAATCGGGAAAGTGGATGTCCTCTATGTATTTTCTCTTGAAAAGATCTCTGTCGTTGTTGTGGCTAACTTGGAGAGGGCATCTGCTTTCGTGTTCTGCTCCCTTAGAATATGAGTTATCTGATGGGTCTCGATTAGCAGAAGTGACTTTGCCAAAAGGCATGCTTGCAAGTGCGGATGGGTGCTCAGTCTCCTTCAACGTGAGGCCACAAGGCGTGAGTGCGTAGATGGCTAAGTTACGGACCTCCAGTCAATGGCGAGCCTTAGTCCTCGAGGGCTCGTGACATTATTGGTGGTAGGGAACTTTAGTCGAAGCCCTACTCTAAAGTTATTTTACTTGGGAGATAAGCAAAATTCACGCTCCCTTGGAGTACACGAAGCTCCATCAACATATAATGTCCATTGATTTGTCATGGAGTGATGAATGATCTGTTCGGTGGTGATGGGATGGTACATTCGAAGTCGTGAGCACTTGTGACTTTATATCGGGCGTGGAAGAAAATGGATGTCAAACTCTCCAAGCTCGATAGACCACTTCATCAACCTTCCGGATACATCGGGCTTTTGCGAGAATAGTTCTTAATGGAAGATGAGTGTAGGCGTTGATGGTGTGGGCAAAAAATGCGATTAATTTTAGATGCGAGAATGCACTAGAATATATTTGTCTTATCTCGTGGATAGCGTCTTGGTATCGAGAAAGGATTTTCTTGACATAGTAAATGGGTCGTTGTAATGAATTCTCCTCAGCGTATCGACAGACTTACGGCATGAGAAGAAAGCGACAAGATAGATGTCTGACTTCTCTCCTTGGATGAGGCTTTGATAATAGAGGGGGGGAAGCTAAATAGACTCGAAGTTGCTCAAAAGCAGTCTGACATTCATCTGTCCATTGGAATCCATTTCCTCGTGCACCCCTTAAGATTTTGAAGAATGGTAGATACTTATCTCCCCGGGCCAAGAATCGTGATAAAGCGCAATCCTTCCAGTCAAACGTTGGACTTCCTTGATCGTTCTTGGAGGTGACATGTCCTTGAGTGCTTTTATCTTCTCGGGGTTGGCCTCATCCATGAGTGACCATGAAGCCTAGAATTTCCGAGGAAACTCAAAATGCACTTGCTTGGGTTGAGCATCTTGTAGTGTCGAAGAATGTCAAAGCATTGCGGTCATATCTTTGTGATATTTCCAAGCTCTTCACCGATATCATCAACATACACCTATTGTGCCTATAAGATCCTTGAAGATCTTATTCATAAAGCGTTGATATGTTGCTCCACATTTTTTAGTCGAATGGCATGACACGATAGCGGTATAGTCCCTTATCTGTTTGGAAGGATGTTGCTTCCTCATTTTGTTCATCGATTTGATTGTAGCGAATAGGCATCCATGAAGCTTCGATCGATGTCGATGTCGCATCAACTAGTTGGTCGTCTGAGGAAGGGGAAGCTATCTTTTGGGCATGCAGCGATTAAGGTCGGTGTAGTCGATGCACATTCTCCGAGGACCGTTGGCCTTCTTGACTAACTACGTTAGCCAACCGGTGGGGTAGTAGACTTCTCGAATGAATTTGACTTCCAGTTTGGTGATTTCTTGTTATGACGCAATCGTTGAGCGAAGGTTCTTTTCTTACGTATCGCAGGCTTGTAGGTTGAGTCAACTTTGAGGAGTGCGTAATGACTTAGTCAATGCCGGAATATCGGATGCTCGCAAAGATATCTTGATTTTTACGTGAAAATCTACGTGATTCGATGATGAACGATCCCACCTTCACCTTCGCGATGGATCAACTTAGATAGGAAGACAAATTACATCTTCAAGCGGAGAAGCCCTTTGAGGCATCCTCATCTCGTAGGTCGAAGTTCTCGATGTTGAGGGTTCTTGGCGTAAATGGTGGGCTTGCTTGATATAACGCGCTTGTCTATCTGTTGATTCCACTTAGATGCCTGGTGTGGAATTTCATCTTGAGGTGAGGCACAGATGTGACTGCGACGAATATAGACTGGAGAGGTCTCCCAAATATTGCATTGTACGCGGACTCAGACTTGACTACAATAAATTGTATCAAGTGGGTTGTGTCGAAATTCTCCAAGAGTTGGGAAGGCGATTGTCCCTTCCACTATCTGGTCGATTATCAAATCCATACTGGGAGGCGCGGGTTGAAGCTTCTCTCTTTACATACCCATCTGAGGAAAGTGGGTAAAAGAACATCAACCGAACTCCCATTGTCGATCAATATCCTTTTAATATTGAAGCATGGATCACCCACACGAGGGGATCTTGATGTGGGATCTGAAGCCCTCTAGATCTAAATCATCAAAGGTGATAGAATGGTCAACGAGACTTCTTGACTCGGCTCTTGAAGGCGGCAATGAATATTTGGCTAGATAACAGCGGCCCTCGCAATTGTTTCTATCTCTCCGGCCCTTGGCGGTTCCTCTGGTGGTTGCCCCGCATTTCTTTGGGCAGCGGGTTGGTTTTGTATAAAAGCGGCCTAGATACCACGGCGTATTAGTCTTTCAATCTCCTCCTTATTGGTGGCACTCTTGATGGTGTGCCCCTGTGAAAGTGGCGAATTTCTCTTGATTTCCAATTCCGGGCTTTAAAGGTGGCGGCCCACGCCATCCTCTTCTGAATAGCGAGGATGTTCGGCATGGCGTGTTGAGAGTATATTTCCTCTCATTGAGTCATGAGGTCTTGAGGAGGTTTTGGGGAGGTTCTTTTCTCTTCTTTTACGAGATGTTTGAACATCATCTTTGGGAACCTTCTTCCGCTTTCGCTTGGTGGTTCAAGCTGCTTAGATGAGCGATAACCGTCGGTGGAGATTTGTGCTCTATTCGTGGACCGGGTTAGCATAGGAATGGGTGTCTCCGCATTAATGATGAATAGAAGTATCTGGCGAGTCCTCAGAAACGCCCTCAAAGTTACGGATCTACTCACGGTATCTGTCAGCTTGAGGAGAACCCTGGAAGTATTCTTTGAGGACTCTCCATCGTTACGGCGGATTCGGAGAGATGTGATGAATCCACGATGATTCTCTTGTTCGCCGAGAGGCTACAAAAAATGGCGAGCTCTCCAAATGATCGGACGGACCCTTAGCGAGTGAATAGAACCCGCTGTCCTTTGAGAGTCGGCGGGAATACGACACAAAGGAGTCATTTACCGTTGAATGTGCATGATCGTTGAAAGTGATCGATATGCTCGTCTGGATCGGTTGTGCCATCGTAAGTCCATCTTTGAAGCTTGAATCTCGTCGAGTCGGGTATTGCGAGATGATCTCGTGAGGGCGAGTTTTGGAAGAAGCGGCGGAGAATGGATCATTGATTGTTTCGAGGAACTCTTCTGCACCGGTCGTAGTTCGCATATAAGGTGGCGTGGAGTTTCGTCTGGTGAAACCATTCGTGTGGGGTGAGTAGAGCTGGCGGTATCGAGTTGACATGGATGTGGTGCCAGGGTTCTCTACTTGTTGATCCGGCATTCCGGGTAATCATTCTCGGGAAGAAAATCTGGATTATCTTTGAGGCGTCGCGGAACCTGGCTCTTCCAGGCGTGTTGGAGCGTTTTGCGGTCCTCTCGCGAGTCGAAGAATTTCGTTAGGAATCCTCCATCCTTTGAGCGATCTTCCAAGGGGCACGGGACCCTCACGGAGACAGTCTATGTAGAAGTGTTGGAGACTTGGCGTCCTTGATCACGAGAATGAGGAGGCGTTGGGGCGCAAACCCTTACCAACCATAGTGGGATATAGCAATGGGGGGCTGAGTTTCAGACGGTAAGCTGTTGCGTCTTGAGAATTTTATTAGGTAGATCACGAGATCTTAAATTCGTAGCAAAATTATCAACACCTGGCGGGGATATGAACCGAGGGGTTATCGTGGAAAACCCGTTAAGGGAAAAAACCGCCTTGCCGGTCACGTAGAACTTTTTTATGTGTTCAAAGATCTGAGGTCCTTGCTTCTCGTTAGTTGGAGAAGAAGGTGTTTCTGAGGCGGAAACAATATTAGAGTGTAGAAAAAATACAATATCGGTCGACTCCGACGAGGAGAAGTTTCCCAGCGGCGGATCTTACGGGAGCAACCTCTTGATCTTGAGGAGAAAGAGCGCAGCGGTCTTTTCTAGTCCTCGAGGCGATCTCAGGCGAGCTCGATCTTGAGCTTCTTGGTGGTAGCGGTGGTGATAGAGATTGGTGTCAGGTCGATTGGTGGTTCTCGAGCTCTCACGGTCTTCAATCGATTCGGTCTTCCCAGGTGAGAATGAGGCTCTATTTATAGATTTTTTTGGGAGTGGCGGCCTTGTAAATTCGTGGAAAACTCAACCACTCCCCATCGACGATCCCACCGATCGGACGGTGTATTTTGATGATGTGCCTTAATGATGTCGAATTGGGTGATCTTGGATTCGTTGGATTAGTCTTGGCTTCGATTGTATAAATATGTCGATTTGGTGACCATTTGGCGAATCGGGATCCATTTTCATGCTTGATAAGTCGATTCGATTTCGGATCGGTATCTTGATGTTCTTATGTTAGATCTCGAGGCGGTCAGTTTATTTGTAAGTTTCTTTGAAATCGGTGATTAGATCGAAGCATTTACATCTTGAGATTAGTCAGTCAGATTAATTTTAGAGATGTATCGATGTATATATATATATATATATATATATATATATATATATATATATATATATATATATATATATATATATATATATATATATATATACATATATAACTTGGTCAATAAATTGGCTGTATCGTATTAACCTTTCTTTTCCTATAGCTGGAATTTGGGCATGAACTCAGCACTAAATTCCAAGATAAATATCTTATTTGAATTTAAAATCTGATGCACAACTCATAATTCAAAAAAATAAAAAAATAAAAAAATAAAAGTTATGCCTTATATATTAATGAAAAATTATATATATAATATAATTTTAGAAGTTTGATGTTGGAATGGCATTTGTAAGTTGGCACGTGGCACACGACTTTGCCTTGCTGAAGTTTAACTCACAGAAGCAACCAGAAAAATGCAATGGGAATATTTCCCATAGGAAAGACTCTAAAAGTTATATTCCTGATTGTAATTTCGAGATCGTATTAATTATGTAAAATTTAAAAATAGAATTCCACATATCCCTTTAACGATTAAACCCCTTAAAATAAAACTTTTATATTTTCACCCGCAAATGAGCTAAAAGGTAAAATCAACATCGACTAAACTATATATTTCATTTACAACAGGCAAGCATATGTTAAGAAGGTATCTAAATGAAAAATCTCACAACTAGGAGAACTTCCAAATAACCTCATAGAAAATGTATAGGACCAACTAAATTCCGTTAAGATAAATAGAAGAGGCTCATCAAGAGCAAGATAATCAACCAGCTGGTCAAAATAATAATAATAATAATAAATTCTCTAACTGAAGTGAGAAAAATATTATCATAGCACGGAAATAGAAAAAAAATATGTAATTATATGTAAACACGATTAAAAATGCAAAAGACAAAAAGAACTTGTATCTCTTCGGTTGGTGGGTGGCGTGGAAAGAAGGCCAGTTATCTTCCAGGAGGGAGGCATACTAGATGGGAAAAGTAAGTGGGGACGTGTGGGTGATGAATGTGGCACTAGACTCATGAGATTAGTGTGATAGCGTACACTGATGGTGGGGTGTTGGGTGGAAACCCATTTCAAAAAAAAAAAAAGAACTTGTAATGTTGCACCTAATATTAGTCGATGTCATTCTTATCATATTATTATATGGAGCTTAATTGTGCTAATCAATCATGGATGTACTATCGACTCGACCTTTAATTTCATCGGTTGAGCTTGGTGGTGAGCTCATTGGGTTGTCATAGGAGGACAGCATGCCCCCTACTAGGGGGTTCCAGGAGAATCCCCAAAAAATATTTTCGGATGTATAGTGACTCGACATTATGATATTAAGGTCTCAACATCATAGATGGGAAAGAGAGTGCATTGATGCTATGAGATCAACACCATGACTTTAGGGTTAATGGGTTTGCATTAAGAAGACAATGAAGTTAGTGCCTTAATGTTATAGTAAACAGCACCGTAATGCTAGGACCTAGGCACCAAAGCGACATGATAGATAGAGGCCAATGTTTGGTACTTAAACAATTAGTATCGTTGCACTAGAACTAGTTCAGAAGAGCGGAATAATAGAGCTATAGTTAGCGCCTAGGAGTTACCTTTGTGACACTACGACACTACATTTCAGGGGATTCCATCTTAAAGCAAATTTTGTAATTTTTGAAGATTTTTCTCTCAATTCTTTTGCTAGTGTAAGTGGAAAGTGAGTGTCCTAGAGTGACTGGAATGTAATTTATATTATTCTCCTCATTTTTTTCATAGTTGTGACTCCATGTTTTTTTTAGTTCTTGGATTTTTTTTTGTTAATGTTAGATTTGGTGTTCTTTGTGGAGTTATTTCATTTGCTTATGTTCTAAGTTTTGATGTAGAGCTCTAGAATCATTTTAGTGCATTTGCATGTTTCTTCTCTTAACATACCCAACAATAATATTCCGATGAGAGTTTAGTATCTGAAATTAGTCCAGAGAGTAAAATAGAGAAGATAATTTCAGCTTAGGATAGCCTCAAAATGACCAAAAATCGGCTAAAATAGAAAAAGGATGCTGCTTTCCTCCTACTTTATAGCAAAAGGGTAATGAATTCATATTTATGTAAAGCAAAGTATATATATATATATATATATATATATATATATATATATATATATATATATATATATATTGATATATATCAAAATACAATAATCAAAAGTCAATCTTAATATCAAAAGCGACGATTTAGAATTCGAGGAAGAATGAATATCCTTGGAATCTTTGGGATATCAATTACATCCCAAAATAGCTCTTAAATATAGAGTGTTTATATAATAGTCAAATCGAGCGTCCGGATCTAACGAGCCTAAGATCTCATAAAGACTTCATTTGGGCATCTAAATGCTCAAAATACATCAAATGATCGAAGGAACCATTCTAAGCCGTCCATCAAGAGAGTACCAGGACTTTGCATAAATTCTATCCTCCATCTATAAATAGAACTCTATCCTCATGAAGGAGGGAAGAGTGAAGAAGAAGAGGAGGCTGAAACAGTGAAGAAGAATGCATTGCTTCAACCAAAAAGCATAGTTGATCTGCAGATCAATCAGAACAAGGAAGAAGAGGAAGAATCAAACAAGGAAGAAGAGGAAAAGAAAGCTAAGAAGAAGAGGGGGAAAGAGTGAAGAGAAAGGAATCAGCACGTTGATGAGAGCGTTTGAGGCTATCCCAAGCACTAAACTATTAATCATCGTTGTTACTGTCCCTTTCTCATAAATTACGTAATCAGTTGTCGGAAGATTTTTGTACTCAGGATACATAGTGGAATCTTTTCTTGGGTGAGTGGTTTTCTTTCGAGGTTTTGTTAAAAATTCAGGTGTCTGTTTGCTCTTTAATTACTGTGTCTTTGGTAATCAAACTAAAATAAACTTTCACTCTACTTTGGTTTCATTATATATATATATATATATATATATATATATATATATATATATATATATATATATATATATATAACTTATGAGTTCTTCTTCAATGTGGATACAATTAGAAGATTTCAATTTGTTTGTTTATATATAAGTTTTCAAATTGCTACCAGTAAGTATTGTATTGCCTAAAAACTTTTCAGTAGTGCTTCTAGCTCCTATACGGCATAATTGCAACAAGATTCCTGTCAAAATCTCTAATTGATCTCGAAAAGGTATATGTTCAAAGATATCGATTTTTGAGTTTGAACACCAATCCAAGTTATATTGTCATCTTCATCAATCGTTTGCTCCTAGTTTTTGCTCCTAGATATAGTTTCTATCGCCTAATTCTAATCTCTACCATTAATCCATCCATCCTTAACAAGAGAATGCATTATAAGCTTTGTTATAATAATATATTATCAAATAAGATCTTTAAATTTATTTTATATCATAATTGAAATAGAGCAAAGGTCTCTTTGTGACAGTTGCAATAATCTGAAAAAGTAGTTAGAAAATTACTGTAGAAGAATCTACTATTTATGAAGTAGCAGTAGATTTACATTTATTTTTTAAAAAAGTCAAATTGAAAATTTATAGCCATGTAGTAAGGTTGAAAAATATAACTTTTATCATTCAAAACAAAATATTATGCACTAAGTTCATTTTGTTCATAGTTGAAATGGATAATTTTTAATGACAATGAATATGTTGTGATAATAACTCTCTACAAAAAATCTTTAATAAGAATCTTATTCAATATTAAAAATTATTAAAGTACTTTGAGTTAGCCTGATTTGCATATATGTACTCTAATAATCAAGCACTTAAATCTTCTAAAATTCATACATTTAAAATAAAATTTAATAGATAAAAGTAGGTGATTTGATCGCAAAGTTTAAAAATGACTTACAAAACAAAATAATTTTATTCATTATTTTTACATTAAATCGTATAAAAAAATTACCCTCTATAGTCTATAAGAATGTTTTATGACCACATGCTATTCAATACAAATGAGTAACACGTGATTAATTGCATCTTAGGAGACGATACGATGGAGCAAATCATTCGTTTCTCAGATTCCATATTGCACATTACATAATAAAATATATTAAAAAAATTATCAAATAAAGAAAGAAAAAATATATATAGATTTTGTCTTGTCTTGAAACGAAGCTTCATAGCGAAAATATGCTAATGTCATCAAGAACTATTCTGTTTGAATAGATTTTTTTATTTTATTTTATGGAAAAAATAGAATTTTCTAAATAAAATTAAATAAAAACAATTATCCAATATTATTTTTAATGACGAAGTAATTAATTATTGGTCGTCATTCAAAACGTTGAAATCACATGTATAATCTGAGCTCGCGGTCTCTGACCATTCTTTATTCTCTCTCCAGCCAAGATTTCTTGATCGTCACGGAAAGCAAGCTGCGTCCTTAAATTACTGAAATAGACCTGCTGTTTTAGCCAATTTTCGAACAATCTCTTAAGCTTCAACGAAGCTCTAGAATGGCGCCCTCTCTATGAAATTTCCAGGTAGCTAAAACAGATAGAAGGGCAGAAATGTCGTTTTGACCATCTAGAAGGTCTCTGGGCCGGTGATTTTCGGTTTGGGTCAGCGGCCACGTAAAAAAAAAAAAACAAAATTGGGATGGACACGACTCGACCGATGAACGCTCATTTCTCACCTAAATTTTTTGAAAAAAAAAGAGAAATTTAAATACATAGCACACAATTCTTATACATTTACATATCTAACACCTAAAATTTACTATTTATAAATATAATACTTTTCCTCTGCTTCAAAAAAATAAATTTTACTTCAAAAAAAAATAAGAAAAATACTATTTTGTATATATATATATATATATATATATATATATATATATATATATATATATATATATATATATATATATATATATATATATATGTTTAGATGTTAAATATATAAATATATAAGAATCATATGTTATGTATGTAAATATCTAAAAAAATTTAAAATTTGCTGATATAAATTTAAAAGAGAAAAATTAATTTTTTGTGTTGTTGTAATGAAATTATGATTCATGTGTTTTTTATCTCAACCTATTGGTTGAGGTCTTATTCATTCTAGATGTTCTAAATTTGATTTATCATAAAATGACTTAAATATTCAATAAAAAAATTACATTCAGCACATTGAAATTAATATGAATGGGATAATTGTCCTGAATTTATAATTTGATATTATTTAATTTTTAATGAGTCTCCTTTCGTGAGGATAAGTTAGAACCAATTTTTCTTAAGAATTATGTGCTATGTATATAAATATTCATATATATATATATTAAAAATTACTAAAATCATTACATTCCATTATTTAGTTGGTATAGAATAGAAATTATTATTCATTTATAAACTCTATTTCTCTAACAAGATGATTTTATTTTTCATAAATAAAATGAGCAAAAATAAAATGAATATTTTTTGTGTGAATTATTTAAAATTTTTTATTTTATTTATCAATAATCAAACAAACTAATTTGAGCTACTCTTGTATACAATAAGACCTATATTTTAAATTAGATAAAAAATTATCTTTAAAGTAATTATTTAAATTAAATGTCATGACCTCATTATTGACATAGATAGGAGGTCAAGAGATGTCATTAAGCAAGAGTGATTAGGAGTCAAAAGTTAGTTAACTAGTGAGGTAAAGTTGGTCATGTAATGATTTGAGCTTCAACAAGATCGCGGGGACTCACGATGGATAGTATGGCGCATTATATTTTAAATTCACTCAATTTAATTGAATTTAGAGTGCACCGAAGCTAAATCAATTGATTGTTTATTTTGAGGGAATTAGAGAGTGTAGAGTAAAATCAAACAAAAGGTTTTGAAAATTTAGATATTTGATTGGAAGAGAAGAAAATTGAAATATTTTTGTTAGAATTTGACTAAAATGTTTTGTCCAATTTTGATATATATTGAATTCACCTAAAATGAATAATTTGAAACACACATGATGACTTTCATGAATGCAAGCACTTGAACACTGTCAAGTTGACTATTCAGTCAAGTACCGGGGATACTACTAACCTACTTCTCTTGTGAGATCATTATTGAAAAAAAATATTATGTAGTGTGCATCGTCATGTCAAATCTTACACAATAACAGATTAAATATAATAATTTCTATTTTAGTTTTATATGATTTCAAATATAAAATTGTATCAAACAATGCGTAACATTCTCTCTATCTCAATTATTATAACTCCACAACTCTCATGATGCATCTTGCAATTGTAGCCCTTGACTCACAATCAGGTTCACTGGTATCATGTTAGATTTTTTTTTAAAATTTTTTAAAATAAATTTAACTAAATATAAAAAATGAACTCATAAATTTTAAATATATTGCACTTGATTTGCACTATATCTAAAATGACAATAATTTATAAATATTTACAATCAAACAGCCCTGAAAGAGATTCTAAAATTTTTAATAAATTATTTTATATTTATCTAAGCTTTCAAAATCTTATTGGTCATAAGAAAATATTAAAAAAAAAAACTTTTTTCACGGTGTTTGCTTTCATTATGGAACAAATCATGAAGGCAAAATTTTTAAACTAAGAATTTTTTAAATCTTAATTAATAAAATAAGCTTAAAAAAAAAATTTGATGATTAATTGTTCACATACACGCTTATTATTAATGAGAGCGTTTTGGTATCCCCCATATGTTTCCTACTATTTTGAAGCGGAGATTAAAGATAGCGCCTTTTTGTTTTTGTTTGTATTTCAGAAATTTTCAACGGCATTTATTTTGTCAGAAATGTGCAGCGCATGCAATTTTCTTCTGGATATATCTTTATTTTATGATTATAATAATATAATATTATGTGAGATTCAATTAATATATAATTATTATTATATATTAGTAATAAAATATTATATATTAATATAATATTAATTATACAATTATATACAATATCTATACAAATATCAATACATAATCATAATAATAGTTATACCGTATATCCTGTCGAAAAAATCTTTTGCACAAAATTATTGAAATTTTAATAATTTTTTCAATCACAAGTGATGTAAATTGTATCTTTAGATTCATCAAAATATTAAAGCTCTTTTGAATTAGGATGTGGTTTATAATCCTTTTGCTGTCATGCTTTTCATGTTCTGAGAAAAAAATTGACTCTGATTCTATACTTGTTTTTGATTGAGAATTGTAAGAAATCACTGAAAATAAAATAAAATAATGATCAAAAGAAGACTTAGAGTGTATTTGGGGTGACATTTCACATGTGACGTTGTTCAAATTGTATCACTTCAAACGTTTGATAAATTATTGTGGGGCTAGATTTTGAAGAATCTGCTCTGAAAGTTATCTATGATATATTTAGTCTCATCACAAATGTCATTACAAATATATTATGTTTTTATAGTGAGTGACAGTAAATGCCCAAATACAGTATTTCTTTTTAAAATATTAGAGTTAAATGTTATTTATTATAAAGATCCATGAAAAAGTAAATAGATTCATGATCAATCTAATGATAACAAGTTCATTAACTTATGTTTATTATTGTATTTTGATGGATGTTAAAAGATTGCCCTCCATTGAACTATTAGTGAATGAGCTTGAAATTATCTTCATCAATAAGAAGTAAATGAGGCTAAGCTCTTCGACAAGCCAATCACATGTTGAAATAACTAACTAGAGATTTCTAATTTTGGATACCAAGAGATCTTCTAAAGCACCATAGCATTGAGAGGATCTACCATTAGGATAGAAAAGAATAATCTGATAATGGAATCCATAATATCTTCATAGATCCACACACACACACACACACACACACACATAGAGAGAGAGAGAGAGAGAGAGAGAGAGTGAGAGAGAGAGACTATAAGCTTTAAGCATGAAATTAACCATCCATTTTTTGTTAGCAAGATGATCAGATCACCATGTAATGGAGCATTAGTCAGCTTACATATTAGTAATTCATAAACTTGAATTTGTATATAGTCACAAACACATTAGACTTTTACATGGAAATGAAGTATATGTTGAGAAAGAAGAGAGGTGAAAAATAGTAATTACAATAGAGAAATAATAGTTCGTGTGATTGGTAAGACAATGTTTATATTTAAAAGCAATGGATTAATTAAAATCAATAAATTTGTTATAATGATATGAAAGTTCATCAATCCCAACATCACTAATAAAATTAAGATTGTTCGTTACTCTTAAGAGAATATTATTTCATACAACCTAATTTTTTATTAGATGAATTAATACAATTAAATCACCCATGATAACTAGGGAAGAGGGTAGAAAAAAAGATTTAGATTTTAATTGTCCTCTATCTATGGGGGATCATAAATTGATAAAAAACTACTAATATAAATTTTTTTTTAAATTAAAGTATCCGCAACTAATATTTTTATGCTTCATAAATGTTTATATATTCTTGAGACACTCTTTAGCCTATGCTAGATAATATCAAACATTAAGAGAAAATGACATAAAGGGTAAGAAAAATCAATAATGAAGTTGCTATAAAATTTTTTTGAAGATAATTTTTTGTTCTTAATGATACTTTGGCAATGAAAGATATCACTAAGGTTTATGAAAATTATATTATGAAACTTGGATATGAATGTAATCTATATACAAACATTATAAATAATGATTTATTTAGCATTTGTGAGGAGATCTATAACTAATGAGGAAGGGATTTGAAGACTATCACATTAAAAATATTAAAAGATGTTTAATCATTGAAGAGGAGATAAGAGATACTGATCAAATGGGGATGGAGTAAAAACTTATCCTTGATGAGCTTAAGAGGCCATTTATGATGAAGAAGATGTATCCATGAAGAACCAAAGCTCCCACTAGTCTCCCTAAGCTACACATAAAAAAATATTTTTTTTATTTGTAAAGAACAAATAAATCATTAGTTATAGCAAATGCTATATAAGATAATTTTTATAGCATGTTCAAATAAAAAGTCTTACATTATAGCAAATACTTTATAGCATGTTCAAAAACTATATATATATTGTATTTGACTAAATTAAAAAGTCTTACTTATATCTAGCATTCCTCTCATAAGAAATTATGAATAGTAATCATTACACATTTTAAACTATGAATTTCTAAAACAATTATATCCTATACAATAAAAATATACCAAAGAGCTTGCTCAATAAGTTAGAGTTTATTTAGTTTTTATTTGGGACATCTCAAGCTGTATGAAAATACAATAATAGAGTTGCTGCTGCTACTATCTAACAAATTACGATGAGCACTATAAATTTTTTTGTTTCAGAAAAGTCAGACTGTTGATTTCTAGCAACCATCACACTATAATAGGTCAAATTGAAAAATATAGCTTTCCAATCGTAGCTTCTTCAAAACACAATTAAAGCATAATTTCTCAAATGCCATGTGCGATAAGTTTCCAAGCATATTAAAGGAAAAAAGTTATCTCAAATGTAATCTTAAATGTAAATATCCTAAAGTTTTTATGTCAGTAGAAAGAAAATAGATATTAGTGAACGCTTGCCTTTGCTTTTAAGAATGTTTCATTAGTGATTTATTGCCTTTGCTTTCAAGAGAGTTTTTTGAACAAGTTACTTTCACTATCACATTGACACAAAATAATTATATATATATGAAAACTCATTAGATCCCTAACAACTATAGAAATCAAATTCACAACAATTGTGTTGATAAAATATAGAATAAAATAAACTATTTATGAAAAAAAAAAAAGCTGGAATCACTCACACTAAAATTTAATCTGTCAAATTAATACCAATGTCCATAATCTTAAAAATGATAAATTATACCGTTCAGTTTAACATAATGTTCACTTGCACTAAGTTTTAAGCAATATTTAAAATCGAGCTGCCTATATATTGAATCAATGATTATTATTTTTATAAAATCAAGATATTTTTAATAAATATTCTATTACATTCATATAAATTACTATTAACATTAATATTACATTTTCTTAAATCAAATCAAAAAATTTAAAATTAATCATCATAAAAATTCAGTTGAAACGTACACATTCAATTATTTTCCTAAAGTTAATCAATTTTTCACTCATTGTTTATATGGTAATTATTATGTAGAAGATAAAAATGATATGAAAGAATATAATCAATATTATATTTAATAATATATATATATATTGATATGATCTTGAAAATTCTAGTGAAGCGAATCTTGATGCAAAAAAGTGATGAAATTGGTGGTCAAGCACTTAAAATATCATTGGAAACTTTGGGACATCGGTTAAATTCTTAAAAGCTCTCAAATATGAAGTGTTTATAGTCAAATCGAGCATCTCGACAGGTTCCAACAAGCCAAAGATCTTCAATTGACTTCATTTGAGCATTCAAATCACAAAATACATCATATGATCAAGGGAATCATCATGCGTCCGGTGGAGTAGTTGGATTTTGCATGTATTCTGAGGCGCCACTCCTCTCTATAAATAGCATTCCTCATATGAGGGAGGCCAGCAAGAGAGGAGAGCTCTAAGATCCTCCAAGTCGTCTACCACTCGGCGGTTGTCAACCACCGCCAGCCATCATCGGCCAATGATCCTCATCGTCGACCCACTGATCATCATCACCACTATCGTCGACATCGCGTCAACATCATCATTCGTTGTCAACATTGTCAACATCATCAACATCATCGTCAACATCATCAACATATTGTCGCGCCATTATCGTCCAACATTCGTCGCCACATCGCTAAATCGTCAACATTATACATTTATCGTTGTCCCTTTCTCGTATACAATTCGTAATCCGATGTCGGAAGATATGTACTCAAAATAAATACATAGTGGAAGCTTTTCTTGGGCTAGCCTCATGATTTTTCCTCTTTTGAGATTTTCACGTAAAATTGAGTTTTATTATTCACTCTTTAAATATCTGTGTGTCTTTGGATTTCACAAGCTAAAGCGAAAACTTTTACTCTAAAGCGGTTTTAGCACGCATAGCGGTATGGCGTCGTCTGTGAGAAGCGAACCCCTCAATCACAATTTCTGTGAACACTCGCATTATGGCCAATAAGCACAATACTGTCTCAGAGCCTCGCTCCAACTCGTCACTCTCGATCAATCTTTGAACCAGGATGCCAAGCGCCTCACTCCCCAATAGGCGTGAGTTGGTGAAGATGCGCAGATCTCTTTAGAAGATCATGTCGCGAATGGAAGAGTCTCAAAATGAGATGATCCGACTTTTGAGAGGAACACAACGACCATTACCACGGTAAAACACATTTCCCAAGATCGATCGTTAGGAGGAGGTCAAAATGCCGATCTCCTTACGTGAAGTTCCTTCGTAAGATCGTGATCTTGATCTCCCGACGCTAGTTCTACTCATCCATCACGCGTCATTTCACCAATTATTGGTAGCTTGACACATTCTCATCTTGTTGACCCCTCGTCATGTTATACGTGCAGAATTATGGCGCTTAATGCAAGACAAATTTCACCTTCAAGATGAAATCATCTTCCCTCTCACCGCGACTATGAGAAATCCTCACCTTTAGCTAAAGCTATTCTTCAACATCCTATTCCCGTGGGTTTCAAGCTTCCGAACATTGATTCCTATGATGGGGCGACTGACCCACATGAACACATCGACCATTACAGGACTATCATGCATATCCAGAGCTCGACACTTTGCTTTGTCGGTCTTTCCATTACCCTCGAGGGACAAGCTTCGCACTTGGTTCTACTCCCTTCCAATCCATCCATACCTTTGTGAACTCGCCAAGATTTTTTGTAGAATAGTTCATTCGGAGGATCATTAAAGATTCCTCTCATCTCTCGACATTCATCAAAATGAGGGTGAATCACTTAAGGAATACTTCCGGAGGTTCTCCTTAGAAGCTTAAATACAGAGTAGAATCAACTAGAGGAGTTTTCCTTGGAGGACTCGTCCAGCCTTTTACTGTCACTAATCAGACACCTCGTATGCGACTTGGTTCATCGTGTGGAAGCACAAATCTCTGTGATGAGGCTATTATTCATCATAAATAATTTGAGCAATCTAGAAAATGTAAAAGCACCCAGAATGCGGACAGTCCTATCAAAAGAAGCAACAAGGCAGTCATGATCTCCCTCCACGACCCCATATCAGCACGTGAACCACGGCCAGAAAGAATACGCCAACACATCTTGTGTTAACCTTCTAATGACTATTCGAGATGAAGAAAATATCAAGTGGCCACATCCATTGAAACCAAATTCAGGAAATACTACCGAGGCATGCAAACAACTCACTTCCATCGAAGTCGTGCACAGGGCGATTATCAAACCAAAATTCTCTTAGAAGGGGTCCATGTTCCTCATCATGATCCACTTATCATCAACGCAGGGATCGGTGACCCATGCTATAATGTTAAGAGAATTTTGATTTGATAAGTAGTTCGTTGATGCCTTATTTTACTCCACATTTTTTTAGCATGGGCTGGTTGAGAAAAGCTCCAACCGTTTGTGGGACCATTATGGTTTGATAATCATACAATGCGAGTAGAGGGAACAATCACTCTTCCTGTTGTCCTTGGTGAATTTCCTCAACAAGTGACTCATTTAATCCAATTCATGGTGGTCAAGTCAGATTCGGCATATAAAGCCAACTTTGGAAGGCCCCTCCAATCAATTTTTGGTGCAATCACTTCAGTATCTCATCTTAAGATGAAGTTTTCAACCCCCGTTGGAGTTAGGGTGGTCTGTGAAAATCAGCGGATAACGCAATCATGTTACCAGACAAGCCTCTATGACCTTGACATCGAAGATTTTAATTTTGAGATGAATAAGTACAAAGCTTCATAGAAGACTTGCTCTCTTGTATTATCGGATGACCAACCACGATGCAAGTGAGATTCATGCTCTCGGAAAGAACAAAGGGAAAAATACATAGACTTCTTCTTGCGAAATCAAGACATCTTTGCTTGGAGTCGGATATCGGGGTCGACCCTAATGTGATCATGCACTCCCTCAAGATTGATCCAACATTCAAACCAATCATCCAGAAGAAGCATAGTTTTGCACCTGATCACCTCCAGGCTATTGAGCAAGAAGTTAATAAGCTTCTAGAAGGATTCATCTGAGAGGTACATTACCTACATGGCTTGCAAATATTGTCATGGTTAAGAAAACAAAGCGGAACATGGAGAATGTGTATTGATTACACGACCAAGGCTTGCAGATAGTTTTCTCTTCCTCGAATTGATCAATTGGTTGATGCTACATGGACATCAAATGCTCATTTTTGGATGCTTACTCAGTTACAACCAAATAAAATGGAGACGGATGAAGAAGCTACAACATTTCAAACATATAAAGATTTATACTGTTACAAAGTCATGCCGTTTGGGTTAAAAAATACTGGTGCTACTTGTCAACGACTTATGAATAAGATTTTTAAAGACCTATTAGGCCGCACAATGGAGGTATATGTGGATGACATGTTAGTGAAAAGCTTGGAAGAATCACAACATATTACTGACTTAGAAATATGTTTTAACCTTGACGTTATAACATGCGATCCGACCAAATGTGCTTTTGGGGTTACATCGGAAAATTTCTTGGATTTATGGTAACCCACCGTGGGATAGAAGCCAACCCTAAGAAAATCAAAGCTCTCAAAAATATGATTCCTCCGAAGAATATTAAGAAAGTTCAATGTTTGAATGGATGAATTGCTGCGTTATCCTGCTTCCTAGCCCGTTCTGGGGACAAATACTTGTCATTCTTTAAAATATTAAAGGGAGCTAAAAATAATAATTTTCAATGGGTGATGAATGTCGCTTTTGAGCAACTAAGAAGTATTTAGCATCTCCACCCTACTTATTCAAGCCTATCCAAGGAGATGTTATACTTATATCTCAGATCTCTTCCCATACGATAAGCTCAGTTTTAGTGCGAGAAGAAAATGAGATACAACCAATTTACTATGTCGAAAATTTCTTCTAATATAGAAAGTGTTATCCACTTGCGGGTGGCTCGCTTTAGTTTCTCGGTGTAAAATTGCGTTCATACTTCGCTCACATCTTGTCGGCGTTTACACTCATTTACCATTAAGGGTCATCCTACGAAACCAAGCATCGGAGGTTAATTAAGTGGTAGATTGGGAGAGTTTGATATAAATTTTCTACCTCACTATAAAGTCTCAAGTACTGAGACTTTATAGTGGAATCCTTGACTCGGATGAACTACACCACATGCCTTTGTCTCCTCAATGGACCCTCATGTTGATGGAGCTTTGGAAATCTTGGTCTTTGTGCGGGACTCTTACTTATTTCCCCACAGAATATCTTAGAGTATGGACTTACTAAAATTTTCGCAATAATATATGAATATGAGGCTCTCATAGCAGGGTTGAGACTCACCATTGACTGTGAAGCTCAAATCTTAGTGATACACACTGACTCTCAACTTGTCATCTCCCAAGTTGAGGGAAAGTTTAATACTCATAATCCTCAGCTGGCACAATACCTCCACTTGGTGAAGTCTCTTCTTGCCCATTTCAAGACACATCAAATCATTCACATCTCGAGAGAAGAATACTGGTGGCAGCTCCTTAAGCTTACATCTCTTAGGGATCTATTTAAGAAGACATGTTGAAGAAATACATTTTCCTAGTATCCAAGGGTCATGGGTAATTCAAGCAATTGAGATAAAGGAACATTCGTGGATGGACCCCATCTGTCTTTTCTACAAGAAGGAACCCTTCACGAACCCAACCCGCACTGTCTCAAGACAAGCTTCAAACTTTACTATTATCAAAGGTGAACTATACAAACAAGCTTTTTCTGGACCGTACCTCAAATGCCTCTCACCTTCAGAGGCCGATTACGCATTAAGAGAGGTTCACTCAGGGATGTGTGGAGAACACCTAGGAAGAAGGGCGCTAGCCCTTAAAATTATAAGGCAAGGGTTCTATTGGCCTACGATGAAACAAGACGTCTTGAAGTTCACAAAAAAATGTGCAAGTTGTCAGATGCACTCTAACCTCTCTCACATGCCGCATACAGAGCTCTCATCCATTCAAAGCCCGAGGCCTTTTGCTCAGTGGGGGATTGATATCATGAGACATTTTTTGATAGCATCAAGGCAACAAAAGTTCATCATTTTAGCCGTCGACTACTTCACTAAATGGGTGAAAGCCGAACCACTCGCTAAAATTACGGAGGTAAATTCTAAACAATTTGTTTGGAAAAATATAGTATGTCGATTCGGTCTTCCTACAAAGATCATCACTGACAATGGAACCCAATTTACTGGAAAAGTCTTTACATCCTTTTGCAAAGATCTTCACATTGATACTACCGTAGCACATCCTCAAACTAACGCATCAAGCTACCAACAGATTATACTCAAAGGACTAAAACACGCCTCGAGAAGGCCGGGGCAATGGGTTGATGAGCTTTCCAATATTCTTTGGCTTACTTGCATCGCAGCACTCCGGTGAGACACTATATAACTTGTGTTTCAAAGCTCTATTACAGAGATATCGGGTTCCAAGTCCAAGAGTTCAATTATTCGATCATGATGGTAATGAAGAAAAACTCGAGCGACTACTCCCCGAAACTCGTGACATGGCCCTACTTCGGACTGCTTCCTATCACCAAAGGGTAGCTCGTCACTTCAACAGAAGAGTAAAATCTCATCCCATATCTATCGGTGATTTGGTCCTACGAAGTCTCGAAACTGCAGGCAAAGGCCCTCAACGTAATAAATTCTCACCTCTTTGGGATGACCCATATGTGGCTATAGCTATGGTGAAGCCAAAGAACTTTTTCTCAAGGATGAGGGAAAACTTTACCTCTAACTTAACACCGAGAATCTCAAAATATTATCGCAATTCTACGCATAATTATCACAGCTTTTATTTTGTCTTGTTTGTCATTTCCTCTTCGTATAGCCAACCTCACTTAGTGGGATAAAGACTTGTTATTGTTATCATTTTCTCTTAAAACTCATATCCGTATTAATATCATCTTATGATTGTATCACTAAACTTATCAGAGTAATGAATTTATAGCTTTCTTCTTACAAACTTTTTCTTCTTCATCTAATCCTCCCACTTGAGAAATATTCAACTCACGTTATATCTCAATCAGAGCATGATCAATCCCAAGGGTATTTTCACGGCCTCTTCCACACAGGTTAACGTCATCGAGCGAAGACTCTAACAAACAACCTAGGATAGGTCAAAAGGTCCTTGGTGGACTTCACCTCTTCCATTGTTAACGCCATCGGCCAAGACTCGACAAACAACCTAGGATAGGTCAAAAGGTCCTTGGTGGACTTCTCACCTCTTCCACAAAGTTAACGCCATCGAAGACTCGACAAACAACCTAGGTCAAAAGGTTGTTGGTGGACTCACCACCTCTTCTATACGTTAACGCCATCGGCGAGACTCGATAAACAACCTCGGATAGGTCAAAATCCCGAGTGGATTCAATTCAACCTCATCCATACAGCAAGGCCGAATAATATTCTGACCAATTACCCCGGATAGGTGAAAACAAAATAAGAGCGTATCATCTAAAAAAATATATTTGATAGCATTAACATGATGATATAAGTAAGAATCAAGATTCTGATACACACTAATAATAATACATATATAAAAAAAATGCATCATCAAGTGATGCTACATCATATCGTGATATCAACATCCTCTCACCATAGGAGATACTCCTTTGGACTCTCAACTCCTTCATCTCCTTCGAATCGAGTCTTCGATACTTGGTCGGGAGACATCATCCTCAATACTAGCTCGTCTGCGATGTAAGCGGATTCCTTTTAAGAACCCTCGATGAAGCCTCCTCTAAACATTTGTGCAAGTCCTTCACTTCAACATCAAGTATATGATTAAGCTTCACGAATATGGTCTTCGAGTGTACCAAGATAAGCTGGAATTCTTAAAGTCTTCCTTCAAGGAGATTTCATTTGCTTCGCCGACATTATATGCTCCTTCGAAAGATGATCCTATAATGCTTTCTTCTCAGTTCGAGAGCTCTCTTCTCACGCAAGTGCCTTGAGTCTTTTCTCTCGACGAGTCTCTCCTCAACTCAATCGGCTCATCACGAGTGCCCACCTCCTCGACAAGAGAAGAGAAGTCGACATAGGCCGACGCCGCCACCCGATCCTCCAAAGTCGCCACTTCTTTGGCTTTAATACTCATCTTTCATTCATACTCGCAGATATTTTATCTTCACAAATTCAAGATTCCACTCATCTAAAGTGACACCCAAATGAGCCATCTGCCCTAATGTTTGAGTTACCTATAAAAAAAAATCATCACAAATATTACACAAAAGAAAAGAAGAAAGAAGGGAAGACAACGTACCAATTCATCTGCTTGTTGACGCCCAGTACATATGTGATTTAACACCTCTTCCGGAATGTGTGGCTTCGAGAAACGAACTCCCCCATCATGAGTTGAAATAGCTAAACTCTCAGAGGTCAACTAGTAACATCTTCTTCAGATATCCGATAGTCACTTCGCCGATGTCTTCTTTTCTTTAGGAAAGAAACATTGCCACCACCCTGATTTCGCGACGGGCTTCTTGAAAGAACCCTATAAATATGAGAAGACTTTTCATCACCTTTACTTGATCTCTTTAGTGGAAAAGAATGAGATCTCCCTGCCTGGATAGAAAGGCTAACCTTGAACATTCTATCTTCAACTATATATTTGCCAATATGACGTAACTCATGTTGCAAGCTTCCTACATCAAGGATATTACGAGTTGTCGGGATCTCATTCTCCAACATCAGTAATGGATCTAGAAGGTCATTCAATTTTTCCCATCTCTCAGGAAGGCCCCGTGGTTTTTCTCTCTTTTTGAGATTTTCCACGTAAAAGTGCGGTTTTATTGTTTCACTTTAAATATATGTGTGTTTTGGATTTCACAATTTCGCTAAACTTTTACTTTACGCAAACGGTTTTCTAGACGCAACATATATGAGATATTTGAGAATTTAATCATAAACTCATACATCTATGTATGTGATCAAACAAGATCTCTTCTGAAAATCAAAGTTTCTCAACCACTATAAATAAGATACTGCACAATAATATATGATATCAAAATAAAATTATTAATATATTAAATTTAATGAGGGTCAAAATAATTATTTTTACATTACAACCTCACAATTTATAATTAATATTTTTCACCTCCCTCCTTTGTAATTACTATTTAATTCTAATAAAAAGAATAAGAGCCCATGTGAATCAAAATAATTTGTAATAACTATTTTTCACCTCTCTCCTTTGTAATTATTATTTAATCAAAAAGAAACAAGCTGCTGCACGGTGATATATCCTTCTAGATGCCGTAAACTCACACTATTATCCATGTTTTTATAAGCAAGTCTCTTAATTTTGACAAATAAATTCCCAAATTTTTTTTTAGATATATAACTAATCTTCTCGTCGGATAACAAAAGTCAAAACTCACAACTCTAATCCCAAGAAGCTAGTTGAAAAAAAAATTCTCCGAATATCATAAAAAGCTTAATTAAAATATTTAAAATCTACTTTTAATATTTTTTTTTATATTTTGCTTCACAGAAATCATTTAAGAATATAAAAATCTTTACTAAATAACATTTATATCTCAGTAATTAAAAATAGTGAATATTTTACTATATTCTAAATAAAATATAGAATAAGTATTAAATATTTCTTTCTTTATTTATTTAGTTCCATCCACAAGGACAACCATTAATTTACTGATAGTAAATACAAATAAAAAATAAAATTAAAAATCCCAAGTCAATACCCCTTCCTTCTACGCCGAACTCTCTAGAAAGAATCTGGACCATCTGGTTCTCCTCTTCCTCTTCAGTTCCATGCCAACCCTTCTTTCCTCTTTCCCTCCATTCTCTTCTTTAAATCCCAAACGCCTCGTTCTCCCTTGCCAGTCTTACCACTTTCCAAGCACAAACATACACAAAACCCTACCTCCTGCTTCTCCGGCCACCTTCAACTCAATACCCAATCGACCACTTAGTCAATCATGGGGACCCTAGTCGGTCATGTCGCCCCCGGCTTCGGCTTCCTCCTCATCGGCCTATGGCACCTCTTCAACCACATCAAACTCTTCTCCCTCCGCCCCAAATCTTACCGTTTCCTCCCCTGGTTCCCTTTTCCCAAGTTCCGCCACCTCGAGCTCCTCCTCATCGCTATCGGCTCCTGCATCTCCATCGCCATGGAACTCTTCATCGGTCCCGACCGCCACCAACCTCTCGACTCTGACCTAACAATCCCTTCCAACCATCTCCACAACTTCGAACACGCCTCCATCTCGCTCACCTTCCTTCTCTACTCCGCCTTCGCCGTAATCTTCGACTCGGCCCGACCAGCCCGGCCCGCCGCCGAGCACCTCACAATTCTCGCCGCCTCTGCCGCCTTCGCTCAGCAGCTCTTCCTTTTCCACCTCCATTCCTCCGACCACATGGGGGTGGAAGGACAATATCATTCACTCCTCCAGCTCGTCATCGCCGTCTCGCTTATTACCACAGTCATGGGGATCAGCCACCCCCGTAGCT
Source organism: Cymbidium sinense (assembly GCA_021442155.1). Taxonomy (NCBI): domain Eukaryota; kingdom Viridiplantae; phylum Streptophyta; class Magnoliopsida; order Asparagales; family Orchidaceae; genus Cymbidium; species Cymbidium sinense. The sequence goes on along the minus strand of CM038218.1, from coordinate 90,422,850 downwards.
TCGCGGTAGGGTTTGTCAGATCGGCGAGTATTGCTTTGCAGGGTATTTGGTTTGTGGTGATGGGATACGCGTTGTGGACGCCGGAGCTGATTCCCAAAGGATGTTTCATGAATGAAGAGGAAGGGCACACGGTGGTTCGATGCAAGAGCAAGGAGGCGCTTCACCGAGCCAAATCCTTGGTCAATATTGAGTTCAGTTGGATTCTTGCTGCCGTTGTGGCTTCTTCGATGCTGTTTTATCTCGTTTTGAGCCGGAAATATGCGGAGCTGGCGGAGTATTTGAAGGCCGGAGGGGATGATGATGACTCGGAGGATTTTGATTTGGAGTCGGAGAAGAGGAGCTTCGTCAGCTTGGAAAGGGGGATGAGGAACATTGACCTTGAGAGGTAAAACAGGGGTTAGGGTTTTCAATTAAGGTTGATTAGTATTTTAGTCTTCCCTTATTGGTTGCTTCTGAAATGTGGATGTGTTGCCTCTTTTTGTTATTTTTTCTTTTTTAATACAATGAGTCGTCTGTAATTTGATGTAAAGGTGATGATGGAAAGTGAAATTTTCTTTCCTTGTCTCGACGATAAAGCTGTAATTATGTGCATGTGTAATTAAATTATTCTTATGTTCCTATGTTGTTCGGTATGATTGCTCCGTTTTGCTGATTGCTTATGTGGGTTTTAAGGCTCATCATGAAGGAGTTAAAGAGGTTAAAGCTATGAATTTTTAATGATTTGATTACAATATTTTTATTAATTTTTAATATATATATATATATAAGAAATATGATATATAAATAATTAATGTTATATTACTTTAAAAATAAATCTAATAAATTTGATCTCCATCTTGATCATATATATTATTTTTATTTTTATTTCATTCATGGATTAAATAAAGAAATTTTGTTGGGCATAAATTAAAATTGAACCATAGATATAACAGAGAAAATAACGGAAATCAACGGGTTCTGGAATTGTAAGCCGTGGCGAAAGCAATCTCGATTACCGGTCGGGATGTTTTTATTTATTTATTTTTTTTTTGAAAAAATATTTGTGGGAATTTATTAATGATCATTTCAGAACTGAAATTGCTTTTTAAGAGAATAAAAGTATCTATTAAAGCTATGAGTACATATTTTTAAAAATTATGACATGCACACGTGTTGAATATTTACAAGCGTATGACACATTCTTGACGCATTCAATTAAAGTAATAATTAAGTTATAAATCAATAGTATTTTTTTTTAACTTACAATTTAAGTTTCTTGAATATGAATATCGCCTAAAATTTTCATCTTAATATTTTACCTATCTCCTTTAGAAGTGGCTACAATTTCTATGTAATCATGAGTATTATTGAACAGCATAATTGATATTTTATTGTTATCATCTTACATTTTTTTGATATTCTTTTTTTTAATATTTTCATACTATATGTGAATTTTTCTTAATATTTTCATACTTGTTGCGTGCTAGAAAATCACTTGCGGTAGAGTAAAAATTTACACCTTATGTCAAATCTATTTAAAGAGTGAACAAGAAAACCCAGAATTTTAATGTGGAAAACCCTCGAAAAGAGCGAAAATCACGGCCTAGCCCAAAGAAAAGCTTCAACTATATACTGTTTTGAGTACAAGTTTTCCGAGAGTTATATAATCAGATTGTCGGGCGACATGGAATCCCAAAATCGACAACAACCATATAGTAATGGTGAACAACAAGGGGTTAACTGGTTTTCTAACACGCAACAAGCTGGCTAGATGGGAAAGCCGATTCCATTATTTCTATCTTGTATGGCGATCAAGTTTTCCAACAAGATCAAACCACCATCGAGGTGGAGCATTTCAAGCTTTTAAGGAGCGCAAAGAATGAAGATTCATCAAACTTGTTCCTTCAAATTTTGGAAACTGGGGCAACTCTTAATCTCGTAAGATCGCATGTTAAGCATCTAATCGATTACCATCCTAAGAAACAAATCAAAGTGGGAGGATATTTCAACATTGAGAAAAGATATAACTTTACAAATTATGATTTTCCAATCATACTCATGGAAAAATAAGACCAAGGTTAAGGAGCAACTTTGGCTACAACCACAAACGGATATTTTGATTCGACCTCTTCCATGCAGGTTAACGTCATCGAGCAAAGAATCTGAGCAAAGACTCTGACAAACAACCTAGGATAGGTCAAAAGGTCCTTGGTGGACTTCCCACGACCTCTTCCAAAGTTAACGCCATCGTAATACCGACAAACAAACTCGATAGGTCAAAAAATCCTTAGCGATTCAATTCGACCTCTTCCATACGTGTAATGTCATCGGTAACACCATGACAAACAACCTTGATAGGTCAAAATCTCGGATTCAATTCAATCTCTTCCACATAGTTAACATCATCGAAAAGACTCGACAAACAACCTAGATAGGTCAAAAGGTCCGGTGGACTTCCCGCCTCTTCCACGTTAGAATCGCAGAGACTCGACAAACAACCTGGATAGTCAAAAGGTCCTTGTGGACTTCCCACGCCTATTCTATACATAGTTAACGCCATCGGTAACACTCGACAAACAACCGGATAGGTCAAAATCCTCGAGATTCAATTCAACCTCTTCCATGTTAACGCCATCGAGCAAAGACCGACAAACAATCGGATAGGTCAAAATCCTCGGATTCAATTTGACCTCTTCCATGTTAACGCCATCGGTAACACTCGACAAACAACCTCGATAGGTCAAAATCCTCAACTGATCACCTCAATTCTTCTAGCGTCATGGGTAACACTTTCGACAAACAACGCTCGGATGGGTCAAAATCCTCGGAGTTTAATTCAGCCTCTTCCGCCGCGGATAATGTCGCCGGCTTAACATCATTGAGCAAACCTCGACCAAACAACTGGGGCGGGTCAAAAGGTCCTTGGTGGACTTCCGACCTCTTCCGAGGTTAGCGTCATCGGGTAACACGACAACCGGATAGGTCAAAATTCCAGTGGATTCAATTCCTCTTCCATACAGTTGCGTCATGGATACACTCACAAAACAAACTCAAATGGGTCAAAATCCTCAACGGATTCAATTCAACCTCTTCCACACAGGTTAACGTAATGGGGTTAACATCATTGAGAAAACACTCTGACAAACAACCTCAGATAGATCAAAAATCTTCAACGGATTCAATGTAACCTCTTCCACACATGTTAACGTCATCGGGTTAACGTCATCAAGTCACACTCTGACAAACAACCTCGGATAGGTCAAAAATCCTCATCGTCACCGGTCACCGTCGTCGGTCCGCGTAGACCATCGGCGCAATCTTCGGTCACTACCGCCGTGCGGTCATTCCGCCGACTACCAGCGCCGGTCGCCGATTCTGCCGCCGACCACCGTCGTGCGCGCCAACCCGTCTTGATCACCTCGTAGACCATGTCAATTTTCGCCGATCCTACCATCATCGCGGTCATCCCGCCATTATCGATCTTGGTCACCATCACTAGTCACCGTTCATCCCGCCACTAGGCGTCGATGACCGTCGATGCATGCGCTGATTCTGCCACCCCGTCGGCCGAGCCTATAGCGGGTCGCCCATTACCGTCGCCGGTCACCACCCGCAGCCATGTAGCAATTTTGCCGGTCACCACCATCGTCACGGTCATCCCTGCGTCTAGGCTTCGCTTGTCGACTACCTTGCCACTTCTTGCCGACCACCCCGTCGGTTAACCCTTTATGCGGTCCACCGACTTCATCGCCGGTCCTCTACGTGACCATCGACCATCGTCACGGTCACCCTTGCAGCTTGTCGCCGGCCACCATCGTCGAGCATCGTTGTCAACCCCAGTCCTCAGTTATCATCTCCTTGATGCCTCAACCGTCGGGTGGTTACACCTCTTTCGAGGAAAATCGAAGCCTTGCCGTATGAACTACGGGCCTTGATCGCCTCCGAACCCGGTCGGTCTGACGAGGTTAGTTGACACCTCTTTCGAGGGAAAATTGGAGACTTCGTATGAACTGTGATATTCCTCTGAACGGTCGGTCGGCGAGGTTAGTTAACACCACTTCGAGGGAAAAGCGGAGCCTTATGAATTACGGGTCTTGATCACCTCAGAACAACCTTCTCTCAAGAAGAAGGTGTCTTCTCCTTAGCCCTGGGGATTTTATAAACCCATAAGGTAAAAATTGTCAAAACCATCAGCTAAAAGCGCGGCGCGTTTGTTCATCGGCCGTCTGTGGCCGCACACCAGCGCCGCTGCGCGCTCGTGGAGACTGGCGACCGGTGGTCATGCCGCCGACCAGCTCCGTATCGTTTAGCGACCCTCGACACCCTTCTCGCGACCCGTGTTCGTTCAGCCGGGCGCGCCGCCGATCGCCAGTAGCGACCCGCTACGCCAGCGTGCGGGTAGGCACCGTGAGCGTCGTAAGCACCGTGGCGCCCGTCGATGCGGGATGGGTCGTAACCTCGAAATCTCACACGCATACTTACACACATCGCGGCCCTTCTCGATTGACTCTGTGTTCACCATTCTTATATGGTGTTGTTGTCGATTTTGGGATTCACATTGTCGACCATTCTCATATATAATTATAATCCGTTATCGGAAAAACTTGTACTCAAAACAAAATATAGTTGAAGCTTTTCTTGGGCTAGGCAGATGATTTTCCCTCTTTTGAGATTTTTCACGTTAAAATTCGGGTTTTCTTATTCACTCTTTAAATATCTGTATGTCTTTGGATTTACATAACAAAAGCTAAGTAAACTTTTACTCTCGAGTGATTTCTAGCCAACAATACTATATGTGAACTTATATGTAGAAAATTTATATTATACTTAAATATCTTATTATTTTTTATATTATTAATATTTTATTTATAAATATTAATATATTAAATTTATAATATTATGTCTCGCACGTCTATATCTTATATTATCTGCGATGTGTCATATATATATATATTGTTGCGTCTTTGGAAAACCGATTCTGGTAGAGTAAAATTTATGAGCCTTGTTGATCGGACACACCTGTAATTAAAGAGCGAACATGACACTCAAATTTTTAACGAAGAGAAAGAGGGGCTTGATCCACTATATGTATCCTTTGAGTACAAAATCTTCCGATAATAGGATTACAATTATTTGAAAGGGACAACATTGTGTAACGATCGGTTTATAATAGTTCTTGATGTTGGAGATCTTTGGGTCTCGTGGAAATGGGTATAATTGCGATGGCGGTAGTGCGATCTTGCTGGGGATCTTCAAGCTTTAGAGCTTTCTCTTCCTCACTTCACTTTTCCTCTTCTTCCTCGATCGGACTCTTCCTCTTCTTCCTTGCCTTCTTCCTTGCTTTAGCTTCCTTCTTCTTCACTTGCTTGGACTCTTCTTCTTCTTCCTTGCTTTAGCTTCCTTCTTCTTCACTTGCTTGGACTCTTCTTCTTCTTTCTTGCTCGGGTTCTTGTTCTTCTTGCTTACTTCTTCTTCACTTGCTTCACTTCTTAGCTTAGCTTAGCTTAGGCCCCCATGTGAGGAGTGAGGCCTATTTATAGATGGGAGGAGGGTGTTCTAGTAAACTCATGTAAGGCCATTACCACTCCCCGTCGGACGGCTGAATGACTCCGATCATTTGATGTATTTTGAGCATTTGGATGCCCAAATGAAGTCAATTATGAGATCTTAGGCTCATTAGATCCGGCTCGTCGAGGCCTTCGATTTGACTATAAACACTCCACATTTGAGAGCTTTTTTGGGATTTAATTGATGTCGAAGATTCTAATGATATTTTAAGTGCTTGATCTCGATTTGTTTGACTCAAAATCATATTTCAACATCAAGATTTGTGCTTTTTTATTTGGTATTTTGAGCCATATCAGTTACTATTTTTGGATGACATTAGCTTAATCATCAAAATATATGTCAAATGTTCAAAATAACAATTAGAAGTTTTAGGCGTTTCAAGGGGCGGCGCCGTGGCTGTCGCGTAGCGTCAGGCCGGCAGCGCCTTGGCCATGAGTGCCGGCCTTGGCGCCGCAGCGTGGCGACCCGTCGGGTGGCAGCCGAAGCAGTGGGCCGCGGGCGCTGGCCTTGTGGCGGCGGGTTCGCCCGCCGCTTCCATTCCGCGTGGTTATTCGTGGGCCATTCCGTCGATTCCATTCAGCGTAACGGATCGGGTCGCAGGCCATTCCGCGCAGTTGGATCGCGGGCGGTGAAACGATCCGGGTGAATGGGCAGACTGAGCCTTGTATACTGCGCAACGCCAGCAGCGTCTGCCAGCAGCGCCCCTTCAATCTGCCTTGTATACTGCTGGCGCTGCCATGTGCCCATGAGCAGCGCGGCCAGAAAATTAGGCGGTTTGAGCCGTTTTGAACCGTTTTGAGGAGTTTTACCCTTTTGCCCTGTGGCTCATCTACAGAGTAAGGAGAGGCACACCTTTCCCCTCCCTTTCTTCTTGAGTGAGGGTCCTTTGGAAATCGAAGCGATCAAGAGCGTTAGGGGATCAAGGCCACGGTATCGTCGTGGTTTTGTTTCTGCCCCGTCGGACCGTCCGGTTAAGGCGATCAAGGCCGCGGTATCGTCGATTCGGTTCGCTCGTCCGTCGTTAGCGATCGCGTATCTCGTGTGGTTCCGGTTCACCCGTCGTCGTCCGGGGATCAAGGCCCGGTGACGTCGTTCGTTCTGCCGTCGTCGTCCGTTAGCGATCAAGGCCCGGTCGTCGTGGTTCGGTTTCCACGTCGACCGTCCGGGTTAGGAAGGCGATCAAGGCCCGGTATCACGTGGTTCCGGTTTACCGACATCGTCTGCCGTCGGTTAGCGATTACGGTATCGTCGTGGTTCCGGTTCCACTCACCGTCCGGGTTAGAAGGCGATCAAGGCCCGCGGTATCGTCGTGGTTCCGGTTTCACCGGCCATGTCGAGAGTCGGGTTAGGGCGATCAAGGCCCCGGGTCGTGGTTCCGGTTTTACCACGTCTGCGTCCGGTTAGGAGGCGATCAAGGCCCGGTATTCGTGGTTCCGGTTCGACCGCGTCGTCTGCGTCCGATTTAGAGGCGATCAAGGCCCGCGGTATCGTCGTGGTTCCGGTTCACCGCTGCATCGTCCGGGAGAAGGCGATCAAGACGGTATACGTCGTGGTTCCGGTTTACCGACCGCGTCGTCCGGTTAAGGCGATCAAGCGGTATCGTCGTGGTTCCGGTTTACGCCGTGTCGACCGTCGTTATCGCGGTATCGCCACGTTCCGGTTCCGCGTCATCTGCGTCCGATTAGGAAGCGATCAAGGCCCGCGGTATCGTCGTGGTTCCGGTTTACCGTCGTCATCCGTCCGTTAAAGGCGATCAAGGCCCCGGTATACGTCGTGGTTCCGGTTCGACCCGCGTCGTCCGTCGGGTTAGAGGCGATCAAGGCCGCGGTATCGTCGTGGTTCCGGTTCTGCGGCCGTCGTCACCGTCCGGGTTAAGGCGATCAAGGCCCACGGTACGTCGTGGTTCCGGTTTCCGACCCGTAATCCGTCCGGGTTAGGAAGCGATCAAGGCGGTATCGTCGTGGATTCCGGTTCTGCGATGTCGGCCATCCGGTTAGGAAGCGATCAAGGCCGGTATACGTCGTGGTTCCGGTTACGACCGTCGTGTCGGGAAGGCGATCAAGGCCATGGTATCGTCGAGGTTCGTTCACCGGCTCGGGTTTGAGCGATCCGGAGATGAGGCAGCGAAGATCTTCGATGATAGTGGCGAGATAACCGCGATGGTGGTGGCCGGCGGATTCCGATGATATTGAGCGATGGCAATGGTAGTGGGCCGGTGGCCGCGGCGTCAGTAGCGATGCGGAGTGGTTGGCGCGAGGTGGTCGCGGCAGTTGTTCCGGCACGTTAGAGATATAATTGAATCGAGGATTTTTGACATCAGGTTGTGAGTGTTATCGATGACATTAACCTGCAGTGGGTACAAAATTTTGACCTTTCCAGGTTATTGGTGAATATTATTGTGACACTAACCTATGGAAGAGATCGTGGAAGTCCACCAAGGACCTTTTGACCTTTCACGGGTTGTTGGTGAATATTATCCGCTAACTATGGAAGAAGTGGAGAATCCAAGGACCTTTTGACCTTTCACTGGGTTGTTTGTCGAGCTTTTGCTCGATGACGTGCCGTATGGAAGAGATCAGAAGTCCGGGCGTTTTGACCTTTCTGGGTTGTTAGTCGAGTTTTCACGATGGCGTTAACCGTATGGAAAAGGTTGATGAATCTTGAGGTAGTCGGTGGCGGCCCGGCGTCCAGATGGGCGCGGACGGCGATGAAGATGCCGGCGATAGCCGATGGCGCAGTAAGCGGTGATGGCCGCTATAGTGGTTGCGGCCGAGGGGTAGCGGCGGCGGTAATAGTTGTCGGCGGTGGCGGCCAGCGTCAATCAGCGCGGATAATGGCGACAATGTGACCGGCGAAAATTCGTGATGGTAGCGGTGGCCAAACGATGGTAGTCGGTGGTGGCGGCAACGATGAGGATTTTGACCCATCAAGGTTGTTTGTCGGTTATCGATGACATTAACTCGGAGTGGTACAAAGTTTGACCTTTCACAGGTTGTTTACGAGCTTTTGCTCGATGGCATTAACCCATGGAAGATGAGGAGTCCACTAAGGGCGTTTGACCTTTCGGTTGTTTGTCGAGCTTTTACTCGATGACGTGCTTATATGGAAGATCATGAGATCCACAAGGGCGTTTTCAGCGGCCAATCGGTAGTTAAGCGAGATGACACGATGATGGTGGTAGCCGGAGATTCACCGGCGATGGTGGCGGCGGCAGTGGTGGCGGCAGCGTGGACTAAGGGTTGGCGACGGGGGTGGTTAGCGTAGTCGGGTAATGACGAGATCTTTGACCTATCAAGGTTGTTTGCCGAGTGTGACTTCGATGGCGTTAACATGGAAGAGGTCAGTCCCTTAATTGATCATGTCCCAATGTAACATGAGTTGTATATTTCTCAAGTGGGAGGAAAAGTAAAGAAAAAGCAAATCTTGTTAGAACAAAGGCGAATTCACTAGTTCAATGATATAATCATAAGACAGTGCAGGGCTTTAAGAAAAAATGACAACAACAATGCAACAACAAGCTTTAATCTAGTAGGTGGGGTCATTATACAAGGATGAAATAATAAAAGTCATAATAATTATGCGATAAGGTTGATAATATTTTGAAGATTCTTAGTATTCCAAGTTCAGGTAGAGTTTTTCCTTACGGGTCCCTTGAGCGTTCTGGCACCATAGCTATGACCACATACCATCCAGAGGTGAGAGTTTATTGTGAGGGCCTTTGCTGCGACCTCGAGACTTCAGGACCAAGTCACCAAACGATATGGGGCGAGGTTTCACTCTTGTTGAAGTGGCGAGCTACCCGTTGGTGATAGGAAGCAGTCCGAAGTAGGGCCATATCCCGAGTTTCAGGGAGTAGGTCTGTGTGCTGCTGGAGTTTTTCTTCATTACTTCCATGATCGAAAAACTGGACTCTTGGACTTGGAACCCGATATCCAGGTATGATATACGTACCAAAACACAAGTTATCTGGTGTCTCACCGGGTTGGGGTGCGTGGCGTGGTGCGGTAGGCCCAAAGAACATTGGGGAGCTCATCAACCCATTGCCCCGACCTTCTCAAGGCGTGTTTTTAGTCCTTTGAGTATGGTCCTATTGGTAACCGGTTTGCCCATTAGTTTGAGGATGTGCTCTGAGTATCTGAATGTGAAGATCTTTGCAAAAGGGCGTAAAGACTTTTCCGATAAATTGAGTTCCATTGTCGTGATGATCTTTGCGGGAAGACGAATCGACATATTATATTTTTCCGGACAAATTGTTTGGTATTTGCCTCTGTGATTTTAGCGAGTGGTTGACCTCTACCCATTTTGTGAAGTAGTCGGCGGCTAGAATGATAAATTTTCGTTGCCCGATGCTATTGGAAAAGGTCCCATGATATCAATCCCCAGAGCAAAAGGCCATGGGCTTTGAATGGATGAGAGTTCTCGGCATGTGAGGGAGGTTAGAATGCAATTGACAACTTAGCATTTCTTTGTGAATTCCAAAGGCGTCTTGTTTCATTGTAGGCCAATAAAACCCTTGCCTCATGATTTTAAGGGCCAATGCTCTTCCTCAAGTGTTCCCCACATATTCACAGTGAACCTCTTTTAGCAGCGTACGAAGGTGGAAGGCATTTGAGATATGGACGAAAGCTTCGCAAGTTCACCTCAATAATAGCAAAGTTTGAAGCTTGTCTTGAGGAGTTCTTGGAAGTTGGATCTTCTTGAAGGGTCCCTTCTTGTAGAAAAGATAGGATCGGGTTTATCCACGAGCGTTCCTTTTCCTCATCAATAGTTTGAATTATCCATGGCCCTTGGATACTAGGAAAATGTATTTCTTCAACATGCTTTCTCTTAAATAGATCTCGGTGGTAGAGGTAGCAAGCTTAGAAGCGTCGGCAGTATTCTTCTCTCTATGTGGATGATTTGATGTGTCTTGAAATGAGTAAGAAGAGATTTTACCAAGTTGAGATATTGAGGATTATGAGTATTAAAATCTCCTCCAACTTGGGAGGCGACAAGTTAGTCGATGAATTACTAAGTTTTGGGCTTAGCGGTCAACGAGTCTCAACGATGAGAGCCTCATATTCGGCCATGTTATTAGTTGGGAATTTTAAGCGAAGTCCATACTCTAGGGTATTTTCTTTGGGGAAACAAGTAGGATTCCCTTTTACACCGACCTGAAGCTCCATCAACGTAGAGTCCATCGAGGAGATGAAAGACACGTAGCTAGCTCTTCTAGAGTTGGGTTGGTGCATTCCTATAAAGTCAGTATTTGAGACTTTATGGTAGAGGTAGAAAATTTATATCAAATTCTCCAGTTCTCATTTGATCAATCTTCCGGATGCTTGGTTTTACGTAAGATGGCCCTTAATGGTAAATCGATGTAAACGCCGATGGTGTGAGCTTGAAAGTATGGGCCAATTTTTTGAGAAAAATTAACTTGAGCCACTTTATCACAAATGGATAACGACTTTCTATGTCGAGAGAATTTTCTTGGCGTAATAAATTGGTTGTTGTGCCCCATCTTCTTCTCACTAAAGCGAGCTTATTGCGTGGGAAGAAACCGCAAGATATAAGTATAACGTTTCTCCTTGAATAGGTTTGGATAGCAGGGGCGGAGATGCTAGATATTCTTTTAGTTGCTCAAAAGCATACTGACATTCATCGGTCCATTGAAAATTATTATTTTAGCTCTCTTCAATATTTTAAAGAATGGCAAGTATTTGTCCCCAGAACGGGCTAGGAAACGGGATAATGCAGCAATTCGACCATTCAAACGTTGAACGTCTTTGATATTCTTCGGAGGAATCATATCTTGGAGAGCTTTGATTTTTTCGGGGTTAGCCTCTATCCCAGCGGTGAGTTACCATAAATCCAAGAAATTTTCGGCGTAACCCCAAAAGCACACTTGGTTGGGTTAAGTCGTATGTTATAGCGTCGAAGGAGGTCAAAGCATGCTTCTAAGTCGAAATATGTTGTGACTTTTCTAAGCTTTTCACTAACATGTCATCCACATACACCTCCATTGTGTGGCTAGCGGTCTTTAAAACCTTATTCATGGCGTTGATAGGTAGCACCGGCATTTTTTAATCAAATGGCATGACTTGGTAACAATATAAACCTTTATATGTTTGAAAGCAGCCTCTTCATCTATTGGGTTCATCTTTATTTGATTGTACCGGAATAAGCATCAAAAAGCGAGCATTTGATGTCGGATGTAGCGTCCACCAATTGATCGATTCGAGGAAGAGGAAAACTATCCTTTGGGCGGGGCCTTATTAAGATCGGTATAATCAACACACATCCTCCATGTTCCATTTGTTTTTTAACCATGACAACATTTGCTAGCCATGTGGGGTAATGCACTTCTATGAATCCCGCTTATGAGCTTGTTAACTTCTTGTTCAATAGCGAGCGGTCAGCAAACTCCTTCTTTTGGATGATTGGTTTGAGCGTTGGATTAATTTTGAGGAGTCGCGTGATTACATTGGGGGACCCGGCATATCTCTGGACTCCAAGCAAATATGTCTTGATTCCGTAAGAAATTTATATACTTTTCCCTTTGTTCTTAGAGTAAAGATCCCACTTGTTGTAATGGTTGGTCATCGATAATACTATTGAGTAAATCTTCTCTGGGGAAGCTTTTGAGGTACTCTTTCATCTCGAAAGTTAAGATCTTGATCTTTGAAGGTGATGGAAGAGCGGTTGAGCGAGATAACATGATTGGTTTGTTGATTTCCACAAACCCCAACTCCAGGGGTAGGAAATTTTATCTTGAGATGAGGCAAGTGATAGCAGAAAATTGATTGGAGGGGCCTCCAGAAGATTGCATTATATCAGAATCGACTTCACCACTATGAATTGTATTAAATGAGTCACTTGTCGAGGGAATTCTCAGGGGTAGCAGGAAGAGTGATTGTCCCTTGCGTCTTGGGTGATTATCAAACCCATATAGTGGTCCAAGGTGTTGGAGCTTTTACTATGCCCATGTTAAGAAAAGTTGAGTAAAATAAGACATCGTGAACTCCCATTATCGATCAAAATTCTTTTAACGTTATAACAAGGATCACCGATCCACTGCGGCGATGACAAGTGGATCTTGATGAGGGATATGGACTCCTTAAGTCAGTCATTGAAAGTGATGGAATGATCAATAGACTTCTTCAACTCGGTTCTTTGGAGGCGATGCGAGAACTTGATTATGTAGTGATCCTCCTGCGATTGTTTGATTTCTCCAATTATTTGATGATTATTTGGTTGTTTTGTGATGATTGTCACGGTTGCCCCAAGCGGAGGTGTGTTTGTTTGAGGTGGTTGATTCTTCACAAAACGGCGTAGGTATCCTTGTTGAATGAGTCTCTCGATTTCTTCCTTGAGTTGTATACATGCTTGATGGTATGTCCACGGCCGATGAAAATGACAATATTGCTCGGTTTCACGAATTGGTTTCAATGGATGCGGCCACTTGATATGTTCTTCATTGCGAATAGCCATCGGAGGTTAACACGAGATGTGTTGGTGTGTATGTCTTTTTCGAGGTTCACGTTGTTGATATGGGGGTGGAGGAGATCATGACTACCTTGTAAACTTCTTTTGATGGGCTGTTCATTTCACAGGGTGTTTTTTGCGTTTCCCGCATATTGTTCAAATTGTTTGCGATGAGCATTAATAGCTTCATCGGTGAGATTTGTGCTTACGATGAACTAAATTGCATATGGACCGTGTCCTCATTAATGGCGAATAGAAAGGCCGGAGTCCTCAAGAAAACTCCTCTTAATAGTTCGGGTCTACCCGGTATTTGGCGAGCTTCTAAAGAGAACCTCAGTATTCTTTGAGTGATTCACCCTCGTTACGTATCGGAAAGATGGGAGGAATCTTTAATGATTCTCCGATTTGCAATGAAGCTGTTCCACAAAGAACGGCGAGTTCGTTAAAGGTATGGATGGATCCCCTTGGAAGAGAATAGAACCAAGTGCGAGCTTGCCCTTTGAGGGTAACGGAAAGACGCGGTGTGTGAGCTGGGGATATGCATGATATGTCTGTAATCGATGTGTGTTAGGTGTGGGTGATTGCCCCATCATAGGAATCAATGCTGGAAGCTTGAAACCTACGAATTGGATGTCGAAGAATGGCTAAAGGTGAGGACTCCTCATGCAGCGGTGTGGGTGAAGATGATTTCTATCTTGAAGGTGAAATTCATCTTGTATTAAGCGTCATTATACATTAATGATGAGCATGTGTGAAGCTATCAACAACGATCGGTGGATTAGTAAGGGTTGCGATGGATGGATGAGTAACGATGTCGAGATCGTTACGGTCTCCATGCGGTGTCGGGAGGATTAGCGTTTTGACCTCCTCAGGCAATGACCGATCTTGGGGAGATATGTTTGTCGTAGTAGCGGTGTTGTAGTCCTTGTAAAGGCTGGATCATCTTATTTTGAGACTCTCCCATTACGGACATCTTCCAAAGAGATTCCCGTTCAGCCCTCAACTTGGCGTCCTTGGTTCAGGGATGGGTTTTGAGAATGACGGGAGTTGGAGCGGGAAGCTCCGTTGTGACGAGTGTTGTGCCTATTGGCCATAACGTGGATGTTCATGGGAATTGTGGTTGAAGAGTTTTACATCCCTGACGGCATGGTCTTTGGAAAACCGATTCGGTAGAGTAAAATTTATGCCTTGTTGATTAGTCAAACAGGTAATTAAAAGCGAACATGAGACACTCAATTTTAACGTGGAAAACCTCGAAAGGGGAAAAACCAGGGGCTAGATAAAAGATTCCACTATGTATCCTTTTAGTACAAAATCTTCCGATACAGGATTATAGAATTATTTGAGAAAGGGACAAGTGTAACAACGATCGGTTTATAATAGTTCGATGTTGGAGATCTTTGGGTAACCGGTGGAAATCGGGTATAATTGATGGTCGGCGGCAGTGGTCTGCGATCTTGCTGGATCTTCAAGCTTTAGAGCTTTTCTCTCCTCACTTCACTTTTCCTCTTCTTCTCGATCGGACTCTTCCTCTTCTTCCTTGCCTTCTTCCTTTCTTTAGCTTCCTTCTTCTTCACTTGCTTGGACTATTCTTCTTCTTCCTTGCCTTCTTCCTTGCTTTAGCTTCCTTCTTCACTTGCTTGGACTCTTCTTCTTCTTTCTTGCTGGGTTCTTGTTCTTCTTCACTTGCTTGACTTCCTTCTTCTTCACTTGCTTCACTTCACTTAAGCTTAAAGGCATGTGAGGGTGAGGTATTTATAGATGGGAGGAGGGGTGTTCTAGTAAACTCATGTAAGGCCCATTACCACTCCCCGTCGATGACTCAGACTCCTTGATCATTTGATGTATTTTGAGCATTTGGATGCCCAAATGAAGTCGGAATTATGAGATCTTAGGCTCATTAGATCCTCGTCGAGCCTTCGATTTGACTATAAACACTCCACATTTGAGAGCTTTTTTGGGATTTAATTGATGTCCAAGATTCTAATGATATTTTAAGTCTTGATCTGATTTGTTTGACTCAAAATCATATCGCTTTCAACATCAAGATTTGTCTTTATTTGTGGTATTTTGAGGAATATCATATATATATATATATATATCCTCACATTTATATCCGTGCACCATAGATTTAAGTAAAAAGTTACTTTTAAGTATAAAAAAGAATATAACTCTTCATCATAATTTTTTATGATAAGCACAAAGCACTAGAGACCGAAAGAAAACTTTATAAAAGAACCCGTATCATAAATATGCTCCACTATGTAGCTAATGGAGGCATCGATCTGTAATTAAATAATTTCATCGTTAAGTAAATACAATTAAATCAATTAATCTCTTTTCTTTAAAATTCTGATTAAATTTATCCATCGCCCCTTCATTAAAAAAAAAAAAAAACATTTGGATTAAGATTTCTGGTTGGCTCAGACAAAAACTCGTTGTTTTAGAATTTCTTGTTATTTCGTTTGTTCCAGTTACCTAACAAATATTTTAAGCGTAATTTATAACGAGCTTGACAATCTTTCGATTTTTTCGATTGCTTCGAAATCATATATATATATATATATATATATATATATATATATATATATATATATATATATATATATATATATATATATATATATATATATATTATGTTACGTGCTTAGAGTTATTGTTATGCAAAAAGTTGGTCAGCTTTGAATACTCATTTTATAGATTTTTGAATTATTGCGTTTTGGTAAATTTCAAACACGAGGAAACAGAACAAGCGATTATCAAACAAAATAAAGATTTTTGCTCAACTCATTTTGTTAATTCTCAACAAACCAAGATGATCTAATTGTGGCCCACATTGATTCAAAGGTCATTTGCAGGAACCATCTTTGGCACTACCATACCTAACAATGAAGATAGGCATACATTCTTGAAAGAAAAACAAACAAAGAGTTTTAAGTGATGTGATATAGAACATGAACTTTTGATGCTCATTTTATGATCCTTTGGTTTCTCATATTATCAGAAGAAAGATCGGGCGCAACAACTATATCCGTTGAACATATTGTTCTCTTTAATAACTATCATTTCATGTATGTCAGCAATGGAGTTTGACATTCATCAATCACTGATGCCCAACTTATGTATTTCCAATCTTCGTGATCTTAACCTCTATCGACAATTCTTTATTATTAGAATTCAAAATTTCAATACTTTTTAATAATCATTGTCTGATAAGTTATATCTATCGATGACTAATATTTGATATCCACCTATTACTAATGTCCAGTGCTCATTTTCTTTGTAGTTTTAGTTTTTTTCCTATAAAAAAATGATTAAATTAATCACCTTAATTTTTACCAATGGTTGATTTTGATACTGACCATATCAAACATTTGATCTTCCTTTTTATTAGGAAACCGATCAACTTGAAAGCTCGTATCACCCAACTTTGTACATTTCTATTTTACCATTGCTCAATACTTAGTGGTCAACGTTTAATGCTTGTCTTATCAATCACCTAATCTCTGACCAAATTAACTGTTCATTACTATTTCATAATAACTCTAATAATTTAAAACTCTTGCTCACTGTCACTACATAAAATATATTATACAACTCATGTCTATTAAATTTTTTTTTATCTATTTTGGGTAATTTTACTTTACATCTGTAAAATACGCTGCTACCTCTGCTCCTATTTGCATGTCCTGGCAATCACTAGCCACTACCATAGGTTGCCAACCAAAGCGTCATTATAATCCCACCGTCTAATTTATTGCCGCTACTATCCACAGTCGGCCACTACCTTTTCTAGCCACCGATCTATTGTCACTCATGACCACCGCTCTTTGCCGCCATAATTCACTACTGACGATTGCTCGCTATCGCTATCAGTGACCACTTTTGATGTTGACATTAATTTTATTTTTATTCAAATCAAACACAAAATTTTTTTTTTTTTTGAATTTAAATTACATTCATCTAAATAATCATAAAATATTTCTTATATTTTTTTACATTAATTTTTTGTATTCTGTATTTAAATCTTAAGTCAAGTAAATAAACTCTAAGATGTTGTATAATCCTTTCGCATTTGAATATAGCAATAAATAAAACCCTCTCCATTATTATCGATTGTCTAAACAATATTGATTCTTGTAATAGATATTGTTGTCGCATGTTTTAAATCTGTGTTAATTTGTCTGCCGCATGCCTTCTATGTAGGAGTGTAAATGAGTAGAAAGATGAATAGAATTCTTGTTTGTATTCTCGTTTATATATTGAAGAATAAATTATGTTTTTCGTTTAACTAAATAATTTATCCAACAGCATTTATAAACAACTTTTTTTTTTGTGAGAGGAGGATTAGCACTCTTTGCATGAAAGTTTTAACTTCTAAATCATTGCATTTATGATATGTAAATATGTTCTTATATAATAATAATAATAATAATAATAATAATAATAATAATAATAATAATAATAATATAATAATAATAAAATAATAATAGTAATAAAATAATAATAATAATAATAATAATAATAAATAATAATAATATAATATAATATAATATAATTTTTTATTTATTTAAAAAAACGTCTGGTCGAATAAATGATTGTTAAATGTTCCTCATTTATATATCGCTTGAAATATCTTGTCAAATTTCGTTTAGAACGAGCAAATATGAGTTACATAACGAGCCGAATATGGGCTGTTCGTGAATAATGAGTTTTTTTTACAGCCCTACATCTATGAATCGATATGTTCCGGCGAATAAGGCTTACGTCATCAATGATGCCACGAATCTCTAAACCTAATCCACTTACGTCACGAATGAGAGCAACAGAGATTTTTTTGGGTGAAATACTTGAATTAAAAATTAAAAAGGTTGAATACCCGATTAAGAAAATTTAGATTGATTTGTTGCGTGTTTAAGCTTCATTTAAAAGGTCTTGAATTTGATGATTTAATTATATTATATGCAAATAGAAGTGTGAGCTATTTTCCTCATATTATTTTAAAAGAAATAGTTTGCACTGATGTAATTTTAGGCGCTCTCTGTCTCTCTCTCTCTCTCTATATAAAGGAGAGAGAGAGAGAGAGAGAGAGAGAGCGCGCGCGCGAGAGGTAAGTTGCAAGCATACAATCAAGAAAGAGAGGATCATTCCATTGAATTTGTAGTCTAATTAATATCCTCTATTTAACTGTGAAGTTTAATTAATATTATATAATAATTATCTAATACAAATTCAATAAATTACAGAATTTTTATTGCAAAATATAGAAGAAAATGAAAGGCATGTTAGCATAGTGATTAAGAGCTTATATTTCCAACCAAAAGATTTTAGATTCAATTCCTTGAGTATACATTATGTATATATTTGCAATTAAATTTATTCAAATATCTCAACAAAATAAAAAGAATAGAAGGAAGATATAATAAAAATTAGATTGTGAATCTCCCTTATTAAATATTCTTCATCATAGTGAAATATATATACATAATGATTTGTTCCAACATCTCAGTTTATCGAGATTTTACAATAACAAAAATAATCAACATAAAGGCCAAATTTGTGCAGATAGAATTCAGTAACTCTGAAATCATCTGCGTATAAATTTTCATTAAAACTCAAAGTAAAGTTAATCAACTAACAACCTGCATTCTTATTTCGACTAACAGCTTCCGGAGAAACAAGTTCTACTTAAAAATTACAGTTTTAAGTTCTACTAGAGTAAGCATATAAAGAAACTTTCAGGAACCCAAATAACAAAAAGCCAAGGATGAGTTTACCACCTTTACATGAGTTGGAGAAGCAAGACTCCCTTTCAACTCAGGACTAGCACCTTATTGTGGTTTCCCCTACGGATCATTCCGCCGCTGCCTCCACTTTGAATAATTCCACTGAGGTGAGGAAGAAAGACGGACGCAAAGCCGAGAAGTTGGTTAAGCCGAGAAGTCTGCTTCTGAAGATGGATGTAGGAAATGGCCACAATGCCATTCTCAACGAAGCCGACATTGCCGCCAAATTGGTTTTCACTTATAGCTCCCTTGTTGGCCAGATCATGGAGAGAGGAGGATTCATTATGGACGTTAGTCGAAGACTACTTCTGTATCTTCTTCGTTGTTGACCCTCGGCTCTTCCCCAAATTGCACGACCCGAGCAGACCTCGCACGCGACTCTCGTTCGATTCCTCCAAGCCGAGACTCGCACGATCTCTCTCTCTCTCTCTCGTCCATTTCCAAAACCACAGGAACGACGCGAGCAACCGTTCCCTCTTTGTTTCTCTCAACCGCACGCACCCAATCCTCCCTCAAAATCGAACGGAGCCCCTCTCGTTCGCGAGAAGAAGCCGCAAGCCCTCGCTCAGTTCCATCTCCCAACCCCTCTCAACCTGCAAGCCCTCGTTCTCTCTCTCATTTCCCTCACTCGATCGGAAGATCCTCGCCTGATTTCCCTTCAAACCGCAAACTCTTCCATCCGAAATCCCTCTCTTCCTCTTTCTCTCCCTCAACCGCAAACCTCAACCCGATTCCTCCCTCTTGATCGAACATCCACCTGCACGCACCAAGCCAGCCGCGACTCGCTTGGCTAGCCTCCCACCCTCCTTTGCGCGATTCTGCTTCTCTAAGGGAGTGTTTGACAAGGGATCTACTTAAAATTTAAACTGCTAAATTCAGTAAATTCAGTCAAATACAAAAAAATAGATTTATTAAATCTGAAATTTAATAAATTCTGCTAAATCCAGCAAATTGGATAAATCCTCTTAAATCTCGAATTTAGTAAATACTGATGAAAGGTAGGTTTTAGGGGATTTAGAGAAAATGGGCGAGAGAGAGAGAGAGAGAGAAACAGAGATAGAGACGCCAGCCAGAGAGACAAGAAGAAATTTCAGTTTTTAAAAGAAATTTATGTATATAACATATAAATTTTATATATTTATATATCTAATATCTAAATTTTAATATTTATAAATATAATATATTTTCTATACTTCAAAAATTAAATTTTACTTTAAACAAATTAAGAAAAAGAATATTTTTATTATAATAATAAAAATTTAAGTATTATATATGTAAATATTTATATTTAAGTGTTAAATATATAAATATAGAAGAATTGTGTGCTATGTATGTAAATGCTCTTTTTCTTTAATCTTTTAAAAAATCTTAATTTTAAATAATTCATTTAATTACTATTTTTCTTAATTAAAATATTATGATAAAATTAATTTTAATTTAATATTATTAACTATTTATTAATATGTAATTATAAGTTAATTATAAATTATTAATTATGATTATTAATTAGATTTAAGTAATTTTAGTTAATATAATAGTTGATAGTTTTAATTTAATTTAACTTTATTTAAACTGATTTAATAAAATATTATTTAAGATTAACTTATAAGTTATTAAAATTAAATTATAATTTAGTAAATATAATTATAATTGTTATAAATTTGATAGTTAATTAATTGAAAATTTGAAAGAATTCCTACGATTTAATCTCTTCACATGCCTTAATATAGTTTTATTCCTAAGATATTAATCTAATAATATAATTTAATAGTTATAAATTTTAATTAATTAATAGTTAATATTACATAGTATTTTAAATTAATATTGATATTAATTGATTAATTAATATACATTTAAGTTAATTTTAATTGTACTTAATGACTTATGATTAAAAACTTTTTAAATCTTACTTAAATCTTGAAAATAACTTATCAAACATCTTTCAAGATTTTAGATTTAACTAATTCACCATTTTTTAGATTTAAGATTTACTAAATCCGGATGCTGGATTTACTAAATCCTAAATCAAATCTTAAATATCCCTAAATCCCAAATCCACCAATAGGATTTGATAAATTCGAATTTAACTTGCAAAGGCGGCGTTTACGAGATTACATCCGAAATTGGTTAGATTTAAGTTGAATACGGCTTAAATCAGACTCAAATCCTGTAGCCAAACAACCCCTCTTTTCTTCCTTGCAAGCGACAAAAACCGAGAAAGAACACCGTCATCAGACGGGTTCTACTCTAGGTTTTCAACATTTCCATCAATCCTGTAGCCAAATTGCCCCTTTTTCCTTCCTTGCAAGCGACATAAACTAAGAAAAAATATCGTCATCAGACGGGTTCTCCTCTAGGTTTCTGGCATTTCCATCTTTCTTGCAGCCAAACAACCCCTCTTTCCTTCCTTGCAAGCAATGAAAATCAAGAAAGAACACCGTCATCAGACGATTCTCCTCTAGGTTTTTGATGTTTTCATCATTCCTTCCACTTTACCCGTGCTTGTTGATCGCTGCGTTATTCATTACAAATGTGAAAAAAAATGAAATGAGTTTGGATGTGTAGGAATGAATGTGTGGAAATTATATTATATGTGCTACTTTTTGCAGGTTTGAAGGCCATATCATGCTCATCAGGGTGTGATGAGATGAAAATCGGCCAAGGTGTTTCAAAACCGGCCATCACGTTCATCGGTGGCGGGTAGCTAAAATCTATTAGATCGACACCAATGCGAAATACTCGAAATTTAGATTAAATTTTAGACTTAAAAAAATAGTGGCCTAAAATCACTAAATAAAAAAATTTTCAAAGCTAAATTCAAATTTAAAGAATCAAGTAAATATGCAAAATAATGTGAATAAGAGATTTGAACAAACAAAGAATAAAGGCTTACAAGATCCTAAGCAAGTTAAAAACCCATATAGACTTTGAGCTAGAACCCTTCTCCCACTTCATTGCTTCTATGAATAATTAGAGCTTTGCAAACTCTTAAAAGGATTCAAATAACATAATAATAAGAAGCATTCTAGCCTCCAATTTATAAAAAATAAAAAGGGAATGTGGAGTTCACATGTAACTTAAAGTAATAATAGATGGTGGCGTGCTCAATAAATATTATTACCCTATGAAAATGTACTAAGTGAAGGTGAATTTAGTCACTTAATTTATTGTTAAATGAATGTTTGACCCATTATTTTATATGTTCAAACCAATGAGGATACTTAAGTTGAATGCGAGTGAAACTTAAGGAGGCTAATACTCAACACATAAGAGACTTATAATAAGTTTGAAGTCTAATTTTTTTTAAATAAATATGAAACTTGATGTGGAGTTAAGGGTAAATCCAGTTTGGATTTGATAACTCTTACATGAACATGAATGTGACTACATTTCTAACTAATGAGCGTCAATATGTCTCATGTAATATACAAGGAGATTACTATGACTAATTCCAAGTGAACTAAAAATATTTTGAATTGAACACAATCAAATAAATTTTTTTTATGGAGCTTGGTAGCTTGCATATTAACATGAGTGGGCTTTGACATCTTATCGAATAACATGAATAAATTTCTTGTTTAGTATTTAAGGTGTCAATTTCATAAGCAAGTAATAAGCATACATAGAATTAATTGAACATTTAAACAACTATGTTTGGTGTCAAAAAATAAAATAAAGATCTCAATTGAATATTAAATGACCAATGATTGGTGGTAAATCTAAAATGTTAAATTTCAAATAGAGAATAAGAGTGTGCAAGGAATTTGGTAACTTTCTTACAAGCACAAGTTCAATTAGGCCTCGTGAACAATAATGAATGCGGCCTTTAAAAGGATCACTTGGACCTTGTATTTGAAGTTGGATTTAAAGCACATGAAAATCATGACGATAATAATATAAATGACTATCATCCTTATAGATTTGAATTCAGCCAAACTCACAAGGATAGGATGGTTTGCTAATAGGCATAAATACAACATTCAATGAATGATTGAAAATTATGGCTTATGAATTGAATGAAAAGTGAAAGAATTAAAATAGACTTATTAAGATATGGATGCCGTGTATTTTTATTTTACCAAATGTAAACAAAATTTTAGTAGTTAGATCAAAATATATACAATAAAGTGATGAAACATCGATGAATAATATACTATCCAAAGGAAAACCATCTTATTATGGAATAATCACAAAAAAGTAGAAATTTTAAAATGCAGAAAATCTAAGGCAAAAATGTGTGGAGGATAAACTACCTAACTATAAGACTTACAATCGCCCGGGGGTGGCCGCCAATTAACTCCTCCTACGATTTTAAATACATGTAGGTAAGTCTTATATTTTGCAAGATAGTTAGACTGTTATTTATTTAAAAAGGTAAGTCCTTAAACACACTCTCTAAGAGACTAGATCATGAAGGGCATCAGTAATGACTTAATCTAATGTAAATTTTATCAAGTTTTATTTTGATTCTTTGGAAATTTTTATTTGACACAGGCTATGGGATTCATATGCCTAATGCATGAGAAATTGGTTGTGGCCAAAATCAGAAGGAAGGAGGTGTTTTTGCACCATGGCTCTCAAAGGTCAAACCATTTTCTCTAGCAAAGGTGGAAGCCCTCCATTAACAAGAGTAAAGCAAGATGATTTTATGCATGATGTGAGACATACAACATTTACCTAAACCGTTGCTAAATCGTTTATCTTAATTTATGTCCTAGGCTTTAGGTAAGGTTACGAATTATTTAATTTTAATTTTGAGTTAGTTAGCTGGATAGAAATTTTTTTTTCTAAGAGCCTACTTGCATCTAGGCCATTCATCAAAAAATTAAGAAAATAGAAAAATCATGCCATCCTAATTGCATAAGTTAAATAAATATCAAATAATTATATAAAGCCAGCACAAAAGAATAAGAGACTAATGTGATCGGGCTTCACCGCACAAACCCGAAAAGAAATGTGGGTAGACGAGCTCCACCCTTAGACAACTTAGATTATAAATGAATACTTACAATCAAGAGAAATTCACGTTATGGGGGTCTTCATTCTCCATTTCTTCCTTTTTTCATTTCTTTCTTTCTTCATTTCTTTCCTTCATTTAGTTGGTTGGGATGTAGTTTGCTCCGAGGCTTTACATGGTGCATAAGACTTAGTCTTATGACCAATGTTCATCCTAATCTTCCATAACATTCATTCAAAATCTTAATTGCAAAATTACATAAAAATGAAAAGATAAATCTAACTAAACTTATAAAATTGAGATTAGCTGAACATATCACACAACCCAAGCATGTATATGAATAATTTGGACTTAACACCCCACACATGGGTAACCAAGTCCACCTATCATAATTTGGATCATTCTTAGGAGTATAAGCAACCTGCATCACAAAAGTATTTATATTTTTTATTATAGTGCCCTTTAAGCACAATCCCCTGCAGAAGACATGATTAGGCTAAGATCGTCCTATCATCCAGTCTACGCATATACACCCTAACATCTAGTCTAAAGCATTACATCACAAAATAAAATTAGGCATCGAACCATGCATCACCCTAATCATAAAGCTAAAAATGGTGACTTAGCCTAAAATGTGTGCCATTTAAGGCTTGTGTGACATGTCTTAGTTAGGTTTTAAGGTTAGAATTTTCTAAGTGTGAAAAACTCAAATTAGAGAGTGGTTTTAGTTTAAGTGGTTTAGTTTATTTATCAATTTTTATTTGGTGATTTGATTTGATTTGAAAGAACCTACATTTAGTTACTAAGTGTTATAAAGAGAAGAAAAGAGAAGAGAAACTTCTCTTTCACCCCAACCTTAAGTATTTTCTAAGGTAGATTCATTAATGATTTTTCTTTGGTGAATATTTTATTATGTGTTTTAATTAATCCTAACTTTAGATTCGCTCTAAATAAATATATTCAATAAGAAATGCATCTTAGGATTAGTTAAGGTGAATTACTATCACATAACACACAACCATTTATTTCTTTCTACCATGTATATCATGCATATGAATGATCCTAAGCATCGCTATACATGCAATGTAAAACTTTAGCACACTTTAATGATGAATGCTAAGAGATGTTGTTGAAGAAAATTTGGGTATTCCATGAATGCATATTTTTATTAAGTAGAAAAGAGGGATTCTTTTATCCATTGGCTAAATGCACATTTATATGTATAAAAGACTTAGGTGAGTACGACACCATTATTTTCTACATTAGAGGTGTAAGGTACAAGACCTACTTGGGGCTATTTAAAGCCTCATAACCTCGGGATGTCCAGACTAATATACCACTTTTCTTAAATACATGTCATGTACAAAAAGAAATAAATGGATGAAGAATCATGCAAAAGATTTTTGTTTGATTTGGTTGTATAATTTATATGTGTAATGTGAAGATCTTTCTTAAGTCATAACATAGAAGTGCATAGGAATATATTTAAACAAGTGTTACGTTCTTTTCAAATGAACTATACACTTTGTAAATCCTATTCAAATCTATGTTAATAAAAGAGAAGAAAATCACATAATACACATTTTATATTATAATCACATGCAAGCTTATAAGTATTTATAAATATCATCATTTCATTTATAATGTTTGATTTAAAGGTTTAGAAAATAATTTTTGATTTAATTAGTGATAATAACAACTCATATTCTTAACTTTAGCCAAAACATGCAATTTTGACATGAAAAGAAACACTTTATTTAATTTGATTTTCAAAAGATATGAATGCATGATTTCATATGACATACAATATTTAGCATGCTTGGAAAGAAATAAAATGATATAAGCATATGACTTCATTCATCTTAATTAAATCATTAGGACAATCCTATAAGATAAGATTATTCAAAGTGAATCAAAATTCTTTAAAGAGTTTTTTAGATTTGAATTTGATTTGATAATGATTTGTGAGAAAGGGTTTGCTGATCCTAACCCATTTCTCCCATGTGTGAATCAATTTAGTTTAATTTGTGATTAATTAAGTTAATTTAATGTTTTGTTTAGGTTAAGGTGTGAATTAGATCCATTAATTATCCCTTACCTATACCACCTTAACATAATTAAACAAATAATTATGAGCAAACATATGATATATTATCACATGGAATTTAAATGAGCAATGCATCTAAGAAATAAAGGGGCCTAATGCAATTGGCTCATAATTATTAATTAATTAAGCTAAAAGGTTTCCATTAAGTACTTTCATAACCTTCATGCACATATGAGTTGGATATGATTTTCTTAAACTTACCTTAGGCTCTTGAACACCTAAAGATTTACCTAGCAAGAGATTGATTAATTCCAGATTAGTTTTGAAAGTTTGATTAGACTAATTAAGTAGATCATAGTAAATTGTTCCTTCATTATGTTTGGATTAAAAAAGAAAGGGGGTTTAGGGAATAACTTAGGAAAAATATCCCAAACCCATTCCATAAACCTCCTCCTTACTTAAATAATATTTAACTATCCCAATTTAGGGATTAAACCACAGCTCATGTGATTAATTACTCTTAATTATATTAAGAGAGTGATTAGGAGTTCATTAATTAATTTCTCTAATTAACTCATTAATAAATCCCAAGAAAATTAAAGGAGATAGAAGTCATCCTACTAAACATGTTTGAGAAATTTGGAATTAATTAATGAAGTAATTAGGGAATAATTAAGGTCTCAATTTTTAATTAAATCTTAATTAAAGAAAATTCACTATTCAAAATCCATTAGAAATAATTTTATTGGATTCCCCTCTAAATTATCTTTGAAATGAACTTGAGTTTGCATTTTTTGGGATTTTTCTACAATTAATTATGAATTTATGATATTTCTATGATTAAGGGATAATTAAATAGCCTAGTTAATTAACTAATCCCATCGGCGCCACGTGGACCACTGACATGGCGCGCTTTCCATGTGGTGTGACGGGATTAGTTATTTAAGTTACCATATTATGCTCCACATAAGGTGGCGGCACAACGTACTTTCCCCTGGACCATTCGATCAAGGATCAGACGACCAGGATTAATCTCATGATTATAAAGAATTTAAATCAGTAGATCTACACTATTTAATTAGGGCCGTCCATCCAAAATATATGGGATGGACGACCCATGATTCATCCTACCTAAACTTCTGAGGCGGAGGCGTCCTCCATGTCTTGATCCGAGCTCAGCTGGATTCATTCACCCACATCATCAAGAGGTGTAGGGAAGCACATCCAATGGCTAGGATCTAATGGGGTTGTAATTCTCTTCACAAAAGACCAAGAAATTTTCAATGGAGGATCAGTTTTGAGCCATACCTCATTGGAGGCTATCACTGACGCTTCCAACGGAGGAGGTAGCTTCATCTAGTGAAAGGAGGCTCTATTGAAAGTTTCAAGCTTCAATTTAAAGTGAGTTGCTCAGTTGACCAAGCTCCCTCCAATGGCTGTCGACTTTGGTCTAAATCCCCATTCTTGTGGCTTGGTAGCTTGGGAAACACTTTGGGTGAGCTCGATTAGCTCCCTTGATGGTGCTTGCAAAGTGAATTTAGGTTTGGTGGAGAATTGAGCAAGTTGGAATTTCCTTAGGTCTCCTTTGTTCCAGCTTTGAAGAAAACTGAGAAGGAGAAATTCAAATGAGCTTGGGAATGCTTGGGGAAACTCGGAGAAGCTTAGTTTTAATTCGTAGGGCTTAATCGAATTCAATCTCTATCATTTGAGTTGGAATGAGGGGGAGTAATTCTCCCCCTCCTTGGATCGAATGATTGAGGCTTGTTCTTCTATTTTTGATCAATTAGGAGATTGATTGATTTGTTTAGGCTATTAGGGATTCCATGTGCTTCAATTTTGGCAGAGGAGTGGAGGAGAGGGAGTGCACATGTGCTAGGTGAGTGTATGGAGTGATCCAAGTGGAGAATTCCCATTGGAGGGGTCGGTTTGTCCTTGGGTTGGGTCATGGTTGACCCAAACTCATTGGATCATGTTCACCACCCTCTTTGGTGTCCATGTGGTCCACTAAGAGGATGTCAAGTAACCATTTGAAGAAATTGACCAAATTCTAAATGGATTTGGCCATAGGTTACCCTTTGAACTAAGGGTAAAATGGTCATTTGGCTTTGATTTTGATTTGGACAGATTTGAAATGATTGAAAAGTGGGTTGGGTCAAATTTTAAGTAATTTGGAGTTTTTTTTGGTTTGAATTGGTTCAATTTGACCTATTTAGGTCAAAATGGGTCAACTTGGGTTAGGTTGACCAATTGATCAAATTGGTTCAAACCATAGGTTAGGTCAAGTTCAAATGATCATTTGGAGCCTATGTGTGTCATTGGTTTGGTTCAATTTGGTTTAGATTTGGTTTTGGTTCATTTGAGTTCATTTAGGTCAAATGGGTCATGTTGACCAATTTGACCTATTTGACCCAATTGGGTTAGGTCATGGGTTGGTTTAGGCTGAGTAATCATTTGAAATTTATTGTAAGCTTTAGTTTCAATCAATTTTGATTTGATTTGATTTCAAGTTGATTTGACCTTTTAGGTCAAGTTGGGTTCATGATCAATTGGGCTAGGTTGGGTCTAGTTGGCGAATTGAAGCTTTGTCAAGTTCAACAAGTGATTTAGAATGAATTTGACCCATTAATTGCAATCAATTTGGCTTAGATCAAGATTTGACCCATTTTGAGTTTTTAGGTCAACTTGGGTAAAGTGGCCAATTTGGCTTGGTTTGGCTCAATTGATTGATCATGTTCAATCATTGATTTTGGATTGGTTTAGATCAATAGTTTCAATCAATTTGGCTTATAGTAGATTATAGCTAGTTTGAGTTTCATTTGGGTTAAGTTTTGACTTAGTCAATGGCTAGGTTTGACCCAATTTGAGTGATGGATCATCCTAGGATGATTGTTTCTCATAATGTGAGGCTTAGATGGGCTTAGTTTAATCCAATTTGGGCTGGATTAGAATTTGACTAAAAAGATGCTTTAGGTCACTTTGGGTTAAGTGAGCCTAAATGGGTCAATTTGACTTGATCAATGTTTGATTCAAGTTTGGTTGAACTCACATATGGACCTATGATTAAAATATAAATCCAATTGCAAGTGATTTGGAGTCAAATGTGTTTTGATTCATTTGACAATTTCAAGTGAAAAGGGTGAACATGAGTTTGACTTGGGTTAGTTTGATTTTGGTTTGGTGATTGAAGTTTGTGTTTATATTTGGGCATATGATTGAAGGATTAATTGTTTGAAGAGAAAATCTAAGGGTTTTGATTGAATTGAAAATGATTTGGCCAAGTTCAAGAAGTTGACTTGAAAGAGCATAGGTTGAATTTAAGTTGGATATGGGTTTGAGTTTTGAATTGATTTTGGTTATTTGAATTTATATTTTATTTATATTTGTGAATATAAATAAGAATATAAATGGGTTATGAGAAAATCTTTTGAGTTTGAAGTGATTTGGATTTTATTTGAGCTAAGTCCATAAGATAAAATCAAAAGGGCTTAGGAAAGATTTTAGATTTGGTATTGAGTTTTGAATTAAGTTTTGGTTATTTGAATTTATATCTGAATTATATTTGTGAATATAAATGAAGATATAAATGAATTATGAGAAAATCTTTTGAGTTTGAAGTGATTTGGATTTGATTTGAGCTAAGTCCATAAAATAAAATCAAAAGGGCTTAGAAAATATTTTGGATTTGGAATTGAGTTTTGAATTTAGTTTTGGTTATTTGAATTTATATATCATTTATATTTGTATATATAAATGAAGATATAAATGGATTTTGAGAAAAATCTTTTGAGTTTGAAGTGATTTGGATTTGATTTAAGCTAAGTCCATAAGATGAAATCAAAGGCTTAGGAAAGATTTTGGATTTAGAATTGATCATGGATTCCAATCATTTAGAATTGATTCAAAATTTCAATTTTTGGAAATGATTTGAATGATTTGAGAAAAAAAAATCATTTGAGTTGAAATTGATTTAAGATTTGATTTGGAATTGATTTGAGTTTTGAATTTGGTTTTGGATTTGTGGTTGATTTGAGTTTGAAGTTGATTTGAGTTTGAGGTTGATTTGAATTTGAAGTTGATTTGAATTTGAAGGTGATTTGAATTTGAAGTTTGACTTGAAAGAAGGAAGTAAGGATTTAGTTTGAACTATAGGGTAGATAAGTTTTCCTAATACCCCTAAGTCATAACCTATTCCTATGACTAACTCTTCTAAGTCTCTAGGGTTATGTTAAGTGCTCACCAAATCACTAGAAGTGTCTTAAGACTAAGGAACTCTTAGTATTTAAAGGAGTCCTTATGCTTAGGATGAAGAAGTTGAAAGCTCACTCCAAAAGTGAGGTCAAGAATGGCTTGTCAAAAACTTTGAATAAGAGAATGTGATGAACTCAATGTTCACTTATAGATACAAGATTATCTCTCTTGGGCAAGGCTAAAAGCTGAAAGTGACGATTCGATAAATATTTAAAAGCTTGTTAAGAGCCATAAGTTGATGTTTGAAAAATGTAATAAATAAATTAAGTATAAGGAAAGTTACAATATTTTGAATCAAAAATATAAAGTTAAAAAGTATGCCACTGGATATGCAATTCTTCGTACAAGCAGATAGAAAACGACACTAAATTAAATTCTGCATGAATGAAGGAGCTTCCTTTAATCCAAAAATTAGAAAATTCCTATTCTAACTATGATTTTGAAAATCAATGATTTTATTTATTACATGAAATTAGCTAAGCTAAAAAAAATACCTGCATGTGCTCAAATATAGAGATTTAAAGTGCAAATTTTAATGTTTAAAAAGGCTGCGCAAGCTAAGTTGAAATTAAATAAATATGAAATTAATCTCATAATTTAGAAATAAAATTACCTAAATTACAAAACACCCGCATGGGCCCTGGCACAATGCTGAATGCTTAAACTTAGTGTTTGAGGATGCTGCACGGGTTACTTCCCGGTTTGGTCTTAGGATCGAGTCTGAGTTAACAAAACCTAAAAATTTAATTATTAAAAGAACTTCAACTTATTAAAAAAATCTGAGAAGCTCATTCTATCATATGATAGTAGATCTGATCCTCTATTATTAAGCTAATAGAGTCGATAGGATCTGAAGCGATACATTAAATGATCAAGCAGACTCATAAACCCTGATGATGGCTGTGTTGAATGAAGATTTTAACCAGAGGGGATACTTATCATCAAAATGTGCTTATAAGCTGAAATTTAATTAATCAAAATCAAGTGTCAATACAAATATAAAATTGGATAAATTACTAAGTATTAAATTCTTAAATGAAATTTAAAACTTAATGTAAAATCTAACCCAATCCATCTTCTGTAATAGTTTATTGAAGGTGACAAATGAAGAAAACTCTAGTTCACAAAGAAGCCAATGCCAAATGAAAAATATTTCTATATTCACTCTCAATCAATCTCATGCCAGTAAGAATGTGTCCCATGTCTTCTGTCTGCATAGTTTGGCCAATAGGCTCCATATATGATGTAGTTACGATTAGAGTCCTTTGATTGGGTGGTTGCCGCCAAATGTTGGGTGGTTGCCGCCAAATGACACCATTATATTACGATCACAACTATAGCCCGTATGCTCTCCAAAGGCTCTTCCCTTTGAGTTGTGAATCATAGGGTACACCTGATAGGGAAAAAAAATCCCTCGCTTAGCTAAGGTAGACTTAAGATTGTCTCCTCAGATAAACACCACCCCAGGTCTATAAAGATTTCTTGGACAACATAACCCATGTGTTGCTAATAAGGATCCTTCAGTTAGGTTGGGTCAACTACCTCCTCTGATTAAGTAGACTAGGGACCGCGACAACCCTGGATGACAGAACTATAGGATATAGATTGGGCATGTCATCATTCCCTCAACCATTCGCTCTAAGTTAATATAATGAAGTTCTAAACCCCAAAGTTTAAACTACACATGTTACTACTATATGCTATGCATTAAGCGACCTAATGACTAGCCTTAATCGAAAGTTCTCTCTCAGTATTGAGAGGGGTAATTAACTATAGGTGCTTGCGCCTATAGAAAACTTGGAACCAGATCTAAATCTCTAGGTAGTGCCTTATCTACTATTCCATCCGCCTTTTAAAAATTACATTGATATTTTAAACCATACTCTCTTTAATGTGATTGGTCGGTGGCAAATTTTTAGAGCCCAAAGATTTCTGGTGACTCCGCTAGGGATTAGTTTCTTTTTCTATCTTTGGCTAGTCAAATACATGCTATAGCAGCAATAAAATATTTAAAAATTTAAAATAAAAAATGGTGATTTAAATGTGTAATAAATTTAAATTACTAATGTATGAGACTCTATGTCAAATGAATTATTCTGCAGAGTATATTTTTATTACACTATTATTCTCTTCTGTAGTACCTCTATATTTTGAAAGTATGAGGTAAAATAATAATTACTAATTACTAATCCTCATCTTTCATTTGTGCAAAATGGATGTGCAGAGCACTCCTTTCACTGCTCAGCTAGGGAGTGGTGTAAACATTTATTTAGCTAACACTGTCATCAACACAGGAGATGTTGGAGCTACCATTGAATTTGGTAGCGTGGATTTCCCAGTTATTATAATTGCAACTACTAAAGTACCCACCTGTGGTGCACTCGTCCGAGGTCATGCTGGAAGGCCTCAGTTTATTGAAGCTCCTACTAGTCATGCTCTCCAATCAACTCAGCAACTAACTGCTATTAAGGAGTTCTCCCGATAGAGAACTTTGATTTTTAAAAGACTGGGTCAATTTGAAGCTCCTATAATGAAGAGAACCGTCACTAGGCATACTGTATCTTTGATGCCCCATGGTACAACTATTTTTCCAACTGATACATTTGTACCTGGAAAATATAATTTTGAGGCTTTCTCATCAGGAAGTAAATTAACTATAAGGCAAAGAAGAAGAAGAAATGCTGAGCTGAGGGCTTAACAAATCCTACCTGAATAACTCAGTGAACAAGTAGTATTACAGCCAGAAGTGAGTATTCCTACCCATAATAACTTTGATAATGTAAAATGGGTAAAAATGAATAACTCTACTGGTGAAGTGAAGCAGTCTTTCTGGACTCAACAACGTCAAGCTCTACCATTGTAGAGAAGACAACGTGAAACATTATTTGCTAGAATACACAATGTCCTTAAAGTAGTCAGGGAAAGATGCTTAATGAAAAGAAAATTTCAGAGGCCTATGTTGATTGAAGATTCTGAGATCCCACCAAAAATGTTGCCATTTATTATGATAACTAGTCATCAAGGCATGTATACTTCACATAGTGAGCATCGGAGCATGTTACTTGGATCATGTGTCCAAGAATCTGCTACCGAAAGGTCTCGGTGAAAGGGTAAGCAGGTATGGAGGCCAAGTCCGCATGATGAAATCTTGAAGAAAGAAATAGGTGTGACATCTGATACACATATTCAGAAGTCCACCTCAAAATAACTCATCAGAAGTGCATTCTTCTAGGTGATTTATAATGTGGATAGAGGAAATGAAACTCATGCCGCTTCCTATAGCTCAAGTGGTGAAAAATGAGTAATTTATAATGTGGATAGAGGAAAACAACCAATGTACAATGATGATAAGAGAAAGAAGCTTGTTCATCCTAATATACAATAAAAATTGGTATTGGGAGACAATGATAAACCTTGAACTTTTTTAGGTGGTGGAGAGCGTCCAAAACAAGCGACAAGAGATGATAAGCAAATGTAGCCATCTCTTAAGGAAAAGATGAACAAAGAATATTCCTTTAGAAGGAGTAATGTGGCTAAATTATTTTGACAAGTAGTCAAAGCTGGTTTATAATTACCAGAAATTAAAATGCCTGAAGAAGCTAATCAAGTCAATAATTCAAATTACTGTCTCCATCATCGGTTGATCAGCCATTCTATTGAAGATTGTTATGTCATCGAAGATTGGCTAGAAAGGAAGTATCGATGAGGTGAATTTACATTATCCGATAGTGTTTTATTCAACCCAAAAAGAGAGTCTATAAGGATGATTACGTCCTCTTCCATATCATCCATTAAATAGAAAAAGAAAGAAAAATTAATTCAGATTGAAGAATGGGAAAGAATAGTCTCTAAGAAGACCGTGAAAATGTTGAAGTAGCTAAAAAGTGTTCCTAGTGTTAAGTAGAAATCAACACTTAAACCTATATTGGACTTAAAAGAAATGCCTAAATTAAACATTTTGGCTTCTCAATGACATTTTGATAAGGCTACTTCATCATAACATGAAGAGCAGTTTACTAAACGTAGGCCACATAAATCAAAGAAATCGGCTAAGATAGAAGATCAAGAAGAATACTTTAACTAAAAAGATTATTAACAATTTAGAGGAGTATCACCAGTCGACAATATGACCATTTAGGCTTGCAGACTTTATGCCTGTTGATCTCATTTTAGGATGAGCTCTCAACCCCTCCATTTTAGACATATGACTTCTCTTAGACACTAAGAGTTTCCTTAGTCTTAATACACTTCTAGTGATTAGGTGAAAACTCAACCTAACCCTAGAGACTTAGAAGGGTTAACCATGGGAATAGGTCATGCTTTAGGGGTGTTTGGAAACTTTTCCTACCCTATAGCTTGAACCAACTCCTCACTTCCTTCCTTCAAGTAAAATTCCAAATCAAATCTAAACCAACTCCAACCTCCAAATCAAATCAACATCAAAATTTAAATCAATTCCAACTTAATTGATTCTCTCAAACTCAAATTAATTCCAAATGATTGAAGCCCATGATTGAATTCAAAATTACTAAGAATATTTCCTAAGTCACTTTGATTCTATCTTATGGACTTAGCCTAAATCAAATCCAAATCAATTCAAATTCAAGAAATTTTCTCATAACCCACTTATATTCTCATTTATATTCACAAATATAAATGAAATATAAATTCAAATAACCAAAATTCAATTCAAAAATCAAATTCAAATTCAACCAAAATTCAACCTAAGCCTTTCAAGTTAAATTCTTGAACTTAGCCAAATCAAAGTCAAATCAAGCCAAACTCTTAATTTTTCTTCATGATTCAATCAATCCTTCGATCATGAATCCAAATATAAACATAAACTTCAATGATCAAACCAAAACTAAATTACAAAAATCATATCCAAATTCAACCCAAATCCAACCTAAGCCTTTCAAGTCAAATTCTTGAACTTAGTCAAATCAAATTCAAATCAAGCTAAACCCTTGATTTTTCTTCATGATTCAATGAATCCTTCAATCATGAATCCAAATATAAACATAAACTTTAATCACCAAACCAAAACTAAATTCAAAAATCAAACCCAAGCCAAACTCATGTTCACCCCTTTGAACTTAAAATTGTCAAATGAATCAAAACCCATTTGACTCCAAATCACTTATAAATGGATTTATATTTCAATCATAAGTCCATATGTGAGTTCAACCAAACTTGATTCAAGCCTTGATCAAGTCAATTGACCCACTAAGCTCACTTGACCCAAAGTGACCTAAAGTACCCCTTTGAGCCAAATTCTAATCCTACCTAAATTGGATTGAACTAAGCCTATCTAAGCCTCACATTATGGCAACAATCATCATGAGATGATCAATCACTCAAATTGGGTCAAACCAAGTCAATCCTAAGGGTTGACCAAGTTAACACTTAGTCAAAATGAAACCTAAACTAATCAAAATACACCATAGGCCAAATTGATTGAAACCATTGATCAAAACTCATTAATGACCAATATTTGAACTTGACCAAGTCATCATTTGCGCTTAACCTAGCCCAATTGGCCACTTGACCCAAGTTGATCCAACTTGACGTAAAAAGTTAAAATGGGTCAAAACTTGATCTAAGCCAAATTAATTGAAACAAATGGGTCAAGTTCATTTCAAAGCACTTGTTTAATTTGACCAAAGCCTCAATTGGCCAACTAGACCCAACCTAGCCCAATTGACCATGAACCCAACTTGACCTAAAATGTCAAATTGATCCAAAATCAAATTAATCTAAAATTGATTGGAAAAAAAGATACCAATACATTTCATATGACCAATGAAACCTAAATCAACCCATGTCCCAACTCAAATAGGTCAAATGGGTCAAATTGGTCAACTTGACCCATTTAACCTAAATGAACTCAAATGAACCAATTCTAAATAGAAATTAAATT
The DNA here is from genome assembly GCA_021442155.1 of Cymbidium sinense. Taxonomy (NCBI): domain Eukaryota; kingdom Viridiplantae; phylum Streptophyta; class Magnoliopsida; order Asparagales; family Orchidaceae; genus Cymbidium; species Cymbidium sinense. The sequence continues at coordinate 90,386,881 of CM038218.1, read as the reverse complement.
GAACCAAACCAATGATGCCAAAATATTTGAAATGGTCATATGAACTTGACCCAACCATTAGTTTGACCCAATTTGACCAATTGGTCAACTTGACCCAAGTTGAGCTATTTTGACCTAAATGGGTCAACATGAGCTAAATCATGTCAAATCAATTCCAAATTCATTGAAACTTTGTCCAACCCATTTTTCAATCGTACAAAAGATACTCAAACTGAAATCCAAGCTAAATGCCCATTTTACCCCTAGATCTAAGGGTAATTCTTGGCCAAATTCACTTGGAATTTGGTCAAATCCTCTTCATGGCCACTTGACACCCTCCTAGTGGATCCCATGGACACTAATAAGAGTGGCGCATCTGGCCTAATGGGTTTGGGTCAGCCAAACCCAACCTAAGGACAAAAATGACCACTCCCTTTATTTTAAGCGCATGACAATCACTTCTCCACCCAAAATCAGCACATGACACTTTTCTACTACCCCGTTCTGCAAAAAATGAACCATGTGCAACCGTTAACAGCCAAAATAACCCATTGAAGGAGGTAAATTTAATCAAAATGGAAAAGCCTTGCTCAGTCGTTTGATCCTTCAAGGGGAAGATATACTCCCCCTCATTTCACTTGAGTTGCATAGAATCATACTTAATTGTCTAAGAGAGACCTAAGGCAAGCTCCCCAAGCCCCCTCAAGAAATCCCTAAGCCATTGGCATTCTCCATTTTCAGATTCCTTCAAATTGAAAAGAGGGGAAGCTAAGGGAAATTCCAACTCATCCAATACACAATATATATCCAATTCCTCTTGCAAGCACCCTCAGGGGGCTTAGTCGAGTTGATCCAAAACTTCATCCAAGTTCTCAAGGCACGAGGGAGGGGACTTTGATCAAGGTTGCAAGCAATTGAAGCCCACCTTGGTTTATAGGGAGATCTACTCAACCTCAACCCCTCAAACTTTCAACAGGGTTTTATCTCCACTAGACGAAGCTACCTCGACGGTTGGAAGCGCCGGTGATAGCCTCTAACGAGGTACTATTCAAAAATAAGCTTAGGGTAGATTTTTCTTGGTCTTTTTTGAATGAAAGTTTTATCTCATATGAATTTGACCATTAGATCTTGATCCCCTTACTTCTTGATGGTGTGGGTTGAGTTTTAGTTCAATCTGAGCTCAATCAAGCTCGGATCATGCCCTAAGGAGTAGATGTTTGCCCTCTACCATAGGTGAGCTTAGTGACGGATCATGAACCGTCCATCCATGTATTTTGGATGGATGGTCCTGATCAAGCAGCATAGGATCCTCTGATTTATCCCGGAAGACTCGCAAGCTTAATCCCAACCGTCCAATCTTTGATTGGATGGTCGAGGAGAAAGCACGTAGTGCCGCCGCTGATGTGGCATTAGGATGTGACTACTTAAATAGTGAATCATCCACGTGGAAAGCATGCCACATCACCACACACAATTAACTTATTTTAATATGCTATTTAATTAATTCTTTAATCTTTGAATCTTCAAATATATATAACTAAATGTTGAAAAAAAAAATAAAATAAAATAAAATGTATTATGAAGATAATTTAGTAAGGAATTCACTAAAATTATTTCTAATGGATTTTGAATAGTGTAGTTTCCTTAATTAGAGTTTTAGTGAAAACTTAATAATCCTAATTACTCCCTAATTACTTCATTAATTCATTTCAAATTTCTCAGATGTATTTAGTTGGATGTCCACTGCCTCCCCTAATTTTTTTGGGATTTATTGATGAGTTAATTTAGGAAATAAATTAATGAATCCTTAATCACTCTTTTAATATAATAAGGGTAATTAAGCATGTGAACAGTGGTTTAGTCCCTTTATTAAGTTAATTAAGCTTTGCTTGAGTGAAGAAGAGGTTTATGGAATGGGTTTGGGGAATTTTTCCAAAGCCATTCCCTAAACCCCTTTCTTTCCTTAATCCAAACTCAATTAAGGGCTAATCCACTAATCACCTACTTAATTAACTTGATAAAATTTTCAAAACATTCCAAAACTTAACCAATTCATCTTGGGTAGGTGCTTAGGTGTCCAATAACCTAAGTAGCTTAAGGAACTCAAAATCCAACCCACATGTGTGGGAAGGGTTATGAAAATACTTAAATTAAACCCTCTAGCTTAATCAATCACTAATTGTGAGCCAATTGCATTAGGCCCTTTCTTTCCTAGGTGCATTACTAATTTAATTCCTTGTGTAGTTTTATGTTATACATTGGCTCATAATTATTTGATTAAATATGTTAAAGTGGTGTAGGTAAGGGGTAATTAATGAACTTAATGTACAACTTAACCTAAACAAAATATAAAATCAATCTAATTCTTCTAAAATTAAACTTAAACAACATACACATGTGGGAAATGGGTTAGGACCAGCAAACATCTTTACATTTCTTAAATTCAAATCAAACTCAAAATAAAATAAAAATCTCTTTAAAATAAGTTTGATTTACTTTAAATAATCCTATTTCATGAGATAGTCTTTAGGAATTAATTAGAGTGAATGAATTTACATGCTTTCATCACTTTATTTCTTTCCTAACATGCTAAATGTGTATGTCATATGATAATCATAGATTCATGCCTTTTTAAAATCAAATTAAAAAATTAAATATTTTCTTTATGTAAAATTACATGTTTTGGCTAAAGTAAGAATATGAATGGCTATTATGACTACTAAATCAAAAATTATTTTCAAAACTTATAAATCAAAGATTACAAATGAAGGGTATGCTATTTACATTTGTTTCTGAACTTAAATATGAATAGTATAAGATGTGGTATCGGATTCTCTCTCTCTCTTTCTTAACATAGAATTGTATAAGATTTACAAAGTGTATAGTCCATTTGAAAAGGACATAACACCAGCTTAAATCCATTCTTATGCACTCATATGTCATGACTTAAGAAGGAATTCCACATCACACATATAAGCTAAATAATCAAACCAAAATCAAACAAACATAAAATTTTTTTGATGATTATCTTTCCATGCATTTCTTTTTGTACATGCACATATATTTAAGAAAAGTGGTATATTAGTCTGGACAATCTCGGGGTTGCGAGGCTTTAAGTATCCCTAAGTAGGTTTTGTACCTTACACCTCTGATGCTAACAATGGCGTTGTACTCACTTATGCCTTTTATACTTGTAAATGTGCATATGAAAAATGGAAAAAAAAGAATCACTCTTTTTCTACTTAACCAAATCATGCATCATGAAGAATCCAAAATATTCTTAAGTAACATCCCTTAGCATTTATCATTAAGGTGTGCTAAACATTTTCATTTTCATGTATATATATGCTTAGGATTCATCCATATGCATGTTACACATGTTGGAAAAGAAATGAAGTGTTGTGTGTTTTGTAATATTTCACTTTACTTAATCTTAAAATGGCTTTTCTTTTTGAATATGTTTGTTTAGGGAAAATATAAACTTAGGATTAATCAAAACACATAATGAAATATTCATTTAATAATAATCAAATATGAATCTACTTTTGAAATTACTTAAGGTAGAGAGGAATGAGAAATTCTCTTCTCTTTTTCTCTCTTTACAATACATAATAATTAATTGTAGATTCATTAAAACCTAATCAAAATATAAAATAAAATTAACCAAAATAACTAAATCTCTTAAATAAAATAACCCCTCTAAGTTGAACATTTTCATACTTAGAAAACTTCAACCTTAAAGCCTAGCTAAGTATACCACACAAACCTTCAATAACACACATATTAGGCTAAGTCACCACTTCTAGCTTTAGGTTAGGGTGGTGCATGGTTTGATGTTTATTTTTATTTTGTGATGTAATATTTTAGTCTAGATGTTAGGGTGTATGTGCATAGACTAAATGGTAGGGAAATCTTAGTCTAACCATTATCTTCTACAGGGGATTATTTTGCAGGGGCGCTGTAATAAAAATATAAAATGCTTTTGCTGTGCAGGTGCTTATACCCCTAAGCATAATCTAAAATAGGCAAAGTGGGCTTGGTTACCCATGTGTGGGGGTGCTAAGTCTAATTTATACATATACATTCTTGAGATTGAATGGTTTGTTTAGCTAATCTTTATTTTACAGGTTTTAGTTAGATTTCCTTTTCCCTATTTCCATGTAATTTTGCAATTAAGATTTTGGAATGATTATTATGGGGTATTAAGATGAACATTGGTCATAAGACTATGTATTATGTATCATGTGAAGCCTTTTGAGCAACCACATTCCAACCAACTGAAAAAGAGAAAGAAGAAAGAAGAAAGAAGAAAGAAGAAAAAAGAAAGAAGAAAGAAGAAAAAAGAAAGAAGAAATGAAGAATGAAGACCCCATAACAATGAGTTCCTTCTTGGTTGTAATTTATTCATTTGTAATCCATGTTGTATAAGGGTAGAGCTTGGCTACCCAATTTGTTTTCAAGTTTGTGCGGTGGAGCTCGACTACAAATGGCCTTTTATTCTTTTGCACTAGCTTTTTAAATTTATTGATTTTTGTTTAGCTTGTGCATTAAGATGTCATCTTTTCTAGTTTCTTCCTTGCTTTGATGTATGGCCCAGATGATGATTAGGCTCTTAGGAAAAATTAATTTTCTATCCAATCGAAATAACTCAAAACTAAAAATAAAATAACTCATAACCTCACCTAAAGCCTAAGTTATAAATTAAGATAAAAGAATTACCAACCCCTTAGCTGGATGTTATATTACGTTTCTCACATTATGCATAAAAATCATATTATTTCACTCTTGATTGGAGGGCTTCCACCTTTGTCACAGAACTTGGATTGACTTTTGAGAGCCATGGTGGAAATACACCTCTTTATCTTGTTGATTTTGTCCCATAATATAATTTCTCATGCATTAGGCATATGAATCCTAAAGCCTGTGTCAATTTGATTGTCCAAAATGAAAAATAAAATGTAACAAAATTTACATTAGATTTAAGTCATTAAATCATACCCTACATGATCTTATCTCTTAGGGAGTGTGTTTAAGGACTTAATCTCTTTCTAAATAAATAACAACCATCTATCTTGCAAAAGCATATGACTTGCCTACATGTATTTAAAATCATAGGAGGAGTTAGTTGACGGCCACCCATAGGAGGTTGTAAGTCCAATAGTCGGGTGGTTTATCCTTTCTTATGGAGGTAAACCAAATACAGATTTTTGTCTTAGATTCACAAAATAAGCAAACAAAGAAAAAGAAGAAATTATTTTTAAACACCTCACTTAGCACACCCAAATTTGCTAAGTGTGTAAATCCCAAAAATTTAAAAATCAAAAACAAAATCAATTGATCCTTTACTTTAACGTACCCAAATTTGTTAAATAAAGAGTCCTCAAAATAAAAAATCAAAATCAAATGTGAACCTATGGAAGCATCTCTTTAAAAATATTTGAACCCGCCTTCAACATACCCAAAGTTGTTGAAAGTGGATTCTACATTCAAAAATTCTCTTTCCAATCAATCTCAAAATCTCTTTTAAATCCATTTGAGCCCCACCCAACACTTTCAAGTTGTTGAGTGTGGGTTTAAATTCTAAATTCAAATTCAAAAATCATTAAAATAGGAATATGATTCAAGTTTATTTTCAACATTGTAGACTTTCAGTGAGCGTCAGATTCAGTTTTTGTTTCAGTTGATTGCAATGGCAGTGCAGAAGTATGTGTTCACATTTCATCCAGGTCGACATGCCATCTGATTTGGAGATCCCATCACTGAAGTGGAAGTGCTATTCCCATGATCGATCAATGACGCCGCGGCGCTTGATTTCCCCATCGCCTGGCTAGTAACTTGCGACCCCTCAAAGGGGAAGGCTCTCCTAATTCCAGGGATTGTCTCCCTTGATTTTGAGGTTGGGTCTAGTTCCTACTCTGCTCGACCTACCTGGACCTAGTGTAGAAACAAGAACCACATGATCAAGCGGTATCACACTCACATTTTCAAGGAGTTAGAGGCAGTTACTCAGTTTATTATATAGGAGTTTTGTATGATGGTTTCCCCGATGGTTACAGAGAACTAGTTCCACCATCTATTTGGATATGATAGAGAGGATACTAGGAGGATTTCTGCTTTACCTTCGCCAGCAGTTCAGTTCCAAGTTCCTGTTTGTGAGAGGAGGATTCCGTACGCCAACCTTTGATCAGTTTTACACTGAGTAGGTGGAGCCTACAGATGATCAGAGTCCGGGGCTCAGTTTGATTTGAGATATGTCATTCCCAGTAGCGTTGGTAGGTAGCTTAGGCAGGAGAGGGAAAGAGAGGCCCGCACATCAGTTCATATTACTAACTGGTAGCACCAGAGGTACAACTGATAGTTAGTGGTCTTCGCACTTATGTACTTTCTAGATCGACGTGCTTCCCGTGCAGACCATACTGACAGTATCTTACTCACAAGGACTACACATCATAGGAGAGGAGCTCTTATCCTGAAAGAGTTGGTGGTGCTTCCACCATACTGCTCCTCTCTGTGCCCACCATCTCTTGTACATGTTCCAGCATCTACTATTCCAGCCAAGGCCATGAAGGTCACATCGGGGTAGAAGAGAACCCTATTGGTGATCTGGGTATGGCCAAGAGATCTCATTCCATCTACGCCACTTACTGTGGTGAGGTTGAGCTCCCCTGCTCGACCTTCTGCCCCAGTAGTGGTGAGGAAGGAATGGCAACCTCATTCCACCACCACCACAACTTGCTATGGAGATAGTCATAGCTGTTGAGGGAGGAGGAGATAATTCAGTCACACTTATGGCCATAGTTCCTCCTAGGAGTATCACTCCACCTAGATTTAGGATCCGTCAGGAGTATGTTTCCTCTAGTGAGTGTAGTCCTCACAAGATCAGCATGCCATCATCATCAGAGGTTTGGTGCCTATCTATTCATGATAGTGACCCTACTATTGGTTAGAATCGATCTTTCATGCCTATTCTGTTGGACCGATCTCTAGATGACATAGTAGCTCAGTATCTAGTAGAGAAGAAGGAAATCATAGGATATGCCTGGTCTGATTTAGAGGATGAAAAAGTAAGCTTTGATCCGAATGAAGATGATCTGTTAGAGGATCCAATAGTGGTACACATGGTAGATACACGAGGTTCTCTCCTCCGTGAGTAGTAGACTTTGGAAAGTGCTGAGGTCGAGCAGGAAGACATAGCCTACTCGACCCAACACCTCCATCAACAATTAAAGTAGAAAGATGAATAAATAGATAGGATGGGGAAGTAGCTTGAGGATTTGCTAGCAGATATTTAAGCCGTAAATAAGCACCGCACATCCTATTATAGAGACTAGTTTAGTGCATGTCTTGGATCCACCAAGACTTTACCTCCGTAGAAGGAAGCACCTATAGGAAGGTAGTGGATAATACCTCCATACAGAAAAAGGATATCAAAACTATGGTTGAGTAGCAGGTGAGAGAAGCGTTGGCTCAAGTCCGAGGAGGATCATTAGTTCCAAAGGATAGACCCTACCTAAAGGAATTTGATGCCATCCAATATCCTTAGGGTTTCGTGCCATCTTCTTTCAAGAGCTTCGATGCTAGTGGGAACTCGATTCAGTGTATTGTGCATTTCAGGGCTAGTTGTTGCAACGTTGGTGGCATTTACGCTTTACTCTTTCGTCTCTTCATCAGTAGCTTAGTGGGTATAACCTTTGATTGATATGCTAAACTTCTCAACAGTTCAGCGAATACTTTTGCTAATTTGGAGCAACTCTTCATCAAGAGGTTTCCTGGAGCTCAGCAAAGGGTGACTGTAGGAGATCTCATTTTGGCTCAACAAAATCCTGGTGAGTTCCTCGTTGATTACATTCTCAGATGGAATAATTTGTGTATGAAATGTGAACCATAATTGTCTGAATAATATGCCATTTAGATTCAACTTAAGAATATCCATGGTCTGATCGTCTTCATGCTCAAAGGTTTCACCATCAAAATATTTGAGAAATTAATCAACAAGGTAGCTAACTTACAAGGAGAAGCCAAACAGTCACCTTTTTTGAGATAATCAATAAAGCAAAAGCCACAAAAAGATTTTGAGAAGAAGCCCTAGGTAGTGAAGTAATAGATAAGGGGAAACAACCGGCCATGGAGCCGTTTGAGAGACCTCGTGCTCCACAGCTATCACTTCCACCTCCTCTACCTCAACCGAGGTCCGCCACAAGATTCCAGACTACCGCACCACCTCTTCCTCACCACATCATCAACAGTGATGCATGCGGCCACCAAGCTATGGTCCACCTACTCTTTTAGATAAACTTAACAATCCTTATTCATTTAAGAGGGAGGTAATAAAGAGGATCTTTAAAAATCTCTTAAAGAAGCCTGATTTTTAGGTACTCGAATCTAGGAGACCGGAGGAAGTGGGCAAAAGTAATAATCCAAGCTTTTGCCCCAACCACTGCATGCTAGGTCATGCTTTAAAAGATTGCTTCACTTTCAAGGATTGGCTTGAACATAGCTTTAAGACAGGTGCTATAGTTTTCCCGAAGGAATATCATGTGGAACAACCATCCAGTTTCATTAGGGTAATCCTTGGGGATACTTGTGATCCTTCCAAAACCAAAGAAGGTTGGGATATCTCTTTACCCTATACCTCTAAGAAAATTGTCTCCAAAATCAAAAAAATTTTCTTGCAGGTGCTTAAGGCAGCTCAAACCTCCAACATTAAGGAAGGTTTGTAGGTTATTCAGGATAACTCAGGGAAAGGAGGAGCTCAGCAGCAGCAACAGCCTATGCCAGCTTGGGATAGCCAAGTAGCGGAGCCACCGACCTAGTCCAGCCTCCAATCCACCATTGCAACTACTACATCAACGACTATCTCTACTTCAGTTAGTTTTTCTTCTAGTAGACATTTTGTATCAGTAGATGAGGGCATTAAATCCCTCACCCCACTTACTTTACTTGATTTTTACTATGTACCTCCTTCAAAATCTAAGAAATCCAAAAATAAAACTAGCTTGAATTATATCTGTGTCACTTCTGATGGGTTGTCTAAATCTTAATGATAACTCTTCAAGTCTGAGTAGTAATTATAATAAATCTGATCTTCCTCTTTTAGATTCAAAGTTAGACTTCCCTTCTCTGAATTCTATGGGTTCACCTCTTGAGATAGACTTGGAGTGATCCAATTTCGAGGGTCCCATAGGAGAAGCTGTAGGTGAGCTTGACGTGCAGGTAGAATCTTTCATTATCCTGCCACAAGAGATTGCCGAAGTGAACCTCCGTAGTTGCAAGATTCTACCTCTTAGGGTAGTACCTTAAGATAGAGGAAAACAAGTCATTGGTTTACATGATCAAGAATCCCCCTCCATAGGATGCTCCACCCTAGGATATGCTTGTGAAGGATTAGCCCAAGGTATATTATAATGTCCTCTCTCACTTAAGAAAGTTTTCATCTAAGCTAAGCATATACAATGCCCTTATCTTATCCGAAGAGATGAGGGAATCACTGATCAAGCTCTTCTTGATCCAGAGATATGTTTAACTCAATTGACTGCTATTGGAGAGGAGGCACATTATTTTAGAGATGCTCAGGGAATCACATTCATGGATGAAGATCTACTTCTAGGAGATATGGAGCACAACCATCCCCTCTACATTACATTGGACATGGGTAGATTCAGACTTGCTAGAGTTCTCATTGATCCAGGTGCATCGGTGAACATTATGAGTCTAAAAACCCTTGCCTATTTAAGGATCGACATCTTCACACTCTGAGGAGATCATATGATGTTCAGAGGATTCAATGAACAAGGAGAAAGAGCTTTAAGTTCCATAGTATTACTTTTGGAGATAGGTGACTGAAAGACTGAAGCCAAGTTTTATATCATTGATTTGAATAATTCATTCGCACTTTGCTCAGTAGGCCTTGGATACATTAGAATAAGATGATCCCATCCTCCCTCCATAAATGCATCAAGTTCAGGAAGGATGGGATTGAATACTATGTCAAAGGAGATGAAAAGCTATTTTCAATCAGAGAGGTTGAGATATATGAGGATGCGACCTACTATCTTCCTCAAAATGCCTTTTCTTCTGAACCTGGTCAAAATTAAAAGTCAAATGCAAAATAAAATGAAGAAAAAGAAAAAAAAAGAACAAGAAAAGAAAAATGAAAGTCCAAGTGAACAAGTAAAGGAAAATGAGGAAGAAGTGGAGCCGCATATCACATTCCACCCAATGTTCATCCCATCATATGGACATGTGGGTAGGATGACACGATCTCCACCAGAAAGAGGCAGAGAAAAAATAGCAGAAGTTCCAGAGGTGGAAGACCCCCTGGTTGGCCATCAGCCAATAAGGGTTATGTTCCAATTCATAGGGGTACCCTTACTATTCACAAAGACTTGGAATCTAGCTCGGAGGATGAGTCTAATGTGATTAACATACCAGCCAATCCCTCTCAACGTGTTTCATCAGAGGTGACACTCGAGCCAGATAGCGATGAAGATCAGGCCTCTAGACAAAGCATGAAAATATTCAAATCAAATGTATATGATACTATCAGACACCAGTTAGAAACCTTAGCTCTAGCCTCACTTTAATCTCAAAAAGCTGAAGGTTTAGTAGTTAAGGAAACACCTAAGTCTTCCATTGATGCAAAGCCAAAGATATTCTTTTTGGGATCATCATCCTCAAGTCTTGAAGTTGATGTAGAACTTGAGAATGATTCATATAAAGAATTAATGGAATTTCCTTTTGATTGGTACTCACCCTGTGTTCTTAATCTTACATAGAAAGGTTTGATTCCTTATTCCTAGTAAGCACAGATCAGATTACTTAAAAAAGGTGTGGAAAAATAAAGGCATAGAGGAATAATCAAGATCAAGACTAGAATTCGGTATAGTGGGTCCAGTCGATGATGATGATTACCTCTTAATCGTAACCAACCATCTGGAGTCTGATAGGTTCTTTTCACACCAAACCAACTCTTATGAGGATGAGTGTTTAGAAACTTCAGATGATCTGCAAATCAAAGATGCACCACTAGAATTTGAAGAGGAGATCCATTCAACAATTGACAAACTTACAGAAATCAACCTCAGGACGAAAGAAAATCCATGTCTGACATACATCAGTTCATTACTGAATGAAGAAGAAACCAATGACTTAGTTAGGCTATTGACTGAGTTTATAGACTATTTTGTATAGAGTTCTGAAGAAATGCCCAGATTATCACTTGATGGAGCTGTCCACAAACTAGTAATAGATCCTAGCACTAACCCTATCAAGCAAGCTCCTAGATGCATGCGATCAGAAATCGCATAACATGTCATTTCTAAAGTCAAGAAACTAATCAATGTTAGTTTCATTAGGGAAGAAAAATACCCTACCTTATTAGCCAGTGTCATACTAGTTAAGAAGAAGAATGGCCAAATTTATATTTATGTCGATGTTAGGAACTTAAATAAGGCATGTCCTAAGGATGAGTTTTCTCTTCATATACTAGAACTAATGGTGGATATCACCTCATCTCATACAGTTTTCTCCTTCATGGATAGGTCATTTGGCTACAACCAAATCAAGGTGGCCCCCAAGGATGAAAGAAATACTACCTTTTGAACCTCGATCGAAATCTATTATTATAAGGTCATGCCTTTTGGCCTTAAAAATGCTGGTGCTAAATACCAATGGACCATGACTCAAATCTTCAATGAACTCATCCATCATCATGTTGAATGCTATGTTGATGATAAAGTAGTCTAAAGCAAAGAAAAAGAAGACCATCTCTTTAACTTGAGAGTAGTTTTCAAATGGTTAAGATAATACAACCTCAAAATGAATCTCGTAAAGTGTGCATTCAGAGTAGCTTCAGGGAAATTTCTTGGGTTTGTTGTCCGATATTGGGGAATAGAAATAGATCAAGAAAATATAAAATCTATCTTTGAAATGCCACCTCCTAAAAGTTTAACTTAACTCAGATCTTTCTAAAGACGATTTTCATATATGAGATGCTTTATTTCCAACCTATCAGGGAGATGCAAGCCATTTCAACACTTGTTAAAAAGGATGCCAAGTTCAAGTGGGATGACAAGTTCCAACATGTGTTTGAAGATATCAAGTAGTATTTGGTGAAACCTCCAATTCTAGTAGCACCTATCCCGGGTAGGCCACTCATCCTCTACACTGCTGCATTTGATGACTCCCTCAGTGCTTTATTGGCCTAAGCCAATGATGAAGGGAAGCAGAGTGTCTCTACTACCACAGCCATTGTCTGATTCTTGCTGAAGTAAACTATCCACCGATTAAGAAATATTGCCCAGCTTTAATCTTTGAATCCCAAAAGCTATGACACTATATGCTTTATCATAAGGTGAGCTTGATTTGCAGAACCAATCCACTGTAGTATCTCATGACACGGCCAATGTTATCCGAATGTTTGTCACATTGGTCCATGATTCTCTTAAAGTTTCATATCACATTCGTACCCCTT